>CM077027.1:51352919-52585419 GCA_039090855.1 Macrothele yani | reverse complement strand
CATGCTACAGCCTTAGTTGACAATAGTCCAGTGGTGACTATACGGCGAAAGTCCAAGAAAGAAGCCCTGCCTAAGTCTCATAAGAAGGTAAAACTTATGTAATAACTGTCACCCGGTCTTTGTGTCGGGGAAACATAACTCAGACGGGCGAATGTGCATTCGAGCATACTTAAAGATTTAGGAAGGTAATCTCGGATAGCCTGATAACAGAACCCCAAAATAGGGTAACAGTTAGGGCCAAATAATTTTTTAAAAGGCTTAGCTCAGCAGATGGTCAGCTGGCCAGAAGAACATCTGCTCAAAATAGCCACTGGTCAGTGTCCACCGGACAGTGGATCACAAGTGGACGAGGGGGGGGGACCCTCAAGAACCAATGAAGGCGAGGGTGAGACATCTTGAGGAGGTGGGAACAAGCGTAGGAGCACGGCCAAAACCCCCTGGAAAGGAAGCCCCAGCGCGTGAACTGCGAAAGGGTGTGACGTCACGGCCAGAGGGCCATCGGAATCCCTCTGCAGAAGCAGAAGGATCCGAGAGTCCTGTGCATGTTTATTTTTAGTGTCACTTTGCTTCGTTACTATCTTAAGCATCAGCTTGATTGTAAAAAAAGTGCAATGGGAAGATTTCAAAAGCATTTTTCCACTGATGTGTGAATGTTCTTTAGAAGTTTTCGCTTCTTTCTGCAAGAAGCACATAGGAGAAGAAAAAGGATGTACTGATACTGCATGTAATGAATGAACACATTTGTTGATGCTTCTCTCTTCGGTTTACCGTTTGTGTGTGTGTGTGTGTGTGTGTGTGTGTGTGTGTGTGTGTGTGTGTTAGGGGGGGTCTGTTAATGAGTTAATTGATATTTTCAATATCTGTTTCAGCTGAAAAATGACAAAAAAAAAAAAAAGTTTGCTTGAACGATATACTTATGGAGAAAATTAATACCTTTTGTGTAATATGGGGTTTTTTTTCACAAAGTTGGAAAGAAAAAAAAAGATATGACATTTAGATTTGCAACATAAAATTTGCGACGTTATGTGCATAAATTCAAAGATACCCAAATTAATAAATTAATACTTTCCATGTACATTCGACAAAGAACTTTTTCCTAAGTGATTTTAACTTATAATTTTTTTACCTTGTAAAAGTAGTTGCAAGATTTTAGCACATATCTTACCGCAATTTCAGGAAATATACTCACCAAATCAGAAATTTTGCTTTCGCGTTCGTTACGTAATTAGAGATCTTTTGCTTTGTTTTGTTTTTAATAAATCGAACACGAAGGGAATTTGTAAAAGCTTTGAACGAAATGATTATGTTTATAGAATCCTGCCAATTTGCCATTCACACACATAAAAAACAAAACAAAAAAACTTAGTTGTAAAAATGCGTAACGTAAAATGTTGGGCTTTTGATGTTATGCGTAAAAAAACTATTATGTTTGTGTTACTTTAGCCAAATCGAAGACTAAAGGAAAAATTTCCTGAAACAAATTTTTGAGACAGGTACATGAAATCCTTTCGCAGCACAAGAGCAAAGCTTTGGATTTCCCTGATTTGTAGATATCATTGTAGGTAACTGAGAAAAAATGAAAACTAAGACATTGTCTAAGGAAGAAAAATACAGAAAAAAAAATCGGTAGATTTATTGTGGTGTGCGGGAATTATTTAGTATATTGCACTCGTGAAGATATTTCTCAGCGTAAACAGCGCGGTACTCCATCGGCGTTCGCAGGAGCGGTTAGTCTCCAGTAAGCCAGTCGGCCCACTAGCTCTGACGTCACAGACCAGTTCGGAGGCTTTCTTACTCTTCAGGGGGTTTGGGCACGGCAGAAAGCGAAGAAACCTGGGAGAAAATAAAAACGATCAACAAGGAGAAAGAAATCGGGGGGGGGGGGGGGGGGGGGGGGGGGGTTGCCGAATGCTTTTCCGCGCGAGGATCAGACTTGCAAATTTTGTGATATTTTTTGTGCCATTGGAAGGTAGCGGTGGAAAAAAAGCCAAGTTTATGGTAGAAGCTGTACAAGTATCAACGGCTCCCGGGCGGCGTTTTATTCATGGAAGATACCAGCCCCGTATCGTTTAACGCCACGGGATGAGAAGACCCATCATTAACTCCAGGGCCGCCCCGGTGGCACAGTGGTCTAAGGCGTTGGCCTCTGATCATTCGTCCGAAAGAGGTCTGCGTTCGATCCCGGTGAGGCATGGATGTTGTGTTCGTCTTACGGCACTGGCTTTCTCCCTTCCCTGGAACCAGTGACCCTAAATTAGGGACGGGCGACTGCTTATAGCCCATTGAGTTGCTCACGGTGGTCGTTAAACCTCCAATCAAAAAAAAAAAAAAAAAAAAATTAACTCCAGGGACAAATGAACAGCAAAGGATGCAGGGTACGACATCATCCAAATATTTGAGTACCTTGCATGCTGAGTAATCACTGAAATTTTAAAATGACGTATTATTGCTCCCCTCGTACTAGTTGGATTGCTAGGAAATGTTGCTCTGAATGTTAGGCTTAACCTTAATTTTTACACTGATGTTTTAATATAGCCTAACTAAATCTGTTCCCACCATTAATTTGTACATAAAGAAATATGTTAAAATAAATTTTATATTTGTTTCTTTAAACAAACTTGTATTTCTTCGCTGCTGCTCTCCAAATGAGGATGAGTGTCGGGTTCTGGTTTATGTCTAGGAAAACAGTTTTCTTGCTTTTGAAGGTACCACGATTTAAACACGATACAGAAATGTTAGTTTTAAACTTAATTTCTTTGCGGCATATGATTTCTCGCCACGAGCTCGTATGAAACACAACGCTTACAGGTCCCAACGATGAGACTGGGTCGCCCATTCTAGGAAGCCCAATGATATTGTTGCCACTTTAGACGATCGGAATTAACAAAATTTATACCCGCAAGTTCCCAACCGGGGGTTGGCGCAGAAATAATTATTAAAAGCAAGAAGTCGTTTCGTAACAGTTTAAACAACTCTTAAAAGGCGTGAAGAAATAGCTTGTTCTCTCTGTGTTCATGGAATTAGGAAAATATCATGCACACACATGACATTTTTCTGGACGACCCCCAACAGAAATCCTGGATACGTGCCATGTATTCGCGTTTCATTCCTATTCTTAAGTGTTACCGTATTTCCTACCTGAGGGCTCATTACTCACCTAACTGTTACATAACGGGCAACGCTTATTAATTCTCAACATTCCTTTTGTTATTGGGAATTCGTTTCCGAACCCATGTGGTAAAAGAAAATTAACGTGGTACAACTTTAGTATGCGTCGCAATAACGGTGGATTGAATTTATCATTCATAGCTGGTGAGAACGAACCATTCACCTTTAAGAGTCATTTCTCGTGAAAGAATCGTTCATGAACGGTCCATCGCTACTCTTCCGAAAGCATGCTTGACTGCTTACTGTGGCTTCGTGAGAGTTTGTTCAATACGTAGATACTGTTTCATTTCTTTTAAGAACAGGCCACCCAATAGGCGTAACCACTAAGGGTAGGGGTCCGGTGGGGTGGGTCAGGATCCCCAGATTTTCAGTCGGGGATATCCAATGTAAAGGAACCCTCCCCCCCCCATTTTTCGGGAATATAATGATACAATGCACACTTTATGATGTGAACAAACTAAATTGAATAATATAAGATCGTAATTTTCGTAGAATGCAAACACGTGTATAATGTGCACTTAATAAAACAGCGATATCGATTCCTAATAAGCAAAGTCAGCCCCACAACTTTGTAATTTACATTTCTGCCCTATCTATCATAGTTTTATAGTTGTGTTTGCTAAGTTCCACAATTCGCCAACAGAGGCGCTTATGTCGTGCCCATTAGATCGCGCCTCAGCAACTACTTTGCTCCTGCGCGTATGTGTGTAGGGGGAGGAGGTCCCACACTATTTTATACAGTATGTATATAAATATTGTATATACACTGAGGAGCAATTGAATTAGATACAGCTGGCATTATGCAAATGTGGCGCTGTGGGCGGCCCTGTAAACGGAAACGACATGACGTATGCAGCGCTCCGACAATATAAGGAGTGATGCGACGGGAATCAGTAAGAGTCGGACGCAGTATGGGTAAGACGAAGGATCTAAGCGCATTTGATCGTGGGCAAGTTGTCAGGATCCGACGAATGGGCCACTCCATCTCGGAAGTCGTGCAGGCACTGGGATTTCCACTAGCCACTGTGTCACGGGTGCACCGTGAGTACATCGAATCCGGTAAAACCATCCCTGCAAGCGTCAACTGCCGTGGACAACAGCATGTGGATGACCGGGGTCATCGTCGGCTAGCTCGCATTGTAACAGCGGATAGACGGGCCACAGTGCAAGAAATCACTCTGCAATTTAACGCTGGTGCACAAAAACGAGTAAGCAGCCACACCATCCAGAACCATTTCCTCGCTATGGGGTACAGAAGCCATTGTACCACGAGGGTACCGCTGCTGACCGCACATCACAGAGTGCAAAGTTTAGCATGGGCGCAGGAACATCGCCACTAGACCCTAGACATGTGGGAACATGTTGCCTGGATTGATGTGTCGAGATTCACGTTGGTACATGGGAATGGCAGGATACGAGTACGGCGCAAACCACATGCAGCGATGGATCCTTCTTGCCAACAGGGTACTCTTCAAGCTGGTGGGGGTGGTATTCTCGTCTGGGGACTGTTTAAGTGGACTGAAATGGGACCCCTGGTACGTGGGACATCATCCCTCACATATCAACGTTATTGGGATATCCTGGACGACCATTTGCTCCCGTTTGTGCGTCTTCAACATCCCACTGGGGACCTCATCCTGCAACAAGACAATGCACCGTGCCATCGCTCCCGAATTGTATCCGAATGTTTGGATGAACACTTCACCGACGTGACCTCGCTTCCTTGGCCAGCTAGGTCACATGACCTCAATCCTATAGAGCACATCTGGGATGCCATCGAGAGAGATGTTCGAGAGTCTGACCCTCCTCCATCAAATCTTCGTGAACTGTGGGAGCTTTTTCAGGGGTAGTGGATTCGTATGGCTTCCCAACGCTTCCGGTGTCTTGTCGAGTCCATGCTGAGACGAATCGCCGCAGTCATCAGGGCGAAGATGGTGCTACACTTTACTAGACAGGTATCTCTAATTGAATTGCTCTTCAGTGTATATGTATACATATAATGTGTATGTGTGTTCGGACAAACCCCCCCCCCCATCATATTTTGAAACATGGTTACGCCATTGGGCCACCCTGTGCCATAAAATAATGACTCTTCATAATGAAATTATACAGTGCTAGAGATTGAATTACCACTGCAGATGAAAGCTTTTAATTTGTATCAACTAGAAAAGATGTCTAAAACTAAAAGTTCCTACTCGCATTGCCACATGTTCCAGAATTTCTTGGTAGGGAATGAATTAAGGAATTTCAGGTGTTGAGTTTATGCATTTTCGTTTTGCTTACCAATTATAGATATGAAAAGAGCCCGTTCCTCCAACTGCCTCTTCCTCCTGCGTGACTTTGAAAGCGTGTGTTTATACTTCCTCTGCAATGGCATTAAAGTTCATCATCTCTTCGCTCGATGAGCTCCTGGTACTTGTGGGAATGAAAGCATACTTTGGCGCCGTTGCGTCGGAAAGCAAACACGCATGAATTTACATTTGGGAGTAATACTTAAGTCCCTGTTATATCCGGTAGTTGTTTCACGTGTGAATCGTTAGTTTAGATTTTCTCTTTAATTTCACAGGCTCAGAACTATACTATCCCTTCGTGGATGACTAATTCCGACGCATAAGTTTGAATCAAAATGTATGTTCTTAGGAATAACTTGTGTTACAGCGTTTCGTGAGCATTTACATGGACTAAGTTGCGTTTTTCTATCAGAATCACGGAGTTTAGACAAGGGCGTACTGGGACGACCAAACAAGGCCGGGAATTTTAGCTTAGCGCACTATAAAAACGCTCATACCTGCAGGGGAACACTTCATAAATTCCCTTATGAAAAAGTTGTATAGATCCTGGATGAAAAAGAACTGTTGAAGTATGCATTGTAAGACGAATTAAGCTACAAAGGAGACAATTTTTTTTTTTTTTTTTTTTTTGATTGGAGGTTTAACGACCACCGTGAGCAACTCAATGGGCTATAAGCAGTCGCCCGTCCCTAATTTAGGGTCACTGGTTCCAGGGAAGGGAGAGAGCCAGTGCCGTAAGACAAACACAACATCCATGCCTCACCGGGATTCGAACCCGGACCTCTTACGGACGAATGATCAGAGGCCAACGCCTTAGACCACTGCGCCACCGTGGCGGCAAGGAGACAAATGAAAGTCTATTAAAGGGCAACACAAAGAAACTGAACATGAAGTTTGCAGGCAGCATTTCGTATACTCTCCATTCCTCATTTTGTGTCAAGAATTTACTAAGGAAGCATGGTATTGAAATAGTACTGAAGCCACCAAAAACTTGGTAAAATTGTAACTACAAATAACACACACAAAAAAAAAAAAAAAAAGCGGACGGACCTATATACTACATATAAGATTCCATTAAAATTTCTAGGTTCCTCAATAAAGTCCTACATCATAATGACGAAAATATACATATATTATATTGACATAAGTCACCAGACACCCCTTCAAAAGCAAATGAACGGATCCGCTGCGTCGTTAAAGTGCGCGGTACAGCTGCAAACAGTATAAAAACAATCGCACTGTGAGGTTGAGTGAAAATGTCGCGGCGGGAGAGAACTGACTTTGAGAAAGGAAAGATTGTTGAGTGTTATATTAGTGAGTTGTCCATAAGAGAAACCGAGAGGCGTTTAAACATACCGAAGTAAACTGTTTTGGATGTACTGAATAAATGAAAAACACATGATGTGCCTGAAGCAGCAAAATGTACCAGCAGACCAAAGAAAATCAGTGATAGAAGACGCCGAAGCCTCAGGAGAGTCGTTACAGCTAATCGACGGAGAACTGCACAAGACCTCATTGTACAGGTGAGTAAAAATGCTGGAACCTCGGAATGTACATGTACCATTCGCACAGACTTCATTCCATGGGTTACCGTGGTCGTGCGGCTGCTCATTAGCCTTTCATCTCCACTCGGAATGCTACTCGCCGTTTAGCATGGCTTAAAGAACATTTATCGTGGACCATAGATCAATGGAATCGGGTCCTATGGACTGATCAATCCAGATACAAGATACATTAGTCTGATGGCCGTGTGTGCGTATGGCAGCAGCCGGGGTAACGCTATTTACCACAGTGTACTGTTCCTATGCCAGCACGTCTACCTCTATATTCTGGACAATTATGCCCTACCAACTCTGTGGCAATACTATGGAACCGAGCCTTGTTGGTACCAGCAGAATAATGCACCGAGCCATAAAAACAAGGACTGTTACGGCATGGTTTGACGATAATTCCGTATCGTGTGTGGACTGGCCAGCACAGAGCCCCGATGATCTTAATCCCATAGAGCACCTATGGGATGCATTAGAGCGCCGCATAAGAAGTTTGGAACCAAGGTCTACTACTAAGCAACAGTTAGCGGCAGCATTATGTACTGAATGGAAGCGGGCGCCTATCGCTGTGTTCCAAAACCTTGTCGAAAGCACGTCTTGAAAAGTTAGTGCATGCATTAAGGTCAAAGGTGGACTTTAATGTATGTCAATAAATGCTATGTTGTGTTTCTCTTCTAGGTGCCCGGTGACTTTTGTCAATATAGTGCATACGTGGGACATACGGAGCACATGAGAGACATAAGGGAAGGAAGAAGAGCAACTGCTTTAACAAAGGAAGCACTTTACAACGCAGCAATTCTCCTATGGAATGAAAGGGAAATAGTGGCTCCGTTCACTACTTAAAGGGAAACTACGATTAGGAAATCTATTGGGTTATCACAAGAGATGATGTATTCAACAATGGGGTGCCCGCTGAACTGCCATCACCGTGGACCATCATCCGTAGGCTCCGAGCATGAGCCTAACCATAAACTATGACTTCATATCTTGTATGTTGTATTACGTGAACACTAGACCCACGTAAGTAGTACTAACTCAAGTTCGCGTGCTTTGTAGTGTTAGGTTTATGTTTTTAATACTCGTGCGGATATCAGGGTTTTGATTTTAAACTCCAAATGGATCGTTGTTCGTTTAAAGTACGTTTGCCTCGATAAATCCTCCCGTTGGCAGGCGAAAATAAACTCGGCATTATTAAAATACTTTTTCGATATACACCATTTCATGCATCTATATGTGACTTTTTTTTTTTTTGATTGAAGGTTTAACGACCACCGTGAGCAACTCAATGGGCTATAAACAGTCGCCCATGCCTAATTTGGGGCCACTGGTTCCAGGGAAGGGAAAGAGCCAGTGCCGTAAGACAAACAACAAACATGCCTCAAGGGATTCGAATCCGGACCCATCTCGTACGAATGGTCATAAGACAGCGCTTAGACCACTGCGCCACCAGGGCTGCTCTATGTGACTTTATTGTCTCCTTAATTATTAGTGGTGTACTTAAAATATTTTGGACATATTCTTAAGATCCCTCTTACGAATTCAGTTTTTCGTGAACACATTTTAATAATTTAACAGTGATAAAATGATGAAACCCCGCTCATGATTGAACGTAGCATCAAACCACGCTTAAAACGAGATTCTGAATCAAGTATTTTTCCTCGAAAAGTTTGGTTTTGACAAAAAAGAAATCACCAGTCTCTTGCAGACCCGATTTTCAACTAATCACCATAAAATCATTTTGAAAGCTGAAATGCGTAGATATGCTACATACCAATTTTTGTACGTTTTTAATTTTTACACTTGTTTGGTCAATCATCGCTTGCTGCACAAGGGTATTGGTATCTGCTCCTTGAATATATACGCCTTTTCTTTCAAAAACTCTACTCATTATTTTGAACCAATATTGTTTCTTTTGAGATTAATGTGGGTGGGACACAGATTTCTGAATATCTCTGCGGGAAAATCGCTTTGTGCTCTATGTCAGTATGTGGATAAGGGTATGGTGATGACGGGCCACCATACTGGGTACTAGTATTTTGTTATCTCTCTGAATGATAGCCCAACTGTACCGCACGCCATAACCTCGAAAATACCCAAAGTTCATCTCACGAATTTTATAGTTTGCTGGTGCCGATCTCGCAGACTACAACTTCAGATCTCGCAGGCTACAACTTCAGATTTCGCAGACTACAACATCAGATTTCGCAGACTACAACATCAGATTTCCCAGACTACAACTTCAGATTTCCCAGACTACAACTTCAGATCTCGCAGACTACAACTTCAGATCTCGCAGACTACAACTTCAGATCTCGCAGACTACAACTTCAGATCTCGCAGACTACAACTTCAGATCTCGCAGACTACAACTTCAGATCTCGCTGCTATCCGGACGAAGGCCCACAACTCCATCGCCTTCCCTCAAGAGATTGATGTTTATTGGATACACCTGCGTTACCGCCTTTCGACCCCCATCGTATTACATATTTTCGGGCGCCTAGCAAGTTCATTTACTTCTCTACGCCAGTTGACATTTGGCATACTTATTCAACCTGCCCAATATTACAACCTCTCTGGGCCGCGGATGGCCTAGTGGTCAAAGTTCGTGACTGCACGGACATAACATCAGGTTCCATCCCAGCCAAGTACGAACGCTCGGACTACTAAATATCCGCCGTGCGTCGGATGGGCATGTTAAGCCGTCGGACCCCGGTAATAAATAATGGCATCTCCTTCCCCCTTTTTACATTGCTTCAGTGTCACTCTCCTATCGGACACTGTAGCCCAAATCTCCTAGCTTCCCATTTCTAAGGGTTGTTTAAGACCTGGGGGTCAGACACTCCCTTCCTAAAATCCTCTACATATGATCTAATCTGATCTTACAACCTCTCTTCTCTTTAATGTTCAGCCTCACTAGCAAAGTCTGCTGTTCACCTTACACAGTGCCGGTGTCAGGCTCTTTTACGCCCTAGCAAGGCCGTAGCTACTGGGAGGGCGGTTGCCCTCCCCGAATTATCATTCCAGGGACGTAAATTCATGCTCTGGGGGATATAAAAAAATAGAAATTGTAACTAAAAAATGCAACGTCCTTCAGTATTTTCTTTTTACAGACTTTAATTAATCTCGTACAGAATCCCATGCAGTTAACAAGGGTACAGAGTAACATACACTGTGAGGATGTGAACACCTCATATCAATGAAGGGAATTTTCCAAAACAGTGAGTGGAAGCATAGAAAACAATGTGCCTAAACTTCCATGACCTTTCCGAACATGTCGTTGGGATGAAGAGCTAATTAATAATTTGTGCTGTCGCAAAAAGTTCTCTGGGCGTTTAACCTTAAACGGAAAATTTCCAAGCTCTACCCCTAAACCTTCTTCCTATTCTCAAAATAGTATAACACTATGTACTAAAAATCCAAAAATTTCTTGGCGTAGAACAAAAATCCAAATTTCCAAGCTTTCGCACATCAAACATATGGCTTTCTCAAGGAAGGAAGACAGCAAACTGGATAATAGAATGTTTCAACACTTTGAACGCAGTGACTTGACTAGACAATAAATGATTAGGAGCAAACGTGATATTTCGAAGAAACGAGGTGACGTTGGTTGGGCACGCGGTACAATGGTCGAGAACTCAGCATTATTTGAAGAATTGATTTCAAACACGTGGCAACTCCAGAGAGACGCTATCGTTGCAAGCCTCGCAGCTGGTCAAGATTTCGCGAATGGCAGCAGATTTGGTTGTGGAGTATGAAGCTAATTTCTTTACATCACTCCATATAGGATCGGTGGACTTGAACTTGTCTTCTCTTGATAGGGCTGTGGTTATTTTACCATCTCTTGTATCCCTTTTATAGATATGATCTATAGTGCTGTACCCACTCCTGAATGTAGATTGTTCTCTTAATTGGGCCATGTCTAGTGATACCTTCAAAGCGATGTGAAAGAACTTTAGTAAAGATTTTATAAACCACTGAAAGGAGGCTGATGGGCCTGTAGTTCCCGAGATCCTCAACGTCACCTTTTTTTTATGGAGCAAGATCACTGTGGCATTGTTCCAATCCTCAGGAATCTTCCATATATATCTCATCATCATCATCATTGTCAACCATTATCAATCCACTGCTGGACGAACGACTCCCCAAGTTTCCTCCACAACGGTCTGCCTTGTGCCAGTCTCCTCCATGTCACTTCTGCATACTTTCGAATTTTATCCACCCATCTTCCATGTGGTCTTCTGGGTCTTTTCCTGTCCCTTGGAATCCAATCTAAAATCTCGGCTGTCCATCGATGGTGTGTCCTTCTGGCAGTATGTCCAGCCCATTGCCATTTCAGGGATTTAACTCTGATCATGAGGTCTTCCACTCTTGTCATTTTCCGGATCCACGAGTTCCTCTTCTTATCTCTCCTGGTTACACCAAGCATGCACCTTTCCATGCTACTTTGAGCTGTCTGCAGCCTTTGTATGTCTCTTTTAGTTAGGGTCCATGTCTCTGCACCATACGCACTGGAAGGATGCATTGATCAAACACTTTTCTTTTACAACATAATGGCATATTGCTCTTCAAAATTATGCTGTTTTTTCCAAACAATCTCCAGGCAAGTTCTATACGCCGATTAATTTCTTCATCAATGTGACCCTCACTTGATATCTGCTGTCCAAGATAAATGTACGTGCCTGTTATCTCCAGCTTTTCTCCATCAATCGATAAATCTTCATTTCTTGTAAAAGCATTGAACATTACTTTTGTCTTCTGAAAGTTCATTTTTAATACCACTTCTTTACTCTTGTCAGCAAGTTCCTGGATCATACTCTGCAGCTCTGATGGGGTAGTTGCAAAAATGACTACGTCATCAGCAAAACGTAGATGGGTTAGATAATCTCCATTAATCTTTATCCCCTTGTTTTCCCAGCTCAGCGACTGAAAAACACCCTGCAATGTGGCTTTAAAGAGCTTCGGAGATATGATGTCACCTTGTCTCACTCCCTTTCCAATTTTTACGTGTGTTGTATTTTCAAACAGCCGAATCTTTGCACTTGCATTTTCATAGATGTTATTAATAATATTAATGTATGCATATTTAATACCGCAGGATTTCAGAGCCATTGTAACTGCTGATGGTTTCACCGAAACAAAGGCTTTTTCATAATCGATAAAAGCCATGCACAATGGAAGTTCATATTCCCTCGCTCTTTCAATTAGTTCTCTCAGTACGTGGATATGATCTATTGTGCTGTAGCCACTCCTGAATCCAGCTTGTTCTCTCGGTTGAGCCATGTCCAGTGTTACCATCAAACGATGCGAAAGAACTTTAGTGAAGATTTTATAAACCACTGATAAGAGGCTGATAGGTCTGTAGTTCCCGATATCCTCAATGTCACCTTTTTTATGTAGCAGGATCATTGCAGTGTTGTTCCAATCCTCAGGAATCTTCCCTTCATTAAGGCATCGAGTGAAAATTTGGGCGAGTACTGCTTCGATTTCTCCACTTGCTTCTTGTATGATGTCTACAGTAATTCCATCTTCTCCTGGAGATTTCCCCCGCTTCATGTTCTTGATTGCATGTGCAACTTCTGCTGGCAGGACTGGAAGAACTCTGGTACTGGTACCTTTCATAATGTCTGGAGTACATGTATCATCCCTTTCATATAATTTGGAGTAGAAATCTTTCACTCTTGTCAAAATTTCGCCTCTATTTCTTGTTACAGAACCCTCTTCTTTTCTCAGTGCCATAATCTGTTTTCTTCCCTTACTGAGATGTCCCTTTGCTATCTTTAGGCTTTGGTTGTTTTCAATTGCTTTCCTCACTAGTTCACAGTTGAATTTCCTTACGTCTTCAGTGATACTTTTTCGTACTGTCTTTCATAGCTCTATATATTCCACTTTGGAAGTCACATCTTTAGTTGTCTTCATCTCTCTTCTTTTTTGCATCAACATTTTGGTTTTTCCTGATAATTTGTTCACATGCAACTTGTTCTTAGACCCAGCTAATTTTGTTGCTGTTTCCATAAGAGCTTTGATTACTTTTTTGTTAACTTCAGAAATATCCACTTCTTCCGATGTTAAACCTTCTAAAGCAGGGGATCTGTTCTTCAGTTCCAACTTAAAGGTATTATGGTGTTTTTTAAGGTTGGTTATGTCAATACATTTTGTTTGTCTTATGAGCTTGTCAAGTTCAAGTTTAGTGTTGAGGTGCATCTTACATCTCACCAATCTATGGTCACTACCTATGTTGAATTTGTTTAGCACACTGCAGTCTTCTATGACGAATTTTTTGTTACACATAATAAAATCAATTTCACTTGTCGTCCCATTTGGATGTCTCCATGTCCATTTCCTGTGTGGCGTTTTCTTGAAAAAGGAGTTCAAGATGAAAACCCCTTCTGCCTCTGCAAATTCAACAAGAGTATTTCCACACTGGTTTCTGTTGCCGTGACCGAATTGACCTACTTAAGTTTCATTCTGTTGCCCTATTTTTGCATTGAAATCTCCCATATTTATCTTCAAGTGCTGCTTACCTTTATTATTTAGATGACGAGTTTCCTCATAAAATTCTTCAATTTCTTCTTCAGGATGACTTGTAGTGGATGCATAAATTTGAATAATCTGAGATTGGTATCTTCTCGAGAGTTGAATAACGAGTCGTGCAGCTCTGTCAGAGGAATTTCCAACTTCTACAACTTTATCCTTCAGTTTCTTGTTTATTATAGATCCAACACCACTAGTTCTGCCAGTATCTGTCCCACGATAGTAGAAGAAATGTCCACTTTTCAGTTCAATGAGATCTTCTCCTTTTCTCCTTACCTCACTTAGCGCGACGATGCCCCACTTGATCCTTTGTAGTTCCTCTTCCAATTCAAGAAGCCTTGAATCAGAAGATAGGGATCGTCCATTATACGTAGCCAAGGTCAGCATCAGATGTCAGCCTAGTCCGGTCCTCCGGGGATTCTTTAGCACCCTCTGCCTTCATGTCGCACTGGTCGCTGCCTTGGCCAGGTACATTCCAGCTGCCGGAGACTGAGGGCCAAGATTTAAGTTGTGGAGTCATTTTGGAGGGGTTTGGCCATAACTCACTACGCTGGCCAAGCGGGTTGGTGAGTGTGGGATAGCATTTCCTCTGATCCCGATGGTGTAGTTATATCGCTATTGGCGGTCGTGTATAACACTAAAAGTAAGACCAGCTGTATAACACTAAAAGTAAGACCAGCTGTATAACACTAAAAGTAAGAAAATTTTAACCCTTGTTTCGGATATCACATTTTTCAAAGACATCTGCATGAAACCTGAACCAGGGTTCGGGGGCGTCTTTCCCTGATGAGTGGCTCCCGCTGCCCGACCCCAAGTGTCTAATTTTTTTTTTTTTTTTTTTTTTTTTGTTGTATGTGAATTGTGAGAGTTTTGATTTTAGTTTGCGTGTGTTAATTTAGTGGGATTTAGGAATTTTTACTGGAAGTTCTTGGTTGAAGGTGCAGAGAGTTTGACATATACTCCACCAGTGGTTCTTGCTGCAGTGCGCAGTTCCCGGATGGGTAGGGCAACTTTGTAGTACACCTTTAAAATATTATATTATATATATATATAGTACATGGGATGTAAGGTCAGGTGATGCGTAACATCACAGCCACTCCTTGACAAATGTCAACCCCGCCTTCTTGTGGTGCATCCTGTTCCCACTAAAGGGGCTCTGACGACCGCCAATAGCGGTATAATTACACCATCGGGATCAGCGGAAATGCTATCCCACACTCACCAACCCGCTTGGCCAGCGTGGTGAGTTATGGCCACCTCCAAAATGACTCTACAACTTAAATCTTGGCCCTCAGTCTCCGGCAGCTGGAATGTACCTGGCCAAGGCAGCGGTCAGTGCGACATGAAGGCAGAGGGTGCTAAGAATCCCCGGAGGACCGGACTAGGCTGCCATTTGATGCTGACCTTGGCTACGTATAATGGACGATCCCTATCTTCTGATTCAAGGCTTCTTGAATTGGAAGAGGAACTACAAAGGATCAAGTGGGACATTGTCGGGCTAAGTGAGGTAAGGAGAAAAGGAGAAGATCTCATTGAACTGAAAAGTGGACACCTCCTCTACTATCGTGGGACAGATACTGGCAGAACTAGTGGTGTTGGATTTATAATAAACAAGAAACTGAAGGATAAAGTTGTAGAAGTTGGAAGTTCCTCTGACAGAGCTGCACGACTCGTTATCCAACTCTCGAGAAGATACCAGGCTCAGATTATTCAAACTTATGCACCCACCACAAGTCATCCTGAAGAAGAAATTGAAGAATTTTATGAGGAAATTCGTCATCTAAATAATAAAGGTAAGCAGCACTTGAAGATAATTATGGGAGATTTCAATGCAAAAATAGGGCAACGGCAACAGAATGAAACTTCAGTAGGTAAATTCGGTCACGGCAACAGAATGAAACTTCAGTAGGTAAATTCGGTCACGGCAACAGAAACCAGCGTGGAAATACTCTCGTTGAGTTTGCAGAGACAGAAGGATTTTTCATCTTGAACTCCTTTGTCAAGAAAAAGCCACACAGGAAATGGACATGGAGACATCCAATTGGGACGACAAGTGCAATTGATTTTATTATGTGTAACAAAAAATTCGTCATAGAAGACTACAGTGTGCTGAACAAGTTCAACACAGGTAGTGACAATAGATTGGTGAGATGTAAGATGCACCTGAACCCTAAACTCGAACGCGGCAAGCTCATAAGACAAACAAAATGTATTGACATAACCAACCTTAAAAAACACCATAATACTTTCAAGTTGGAACTGAAGAACAGATTCTCTGCTTTAGAAGGCCTAACATCGGAAGAAGTGGATATTTCGGAAGTTAACAGAAAAGTAACCAAAGCTCTTATGGAAATAGCAACAAAATTAGCTCCGTCTAAGTACAAGTTGCATGTAAATAAATTATCAGGAAAAACCAAAATGTTGATGCAAAAAAGAAGAGAGATGAGGACAACTAAAGAAGATGTGACTTCCAAAGTAGAATACATAGAGCTATGCAAGACAGTACGAAAAAGTATCACTGAATACGTAAGGAAATTCAACTGTGAGCTAGTGAGGAAAGCAATTGAAAACAACCAAAGCCTAAAGATAGCAAAGGGACATCTCAGTAAGGGAAGAAAACAGATTATGGCTCTGAGAAAAGAAGATGGTTCTGTAACAAGAAATAGAGGCAGAAATTTTGACAAGAGTGAAAAATTTCTACTCCAAATTATATGAAAGGGATGATACATGTACTCCAGACATCATGAAAGGTACCAGAGTTCTTCCAGTCCTCCCAGCAGAAGTTGCTCATGCAATCAAAAACATGAAGCGGGGGAAATCTCCAGGAGAAGATGGAATTACTGTAGACATCATACAAGAAGCAAGTGGAGAAATTGAAACAGTACTCGCCCAAATTTTCACTCGATGCCTTAATGAAGGGAAGATTCCTGAGGATTGGAACAATGCTACAATGATCCTGCTACATAAAAAAGGTGACATTGAGGATCTCAAGAACTACAGACCTATCAGCCTCCTCTCAGTATTTTATAAAATCTTCACTAAAGTTCTTTAACACCGCTTGAAGGTGACACTGGACATGGCTCAACCGAGAGAACAAGCTGGATTCAGGAGTGGCTACAGCACAATAGATCATATCCACGTACTGAGAGAACTAATTGAAAGAGCAAGGGAATATGAACTTCCAGTGTGCATGGCTGTTATCGATTATGAAAAAGCCTTTGATTCGGTGAAACCATCAGCAGTTACAATGGCTCTGAAATCCTGCGGTAGTGAAGATGCGTACATTAATATTATTAATAACATCAATGAAAATGCAAGTGCAAAGATTCGGCTGTTTGAAATACAACACACACAAAAATTGCAAAGGGAGTGAGACAAGGTGACACCATATCTCCGAAGCTCTTTAATGCCACATTGAAAAATGTCTTTCAATCACTGAACTGGGAAAACAAAGGGATAAAGATTAATGGAGATTATCTAACCCACCTTCGTTTTGCTGATGACGTAGTCATTTTTGCTACTACCCCATCAGAGCTGCAGAGTATGATCCAGGAACTTGCTGACAAGAGTAAAGAAGTGGGATTAAAAATGAACTTTCAGAAGACAAAAGTGATGTTCAATGCTTTTACAAGAAATGAAGATTTATCGATTGATGGAGAAAAACTGGAGATAGCAGATACGTATGTTTATCTTGGACAGCAGATATCAAGTGAGGGTCACATTGATGAAGAAATTAATCGGCGTACAAAACTTGCCTGGAGAGTTTTTGGAAGAAACAGCATAATTTTCAAGAGCAATATGCCATTATGTCTTAAAAGAAAAGTGTTTGATCAATGCATCCTTCTAGTGCTTACATATGGTGCAGAGACGTGGACCTTAACTAAAAGAGACATACAAAGGCTGCAGACAACTCAAAGTAGCATGGAGAGGTGCATGCTTAGTATAACCAGGAGAGATAAGAAGAGGAACTCGTGGATCCAAAAAATGACGAGAGTGGAAGACATCATGATCAAAGTTAAATCCCTGAAATGGCAATGGGCTGGACATACTGCCAGAAGGACAGAAAATCGATGGACAGCCGAGATTTTAGATTGGATTCCTAGGGACAGGAAAAGACCCAAAAGAAGACCACATGGAAGATGGGTGGATGAAATTCGAAAATATGCGGGAGTGACATGGAGGAGACTGGCACAAGACAGACCGTTGTGGAGGAAACTTGGGGAGACCTTCGTCCAGCAGTGGATTGATAATGGTTGACAATGATGATGATATAGTACATAAATAAAACAAAAAAATTACTTTATAAATAAATTATTTTAACACAAGAAAACTTAGACAAAAAAGGCTAATACCATGAGAAGCGCCGAAGGCAGCTAAACCTCATGTAGTACTAGGGGTGTTCAAATGAAAAGGTACGAAACGACACTGTGGGTATAAATGAAGACTTTATTCAAAGTTTACACCATAGGCCGTAGCACAACGATCCCATTGGGGTAACGAGCCAAAGGATTCCTTGTTCCCAGAATTCCTGTGGCCGTGACGAGACCCAGTCCTGCACAGCGTCCTTGAGTTCGTCGTCCGAGTGGAAGCGCTTCCCTTTGAGATGTTTTTCCAGGGGACCAAACACATGGAAATCGCAGGGCGACATGTCCGGGCTGTAGAGCGGATGGTCAAGCTGCTCCCACTAGAACTTGGCCAGTTCCGCGTGTGTGACCCTGGAGACGTGTGGACGCGCGTTATCATGGAGCAGAACCACACCCTCCGTGAGCAGCCCCGGTCTTTTGTTCTTGATGGACCTGCGTAGGCTTCGGAGTGTCTCACAGTACACATCGGAGTTAATGGTTCATCTGTGCTGGAGGAATTCAACAAGTAGTCAATTGGACGGCGCTCTTTATAAGAGCCTCTGCTCTCTCCTGCGCATGCGGGCGCACGCGCATGCTCCGATCTACGCCGGCGACTCCAATCGCATCCCTAGATGTGTCGCTACGTTCTCCCATAGCGGCATAGGCAAATATGTTAACGGTTACGTTCTTATGACGTTTCGTACCTTTTCATTTGAACACCCCTAGTAGCTTATATAGAATGAAAATATTACAGAACAAAAATACAAAAATATCAAAACAAGTGAAAACTGGAACAGGTTGCCCTCATCAGGGGAGCATCAACCTGTAGGAGTGGCCTTTCTAGTATAAACAAAACGACAAGGCAAGCCAAAATTGTCGGTTGGTCATGTTCCCTAGGCCACAAAACCAAATTACAAAAATCAAATTTATAAAACTAAAAAAAGAATTAAAAGCTTACCGGCAGAACAAAAACCGCCATGACAAAGAGTCAAACAAGACTGAACAGAGCACCCACAAGAACCCAAATATATACACTGATAAGAAAGGTGGTCACGGTTAAACAACTACTTGGTAAGCCAAAAATGTGTGAATTGACAAGATGCAAAACTGTGTATGTAGATAAGATCTTCAGCTATTAGGGATCTGCCAAATAGCACGTTATGTTGCCTATATATTTAAAATTGTTAGGTCCTAGGTTAATAAAGCATGTCAATGTGTAATTTGAAACTTTTGGACACCGAATTAAAGTTCAAAATTAAATGGTTAAAATGATGCCTTAAGAAATTTTTCGGAAAATTGTTAGATTGCAATTTAGAAAGCAGAGCTTTCAGATTTTTTGCAAGTAAGAGCTGTGTAGAACAAATTTTAGCTATTCTATGAAACTAGGAGATGAGTAGATTGCGATGTATAACTTTTGAAATATTGGATGACCAGTGAGTGTAGTGAATAATATCAAACTCAAAAGAGTTTCTTTTATCAAATCAATTCACCACACCTCTTCCCTCCTCGTCCACCTGAACCTCTAAATCGAGGTAACAAACACAAGTAGACGATCTGTTGGTTTTTCTAGGTTAAGGTCGTCAGGATACAAGTCAGTGGCGCAACGCAAAAGTCCAGAATGTTAATGACAATTATGTTATCAACATATCTTAGAGCAATCCCAGGTAAAGTATGATTGGCAACATATCTATCCTCAAAAAAATGTAAATAGAGATTAGCCAAACTGCTAGAAAAGCGACTGCCCATCGGGATACCACGAGTTTGGAGGTAAAGCCCATCGCCCACGGTAACAAAATTGTTATTGATACAGAAATCCAGTAGGAAATGCCAATACTGTTCTGTAGTCCCGGGCTCGAACTTCGTATGTATGTTTAGGGCTACCTGCCACAGACCCCTTCAATGAAATTGAGGTGAAGAGGTTTTTAAAATCGTAAGTATCCACAGATGTGAGAGTCACCGAGCTAAGTGTCTCCAAGACTCTGTTATTGCTCCCAATAATCCAGGTCGAACCCA
Source organism: Macrothele yani (assembly GCA_039090855.1). NCBI lineage: Eukaryota > Metazoa > Arthropoda > Arachnida > Araneae > Macrothelidae > Macrothele > Macrothele yani. Next base: position 52,565,523 of record CM077027.1, on the reverse strand, counting down.
ACCTGCGAAGAGCCACGGACAATAATCCGTTTCATTACTAGTGGACGCAACTGTTATAACAGCAAAGCGGGTGGGTTGCTTCAGAGATACTTGTCCGTGGCTCTTCGCAGGTTGGGTTCGACCTGGATTATTGGGAGCAATAACAGAGTGTTGGAGACACTTGGCTCGGTGACTGTCACATCTGTGGATACTTACGATTTTAAAAACCTCTTCACCTCAGTTTCATAGAAGGGTCTGTGGCAGGTAGCCCTAAACATACATACGAAGTTCGATCCCGGGACTACAGAACAGTATTGGCATTTCCTACTGGATTTCTGTATCAATAACAATTTTGTTACCATGGGCGATGGGCTTTACCTCCAAAATCGTGGTATCCCGATGGGCAGTCGCTTTTCTAGCAGTTTGGCTAATCTCTACATTTTTTTGAGGATAGATATGTTGCCAATCATCCTTTACCTGGGATTGCTCTAAGATATGTTGATGACATTATTGTCATTAACATTCCGGACTTTGCGTTGCGCCACTGACTTGTATCCTGACGACCTTACCCTAGAAAAAACCAACAGATCGTCTACTTGTGTTTGTTACCTCGATTTAGAGGTTCAGGTGGACGAGGAGGGAAGAGGTGTGGTGAATTTATTTGATAAAAGAAACTCTTTTGAGTTTGATATCATTCACTACACTCACTGGTCATCCAATATTTCAAAAGTTATACATCGCAATCTACTCATCTCCCAGTTTCATAGAATGGCTAAAATTTGCTCTACACAGCTCTTACTTGCAAAAATCTGAAAGCTCTGCTTTCTAAATTGCAATCTAACAATTTTCCTAAAAATTTCTTAAAGCATCATTTTAACCATTTAATTTTGAACTTTAATTCGGTGTCCAAAAGTTTCAAATTACACATTGACATGCTTTATTAATCTAGGACCTAACAATTTTAAATATATAGGTAACAAAGTGCTATTTGGCGGGTCCCTAATAGCTGAAGATCTTATCTACATACACAGTTTTGCATCTTGTCAATTCACACGTTTTTTGGCTTACCAGGTAGTTGTTTAACCGTGACCACCTTTCTTATCCAGTGTATATATTTGGGTTCTTGTGGGTGCTCTGTTCAGTCTTGTTTGACTCTTTGTCATGGCGGTTTTTGTTCTGCCGGTAAGCTTTTAATTCATTTTTTAGTTTTATAAATTTGATTTTTGTAATTTGGTTTTCTGGCATAAGGAGCATGACCAACCGACAATTTTGGCTTGCCTTGTCGTTTTGTTGGTACTAGAAAGGCCACTCCCACAGGTTGATGCTCTCCTGATGACGGCAACCTGTTCCAGTTTTTTACTCGTTTTGAAATTTTGTTTATATATATATATATATATTCTGAGTTTAACGACTGCCAAGAGCAGCTCTTTGGGCTACAAGCAGTCGCTCTTCCCTAATTTGGGCGACTGATTTCATGGACAGCAGGGACAGTGGTGCTATCGCACACAGAGCGCCATTCATACCTCATCGGGACTAGAACCCCCGTCCTATCTTGAGCAAATGGTCTGAAAGATCTCACACTGGCCACCGGGGGCGGTATTACGTGCGTTCGGTTTTTGTATACTGATAGGAGTTTCATGCGCCTAATGCATTCGTGTCAATAAATTTTAGATAAGGTAAGTATTCTTTGCTCGAGTATACCGATCGATTTTTTTTTTTTCGAATTTTTACGTCTCTTTATCCACAGAAATCCTCATGCCGAAACGGTATTTGTGACAGCTCGATTTTTTTCAATTACGTCTTTTTACATTCACAGAAATTCTTACACCAAAACGGCGTTTGTAAAAGTTCAAATTTTAAAAACATTTTAACTTTTTTTTTTAATTTCACGTCTTACAGAAATTACAGGAAAAAAAAATTTACAGACATTCTTACGCCAAAACAACGTTTTCGACAGTTCACTTAAAAAAAAAAAACGTTTTATTCACAGAAAATCGTACGCCAAAACCGCTTGTAATAGGTCGAGTTTTTCACGTCTCTTTAATCACAGAAATTCTTATGCCGAAAAGGCGTTTCTGACAGATTTTTTTTTTTCGCGTATCTTTATTCACAGACAATTACAGTGCCTGAACGGCGTTCGTAACAGGGCCATTTTTTTTTAATTTTTAAGTCTTAAAAATTTATTCACAGAAATTCTTATGCCGAAACGGCATTTGTGACAACTCTAATTTTTTACATCTATTTATTCAGTGAAATTCTTATGCCGAAACAGTTTTCGTAACGATTTTTTTTTAGAATTTTTCACAGATTCACGCACGGTCCAATACCTTTCTTGAATATAATAATAAATGTAAGAATAATTTACGAGCTCTCACACTTCTGACTCAAAAAATAATCAAAGAGGAAAATAAAACTTTAACGGCAGAGAGAGAGAGAGCGAGAGAGGAGCCAGGATATGCTGCAGACGTCCTGCTTAAAAACACGGAAGCTATCTAAGCGTATGCGCCAGTCGGAAGCAATGTGACTATTACTTACCTGCCTTGACAAATCTAGAAAACGTAGACATAAAAAATTGCCAGAAACAAAACAGCCGGTCGCACTCTACGCGAAGCGAAAACTTACTCTTTCAGAAGTAAAATTGTGCTCAAAATTGCTGTAATTTTGAGAATAAGAAGACTAATGCAAATGAAATATGTATAGAATCAGACATATTTAAGAAATTATACTAATTTCTAAAATAAACTTGGCATGCAGCGCTTATACTACACATGCGCAATGCACACCACTGGCAATTTAGCAACACAGCTACTGCATGACGTATAACAACTGCAGCTACTTCTTTCGATATAATCAAAGTACTGCAATATTTGAACATTTGAAATCATTACATCCTTTCTTTTACAGGTTTATTATCATCATATACCCGTTCCACTTTTTATACACAGAAAATTGTGACATTTGTTTTCATCACTTAGCAATGAGATTTTTACCCCCCCCTTTCATGTTTACTTACTTTACTTAATGCTTGTTTTTTTTTTCTTACAGTGTACACCTACGCACATAAATCTCTCTCTCTCTCTCTCTCTCTATTACATTTCTAAAAAAACACAGTTCCTACTGTTTGGTAACTCATTTCATGTGGACTTTTGGATTCCTTGTAATGTTATTTTGTCTACAAGAACACAAAATAATATTACAAGGAATCTAAAAGTTCTACATGTTTTTGACTAAAACTTGAATTTCAGTATGCAAAAAAGCAGGGATTTAAACACATCCACCAACACTCCTCCAACACTCTCCCAATCTCAACATCCTTCCATTTCAAGATTTCAAGGTGTGTAACACACACACACACACACACACACACACACACACACACACACACACACACACACACACACACACACACACACACTTTAATTATTAGCCTTTTCTATTGTCATATAAGCACTGTTAATTGTCAATAGCAGTTACCATTTACATAAATTCCTCAGCTTTACCTTAAATTGAGTAATTTATGGAAATGTTAACTGCTATTATTATCTTCTATCATAAAGCAATTTTTTTAATTTGAAGTCTACGTACCTGGTATATAGCAGTATAATAGGGTTTTTTTATACGTAATTTTTCTTGTTTAAAACTTAAGTTTAAAGAAAGTCATTGGGACAACAATGCGTATATGTATGTACCTATCCCTTCATTTTAGACTACGACCGATTTTGCAGGTATACTTCTGAATCATTTCAGCATGCACAAAATTTGTGAAAATATCAATATCTAATGTCTCAGCAACTCATGTTAATGCTTAATTGATTTACCTTGTTCAACGAAGAGCATTTGAACAAGTGATAAAAAAAAAAGCTGCACAAAAATAACCATGTGTATTTTTTGAAAAACAAAGTTCTCGGTTTTAACCATTCTTAACCATTAAAAATTCATTAGTCCTCCATTTTTTTAATTTTTCTTCATTTTTGATATACGTGGTTGAAAAATAGAGGTGTATATTTTCTCTTTCCCAAAGTTCTCCGTGTAAATGTTGATGGGAGAGATTACCGCGAGAAGATAGATGCAGAGAGATTTTTACCACACCCCGTCCTCTCCCACACACTACACCCAGGTCGTTACAGGTGGCAAACGCCAAGGGATGCTCCTCAACACTTTGTGGGCTGAACTATCAACGTAAGGTAAGTTTTGTCGTGGAAAGACGAGGGGAGGGCGAATACATCACAGAAACAGATAATCCTTTATTAAGCTATACACAGAGGAAGAATTACCCATTTCCACAATTCGACATGAAATCATATAATGATGGGGGACGGCGTTCAGTTTCTGTTCATTAGAATTCACGTGAATTTGTACTTCCATCATAAGGGCAGATAGCTGTATGCATGTTTCATTGGAAGCGTAACTCACGATTTACAATCAAGTAAGGTGACAAACAGTTTTATCAATGATATCTGCCCACTTCACTTTATCATAGCAACACTATCATTTGCACTAAAGACTACAAAAACGTTCCTCAGCAGGTAGGCTTGAAGTAGGTTGTTGATACAGATTGACGTGAATCGAATGGTTTCTTTATTGTTGTTTTAATAATATCTTAAACCTTCCACATGATAGATCGTTTTACACCGAAAACTATCAATATAAATGAGAGAGAATCTTATTAATATTCATATGCAAATTTTATTGTTTGAAATTACGTAGTTACATGTTGATGTTCTTCGCAAGCGCGGGCGCACCTAGGATTTCTTCAACAGGGTAGCTCAAGACATTGAACATGCAAATAAAAATACCTCAGAGAAAACATATGACAAAGTATTGGAAAACTATATACTATATGCCTACGCCACATTAATGTGGGTTTCTAATTATTTGTAAAATATATATTTAAAAACACGTATACAAATATATTTAAAAATAAGAAGCAAGTGATACCTGATGGGGAGGGCCGGGGCCCCCTTGGCTAACCCCACTGATTGCGCCACTGTTCCCAAGTGTTTTATTTATTTATAGTGAGTGCTGTTTCCAAGTACTGAATTCATGTTAAGGATGTTAAAATGACGTTGAAGTTATCTATTTATTGTTCCGATTCTATTAACTACGGTAATTAAAAAAAAAAAAAAGCTTAGCTTCGGACAGATACTACAAAATTATGGTTTTCCACTTATTCTGATGCTCGACTTTCACAACAAAGAGAGTAAATGTTTATAAATGGCATAAAAAATTTACGCCATCCAAAGATTTTTTTTTTTTAGGCATTTATCACAAAATCACTAGTATTTAGTAGACAATTTAGAAAAATACTCTTTGATGGTATTGCGGAAATACTGCTCATCGCGGATGTCCGCGCATTTTTCATTCTCCTAGGGGCCCGGTCTTCCGACTGAGAGGTGTAAACTAGAGATGAGCTCGGGCTCGGAATTCATTAACTACCGAAAAACCCGGGCCCGGCCCGTGCTGGGAATTACAAGTCTTGAATTTCATTACTGTAATTAATTCAACATGTGTAATTCCGAGCCCAGTTGAATTACACGTGCTTGAATTTCATCGTGGATTTGTTACCATGGTGGAAAGATTTTCAATTTCCTAAGCTAGCTGCCATTGCAAGACAAATTTTGCTTAGCAAGACTTGCATTATGCATTGTCCAAAGCTATGGAACAAGCAAGGATTAGTTTAAGGAGGTCTGGTATCGAAAAAATCACATTCCCATTGTTTGCATTTTATTAAAAATAAAGAATCTTATCTTTAAAATGTTGTATTCATTTCCAAAATTGTGCAGTTAGAAGTATTGTTATTTTATTTTTTTTAAATATCCTCACTCCCGCGATTTTGGGGGTGACGTTGGTTTTTAGTGCAGCAGGTCGAGTTTTAGAGAAAAGAAGATCAAGTTGAAGCGCTGAGGAATTAGATGCAATTCTCTCTCTCTCTCTCTCTCTCTCTCTCTCTCTCTCTCTCTCTCTCTCTCTCTCTTTTTTCATGATTAACTTGATCTGGAAACTGCACACACATATGATAATATTGTGATTATTATACTACTAAGCGCAAAGCTTTGTTAATGTTACAAAATGCAGAATAATCTGGTCTGGAATGCTTTCACGTTTGTTTGTTTTTTATTTTGGAAATTTCCCTACATGTTTTTTTTTTATATTCTACTACATCACTCTAAACTGCCTTTACCAATTAGCATATATATAAATTATATTGCAAAGATTAGTTTTCTAGAGTCAAAATTTCAAACACTTGCAACTGTTTGTATGGCGTTGTACGTTTTATAATGCAATTTATTCAAAATAAAAGTCAATTTAGGAAACAAAGAAATAACGAATGGAATTTTTTGTTTCTAAACGATTTTCTTTTCTTCAGCTTTTACCAAAATTACTGATTCCACTGATACGGTCGAAGGGCACGTTGATTATTTATTTTCAAATCCACATTTTAGAACATTTGGCTTTATGCGTAGTATTTCTAAAAACACATTAATATTGTGAAGTGGATTAACTGAACTAACCTTTTTAAACTAATGATTTTTAAACTAATCCTTGCTTGAGCCATATCTTTGGTCAGTGTACAATGAATAAATGCAAGCCTTGAAAAAGCAAAATTTTCCAAGTATCCGGGCCCGGGCTCAGTAAACACATGTAATCAAAGAAAGCCGGGCCCGGGCTCCTAAAATTGAGCCCGAACTTATCTCTAGTGTAAAGATCTCTTCGAATGCACTGAAAAAAAAAAAATTCCGGGTATTTCGGAGATATGAATGCTGAAGGTTCTCTCCCCCCCCCCCCCTCCTCCTTCTCTACGCTTCTCAACCGTAGGTTGAAAAAGCGTATATGCTCCAACTTTGTCCGTCTGTCCGCACGATAACTCGCGTAAAAATTGTTCCATTTCGGTGAAATTTTAGTATGTGGTAGGGGACGAACCCTATTGAAAATAGACGAAATGGGGTCAAAGGTCACGACATAGGAGCGGGATGCATTCCATTGCCCTTATGCGTCATGACTTGCGTACATATGGTTCGATTTCAATGAAATTTCAGCATGTGGTAGGGGATCACCTGGGGACGGGCCCTATTGAAAATGGGTAGAGTGGGGTCAAAGGTCATGACATAGGAGCGGGATGCATTCCATTGCCCTTTTGCGTCATAACTTGCGTAAAAATGCTTCGACTGAGACAAAACCTTATGTTGTTCCGGAAGTATACTTTACCGGTTCTGTTGAATACCATCGAAATAGGGTCAAAGGTCAGGTCATAGGAGCGAGATTTATTCTACAGCCATTATCCTCATAACTTTAGTAATGATTTCTGGTATGTTGGAAAGCGTATTATAATCAATGAATTGCATGATTTTACTAACTTGTCTTTTACCGTCCAAGCATTTCTTTGTACTGTCGTTACACACGCATGAGCCATAAATGTTACAACCACCTACCTAACAGCGTGTTAGGTCGCCCTATCGCTACAATGACCGATCGCATTCTAATCCACTAAATTCAGGAAAGTGACGTCAGGTATTCTGCATCAGCACAACAGAATGACATCCTAGAGTTCAGCGATGGTGCAAAGCAAGGTACTTAGAAGGAGGAGAGGTAGGTCCATCGTAACGGCACCGTCTTCCCGCTTCTCTTCGCTGCGCTGTGACGTCACGGTGGCCATAAGCGAAGCTGTAACGCGCACGGAACCATACCGAGAAAGTGTCGTGTGCTCTGTGAATTTTCAATCGAAATAACGGAGCTAAATTTGAGTAAATAATTTTAAAGTAAAAGTTGTGCAAACATCCAACTATTTTTCAAAATACAGTAAAATATGTATATATATACTGGGAAAAAACGGGAATATGACATGAATACTGTTCGATGCTTTTTTGTTGAATATTTTTTTCTTTTCCAAAAGCACACTGCAATGGTTCTTTGGAGCTGGGAAATCTACATTTCATTACGTCGAATCAGTCATTTACCAATTTTATAAAATTAGCAATTTGTTTTCTTTCAGGAAAAAAATACTCTACAGCTTTGCTCACGTTGTTAGATTGCATCTGGGACGCTAAAACTAGTTCTCTGTCTCATGGGGCCTCTTACATTTGTGTGGATCCATTTTATTTTATGAAACACCTTTATAATTCTGAGTTATTACTTTCCAGCAAAAGGTCAAATATCTGGCGAGTGATGGTTCCACACTATAGCGTGTTCCGCGATCAAATATATGATTTCGGAGAAGTTTAATTAGATGGGGTATATCGGCAAAAATCCATACTTTTTGATTTTCATTTACTGGATTTGGAAAAGACAATATTGGTGTTATTCCAAGCTGCCTCCAAACCTTGATACCCCCCCCCCCCAAGATCAGGTACCACTCCATGCACTAAATAACCCGATTGCTCAACGGCTCGAATTATGTCAGTTAACAGCTTTTGATCCATCTCCTTATCAAAGGAATAATACAGTGTATGGTTTTTTCCAAGCTTTCCAGAAGCCTCTCAGCATAACTACTAAAACGTTACTATGCGGTCCTAAAATGTTATCTGCAGCAGCATCATAACAATACCGGCAATCAACGCTCACTTCACCAAAAGATATAACTGAAACTTTGTCGAATTCGGTTGTGTATAGGATTCATTTTCATCACCTTTAAAACGGGCTAAATTAAACCATCGGTAACACAAATTTACCACACCACCGTTTCAGAGAGGAAAATGCTTGGAAGCAGTATGTGCATTTTATTTTTGATGAATAGATATGCTTTTCGAGAAATAGCATGCAAAACAAGTGCTTGACTTATATCTTCTTCATTCCATTTTGCTGGCTCTTTTTTGACACAAGAGTTTTACACAAGAGTTTGAATTTGCACTTCAGTGAAACAATGGCCAAGCAAATTTATGATAGCTGGCCACCTTTCACTGTTGCTCAGCAAATTTCTGCAAGCGCTTCACAATATTAATTTCCGTTTTCAGGCTTCTTTTCTCGAGGCAAAAGCATTGTTTTACCATTACCAACTGTTTTCTTACTTTTGATAATTCTTCCCGTAGTGAATTATTTTCACTCTTCAGTTGCATTATAATTTTGTTCAGACATCGCACTTCTCACATAACGTTGACGGTATGATAAATGTTGGTCAGGAATGATGTCACTTTTATTGTGACCTGTGATTTGACGTTTAATTGGAGATATACTTTCAATTCGATTTAATGCATTTTTTTTTCTGACCTCTCCGATCTTAAACCGTTCACTTCGAACAGAAGTTTGCTTCTCCATCTGCTAAGGCATATTTTTTGTAGGCACGGCATTTTTTTCTCAGTTTTTTCCTGGGAGGCAAGTTCAGCAATTCATTTCTAAGATCTCGCTCTTACTTCGAGACATCAAAGTGTTCTGAACACATTCGTGCTTTCTTTGCAACGAATACATCCTTTCGACAGCATTTCGCTACCCATTGCTTCAGGAAATCTCTATCCGATGGGAAAACATGGTATGTAACATCTAACCTTTCCTTTGAACTGTTATTACGACCAAGTGCAACAGCGTATCCAGGTATTTTCGAGATAGTTGTAAACAGAAAACAAATGAAGAAAAAAAATGAAGAAAACGACAAAGCAGGTCTAAAATTGACAAAGAAATGCAGCGAGTAATCGACACTACAGCACAAGCTCCGAATGACTCCGAATGCTCAAGAGATCGTTTATGGCCACTGTGACGTCACACTACAGCTCGTAGGGTGACACCTCGCCGGCGGCACGGAAACAAAGGCGATTGGACAAAGGCTTTCTAAGTACCTTGGTGCAAAGCACTAGCACAGAGAAACAAAAAGTTGCGTTCCACAAATGCTCGATGGGATTCAAATCTGCAGAATTCCGCAGCCAGGAAAGCAAACGAAATATCTAAACATGAGCCATTACAACACGCAGCAAACCTTGTACGCTTTCTCAGAGAGCCTAATGCCAACCGAATACGCTATCACTATGTAGGACAACACCTATAAAGTCCGAAACAGTGTGTAATATCTAAGGTGAGGACGTGTGTTCAATGGCGGCAGGCCTGCCTAAACAAAAATTTATTGGGTTGAAAAGAAAGTAATGTCTGCAAATGCAAGGCAACAAAAAAAAAAAAGTATTAATTACTGTACATACAAGTACAAATCAATACAAAATGTGTCGCCATCGTTTGCCACTACCTGCTCCCATCGTCTGTGCAGCTGTTGGATACAGTCCCCGTAGAATCCAAGTAAAGGCACCAATACGCTGTCTTATGCACTTTAATAACACACAGATGGAGAGACAATGAAAAATTTTATGAGCGAAGATTCTAAAATATTTACAAGTTAAAATCACACATCGTAAATAAAATTACACTAGATCTTTCGTAATGGCGCCCATTACATCATCAGGTAAAATACTGAAACCGTGGCACCCTGGGGACAGCAATATATAGGTGGGTTTGTGAAGTCATGTCCGAGAAGCTGAAATCGTCGGCAATATATCGATTATCCGCGGTGAAGGGGCTCAACAGAACATTTGCTATGGAGATTTTTTTTTTTTCTGAATCCGTAAAAGTGGTTAACTATTCCGTTTTAGTATAACTTGGTTTTCTTGTACAATAATATTGAAGTACGCGTATTATTATATATATATTTTTTTCTTGAGTTAGCATAAGGTCCACCAGTCCAGAATATGGCGGCCCAGTCCGCGCCTGAAGCGATGGTGAAGAGATCGTATTCTAAACTCTTGTCTGCAGTTAATATAAAATATTATCGCAAAAGCTCTAATATGATTCGCCAAATTTTTAATACCGAAACAAGTGAAGAACAGAATGCCCTCCTAAAAATAGTTTATTTTAAAAATATTTATAAAAAAATAACATTTATTTCAAATTTTACGTCGGAGTTTCTATGAAGTGTTTTTCTTCCTGAAAGTTAAAATACGCACTCGAAAAGCTGCATCAGCAAGATTTCGAAGTTATAAGGCAAAATTCGTCCTCCCCGGAAAACAGAGCGACCCCAGGACTGAGAAATATTTACAATGGTGCTGCACATTTCGCCTAGTTACGCATACTTCGGATAATAATTGACCTACAGATACGCTGGCTGCTGCTCTGCTACCACGAAAAAGTGCCTCGGCTGCTTACCCAGTTATCCAGTTATTTTACAAAAACAGCTTTATTGATCCAACATTCTCGTATAGTGCAGAACTTCGAAGGGATAAAGCCTCCTTTCTCCCCACAGCCTACATTTTCATGCGCCGCACTTCATGAATTACATATAACCGCAGAGGTGTTTAAGTGGTATTCCAGCTTCCGGTTTCTCGTAAAAATCTTCCTCCGCCCCTTCCTGTTAGGAACTCCAAGTAGCTCCCCCCCTTCTCCTCCTCCTCCTCTCCGGTTCAAAGAAAAACGCGGTTTACTGTTTCCGAAACATATTAACCGAACTTATTTTTTAAGTCCACGAACAATAGAAAGAGTACTCTAAATATTGATAACAGAAGGAGTATATATATGAGAAGCTTAAGTTTCCTCGTAATCCAATCTCATACACACTTTTTTTTTTTTTTGTCTTCTGCAGGAAGGTGTTATTCTCTTGCATTTTGTTACCATAATTTTTCTTTTTTCCGAATTTCCCAGCCACATATCAGTATTACTTCGTGCAAGCACTTTTATTCTCTTTTTAGCAGCCTTTAAGAACACGGAGCCCTGAGGGCCCCAATATGATAAGCTACATCAAAGGCCCTCTACTGAAATTTATATACACACACAACACCTGATCATTATACCGCATTATAAAAATATATATATATATCAGTTATTTACTGTCCTTTTTTCTTTCTATCCAAATGTACTAATAAAAATGGGAATCAAAACTAAATTCTGTATGGAAATTACGTTTTTGATAATATACGCACAATGGGCAAAAAATTAGTGATGAGAGAGAGAGACAAAACAGTAAAACTATGCTAGTAATTTGAGTTATTGGCGTAAAAATATAAATATACGCTTCCAAACTTTCGCACATCAACCACAGGGCTTTTTCAAGGAAAGTAAACAGAAAAAAAAAATGTGGCAATTCTGTCTACCTTCCTTGAAAAGGCCATCTGGTTGACGTGCAGAAGCTCGGAAAACTATATTTATATTTTACGCCAATAAATCGAATTACTAGTATAGTTTTACTATTTTGTAAAACTGAGCCTCCTGCTAGCTCGCAAGAAAAATAAATAGTTTTTTTTTTATGCTAGTTGGGAGTTAGTTATCTTTCCTACTACGATAATGATCCTGCAACTCTGCCATCGTCAAAAAAATTCTGATAATGCGATTTATTTATTTTTATAATTCAAGAGTTTAGTTTTCTTTCTACCCGCCCTTCTTTTTTTTTTTTTTTTACATATATATATTTCTTGAGTTTCGTTCTACTTTTTTTTATTTTTTTTTTTTGAGTGGAGGTTTAACGACCACCATGAGCAACTCAATGGGCAATATAAGCAGTCGCCCGTCCCGAATTCAGGGCCACTGGCTCCAGGGAAGGGAGAGAGCCAGTGCCGTAAGACAAACACATCCATGCCTCACCGGGATTCGAACCCGGACCCCTTTCGCACGAATGAACAGAAGCCATCGCTTAGACCACTTGCCACCGGGTCAACGTTTTTCATTTTACTTTTTCGTATGCAGAAATTGTTAGTGAAGTAAATTTACAAAAGGAACAAATACAAAGCAAAACTTTCTCCTGTATTCGTGGATGTATAATTCTGTCATTGAACACTAAGTCCCCCCCCCGTCCCAGATAAGTCTTCAGTATTCTTCCTGGTTCTGATACCTAGCTACAACTCTGGTTCCTCGTAATTAATTAGTTACAGGCAATAAATGCAAATATAACAGCCACATAAGATCATGACTGTCCTTTACAAAAAAAGGGTACACATCACTCAGCTGAGGTCACTCCTGGTAACACGGGAAAAACCCGCGACTTATCTGAATTCGGTAACGGTCTAATCATAAGCGACTGGAAGACACGCGGATCTTTCCTATCTTAATAAAAGGCATATAATAAGTGGCCAGAAAACTAGACTTGAAGAGCACAACCGTCGTGCTGTGAGGAAGATTGTACGGAGGAACAGGTTTTCTAGTGTACAGCAACTGAGTGCTTGCAGAATTCAACTACGGCCAGTAGTAATCCATTCCGACCCGAACTATGGGTAGGGAATTGGGTCTTGGAAGTCATCTGCCCATTCGGAAGCCAACAGGGGCTGTAGAAAGGGATATGAAGAGGGTGTGCACTGAAGCCTCGCTGCTAAGTGGCCTCAAATTTCTTCCAAAGTATTATTTAAACCACCTACGAAAACTACCTTCATAAAGAAGGGGAGAAACACAGCGGGATTGATCAAAACGGCAAAACTTTAGTGAGTTAGTATCTAAAACACAAACTAAACTTAACAGAGGCATACTTGCTGTACTACCCTTTCAAATTCTGATCTTCTATAAATACAGTGCTTGCTCAGTTAGTTAACAGATTTCAGTTGCTTAAATCAGTGCACAGTATATATGCATTTCATACCCAAATGACTGTGTTCGAATTGAAGCAATATTAACATCAACTAAAGAATTAATTGAATGTACTGCCGATTCATCAGATGAGTTAAAAATTACAAATTGTACATATAACAAACAGCAACGCAAAAATTTTACAGTAAATGAAACTTAGTGCATTAACGTACACAATGAATTTCGAGTTTCTATCCCGACTATATTTGACAGCATATTTAATTAGACTACTGATTTATTCAACTGCAAATGGCAAAAACAGACTGAGGTACAGGATAGCATTTTAAAGTCGGGAAACGGGAAGGGGGATGTATCAGAAAAAATGTTTGGCTCAACAGAACATTTACTACTCATTTTTTTATTTATTGTTATTTTGTTTTCTTCTGAAGCCGTCAAAGTGGCAAACAAACCTTGCCGTTTTAGCATAACTTGATTTTCCTCTAGTAGAAAATTGCAGTACAAGTATACATATACCCCCTCTTGAGCTAGCATAAAACTTACCAGCCCAGTCCGCACCTGGATGCATTTACTACTAATGGAATACACTGGTGTGCAAAAATTAAGACGAAGAGGAGAAATAAGCATAACAGCGGAACGAGCAGGCAGAACGGACCGAAAGACCCCTCAGGAGATAGACTAGGGTCCAGTATGGTAGGGCATGTGCATATGTGCAGCATGACGGGGGGGGGTCAGAAGGGTATAAAGCACACGGGCGGTGTACGCTCAGCAATTTGGTGAAAGCTATTGCACGGTGTACATCGCTTTGAACGACGTCGAGTTGCTGCCACCGTGTGATATGGCCAACAGGCAATCCAGTAGACGACATCTGGATGACTTTACCCGAGGTCGCATCATTGGGAAGTTGGAAGACGGTCGAAGTGTGACTAGTGCGGCCGAAGAGTTCGAGATCGCTCACAGCATCGTTTCACGAGCTTGGAGAGCATTTCAAACGACCGGAACAGCTGTCCGAGAGTTTAGCAGTGGTCGTTCCCGAGCAACCACGGCGGCGGACGACCGGTATATTGTCCTACAGGCGAGAAGAGACAGACGGCAGACAGCGGGAGAAATCGCAAGGCACATGCAACAGATAACTGGACGTCCGTTATCGCGTTTCACCGTGGCCAGGAGGCTGCACAAAGGTGGTCTATTTGCACGACGACCATTACGGTGTGTGCCATTAACGCCTGCTCATCGAAGACGGCGGTTTCTGTGGTGCCAGGAACACAAGAACTGGACACATCAGCAATGGGGTCAAGTTCTCTTTACGGATGAGAGCCGATTTAGTCTGACGAGCGATTCTGGACGTATACACATCTGGAAAGAGCAGGGAACACGCAATCACACCTCCAACATCATCGAAAGGGACCGGTTTGGAGGTGGCGGAGTTCTCGTTTGGGGCGGTATCATGCTTTGTAGCCGTACTGACCTCCACATCTTCCAAGGAGGTTCAGTCACTGGTGTCCGCCATTGTACCGAGGTTCTCTTGCCTCACGTGCGTCTGTTTAGAGGTGTTGTGGGTCCTGAGTTTCTCTTCATGGACGACAACGCTACACTTCATCGTACAGTGGCTGTCGCAGAGCTGTTGAAGAGTTTTTTTTTTTTTTTTTTTTTTGATTGGAGGTTTTTTTTTTTTTTTTTTTTGATTGGAAGTTGAACGACCACCGTGAGCAACTCAATGGGCTATAAGCAGTCGCCCGTCCCTAATTTAGGGTCACTGGTTCCAGGGAAGGGAGAGAGCCAGTGCCGTAATACAAACACAACATCCATGCCTGACCGGGATTCGAACCCGGACCCCTTACGGACGAACGATCAGAGGCCAACGCCTTAGACCACTGCGCCACCGGGCGGCCTGTTGAAGAGTGAAGATGTTCAACGCATGGATTGGCCCGCAAGGTCCCCGGACTTAAATCCAATCGGACACGTGTGGGACCTTCTCGGGAGACGCTTGGCAGCACGTCAGCAGCCGCCAGCAACGATTCCGCAGCTGCGATGGGCCCTATAAGAGGAATGGGCCGCGATTGGCGCTACAAGAGGAATGGGCCGCGATGCCTCAACAGCTCTTTGACAACCTCGTCCTCAGCATGGACAGGCGTTGTAAATCTTGCAACGCAGTCAGGGGTGATCATATCCCCTACTAAAGACTGGATTTTTATTGGCAGCCGCCTGTCACACGGACGTTTCTGTCTTCTGTCCAGTTGTGCTCGAAGCTACCTTTTCAATAAAGTGCCTTTGTATCCGTTGGATTCCTTGTTTGGACGGTTTTGCTCACTTGTCCCATATTCTTACATCTTGGGGATCTTATGGTATGATTTGAGTCGATGTGGAGCACTTCTGCACGACGTTACATTCAAAAAACCGTCTCGTCCTTAATTTTTACACGTTAATGTATAAAATGCTGCGTGAGTTCAGCCTGACACGAATTTTTTGGAAGTAATGAAATTAGTTCATTGTGCACTGCAGTGGAGCATTTTAAGCACCCTTGTTCATATCATGACTAATGAGGACTGTTTTCATCACATCATAGGCAGCAAGAGCTCGGGAAGTTTTTTTTTTTTTTTTTAATTGAAGGTTTAACGACCACCGTGAGCAACTCAATGAGCTATGAGCAGTCGCCCGTCCCTAATCTAGGGCCACTGGTTCCAGGGAAGGGAGAGAGCCAGTGCCGTAAGACAAACAACATCCATGCCTCACCGGGATTCGGACCCGGACCCCTCCTGGACGAATGTTCAGAAGTCATCGCTTAGACCACTGCACCACCAGGGCAAAGTTTGGTGTTGGCTGAGTGCTAACATTTTCTTCCGAATCACTATCACTGCTGTTTCTATTTCATTTCAATCACTTGCTCAATTGTCAAAAGTGATGAATGACATTGTAAGCTCGGAATCACAGCTGCGTCGATGTGCTATTTATATTTCATTGTAGACTGTAGTGAGAGCATTTTGAGCATCCTTGTTCATATCATGACTAATGAGGACTGTTTTCATCACATTATAGGCAGCAAGAGCTTGGGAAGGTTTTTTTTTTTTTGATTGAAGGTTTAACGACCACCGTGAGCAACTCAATGGGCTATAAGCAGTCGCCCGTCCCTAATTTAGTGCCACTGGTTCCAAAGAAGGGAGAGAGCCAGTGTGCCGTAAGACAAACACAGCATCCATGCCTCACCGGGATTCGTACCCAGACCCCCTCCTGGACGAATGATCAGAAGCCATCGCTTAGACCACTGCGCTACCGGGGCAAAGTTTGGTGTTGGCTGAGTGCTAACACTTTCTTCCTAATCACTATCACTGCTATTTCTATTTCATTTCAATCACTTGCTCAATTGTCAAAAGTGATGACATTGCAACCTCGGAATCACAGCTGCGTAAACGTGCTATTTATTCCTTCAAAGCAGGGGCGTATTTAAAGGTGGGGCAAGGGGCATTCCCCCTTGGCCCCCCTCAACTTACATAAGAAAAAATGCTTTAATTTTTTCTATTTTTCATTAACATTTATTTTATTCTGGTGGATTTCAAAACTTCCATGTATCGTCGCCCCCACCCTCCCCGAAAAAAAATTCTACACATACGTCCCTGAAACAAGGGAAATACACTCCAAATGATTGCCTAAAAATACAGAAAGCTTGCATGGATACATTAAATCAGTTGAGTTTTGTATTTGTTGAGCTCTTGAAGAAGTAACCTTACACAATAACTTATTTCGGAGAGAACTTAGGGACATAATTTCCATGATTTCCTTCTAAAGATCAAGGTACACGAATTGAAAACCCGAATTTGCGGGATTTTGCGCAAAGCTTAGGCGAGTTAATAGATTCCCGGCGAAAACCGAGTAAAGTTGGACTGGGGATAGGAGCTTATTTCAGTGAGGGGTAGTTTCGATCCCTTAACTTCACCAACGAAAATCATTCCCTTAGATGCCTTTTCCTTGACTGCGGATCTGCACTATAAAGAAAGCACGCTGTATCAACTTTGTAATTGGAATTGTTTCTTTCTAACTTGCTTTCTCTACGAGATAGCTCGCCGGACATCCCGATTGGGGCATTCCCTTAAATAGATCATCTCTCTTATTCATATACGTCGACTGTTTTTCTGTTCCAATCCATTTTCGAGTTATTAAAGAGAGTCCCGACTTTTGGAAACACCCTCTGTGTGTGTGTGTGTGTGTGTGTGTGTGTGTGCGTGCGTGTGTGTGTGTGCGCGCGCGCGCGCATATAAAGATCAAATGCATATGTTATAAATACTTTCTACAGATTATATATGTTTCATGGACATTGATTTTACGTTTTTCCGAATCGTTTCGCTCCTGATAATCTCCTCGTTTTCTTAAACTGAGTATTAGAACATTCTTTTTCCTAAAGATTACGTTAACCAGAAAAGAAAATCAATAATAAATCATCGCGTATATAGGACGACTGCAAATTTTTAACTGCCTGGGGGCGGCAGAATTCCTAAATACCGCACAACGGCCATTTCTCAGGTGAGGAATCCTGCCGCACTAGCGTAGATACAGTTCTACTGCCGCAGTTTTACCGCTGTTTCTGCTATTTTACTTGACGTGTGCTTTACGTGATATTTGTGAATCATAAGTCAACGCTACGGAACTAATGTACATAATCAACACTTTCAATGATTCTGCGACATAATCACGGATCATGTTTTACGCACACAATTACACATAACCTTCTAGTCCACATGTTCCCTTTTCCTTATCTCATAAAAGACTAGTGCAACGTTAGTTGCATGAAAAACAAATCCTAGTAAAAACCAAATTGTCTCGATCTATGGGTAACCATTAACACAACAGATGGTAAAGATGTTTCTCATGCATACTTTGCAACTTGTAAGGACACCTGAAGTATTGAGTTGTTTCTCAGCTCTTATGTTTCACACGTAGCACTAATTCGGGAGCATAAAAGTTTCCAATGTCATATAGGAACTGATCTCTCAACACCTATTAAGAATATTTTAAGTCTCACAGCAAAAACCATTAGCAGCATCCATTACCCTTTCATCAATACAATATAATAATTTATTTGAGGGTAATGTATATGCTTGGGCTACGGCATTTCGAAGGAGAACGAACACATACTAAATTTTTACTTCAAAATAAAAGTGATCCACTTGCTGCAGAACCCGGAATTTTGCTGACATCCTTTTTAGTAATGCATGAAAGTGTGTAAGCAACGTGTCTCGGTTAAAGCCTAAAAAATATACCCTTCATCGTTTCAGTAAACTCTCTCGGGATTGTGTGGTAAGCGTGTGCGCTTGACTAGACATGTATGTGACTCGCGATTCATAAACTATGCACGACTGAAGAGCAAGTATTTGTCGTCTTGAAACACTAGGCGTGGAATCTTTTAAGAATACAGAAACGATTATTTTGAAGATTACGGATGCCCGAGAGAAATATGCTATTCGCAATATGGTTACGAAACTGAAAACTCCTGAGTACACAAGGCAGACATCGTACGATGTCCCATAGTTGGTAATAACGTCAAAGGAAACGCTGCTGAACTCACGAAGCGCGTCACTATACGTCAATATTCGCAAGAAACGTGCGTGCCAAGATCAGGTATACGCAGAGAAAACAAGAAATAAGCCTGATTACAAGTCGATCAAGCAACGCAGGTGCAATAACCGTTGTCTGATAACAAGCATAGCCTGCTGCATTTCGAGTTTCAGTATTTTCTCTAGCAGAGACCTCGAATCGTAAACTAGCATTAAACTTGTTTACTGATGACATAGCACGGGTTTTTTTTGTTTGTTTGTTTCTTAAATCGCAGCTGCCATATTAAAACACTGGCGCTTAGGTTGTGGAAAGCAGTCGTGAACTTGATGCACCCAGCATTCTCAAATATACTGTTGTTTTCAAGGATATCTACTGGACTCGCATCATACACAGGTACCGATTTCTGGAATCAGATCGCGAACGCAACAGTTTTTGACTATTTTCGCACGAGTTTTTCTATCAATTGAAGCAACCTGTCACACATTGATGGATAAAAACTGGCGATTTCCCAAGGACAGGGAAATCATCGAAATTGTATGGGCGTTCGGCCACGGCCTTCGAGAAGAGAAAGCCATGGCAGTTAAGTGACGTCATAATTTCCGTCAGGTCCAATTCTCAAACAAGAATCGAAGATTACTGGGTCCCTAAATGGTTTAGTCGCCTGCATGCTAACTCGGCTGAGCCCAGGCAGACAGGCAAGGCGTGACACCGTAAGTACAACCGCCTTTGAAAGGAGGAATGAACAGATGTTCAAATATAGGAAAATCAAAAAGCAAAAGCGATGAAGAATTTAGAGTTGTAAAAAATATGCACTGCCTTAGGCTAAGAATAATGAAGAGCTTAGATTTTATTTATTTTTTAACACTCCAGGAGCACTTGGCTTTTAGGCTCGTTGAATTTGGTTTGATGCCAGGCGGTTGAACTTCAATTTAGTGGTGAGGGGGAAGACTTCTATTTAGTTCCAATTTTTCTTTAGTGGGTTAATTAGTATATTATGTTTGTGCATGTGCAAGGTATCACATTTATTAATAATTTTAACTTTATGAAGCGTCTCACTTCTTTAGTTTAGGAGGGTTTTCGTTATAAATGATGTAGCCACTTTTTAAAGGCCAAACAATTATATTTATTGTACTAAATTTTGAGTTACATAATTATGTGATTTCTGCGAATTTTTCTTGTGAGTGTTTGCTCCGTCAGGTCCAGTCACAGTATACGAGCATTTAAATTTATTTTTCAAAATAAATAGCGGTCACTGTGAGATGTTTCAATCTTGCTCAATTCTGTTTTTTATTGAATTAAAACAGATCAGAAGGAAAGGGCTATGCTAATTGTCTTTCTAATAATGTCCTTTGACTTAAACGATTCAGCAAGATAAAAACCATCTTGTAGTTACCGCTATTTTCTTTGAAAAAAACTTTTTTTTTAACTAACTAAATATAACCGTACTAACAGAAAGTGTGCCGCGGGTGGCCTGCTGGGCAACGTTCGTGACTGCCACGGAAAGGGCCTCAGATTCTATCCTAGGCAGGTACGAACGCTCGATCCACTAAATATCTGCCGTGCGTCGAATGGGCACGTTCAGCCTTTGGACCCCGGGTACTGCCCCCCCCGTAATAAATAAGGGCGTCTTTCTCCCCCTTTCTACTTCGCTTCCGTGTCACTTTCCTATCGGGCGCTCTAGCCCAAATCTCCTATATAGTTTCCTGTTTCTAAAGGCTGTTAAGACCTGGGGTCAGACACTCCCTTCCTAAAAACTCTACATATGATCATCATAACGGAAAGTGTGACAGCAACTGCCATCGCCAAAAAGAAAAAAAAACATTGCCAAGAATGATCTGCGGGCAGTCAAAAGAAGTATTAAAAATAGAATGATGTTCGATTCGAAACACTTAAGAAAAATTTACTAAAAGATGGATGGTTTGGCCGTTCACATTCGGAACAAGTGAAAATCCAATGTTCCAAGAGTACTAGGTGTTCCAGACATATTGCTAACTTTATCAGAGACCTGTTTTGGAAGTTTCTTTTAATGTAGCACCTAGTAAATGAGATTATGACTCATTTTGCCTGTGGTTTTTCTTCTTTCCACTACGTAGCTTTCTTTCTTTACAGGTTCGAGCGTTGGAGGTGCCTTGGCCGGACTGATTCACGGCGTGTGAAAGAATGTAAAAGTGTGTAAAAGTGCGAGCATGAATTTGTATTTAGTTTTGTTTAGTTCTGGAAGGGGACAGCAAATGCTGAGTCCATTTATTTGTAAAGTGCAACCTGTCCCTCTTCTGTGAGTGAAAAGAGTGGTTTGTGTGTGTGTGTGATCGACTTTTAAGGCCGTTCCAATTATTGAATGGTTGAGAAAGTTGTTTTTATTGAGTTTAAAGTAGTAATCTTTGTGTCCCCCTCGTAAGTGGGGGGGGGAGATACAGGGACTTCTGAGACCCGAAATGAGATACATTCGTGTTGCGTATCTCGAAGCGGTGGCATTGCATTTCAGAAGACAAGGAAGCTGCATCTATAGTAGACCACACATTGCAACACACTTTTGCAAATATCAAAATGCCAGTTGAAACTTTGCCTTCACATCAACGTAAATCATTTCCATCTCTTGGTGTGGGAGAGCCTTAGCAGCGCTAAGGTACTAATTTTTCTAGGCTCAGCGGCGTATTTAGAGTTACCGGGGCACTTCGCACAGCATCGGTTTCTTGCCCCCCATCCCCTCTTTCAAAAATAACGTTTTAGTTGCCGCAACTTTTCCCTACCCCAGTATACTTTCTCATACTACAGTAAGAGACATTTGAATAACAGAAAACATTCAACTTCAAAATTTCAGGAAAAAATACACATTGTGTTGGTTCCCCCTGAACATTATTTGAATATTTTCACGGTGGTGTCAGTCTGTCTGTCTGTGGTTTGTTGGAGCCATAACTCAGTAACTATTACAGCTATTGAGACCAAACTTAATGGTTTTGTAATACCCTGATGGAGAAGAAAGAACGGAAGTTGAAGGTGGAAAAAGCATTTTGTTAAGGAAGTCGGAACGGTTACATATGGATGGCCATTGAAGCACAACATAGGAGTTAATTTAGTTTTCAGGAGGGGGCAAACTGGAATTACGTGTGAATAAAGATAACATACACAAACACCATAAGCAAATGTCCACTGTAGTCTAACCAATTTTACTACACACAGGCAAATTTAGATGAAAAGCAGAAAATCCAAGAAAAACTACATGAGATGGATAAACGAAATCTGACAGCGTGTAGAGACAGGAAGGATTTTCTTTTTCTTTTTTTCTTCTTTTTTTTTTTTTATTGAATGTTTAGCACGTGCACCGTGAGCAACTCAATGGGCTATAAACCAGTCGCCCGTCCCTAATTTAGGGTCACTGGTTCCAGGGAAGGGAGAGAGCCAGTGCCGTACGACAAATACAACACCCATGCCTAACCGGGATTCGAACCCGGACCTCTTCATGGACGAATGGTCATAAGCTAGCGCTTAGACTGCGCCACCGGGTCGGCAAGGAAATTTCTTTGTCATTCTTTTGAGTTTCGCGGCTTTTAAAACTTTGTACCCCATACTCCATGAAATCCCAGGAATCAGTCATCAAGAAGGAAAAAGCACCTCAAGACAAAATTTTCGAAGAAACTTACGGAAATTTTTGTGAATGGCTGCTGCGGAAGATTATATATTTATTTCTCTGCGCTTCATACATTTTCATGCGGTACGTAATACGCTGTGCTCCGACATGTAATAGGAAGTTTCAATATTATTACTTTCGTTAGTAAATGTCTACATCTACTGCAAATTCCGTACGTTTTGAATGTTTTAACAGCACGGACACAAACACGTCCACAAGTTCAGCAGAAAAATTAGAAATCACAGCTCACAGCTTGAAAGTCGGACGGAGCAAAGATTTCTCCCGTAACTAAATTTTTTCTCCATGATGTCCCCCCCCCAGTATTGTTCTTAAATGTTATTTCCTCACATAAATGTTTGCATTTAACCTTGATAAGAGGGAAATTTCCGAAAACAGAAGTGACGAAGTTAGAAAATTTGTAAGTATTGATGCGTGGTGCTCAAAAGTGTTCATATTGGAATTTATACACCATTTATCTAAAATAGTTGAAAACTTTGATACCATGCATTCATGGTCCTCAGGCTGAAAAGTTCTTTCAGTATGGTAGATGAAGTTATTGTCACCTGAGGGCATAAAAAAGAAAGAAAATCAATGAAGCAATGGGAAGGAAAAGAAAGAAGAAAAATTAAGCAATGGCTACTGTACAGCTGCAAAGTCAAAAAAATATATATATTACTGTGAAACTTGGTAAAAAGAAAGCAAGGTTTTCTCGCAAGAAGAAATTTGAGTTTATGTTCCAGCAAATGCAACAAAACAAAACAAGAAAAAAAACTTTTTGAAGCAATGTCTTTAAAAACCGTTGTCTTTTGTTTTCAACTCAATAATTTAATTTTGCTAATATAGTTGTGTGCTCCAGCTTAATATTTATATAAAGAAATTACAGTGAACAATTCCGTTTTGCTCATGCTGAATTATATTAAATTAACACTTTATCACCGCGCATTATGATTTTTAACCCGGTTAAAAAGTTCAGTTTTTTTCGTCATCACATGTATGAATATACCTAAAAAGGCTTTTCTTCTTTTTTTTTTTTTTTTTTTTTTATTTGTCCGGTTATAACGTATTTCGCAAACTTCCAATGCTTTTGACTCTCCCTTCAACTCTATTAAAAAAAAAAAAAACACCGTGTTTTATATATGCAAGCATACTCCTATTTTATCCAAATATTTGTACTAAAATGATGTGTCTAAACAGTTGGATCAGGTCTTCGGGCTTGATATTAAAAAAAAAAAAAAAAGAAGGAAACGTGTTTTATATGCAAGCATACTCTTATTTTACCCTAATATTTGTACTAAAATAATGTGTCTAAACAGCTGGATCACGCCTGGGACATCACAAAAAGAAACACCGTGTTCTATACACGGTCCAGTCACATTATTGTGACCACCAGCTAATATCCAGAGGAACCGCCGAGTGCTGCGCGGACAGCAGCTAGACGGGCTGGGAGTGATTCAATAAGGTGCTCCCAAGTATGTGGAGCCATGCTGACTGCAGTGCACCTGACAGCTGCTGGAGGGTGCGTGGTGGAGGATCCATAGAGCGAACAACACGATCGAGGTTACAACGTACACAGTTTGTCCGCGCCGGGCATCGAATCAGGGTCCCCTCACTCCGGAGTAAATCCCTTCCCCCAACTGAGCTACGCAGACATGTGCTCTCACTGCTATCTGTCTTTATCTCATGTGTGTCCTGCGGTGCAGGCATGCCACATCCCCCCTCCTGAAAGAGGGCCGGGGGGCATGGCCCATGGGTCAGCCGAGACCATGTGTCGCTGCAGGCAGTCATGCCATGAAGAACGTGCATTTGAGAAATCCCAGACAATTTGGTGTGTGGAACGTACCATCACACTGATTTATCTTTTCGAAGCACTGAAGAAGGAATTCTCATTTTTCCTGTCGCTGTGTGGAAAGAACATCACATCATTGCGAGAAACTCAACAGCCGGGTTATCATGGAAGTTCGGGCGCCAATATAACGTACACGTTAGTCCACGCCGGGCATAGATTACATGTCCCCTCACTCCGGAGTAAGTCGCTCCCTCAACTGAGCTACGCGGACATGTACTTTCACTGCTATCTGCCTTTATCTCACGTGCGTCCTGCGGTGCAGGCACATCACAAGGTGGTCCCACAGATGCTCAACTGGGTTAAGTCTGGGGAATCAGGGGGCCAGGGAAGTACTTTGAAGTCTTCATCATGATCTTCCAACCACTCTCGGATATTTCTAGTTGTGTGACAAGTTGCATTGTCGTGCTGGGCCACATGGAAGACAATTAGCGTGTACAATTATATATAGGGAAGTACTTTGAAGTCTTGATCGTGATCTTCCAACCACTCTCGGATATTTTTAGTTGTGTGACAAGTTGCATTGTCGTGCTGGGCCACATGAAGACAATTAGCGTGTATGGATGTACGTGGTCTTCAACGATGGATTCATAACAAATTCGGTCCATAGGGCCATCCACACGCATGAGTGGACCCAGGGAATGCCACGAAAACATTCCCCAGACCATAACGCTGCCCCCGACAGCTTGTGTTCTTCCAGCAATGGTTGAAGAGTTTTTGTTCTCCGATGTTTCTCGCCTTATACGCCAACGTCCATCCGTTCGATGAAGCAGAAAACGTGACTAATCAGAGAAGGGAATCCTTAGCCAATCAGCGGAGGTCCAATTCCGATACAGCCTATGCACCTTCGTTAGTATAGATGCAGTGACCATCCGTCTGCATCGGAGCCCCATACGCAGCAGGGTTCGCTGAACTGTCGTTTTAGACACACTTCCGGTAGCCCCCTGGTTCATTCGGCCAGTGAGTTACTCCACTGTAACGTGTCGATCGGCCCTCACGCACCCTCGAAGCCGACGTTCACCTCTCCCATCAATGGCACGTGGTGCTCCGCAGTTTCCAGTCGCTTATTCGCAATGGTGCCATTTCTCCAATCACGATACGCTTTAACCACAGCAGCACGCGAACAGTTCACAAACAGCGCTGTTTCAGAAATACTGCCACCCTTGGCCCGAAAGCCGATAATCATCCCTTTTTTGCAAATCTGATAAATCATTCCTTTTATCCGCGACAGCAACGAGTGATATGTTTTCAGAATGCCTACAACACACCTTATATACCCTCCAAGCCTGCTCACGACACGTGCCTTTTTTCATTGGTTACGCGCTGTTGACGTCAAAAGTAGGTGGTCACAATCATGTGACTCCACTGTGTATATGCAAGCATACTCCTATTTTTACCGAATATTTGTACTAAAATAATGTGTCTATACATCTGAATCAAGCCTCGAGACTTCTTATGAATCATAGAGAGGGGTATGGTATACCGTGAACTTCTTTATATAGCCGGCAGTCCTCGGAATGAAGTTAAAGAAAGTAGCTTCTCAGTTTGTTAAGATTGCATTGCTCAGATAAAAAACACCAGAAAAGAAAAGTTTGGCAGTTTGATAGTTTCGAAGGGTATTTATACTAAACAACTCGCCAGCGGCTGCAATAAATGCAGCCCCGGTATATAGCTACTTTTTTTTCTATTTATTAGAGGTTTAACGACCACCGTGCGCAACATATTGGGCTATAAGAGCAGTTGCACGTCCCTAATTTAGGGACACTGGTTCCAGAGAAAGAAGAGAGCCAGCGCCGGAAGACAAACACAACATCCATGCTTCACCGGGATTCGAACCCGGACCAATCTCGAACGGATGGTCATAAGCCATCGCTTAGACCACTGCGCCACCGGAGTGGCAAAAAAAGATCTTTCGGAGTTCGATAAAAGGCTTATTGCGGATGCCCGTCGGGCCGGAACGACAATTTTGAAAACAGGAGAGCTGACTGGTTTCTCAAAAGGAGAGATACCTCCGGTTTTTAATGTGAAAAAATAACCCACATTGCTTGTCTAAGAGGCTTAACTGTGACGCGATGGCAATCTATCAGAAACGAGATCGCCGTCGTCCGAGAAGGCTTGTACGGAGAAACAGGACTTCCCGTGTGCAGCAACTGACCTCAGCATTCGATGAAGGCTATCCCCCAATCCATATCTTAGCAAGCTATCTGCAGGGAATTGAAAAGGATCGGTATTGGCAGTCGCATGCCCATACGGAAACCACTGATTTCTGCGAAGAACCGGAAGGTTAGTCTACGGTGATGTCTGGAACACCGTAACTGGACACTGGACAAAAAGTCACGAGGTCCGACGAGTCGCGATACATCTTATTCTATACCGATGGTAGGCAGAGAGTTTGGCAGAAGCCCTATAAAAGCAATGGACAAGGGACCCTTCCCGAACCTTGAGTTGTGTTTGCCTTGTAAACACAACTCAAGGTTCGGGAGGGGATGCCATGGTGTCGGGCACGTTCTGTTGGTACGGAATGGGTCCTTTTATATTGCTGGAAGGTACGGAATGGGTCCCTTGATATTGCTGGAAGGCTGGGTGTCCTCCAAGGATTATCTGAACATTGTTACCGATCAAGTCCATCCTGCAATGTTGACTTTTTCCAGCAGGTGGCTCTTCCACGGACGACAATGATACTTTCCATCGCACGTGGTGTGTTTTTTTTGTTTTTGTTTTTTTGATTGGAGGTTTAACGACCTCCGTAAGCAACTCAATGGGCAATAAGCAGTCGCCCGTCCCAAATTTAGGGTCACCGGTTCCAGGGAAGGGAGAGAGCCAGTGCCGTAAGACAAACACAACATCCATGCCTCACCGGGATTCGAACCCAGACCTTGTTTGGACGAATGATCAGAGGCCATCGCTTAGACCACTGCGCCACCGGGGCGGCACATGATGTGTTCATCAGGGGTTCAGCAAGCATGACAACGACTTCCATCATCATCTCTGATGCTGTGAAAGTCGCTGGCCACAAAGCCTGGATCTGAATCCCATTTAGAATGTATGGGACATGTTGAAAAAAAAAAACATTCAAGAACGAAGTCCTCTTCCGTCAAATCTGAGCCATGCAGTTAAAGAACTGCCTGGTAAACGCCTAGTATGATGTAGACGTAGATGCATTCCACCACCTTGAGGAACTCATAACAAATCGCATGCGTGCTGTTGTTTGGGTTAAAGGAGGTCCAATCCGGTAATGAATAGAAGTTTCTAATTCAGTGGCCGGTACGTGCAGTTTCGTCATTAATTAAATTCCAGCTTATGCAGCGATAAGTATGACTTTCTACATACAACAGTTATTGTTACCTTACTTCCCCTTTTATAACAGATTTCTGCAGGAGCGGACGAAATATGTATGTGGTGGCCGAAGTGTCTGTTCGCATCAGGATAAAAGACAGTTCCTTGTTGCACGGTGTGACCGCTAGGTGGCTGGCCCTGCGAGTTTCTCCCCGAACCAAATTTTATGCTATTTACAGAGTATTTGTCATGTTCCTGTCTTTGTATTTTACATTAGTGATTACCCATACGCTCTAACAAAACTTTCTGATGTACGTGACTAGATTGATAATATCTCCTTCATTGATTACGACTCAGAATGTGATATGCACCCTTATTGTGAACATTTTTGAGCATTCATTGAAATCATAAGCATCAGCCGGGTACACAAATCAAACTCTACTCGTTCTACAGATCAGCTGTTCCTGAACTTACTTCTGCTGATTACCCAGTTGACCCCAATTCACAACAACCTTCTACAAATGGGATGCCACATCGTTGCCGTCGCATCATAGTTCCACTGGCTCAAATAATTACCAGGGCCGTAGCTACAATGACGGCCGGGAGGGCGGTTGCCCGTCCCAGAATGGTCATTCTAGGGGCGTGAATTCATACTCTGGGGGTGTAACAAATAGAAATTTTAACTAAAACAGAAAGGTATCACCCTTCAGTATTTTTTTTAACTACTTTAGTTAGTCTCATACAGTATTGCATGCACTTAACGAAGGTACAGAGTAACATACACTTTGAGGTGTGAGGACTTTATATCCATAAAGGGTATTTTCCGAAACAATGAATGGAGGCATAGAAAACAATATGCTGATATGCGTAATCTCCATGACTTTCCGAACATGTCGGTGGGATGAAGTGCTAATTAATCATGTGTGCTCTGTCGCAGAAAGTTCTTTAAGCGTTCAACCTTGAATAGAATTTTTCCAAGCCCTAACCCTAAAGCATCTTACTATTGTTAAGTTCACTATCCAATACTAATTCGCTCTGCGCTGGTTTGTTCTTCGTTTTACATTTCTGTGGAATGTTGTGTTGTCGGCGTTCACATAACGTTTACGCTTTACTTGGTATTTACAACCTGTGGTTCTTTGGGTATTTACTTAGTTTGTACATTTTTAATAAAATTATATCAAAAACCTGAAGTGCGATTTTTGAACGATCACAATACTTTCCTATAACAGCGGTGTGTGAGAAAGTAAAAAAACACGTAGGCTTATTATTTAAGTCGAACGCGAAGGGGCGTAAAGCATCTTACTATTGTTAAAGCATCTTACTATTGTTAAAGCATCTTACTATTGTTAAGTTCACTATCCATTACTAATTCTCTCTGCGCTGGTTTGTTCTTCGTTTTACATTTCTGTGGAATGTTGTGTTGTCGGCGTTCACATAACGTTTACGCTTTACTTGGTATTTACAACCTGTGGTTCTTTGGGTATTTACTTAGTTTGTACATTTTTAATAAAATTATATCAAAAACCTGAAGTGCGATTTTTGAACGATCACAATACTTTCCTATAACGGCGGTGTGTGAGAAAGTAAAAAAACACGTAGGCTTATTATTTAAGTCGAACGCGAAGGGGCGTAATTTTGAATTTGAAGGGGCGTCGTCCCAGATAAGAAAAACTTGCTACGGCCCTTAAGTTACCGTACCAAGATCGCTACACAAGTTCATCTGTCATCTATAAAATGTAAATGAAATTCTATTTTAACTGTTTTTTATTACAATGTTTACAGTGTTTGGTGTGTTGTTTTTCATCCATCGGGTGCGTTGTTTCGTGCGTTTATTTGCAATTTTACCAAGTGTACATATATCCCTCCCCCCTCAACAGAATTTAACAGACAATTGGCAATAACTTTCAGTAATTATTCTGGCTTTTTGGCCACTCCGAAGTGTGTATTCTAATTCTTCTGGGATTTAAAAGGGCATCACTCTCCTCCTATTGGTCCCTTATAATCAGGGTTTACTGTACAGTGAAACTAACTTATGTTTCTCGCACACATAAATCCACTGTCTATAAACACATCTTTTATCCCTCTTGATCGCTAAACTCTATTTAGAAATAACTTACGTTCTTGAAAACCTATCCCATCACGGTAAATTTCAACAATGGTGAAGAAATTAATTACGTAAGTTCCGTTTTCGTATCAGAAAGTCCTAATTTGAGATAATGCAGCAGCAATATATTTTCTCCTAACGATATAACCAACTGTCACGAAAAAAACTTTCAGTAATTAAATCCATTTTTTTACGAGCCTCACAAAATAAACTTTTCCAACATCATTAAGTTATCACCTTGGCAAAGCGACAACTTTACGCTATATACCACATAGAAAAAAAAAAAAAAAAAAAAAAAACAGCGCGCGACAGCTTTCTACACAATATACCCAATCTTCTTTAATCTATATTTCACGGGTTTGACGCGAAAATCGCACTCCCACCTCAAAACCTAAGTGAAAGAAAACGCCGTTCTGTTAGTTCTTGACGTCTCAGGCTTTTGTGAAATGTCTATATTTAAAAGTACGACAGTGGCTACAATTTGATCTAAACATAAGTAGTCAGAGAATGTTTTTCCTCGACTACGAAGTAAATATTTTGAGTCTGTTAATAAAAGAATCAAATTAAACAGAAAAAATTAATGCCATCGCTGTGGCGGTTCAACCACAGTACTGATTCCCAGAACAGTTTTGGGATTAAAAAAAAAAGGGGGGGGGGAGTTGGTTATGCCTTGGACCTAGGCCGTTGCGAGTTTTAATCTGCCGCAAGTTGTCATCTTCGAAGAAATATTAATCTTTCCTCTTCGATTTTAGTCGTAGATGGGAACTGGTAAAGCTGTTCCTTCGGAGCAAACGGGGGACGTGTGAAGTCTTTTCAATAGAGTTTTGATCCTTTTTTTACTGAAGTTTTGGCATAAACCTCTGCTGAAAAAAACGACAAACCATTTTCTTCCGCTCATATTGCTGCTGCATCATCCAGGTGCTTTCTTGTGGTATTTCCATGTAATATGTGAACATATACCTATGAATATAGTCAATGATTAAGACCACATAGGAGGCCCTGCCCCCAACTTTAAAAATTGAAAATGGTACGGCAAGCCTATGATGACGCAGCTAGTGAGTGGGAAGGTTTAATGGAGTTGCAGCGAAATTCAAGGTAAAAGGGCAAAGAGCTTTACAAACACATTATCATGCTTACCTTTTTGTGATGAGAGTTATTGCGAAGCAGCAAAACCACTGCGAAATGCTGTCAGTGTAGTGAACCGACAATAAAACGGTTTTCATTTACCTTCGTTCGGAAACACAGTCCAACTTTGCTGTATTTCCGAAGGTAAAACCCTCCACCCTCGCCTTCCGCCCACGGGTTACAAATCTCATCCTATTCTGCTAAATAGAAATTTCCCCCTTTAAACCGCCTTGGCATTCTAGCGATATTTTGAAGTTTCTTAAGCGAGAATACCCAGTTGAACCGCCTCTCAAAATCTGTGCAATAATTCCCACATATTCATTTGCAACCGACACTCCTAAGTGCCCATCTTATCTTCTTAAATGTGCCTCGATACCATGTTAGACGGAAGCTCCTCAAAAAACGTTTTGCGGAATAGGTGAGATAAGTCTTTCCATCCCCTTAAAAAAGGAATGATGCCGTTATAGCGAGGTACGGTCACTTGCCGTAAACCGATGTAGACTCGTCTGGGATCTATTGCATGAGAGAGAGAGAGAGAGAGAGAGAGAGAGAGAGAGAGAGAGAGAGAGAGAGAGAGAGAGAGAGAGAGAGAGAGACCTTTCCAACGACCAACCCAGCCTTTGTATCCGAATTCTAAAATCTCTTGTTATCCAACGATTTAGGTAGTCATTATTTCTCTCAAGGACTGTTTGTGTTTTTTGTTTTGTTTTTTAATACAACAGTTTTTGTTTCTTTTTAAAGCATCCTAAAATGTGTAAAATATTGTTGGATATGCATCAGGAAATTTTGAAATAGATATTCAAAGGTCGTAATCCTAAATATTAGCAAATCACTTTTCCAATTTTTTCGGCAAGTCATTTCGCAGAAGAACAGAGTAGGTGACATATTAAGCAATAAACATAATTGATGGGATATGAAAAAACAACAGTGCTCAGTTAAAAATTATGAAGTCGCAAGCAAGAAACTTAAGAGATTGCTCTTGTTCTATATATGTGTCGACCAGGTAAATGCCTAGGCATGGAGTTATTCTTTAAAAAGCGAGACAATTTAAGAAAGAACAAATTAAGGAATTCAACTATAATAATGGTTGTGTTCAAAGATACAAAAATCGGCACGGATT
Organism: Macrothele yani; assembly: GCA_039090855.1. Classification (NCBI taxonomy): domain Eukaryota; kingdom Metazoa; phylum Arthropoda; class Arachnida; order Araneae; family Macrothelidae; genus Macrothele; species Macrothele yani. Next base: position 52,533,431 of record CM077027.1, on the reverse strand, counting down.
ATCATTGAAAATACAGCACCGCGAAACAGCCGAAAACTTTGTTAGTTCTATGAACAAGGCAAGAAAAATTATGTTAAAAATCATATTAATTTCGCTATGAATTAAAAGGAGTGTGTAACATAGATGAATTTGGGTTGTTTTATAGGACGATACCCGATAAATCGATTTCAAACAAAAATGAGAAACACTGCAAAAAGATGAAAAAGAATAACAGGCGTTCATTGTGTGAATGCCGATGGCACCGATAAATGAAGTATTGACGTTATAGGAAAATGTAAACAACCAAGTTCTTTTATGAATTGTCTTCGCGAACGTTACTTAATCACAGTGTTTTCATCCATTACGTTCTCAGAAGTAGAAATCCGATACATAGAATGTATGTTTGCTTTATTTCTTCCTTATGTAGTCCTTCAATTAGTCTTAACCCCCCCCCCTTTTTTTTATGAACTTCGTCAAACCAACACCCTCGCTTACCGCCATGTTAGCACGGTGAATAAAACATAGTTTAACGAGGTTCGACTGTATTTATAATTTTTAACAAGAGAGAGATGACACCGAATTTTCGGTTGTAATGAGCACGTCTTCTGAATCCTTTCCTACGCAAAAAAATTAATCAAAGTTATTCAAAGTCAGTGTATTCTGTTAGGGGAAAAAAATCAACCGGATTTCTACAATTGATAAAAACATCCAGAAAGAGAAACAGTTACTTCTAACAGGGGCTAAAAAGTACGCTGTGAAAATTAACAAATGGCGCACAAAAAGTGTCTCATAGCAGGATGAAAGTATATCAAAAACAGAGATATTCAAATCGATCAGTTAAAAGAAATATAGGAGGAAACATGACATGACTACGCCTTCTAGCGGAAGAATGTTTCATAATGGAAAAAGTTGAAAACCGGCAAAAAATATTCGTGGAAAAATATATGCTAAGAAAGATTATTATTATGTTTTTTTTGTTGAGGTTTAACGACCACTGTGAGCAACTTAATGGGCTGTAAGCAGTCGCGTCCCTAATTTAGGGCAACTGACTCCAGGGAAGGGAGAGAACAAGTACCGTAAGACAAACACAACATACATGCCTCACCGGGATTCGAACCCGGACCTGTCTCGGACGAATGATCAGATGCCATCGCTTAAACCACAGCGCCACCGGGGCGGCGAAAAAACTTTGCAAATACTTTCCCAGGAGCAGTGATAGCGAGAAAAAGGTTTGAACTTTATGTCTCCTAGCGAGAAATCTGTACATTATTTAAAGAGAATAATGCTCCAGATCTCTATTATAGGAAATGACATATAGTAAAAAAAGAAATCTTTCAGTAGGGCTTCTAAAAGTGAAAATACAGCTGCAAACAAAAGAACGCAACACAACCAAGCGACAGAGCAGTGAACTACAAATCTCCTCCTATACAAACCTAAAGTGTTCCACAAGGTAAATGGCATCCGATGATGACATTTTTTTTAAATCGCACATTGTAGAAGCAGATATTTTGAGAAAAACGGGTTAAACGCTGGAGCCCTAGCGGTGAAATTGTACCTTAATTTTTGGAACAAAATATATACAAAGATTTTTCATTGTTAGTATCTGATTGAAAAAGAGTTTTTTTGATCGAGTTTTTAGTCCTACAGATATTTCTCTAACCGAAAACGTGAACGGAAAAAAAAAAGCATTTCGCACTGGAAACGCGCTCTCCCACAACGAATTTTTCGAATCGGATTCTTAAAAGCAGGGATATCGACAGAAATAAGATATACATCTACGCCCCCTGGAGGAAAAACTATGCAATATTTATGCAGGAGGTATTTTTGAAAGGTTTTCAGAGGCTAGCGGGCTCCAAGAAAGATTTTTTCAATTGAGTTTTTGGAAACTTAGTTTTTGCTGCAAATGCATGAGAAGCAGAAATAAACACTCACGCCCCTGCTGGCCAAGCTATGCTTTATCAAAAATTAAGTCATGTAAAAAACATTTCCATAGATATTGCGAAAAGCGCAATTTACCTTAACGCACCCTAGCGGAAAATCTACGAGTTACTTTAAAAATTTTAAATTATATGAGAAACATTTCGCACCCGAAACACTCTCCAAGAAAGATTTTTTTTTAATCTGATTCTTAGAAGCAGAGATATCGACAAAAATAAGGCATACATCTACTCCCCTGGCGGGAAAACTATGAATTATTTTAATTAGGAGGTATTCTCAAAAGGTTTTCCGAGGTAAGCTGTATGGGTCCACAAAAGTTATTTTTCAATCGTTTTTTCTGGAAACTAAGCCAATAAATGGAATAAAACGTATTTTGAATTCGATATCATCTGCTTTACGCCCTCTAACGGCGAACTTGTGCATCGGGGAAAACCAGAAATCTAAGTATCATCATTATCACATTCCATGCTTCTTAATGCAAAAGGAATTTTCATGTCGGATTAATAGTTTCAGAGATATGGTGTCCACCGACAGAAAGACGGACGGACAAAGTGATAACATAAGCATGATCTGTGTTTACAAAAAACGTGGGAAAAAAAACGAGAAAAGTGCGGGTTTGATTTTCAGAAAACCACGCAGCTTTTTAAGAACACTCCGGACTGTTTGTCATCGCGCATTATTTATTAGAAGTGATTGGAAAATTGCCCCAGATAATCGAAACATTAGAAGCTGTAACAAACGTTTTATTAAACGTGTCGGTAGAAAAAGAAGCAGATGGTTTATAAACACTGTACTTAAAATTTGAGTTCATTTTCAGTTTGAAATTCTTTATCTTACTCTCAGTCACACAGACACTTCCTAAAGAGCTCCAGAGTGAAACTTCAGACACTATCGGCGTCTGAAGACCTACCTACATAGCACCACGGTGGAAGATATGCTAAGCGTCCTAGCACTAATGACGATAGGTAACTGAGAAGTTAATGCAGCCTAAAGGAGCCCAGACTGACAGATTTTTCAAGACATTTGTGTCGTGGGCTTAAAAAAAAAGGTGCTTTTTTTTTACTAAATTTATGTAAATTTCGATCAACGGATGCTGAAATTAATTGTAAATTCGTAATTTTAGTAATATAAGGTAAGGATCATAGAAGAAATTCGGATTACCTACAAATGTACTATTTCTTTTATTATTATTATTTGCGCCTTATGATATTTCAACACTACCAAAAATTTCATTTATGAAATTTTTTCGAGAGGGTGATGATGTTCGTGTAATTTTTAATTAATTACAAAATAAAAAATAAAGTGCGTTATTTTTTCTAAAATGTAAGAAAATTTAAATAGTGCTGTGCCGGCAACGCAGTTTCAATGTGCATTCATTTTATACATTTAGAAAAGTCGAGTTGGGACAAAAGTATAAGGGGAAAATGGGCCTGCACCCGAATATTTCGTTAGAAGTTTCTGCAGACTGAAAATATTAACGAGTTTTCTGTCTTATTTATTGGCAGGACAAAATACAAACTCGTGAAATCTGTTGCAATTCTTGAGATTGTGCCGTGCCCGCATTTTATTTTAGCTCGAACAACACAGTAACAAAATAAGTGGTGTGAATTCACGGAAAATTCCTGAAAATAACTTGCAAAGTTGCCAGTAGGTTCCTGATCTGAAACTTCAGTATTTTGACAGATTCTCGATTGCAGTAAATCCCACCTCCCCTCCCCATGTTAGTCTCGGGGGTTTTCCGTTTTTAAACAAAATTTTCCAAAAACTTCGATATTTATTTCTTCAGTCTCTTTACAGTAGAAACTTACTTTCCCACTTTTTTTTTAAGCCAGACACACTGCTGGCCTGAAATATTAAGGAAAGGAATGCTTGTCGGTGGTGGGGATCGAACTCGCGATGGCTTAGCTTATTGGGCTTTAGTAAAGCAGGACGTAATGACGTCATTTGAACATGCTACAGATAATTTTTTAAATGCCCTCATATCATCGAGAACAACCTAAATTAATATAAACTTTTACTTTTATATCTCCATTATTATAGGGTTTTTAGATATAGAATATATTGCTCATATTATAGAAGATGTTAACTCTCTAAACACGGCTGATGTACCTGAACTAAATATGTCAAAAATTTTCTACCCTCCCCAAATAGAAACGTTCACATAGCGTCCGAGTTTTACGAAAGTTACGGCAAGACAATTTCTTTCTCCATCTCATCTCAGCAGTACCGACGATAAGCCTGTTACAGGTGATGAGATCACTGTTCTAGATCTTTAATGCTCTGCTCCATGACTCCAGGTATGATGGGGAAGGCAAGTCCTAAGGACCCTAACACAAATATCATGCCACTGGATAGAAACAAGTGACCCTAACACCTTTTTTAGGTTCATCGCCGTTATTTTAGCTCTTTTTGGCAGGTCATCAGTCAGAAAGGATTAGTGTCAATCGTTCCCTCTAAATGACCACTTTAAATAACAAGGCTATGGGGAAAACAATGTTTTCTAATGTACAGGTTTACTCCTTCCAGCTGGATTCTGCCCACTTCTTAGTGAACATGCACTCAGTAGACAAAACAGAGATAGGGGTGATTGGCAGTTCACATGAGCACCCCCGCGCAGAATGGAACAGAACCAAATCGAACGCAGGCGATAAAAAGTCTGACAGCAGGGCTTTTCAACACTGTATCGCAGTCTACGAAATTGGGTAAGAGTGGTGATCAGAGACTGAAACGGGTCGACAAAATTTCTTGCGGGTCAAACGAGTTGGGTCAAGATTTTCCAGACTAGATTTCGTCCCGGTTATATTTCCGCATTATTTTAGAAAATAATATTTCAAAAACAAAAATGCGCACTGTATAATTTTGTGCTCGATACTGGTACCCAAGGAGTGATTCAAAAATATTAACGTCTTCCTTAAAGCAACGAAGATTTCCCCTGAACGGCGATACGGCGCCTACCTTAGACACATCGACACCATATCTTAAAATGGTACTTCCTTTGCGTTTGTTTTCAGTGCGATTGTCCGGAGCAAGGTACAGGCAAACGCCTGCTTCTCTGCTGATTCACTGTCTCACACACCGCGTGTCACATATCAAGACAAAGTTACTTTTCACATCGCATCTTTTAGCACTGATCATTCAGATGTTTTCGTTTGACGTGCTTTCACCCCGTTACAATGGCATGTCGTGCCGGAATTAATGACGTATTTGTTAATAACGGTGAATTTAATATTAAGGAGACTGAAAAAGGCGTCGAGGACAACAAATACGTGCTTGTTGAAAACGAAAATGGGAAGAATGAATGCTAGAAATTGCTTCGTCTCATTAAGGAACCAATCAATAATTCTGTGTTGTTTGGTCTTGCTTGTTCAAAATGTGAAAAGTGTATTTTTGCAAAGAAAGATCTCGACGTGTAATCAAGATTTATAAAATCGAACATACCATATTAAAGTATGAGCACCTCCATCACAACGTGGAAAGAGTGAACCAATCCACTTTGCCGTTCAAATGATCATCAGTTTAAGTAGGAAATGCTGATTTGGATCAAATAAGTTTACGTGAAGGTGAACTAGTGGCAGGAGCTCACTTAGCTTTCAGTGTAGTAGATAATACAGTGAAACCTCCATTAACAGATGCCTCCGAGCAACGGCAAGTTTTGGTTGGTACCAAACAGCCTGCGTAGGATTAACATTTAACAATAACCTCTGAACAATAAAACCTCTTAACAGCAGTCAACGGACACCCTGTTCCTTGGACTTGACGTAGTTCCTTCGGTACTTCGGCAAGAGGGATAAGGACAAAGAATAATTATAATGAATTGGATCATGGCTGGTACAGTGTGATGCTTAATGAAAAAGGATGAGTTAAAAGTTTAGTTCTACGTGAGGGGAGCTGCAGTTTCTATGAATTGTGTTCAAACGTCCCCGAAGGCTACGTGGGTGGTGGATAGGACCAGGAATGTTGCCTGTTGAGATCAACGTTTCTTGGTGTGGTTCCTGTGTGCTCTGTTCCTGCTTTACGGCGCACATCCAGCTAATTGTGCAGTTACGCTTTACTACCTAACATTTTTCTTTTTTTCTTTCCCATAGCATACACAACTCTGATCTCCCAGCTTGCTATTTCTAAGGGCTGTTCAACACCAGACGTAAGACACTTTTCTTAAAATCCTCTACACCATGAATTATTTAATTAGTATATTCAGCAGACATTTGTAAAAAGCACTGCAACGTTTTCTTCATTGTGCATGAACTTCATACATTTATTCTGCTTTTGCAGAAACGCAACGACCTAACCTTCGAACGGCCACATCCTAACGACGGTCACTTTCTCGGTCCGTGCAGTGACCGTTATTCGGAGGTTACACTGATATACTTTCTAGGTTTTGCTCAAGAACTAGTGAAATTCGGAGCAACGCATGGAAATATAGATGTAAATAGTGTATTAGTGGGCACGAAGATAGTAAGCTCCGACTGTATAAAGATTGCCGAAAGCGTGAAAAACAATATTAAATATTCCTTACAACCAGCCATAGCAAAACAAGCTGTATCTTTCACGACTGACTTATAAACTGATACGCTGTACATAGACGCTATTTGGATATTCCATTCTTCTGGATTAAAGAACAAGGTGCTGATAAATCATGTTGGAGTCTCAACCATGCTATATATTCTTGTGCTTACTTCCCGGAGAGAAAGACCGCTCAAAATATTGCAAACGTGTTAAACGCCACTTTAGAGAATTAGGATGTGATGAGACAAACGCACCTGTCACTACAGATAAAAGGATCAAACACATCGCAGCAGCCAGCAACAGAATAAAATGTTCACATTGTGTTTGCCACAGGTTAAACACGGCAGTTTCAGAAGAGCGTGTGAGAAATGCAAGGAAAGGAAGAGCATTATAATACGTGTCTGACCAAATTGCTCATAATTTATCGACGTATGTAAAGAAAACTACCGGCGTTCAATCGGAGTTCAATATCTCGTTGAAACAAGGCAGGAAGACTCGACCCTGGCGATCTATTCAGAGAATGTTCACTTCGATACTCGAAAATCATAAGACATAGGAAATTGAGACTCCTGTTATGCGACAGAGGAAAAGAGTTTCTTTCTACACGGCGCAAACCTAAATCTTCTTAAGGGAACAGTTGAATTCTTCCAACCTTACACAAAATGATTTGCCAGCCTTTTATTTGCTGAGAAATCAGTGGAATATGAAGAAAGACAGTGATTTAGTGGACATTCGGAGAATGAGAAGTATATTTGTAAATCAACTTGAGAAAATGTGGAGCTCGATTACTCCTATTCAGCCGCCCCGGTGGCGCAGTGGTCTAAGCGATGGCCTCTGATCATTCGTCCGAAAGTGGTCAGGGTTCGAATCCTGTCAGGCATGGATGTTGTGTTTGTCTTACGGCACTGGCTCTCTCCCTTCCCTGGAACCAGTGACCCTAAATTAGGGACGGGCGACTGCTTATAGCCCATTGAGTTGCTCACGGTGGTCGTAAAACCTACAATAAAAAAAAAAACTCCTATTCATTGTTTGTGCAACATTATTTGACCCAAGCTGGAAAGCACTCTCGTTCGTGCCTGTGCTAAAAATAACAGAGCGAAAAGCTATGGTGTATCAAGCACTTCACTGTATTTGTGATTACGCCGTAAGTGTAATTGATAGCACGAATACTCCGTATGAATTGTTTCACGCTGAAGAGGACAGCAGTAGTCTAAATACAGCATAAGCATCTACTCATGCGAGTACATATGGAAAACGCAAATTAGAGGACGACCCATTTAATTCTTTCCCACAAATTAATGTTGAACTATCATAATTACACAAACTGTGAATCAAACAATCTTTAGAACTGAAGATCTTGAAGTGGAACTGAAATGCCACCATACAATTGTGAGACCATTTGTGACTCCACAGTGCAAACGTGGAAAGTGCAAGGATATCCGTGAATTCTCTTTATTCAATCCTCTTGAATGGTGGAGTGAGCAGAGGTTTACGTATTCTACTATACTAAGTAGCATTGCGAAAAGAATTTTGGTAAATGAAGCATCGTCGACAGAGTCAGAATGCCACTTTTCGGGTGCTGGATGTGTTGCACGAAAAGACCGTGGCAGATTAAAACCTCGAACTTTGGAGGCTCAAGTCCTGGTTGCTGGAGACTTAAAAGGAATAATTAAGTGAGCATTTTTTTCTTTGGGGGGGGGGGGAGCATTTAAAATATACCGCACATATGTTCTGCACTTTATAAATGTTAATTTTAGATCAAAATAGAAAAACTTTCTTGTGAAATCTCGCCACCACAAAAAGATTGTGCACGAGGCGAGGTGTTCTATATTTTTTAAATTTTGTACTCAGCTGAGCTCCCTGCCCCCCTGTTATGTTATTGTTAGTGGTGATATTTTCTTAGGATAATTTAGTTTTCACCAATTCCATACTAATCACGTAATACCAAATTACTTAATATTATGCGATTTCTTAATATCATATGCAAGTGCTTTAACAAATACAACCCTTGAATTACCTTTTGCACATATATATGGCCATTGTTTACCACGAAACTGTTCAATAACTTTGATTCGCAATAATCATATATACAGTCTATGCATATTGTATTTGCATCATTTAAGCATTACTAAATAAGTTCTTGTTTGTGCTAAATAAGTTCTTGTTTGTGATGTGGTATGAATAATCAAGTCTTCAGTTTAGTCTGTGCTTACAATAAAATTTTGTTATTCTAAAAGAGCTTTGGCATTGTATTTTTGTTTTTAATATTGATCCTCTGCGGACAAAGTACATTTGTAATACTTTATGATCAAGGACATAATCAGCCATTACTTCTGGATTACGGAAAATTATGACACTAAAAATGATATGTATATACTGTACGTGTATACATAATAAATAGAGTTTAAAATTTATAGTTAAAAGCAGATTTGTCCGGGTCGAATTATATGAGTCTGGGTCGGGTCCAAAATGTTTGATCCCCTTCTAATTCTGGTGGTGATCTGAATGACTTTGATCGGGGACGCATTGTCGGCACAAGACAGATGGGTCATTCTATCGTTCAAGAGATAAGAAATCTACACTGTAAAAAAAGTATGTAATTCACGAGCCACTTTCCGTCATTTCTTTCGTGAATTAACGAAGAATATTTCTGATACAACCTTTTCCGTGAAATGAAAGAAAGAGACCTGAATTTCACGGATTTTTCGTACGCCAGGAGAATTCTGAATTCTCAGAAACCTTTCCGCAATTCCTTTCGTATATTAACGGAAAAACTTCATTCTCACTTTTTCCGTATGACGAGAAATTACCGGTAATATGAGCGATTGGTGAGAATACTCGAGGTTTGATTAACTTTTAAATTTCAATCGTCTGTCGAATTTTGAAGTTTCGAAGCAAGATCGGATACTGTGAATAGCAAATCGCATAAATTTTGTTTATTCTGGCACAGGATATTTCTTCTCTACCTTATTTCGTGCACCAGCTATTTATTACATATTGTGTTACCGTAAGAAACCAGGTACTTAACTTATTGTACAGATGATTATACGATGCCTGTGTATCAGTCTTTGGACAACTTAAGACAATAGCTATTTGTAGCTATCAAGAGTAAATTTTATATTTAAGAGGTTCTTTTTTGTGAAATAATACTATAAAAGAATACACTTCGCCATTTTTAAAGATAACTGAAAGTCATTGTCAGTTTAAAAAAAAAACAAGTTGCAAAGCATTTTGTTGCTTCGAAAAATCACGATGAAATCCACCTCAAGCAACGCAGGGACTCGATTCTTCCGCAGCGGAAGGCTTATCGGTGGTAAGAACTGAGAAATGCAGAGTCGACGATTTTGCGGAATTTCAGTTTAAATACGGAAAAACCTGAAATTGATTTTTTGTTTAAATAAACGGTGTTTCTGACTATGGGAATTCTGTGAAAATACGGAAGTTAAAATAAACGGGCACTTTTGAAAACGGAAATTTCTGAAAAAGACTGACTTTGCTGCACGTTATTTTCAGAAATTTTCCGTGAACTCACACCACTTAGTTTTTACAGTGTAGAACTCCCGTGGGCAACCATATCAATCGTGTACCACGAGTATACTATCGACGGACGTACCAGCGCTCAGAGAGCAGGCGATGGCCGACCGCACGCCATTGATGACCTGGGGTCGGCTAATGTTTTTGTACATTGACTGTATTCGTTCGAGCTGATTGTAGCCCATTTTATTTTGCCAACCCTAAGTTAATTCCTTCCAGCTGGTTAAAGGGTTAAAAATATGCTTTGAACACCTCCAGATTAATGTAAATTTCACAAGAACCCCAGCTCTTACGTTATGTTAATACATAAAATAAAAACATAAGTATGAAAATATATATCATTCCTTTCTCTTTCCCATTTTCTTTCTTTAAAAAAAGACTGCTTTTATTATACCTAAATAAAATACAAAACGTTCTTGTTCATTTTGTAGAAACAAAACATCTTTCAGGAATTTCAGGACAACTGTTTAATAAAGCTGGTACTTCGTGAAACAGCTTTTCTCTCATGCTGATAACCAGGAATCCAGTACTTCGTGACTTTTGTTCTCATACTGGATAAGGGAGCAGAATTGATCCTACGTCTAAGGAATAGCAATAAAATTTCAGAATTCCAGATGGTTGATAAATTAAATGCCAGGAAATGAAAAATCCAAATATTAATCTTATTTCTGATTACGGAGAAAATTAAACAGGAAGAACGATGAGGAGGCAAATATGTTTTTGTCCCTGCACCTTAACGAGTACAGGGGTATCCGGCATCTGCCCCCAGTGTTGCCATTCTACTGATTTATCAGTAGATCTATTAATAGATTCCTGTAAATCAGAGAAATCTACTGATTTTTCATGGTTTTAAAGCAACATCCCGAATTTTCTATCGTTATGCTTAAGTTTTTGGGCTTGCGCTGTAATTTTTTGACAGCTGCTTTTTCCTATAAACTTTGAAACATTTTTTATGATGCACCTCTGATACTAATGTTATATAATTTTCAAGTTTATTACTTTTACTTTTATCGAATATTTTAGAGAAGTCAAGAAAACTCCAGAGTTAGTTCAATGAATTCATTTTTTTTTTTTTTTAATTGATTAGAAATGAAGGATGAGTGAACACTCTTGGACAGTATTTTAGGAAGGGGTGTCTGACTTCAGGTACTGAATGGATCTTAAGAGAAGGATTCTAGGAAATTTGAGCTAGGGTTTCCGATAGGAAAGATATGTAAGTGAGATAGAGAAAGCTAAGTGTATTGTCAATCATCTGCGACTTCTACCCAGCTGCCACGTCTGTAAATTCTCAACACATATCTCTCGAAGATTTAGCATCCTTTCTGTACTGACTGTTTACTGATACAGTTGATAATATTCAAGTCATCACTTTTTCCGAGGAGAAAAGGCTAATTGTTCCTGAAAAATTTTCCTATCTAAATTAATTTATGTCCAAATACATACCTGCTATAATGAAATCTTTTTCAGTCTAAATCGTTAATTTGTCTATTATCAAGCATTTTCTCTGGTATTTTGCTGAAACCTTTAAACATCACAAAAACTTCTATAATTTGATATTTGTATTAACGATTCGTTTTTGTGTATGGCAGATGTTTCACCTACTTTGAGAACATCTCAGTATTGTTCAGTAGCAAATGTAAGGTTATATTTTTCATTTTCTTTTTCTTAAAGAAAATAAATAAGATCAATATAACTATGATAAGGCAAAAATGTTATTACTACAACTAATATTAATTTTAATTGTGTGAAATGCTTTGTAAAGCTGATTATTAGTAATATCTTGTACACATCACATTGAGGTTACATCCAATGCCAAATTAAATTTGTCAGGTGGTGCACATTTCTAGCAAAAAACCAGATCTACTGATTTCTATTTACTTTTTTATCTTCAGTCTATACTGATTTCCAGAAAATTTTCCGGCAACACCAGAACCCATTTATAAGAGGGGAACTGCAGCCCCGAGCCCTGCATTTTCATGGGGCCTCAGAATCATGCAGGATGCTTGAAGAACTGACAGTTCTATAGTTGTTTTTTTGAAGATAGTACAGTAAAAACTACAAGAAACTGCCTTGTGAAAAAAAAAATTATTTCTTTCAGTTTCTTTGGGAGTCCGCAAAAAAGTATAGTCATCCCCAGTCCATCCTCAAATCTTTTGAAAGCATTACAAATGTTTTTTGTACACATCTGTAATTGGCGGGGATTTTCATACATTAAGAATTCGTTTGAATCATGATACTTGGATCATATTACGCATTTTTCCCACTGTGATATAATTTCAACAAGCTGAACCCTGGGAGGAGATTAAAGCAGAACTGAACTGTATCCATTTTTCAACCATACATTTTACATTTTCTTCCCAACCCTGATTCGTCTAAGAATCATGGAATACACACATACGGAGGGGATATTTTTATGGCTTCCTTATATTTTGGGCATGTTTTCTCCTGGGTATTTTTATTCATCCACCCATAGTGAAATCCTAGATGTGCCACTAACACTGGGGCTTCAAAATACTGTGCAGTACCCGGGGCCATTTGTCTGCTTAAATCTGCTCTTTACTTTGTATCCTGCCGTTCTTGGGTATTTACCTAGTTGTTACATTTTTTAATAAAATTGTCAAAAACCTGACGTGTGATTTTTGAACGATCATAATACTTTCCTATAACGGCGGTGCGTGAGAAAGTAAAAACCAGGTATTATTTGAGTGAAACATGAAGGGGCATAATTTTGAACTCGAAGGCGCATAGTTTCAAGTCTCGCTTTCCCAGATAAGAAAGGCTTGCTACGATCGTGAACAAAAGAACAAATGCATGTATTACAGTGCGGTTTGCAAGAAAAGTATGAGCTAGTGGAGGGATTCAGTTTGACAAAAAAAAAATAATAATAATAAAAACTTAGTTCGTATAGTCACTGGCGATAACGGCTAAAATGTCTGTCAATACAGTAAAAATAAATAAGAAATACATACGTAGCATTAATTTAATTCCACCATCACAACAGTAATTGTTAAACATGTCCTGCACCACAAGGTATTACAGCATTCAAGATTGTGACAGCTCCAATGACCAGTATTTGTAGAATATCCCAGTGAATGAAACAGACTTGCAGTGAGTGGCTTTCCTCAGCTGTAGAAGCGTGGAAGGTCTTTGCTGGCATCCTTCGGATTTTAAATAATCTCACAACCGTAAATCCCCTTGTGTCACAGCTAGAGACCTAAATGGCTATGGGATGCTGCAGTAACTGCTGTTTAGTCTTTCTGCACCAGATGTGCCATGTGGTGACGAGAAAGTTCTTTACTGTAGATGCAGCGTGATCTGGCTCAGTGGCGCACTCAATGGGAGTGGGCCAAGGGTTCCAGCACCACCCCATTAGGTATCGCTTGATCCTTCGTTCTTGGCTGCTTATTTTCAAATGCTTTCGTACATGTTTTTAAATATACACTGGCGGAAAGTGAAAAAGAACACCACGAAGGAATTGGCGGACGATCATGAAATTTACATATGTTAATGGCATCGAGTTTACGTAGGTGTGATGTTAATTTCGGGACCAACCGGTGAGCGCTTACGCCACAGCACGGCATAATATGCAAATTATCGTCGGTGGTATTTAAGGAGTACGGCGAAGTGAATGTAATCAGTCGTCGGCGTACGGACACGTGCGAAGACCCTGAAGAAGCTGCATTGCCTGGACATGGAAGACGTGTACGATTTCAGCAGTTATCGGACTTTGAGCGAGGTCGTCTAGTCGGAATCCGTGAGGCCGGGTGGTCGTATTGTGGAGCGAATTGGACGGGAAGTATCGGTGGTGGTACGATGGTGGCGTAGATGGTCCGAGGAACATTCCCGCACGAGAAGACGTGGAACCGGGAGTCACAGACTGACTGATGAGAGGACCGATCGACGCATAAGAAGAGCGGCGTTGTCAAGCAGAACATCCACTGCGACGCAAATCCGAGCTGCCGTTGCACCTGAGGTGACTGTGCGAACAATCCGCAACCGTCTACTCGATGCAGGACTACGTGCACGTGTGCCTCTGGCATGTGTACATCTGGCTACACCTCACCGTCAGGAACGTCTGCAGTGGTGTCGCCAACGTCTGCACTGGAGAACGCAATGGCGATCTGTCGTGTTCAGCGATGAAAGCAGATTCTGCTTGGGAGCCTCCGATGGCCGTATGCGTGTTCGCAGACGCACAGGGGAGCGTCTCCACCGCATCCGCCAGCGACACACAGGGCCTACGCCTGGTCTCCTGGTGTGGGGAGCGATCAGCTATCACTCCCGTACAAAACTAGTGTTTGTACCGGGTACGTTAAACAGCACATTCTACATCAATAACATCATCATCATTCAGCCCGTTGTTGTGCCATTTGTAAGGTCGGTCCATCGTGGTGTTTTCCAGCAAGATAACGCACGCCCACACACGGCACGTGCAACGCAACATGCACTTCAGGGTGTGAGACAACTTCCATGGCCTGCACTTTCACCGGATTTGTCCCCCATTGAGCAAGTGTGGGATTTTATGGGACGACTTATCCGGTCTCCACGGCCAGCCACGACCATCCCCGATTTACGCGTCCAGGTTGAGGATGCTTGGAACTCAATACCCCAAACTTACATCCAACATCTGTACGACAGACTCCATGCCAGAATTGCACAGTGTGACGTAGTTCATGGCGGTTCAACCTCGTACTAACCATGTTACATGGAAATGTCATTTTTCAGTTTACCAGCAAATACAGCTGTATTTTGCCATAATGTTTTGATCACGTTATCCTCTGTATTCCGTTATTATGCTGTATAAATTTCGTTGGTATCAGACGTCTCCTTCTTGGTGTTCTTTTTTCACTTTCCGCCAGTGTATATTTACAAATAATTGAAAACACACTTTAATATGGTGAAAATCATCTTTATCGCTTCCTAATATTGGGCACCTCCGTAAGAAATCCCGCGTGTGCTACTGATCTGGCCCACCATCGTGCATAAACGGGACTGTGTGCAGCAGATTTTGTTGAAAACATAATGCCATGTTTTCAACAACAAAGGTTATTTTAGGTCACTATTTAATGACTCTTCAAATGTCATTTATACAGAAAAATTTGGAATAAATGAATATGTCTAAGTGGTGCAAAGAAAAAACACTCAGAGAAAAATAGGGAGATCTTGTTTGACATCCACTGCAAAACACCACAAGTTTCAAGGTTTTTGGAGTTTACCACGTGGATGACCGTTAACAGAATTTCAATGCAAAGAAATATTTATCTACGTGTTTACGTAACGTACCCTTAACATTAGTTGTGTAACAGTATAATATGGCATTATTTGTGCATAATATGTAACATTCTACGGTCTCTCAGTAAGAACACAATACTTATACAGTATAATCCAAAGAAGGCCTTCAATTTAATTATTATTGAACTTTACTGTTATTTTGGTGCTATTTACTGTGGTTGATCTACTGTGAATTCTATGGTAACTTCAAAAAAGTTGGTCTTACAACCAAGTCTTTATTTATTTATTTATTTATTTATTTATATATATATATATATATATTGTGGGGAGATATGAGTCATTGTCTGAATAATATTTTCAGAGAAGTTTGGATGGAAATCTGTTCTACTAAATTAACAAATTTATGCAAATATTCATACCAGAAAATTCTTTAAAAAATTCTTACTTAAACTGCTGATGTCTTAATTTCTTCAGACAAAACTGTCAGGCATTCCATTTCCAATCTTTTAATTATATTTTATATCTTTAAATTTCATTTTTAGTCAACAACAGCATTCCTAAATGTAGAGTGAACTCTGAACAGAGAATCAAATGCCTTTTCCACAGACATTAAAAACATAATGCATATAATACAATCCACTGGTGTTTTTTGACATCAAGTTGAAAATGGAAGACCAAACTGTGCATTTTCGCCATATTTTACTGTTTTACTTCCGTAAATTTTGCACACTTCCCTATGATGCGACAATAGATTTCATTATAGTCAGGGATACACCCCTTTTCCACATTAAAAGTTGCAACAACCCAACAGACACCGACATGCACTGTATTAGTCCTTTTTATTATCATATGCCACAGTGGTCAACAGT
This sequence comes from Macrothele yani, assembly GCA_039090855.1. Taxonomy (NCBI): domain Eukaryota; kingdom Metazoa; phylum Arthropoda; class Arachnida; order Araneae; family Macrothelidae; genus Macrothele; species Macrothele yani. The sequence goes on along the minus strand of CM077027.1, from coordinate 52,517,376 downwards.
AGTTAGCATTTACACAAATTCCTCAGCTTGAAGTATCTTCTAATACAAGGCAATATTTCTTTCTTTTTTTTTTTCATTTGAAATCTATGTACATAAGCAGCCTAATATTTATTTTGTAATTCTTCTTGTTTAAAGTCAATCACTGCAGCTACAAAAGGTAAGTACATATCTCTTTATTTTAGTCTGTTGAAGATTTTGCAGTAGCCATACTGAATCATTTCAACATACCCAAGATTTGTGAAAATGTCAATAACTAATTTCCTTTTCATCAACTCTTCCCCCTCCCCCTCCCCCCACCACCCTCCCAAATTTTGGTCAGCACCTTCCAACCCCAATATAAAAATCCTGGATAAATCCCCAATTGTAGTCATTAAACAGTTTGTTAAAAAATCTTATGTCAAAATTGTGTTGTAACCTAAAAGTGCACTTGTGTCCCTAAAGCTTTTGTTTGCATATATACAATATATTGTTATGAAGATTCTTAAAATGACCCTTCCTAAGCAAATGCAAGGTACCAACATTACTTTCTATTTCACAACTCTGTCTGCCTAGCACTTCACAAAATGCATTTTTACCTTATTCTGAGATTTTAATGAACACTGCATAGGAATCAAAGCCATTCTTCATATTAGTATTCTCAAAACCATTCTTCACAAGACCATCATAATTGGCATTACAATTACGTGATGCCAGTGGCGCGCCCAGAAATTCCTGTTCAAGGGGGCTATATATAGCGTACACCTATAGTTTATATACAGTTGTGACGTACATCGCTCTTAATCTCCTTGGGGCTTTGGGAAGACACTATGTAATTTTTTTGAACATGTAAAATAATATTTTTGAATGTTTAATTTGTGATGCTTGTCGCTCTTAATCTCTTCTGGAAGAAGGCACTATGTAATAAAATACATTATGCCAGACACTATGTAATTTTTTGAACATGTAAAATAATATTTTTGAATGTTTAATTTGTGATGTGCGTTGCTCTTAATCTCCTTGGAGGGCTTAAGCCCCCAAAGCCCCCTCCGTGGGTGCGCCAATGCGTGATGCCAAAATCTTTTAAAGATATTGTTAATCAACAGAAGTTTTAACTAAAAATTTGGCAGCACACACTACCACCACTAACTCTAAAGAGCATATGCAATGTTTGATTTAACTGATATTCTACCCATAATGCTTTTTTTAACATTATGCTATCAGTTTGTTTATTCATCAGTGAACACAATACATCTACTTCTAGAAAAATCTTGCATGTCAATGTGCTCATGCATCTGACTGCAGTTCACATCTTTGTTTTAAATACTAGATTCAAAAACTTTTGAACATACAGAAAAAAAAAAAAGTGCAACTATGTTTCAAGCCATTTATCTTAAAACATAACATCTGTGCTTCCACAAGCAGGATTGAATAATTCTATTTGGATTCATGCAGGCAAATATGACCTGCTTAAGACAATGACTAGATTTCTGTATAAGAGTTAATGTACCTCTCCACCTGCCTGGATGCAGAAAACACACAAATATAGTCTAAAAAGCAAGTTGTTATTTTTTCACAGATTTGGGGGTTGTACACTTTAGAGGTGGCCTTAACAGCAATTTCCCTGTCATAGTGACAACAGTGACATTTTCACAGAAGTAACAGTGACTTTAAGTGGTGACAAAATCACCATTTATGACCACAGAGATGAAGATGTAAAGAAGATAAAAAAGACAGAACTGTGAGTCACCAATTTACTTGAAACAGTGAGAAAATCCCTGTTTACAGCATGGGTGACTGAGCAGTAATGGTACAGAAAGTCACAATCTCACTTGTAACGGTGATTTTGTCAGTATTACAATTGGCTTGCTTTAAGTTCATTGTTTATGAGGGAATGCACATCAAAATCTAAAACAAAAACTATCCTAAGCATGGGAAAAAAATGAGACAAAGAAAGCTCACAGCACTAGCAATTTCTATGTTTTCACAGAAAAGGAATCATTATTTTGAACATGGTGACAAACTGTGGCACAGTAAAAGTGGTTTTGGACCCTAAGCATTGCTCAGACCCTGCTAAGGGTGACATTCTTATCAGTGAATTTGGAGCTATTACTCTTTTTTTTTTTTTTTTTTGTCATTGGTCATAACGGTGACAGATTTTTCAATAATGGTGCCAAGTAATAGTGATGCAATTTCTGACCCATCTCTAGTGCACTTTAAATCCATTTACAATCTACTTTCCTTCTTATTTTCAAAGTTTAACTCATCCACTGCATTTGAAGCAAGCCTAATTGCCAAAATGTATTGTAGTTACAAACCAATCATTTCATAACTTCAACTAATTTATACATCATAAAAATCTGCTGTAAAAATGGAGCCCAAGACAAAGCAGCTTTAATCAGCACATTGTTTTCTAAACAAAGAAACCTAAAAAAAAATCACAAGCAATGCTTATTGAAATGAGAGTTATAAAGAAAGCAAGACTAAACCGAAGTGTTAATACTGCTTGTTGAACATTTTTTCTTGTCCTGTTTGTTTACAGGTATCTTTGCCCCGGTATTTATTTTTCTATTCCAAAGTGGTAACATACTAGTTTCACTAACCTTGCATCTTAAATCTAGTAACAGTTTAATAAATAAATATATAAATGCTGAGAATGGTATGCATTTGCAAACTGTGAATGAAGAACCCAGAAAATATGAACAGAATCACAAACAACCAGACAACTGAATTCATTCTCCAAGTAAATGAAACCACCTTTTTGTGTGAGTGTATGCAGAAAAGCTTTTTTTAAAGCTTAGAATATTTTTGTGTTCAACAAAGAACTAGCAGCATACTAATAGTTTAACAAAACACAAGTACAATATGTTGCATCTATAAATTTTTCCTAGAAAGAGTTTTGTGCATATGTGCGTGTGTTTTGTATTTCACAGTTTAACTACCACTATGAACAACAAAGGAATGTCAGAGATTGCCCATCTCTAATTTGGGGCAACAAATGATATCAAATTTTCTGAAACACCCTGTATTTTATTCGAAGTAAATTCTTCCTCCATTGATACAAGAAGTGGCACTACTACCAGTGAATGAAAGGAAGACTCGCAGAAGTCATCTGTTGGTATGGAATGAAAAGCTGATGCTACAGGTCTTTGTATGTCCATCAGTGTCTCAAAAACTTCCTTTTAAAGGCAGCTTTAAGTTACAGAATAGAAAAGTAGTCATATGGTATCAAATTTGGAGAATATGGGAATGGTTGAGTACACGCACTTGTTTTTATGCCAGAAGTTTTGATACACTGACTGCTCTGTGTGCTGGTATGTTATCATGAAGAAGGAACCATTGCTCATTTTTGTATTCAGGCCTGACATGAACAATCCTCTTCCACAATCCTTCCAAAATGCATGTGTAATAATTGATTTTGGTTAGTAAAATAACACGTGAATACACGTACATGTAATGATGATGGAAAACGTCGACGTGGAACAACTATAGCGGAGGTGATGCCGAGGTGACCTAGATATATAACAACTTTGAACATTGATCCTCCATCAGTCGTGCGGAAACATGTCCGGTGGTTTACGTGGAGTCGTGTGCGTGTTGCAGAGATTGTCTGGTGTTGTTCAATAATGGACGAAAATTTTATTTGAGGTCTGTTTGTAAAGTCGTTGATTTTATCCATTCCTTCTTTTAAAGATTGACTATACCTGTTGATGGTATAGGTTTTTTAATTACATTGTATATAATTCTTTCACACTCTCTTTCTATGATATCCATAATAGTGTTTTATTTGAATTTAAACCCTGGTCGTAAATTTCAATTGGGCCTATTTGCAATACGATGATTCTACATGGCTAATGACACGCTAGATACACATATTTTTCAAGATACAAGATGAAGCTTACTAATCTGGAATACCGATACAAGGTGAGTCCTTGATAATATAATAATTGAAACTTATAATAATATTCCTAGTCATATGATATATAAATGCCAAGATGATTTTGCTGCAAATATGCACACAACACACAGAACATATATAACGTGTGAAACAGTAGTGAGTATAGTATATAGCTATTATTCTATTATGCATGTGTAAACATTGCCAGTGGTGCCTTCAGGAATGAACTTGTGATGCAAAAATTCCCTTGCTGTCATGAAAGCACTGTCTTGATTTTGGACTTCTTTAACCTGATCTTTTCTTTGGTTGACTGTGGCAACTTCTAAGCACTCCGATGCTTCATTTCAGGATCATAATGAAAACTCAATGTCTCATCACATGCCATAATGCTTTGGAGAAAATTTTGCATTGTTTCTGCAGTCTCCAGGATGTTTTTTTTTTTTTTTTTTTTTTGCAAACTCCACTCGTGCATGTTTCTAGTCATCTGACAAAGCATGCGGAACAAAACGAGCACATCCCCCCCCCCCCCCCATCTTGCATTAAAATTTGATGAATTGTCTCCTTATTAACACTGAGCTGATATTCCAGCATCTTCAAGGTCGCACAACAATAACTTTTTTATCCTTTTGCAAACTTTCTTAACAAGTTCAGTCGTGCACACTGAAATTGGGTGTCTGGGCCTTTTGTCATTTTCCAAATCTTCTTGTTATTGGTACACCTACAGAGGGGGCTTTGGTGGCTTAAGCCCCCTCCAAGGATATTAAGAATGACATACGTCACAAATTAAACATTCAAAAATATTATTTTACATGTTCAAAAAATTACATAGTGTCTTCTATTACATGGTGTTTTCTTCCCAAAGCCCCAAAGAGATTATGAGCGACGTATGTCACAACCGGATATAAACTATAGGCATACACTATATATATGTACACATATTGTGTACATGTACTATATATATATATATATATATATATAGTCCCCTCCAACAAGAATTCCTGGGTGTGCCACTGCTTCTTGTCCATCCTTGAAATGTGCATACTATCAAAATACTTGTGCATGAAATAGGCAATTAGCCTCGTACGTATCCCGCAACAATTCAACCATCTCAGATACAGTTTTACCAATTTTCAAACATAACCAGAAACTTACTCTCTGCTCCATGACAGAACTGTGATATGTTCTTCCACTAAATGACATCATGCACAGTGTAAATAATCACCTGTGCAATTCTCACGTAAATAACTGTTGGCACCGCATAACTAATAAATGACTTATCAAAAAAAAAAAAAATGTGCCTTCCTGACCTATGTTCTTTGCCAGGATTTAAAAATAAAAAAAATCAGTCATCACTTGATTGCCACATTCTGTCTACCTTCCACATTTTCCTTTAACATTGTTCCCAGAAACTAAGTTTTGCATTTTTGCTGGCTTCACTCCTGCAATAAATTTAATACATTTTATTAGTATGCAACACTGTAAACTGTTTCCTCAAAGCTCTGTGTGTGTTAGCAGTATCACACAATTTGATATCCTTCCATGCATGATTTTAAAAGTTTGAGGGGGGGGGGGCTTAGCTGTAGAACATAAGTTTAGAAAATGCAAAGTTCAAAAGGATCCAGAAATAAAACTGAGAACCTCTGCTGTTAGGCTCCTTGCCGAACTTTTTTGGAAATCACTGAAAAGCTGCCCTGGTGGACAGTGGTCCAAACGTTGGAATACAACGTTGGTCCAAGATGCAGCATGGATATTATGTCATTTAGAGCAACTCAGGGGTAGCTGTGATTATGTTGATTTTTGTTTTGCATTGAATATTTTTTGTTTAACATCCTTCTTTTGGAGGATTGTATTAATATGTGTATTTAGATTAGCAGAGTTTTTCTTCCTGCATGTAATTGGTTCTGTTAATCCCTGTGAAGCCAATTGGTAGTACAGGTTTCATAATAAATTACTATATATTGTATGTGACTCAAATGAGTTATCACCAATAAAGCTGATTTGCAGTGTTGAAATCAGAATTTTATTTTCGGGGGGTGGGGCAACAGCATAAAAATATTGTTTCACAAACATTGACCATAAATGTTTTGTGTTTTAAACTTCTCAAAAACACTGAGGACGTTTTTTTTCACAATTTAATTTACCGGCCTCTTCAGAGGGGCACAGGGGGTACCTTTTGCGTTTATTCCAAGACAAAAACTTCGTTCAATGTGTTTATTTCACAACATTTTTTTTTACATTGTGTTTTTTTACAGTTTCGTCCACATTTTTCATGCTTAATGCTTATAATTTAAGCTTTTAAATTATCTACCTTGCCAGACACCCTCTGGGAGCATGGGCCCAGTGAATCTGCCTGCTCAGTTTATCCATTTCAGAATAATAATTATCCAGCTCACCATTTTTGACATAGTCAGTAGTTCTTGTGTTGCTTATTACAGAGTATAATCTTCTGCAATTATGCATTCTTTACCTGGTGACCAATTGAATAAATATCCTTGTTTCTCACTCTTGGAGTTATGCTATAATCTCCTTGCCTCATCGAGATACCTGCACTTCTGTCTCAGCTAATATGATCTACAATATTTTTTTCTATTTTATCATCCATTAATATGGATAGCACCAGATGCAGGACAATTCATACTGTAAAATAAAAATGATGTTAACCAAGAGACTAGATGGTCTGTGTATAATGAGTGGCCATCAAAATTGGGAGTAAAAAAATGCAGATTTTTTTGGGGGTTGGTGTGAATGAAATGTCTGGCACAAACAAGCAGTGGAGACAGGACCGGACCACAGCGGAATGGAACCACCCACAGGTGTTGTGGGTATTACATCAGAGAGTTACTATAAATAGCTAGCACGTGTGTCAAGTACAAGGTTCAGGAGTGGTTTGTTTGGATGTAACATGGCTTGCAAAGAAAATGTGCAGACGCTGGATTTGAGAGTCATCTTCCTGTATGAATTTAAACTGGACCATTCTGCAGGAATTGCCACTGGAAATGTTAACAAAGCATTTGGGGAGTATCCAGCCAATGAGCAAACCATTCGGTGATGGTTTGTGAAGTTTCAAATCAGAGATACCAACCTGCAAAATGAAGCACGTGGTCACCAACCAGTTTCTGATGATGATCTGTTATGTGTGGTTGAAGCAGACCCCCAAAAAACATGTCGTGAGATAGCAGCAGAGGTAGGTGTCCACCACAAGACAGTTGTTCGGCATCTGGCTGCACTGAGGAAGGTCAAAGAGCTGGACATGTGGCTGCCGCACGAGTTGACAACTGCCAACAAGACTAGGCGTTTGGAAGTCTGCACGTCGGTGCTTGCCAGGAATAAACAGGAACCTCTACTGCACTGAATCGTCACCTGTGATGAGAAGTGGGTCCTTTATGATAATTGGAAATGATCTGCACAATGGTTAAGCAAGGCACAGCCTGCTGGACGGCATCCTAAGCTACCCCTACACACTAAGAAGATGATGATCTTTATCGGGTGGTCCACAGTCGGGATATTTCATCGGAGTTTCTTGGCAAGAGGCCAAACCATCACTGCAGAACGTTATTGTGCTGAATTAAACCAGATGCACCAGAAATTGCTGCAGAAACAACCGGCTTTGGTCAACAGACATGGTGTTGTTCTGCTCCAGGACGACGTTCGCCCTCATGTCGCACAACGAACGATGCCTGACATTAAGTGCCTTGGGCTATGAAGCCCTGCCTCATCCTGTCTATTCCGCAGACTTACCTCTGACAGACTATCATCTGTTTCATCGCCTGGATCACTTCCTGTTCAGGAAACAGTTCACGACAGACGAGGTTCAACGTGCAGTTGATGACTTCTTCGGGTCCCAGCCACATGACTTTTTTCGTTCCAGGATCATGGCCTTGCCGGACAGATGGCAACTATGTGTTGATGCTGAGGAGGATTATTTTGCCTAGGAGAGTTGTCCTACTTTTCCGTTCAAGCTGTCCACGTGTGCTTGTCCTTTGCCGGACATTTCACTCACACCAACCCAACATAAGGATGTCAATTGATTCGGGAAAAACAAAGAAGATTGCAATTTTTATTTTCTTCCAACCACAAGAAACACAATCATAATCCAGCTTAGTTAATGTAAGAAGTTCTTTGCTAGCTAAATATGCTTTGCAATGGGGGTTTTTTTGTTTGTTTTTTTACATAAATTTTCATTAAATACTGTTGTTTTTTTTTTTTACTGTGTCTTAAATAAATATATTTTCTGCTGCCCTGGCAGCACAGTGGTCTAAGCACTGGCTTCTGACTATTTGTCCAAGATAGGTCCGGGTTCGAATCCCGGTGAGGCATAAATGCTTTGTTTGTCTTATGGCACTGGCTGTCTCCCTTCCGTGGAGCCAGTGGCCCTAAATTAGGGATTGGGAAAGTTCTTATAGCTCATTAAGTTTCTCACAGTGGTCTTCAAACCCCCACTCAAAAAAAAAAAATATATGCATAAATATCCCTTTATGCAGCCAAATTGAGACTGCATTTTTGGCATTTATCTTGAATGGTTTAGTAGTGCTTAAAGAGTGGTGAAAATTTACTTTAATGCCCCCCCCCCCCGAAATTCAGTAAGTGTCCATAGTAAGATGTAATTTTGTCTGTACATAGTATGTTCATCAAATTGCTAGATTTTAACCATGAGCATAATTTTGTTTCCACATCCTAAGCATATCTGGACTAATGCAAATATTCAAATGCCAATAGAATTCACAGTGCAACTTAATACAAATTGTAAACTTGTGGGACATTTACTTTTAACTGTATATTATACTTTTCGTGGAGAAAAAGTTTTGTTTAAAAGTTAGTTGTAAAACACTAGTATTCTCTTAAACACATGAGATAAAAACCAACAGAAATTATGTATGAAATTCCAGCTGGTTTTGTGTAATAAAACATTTCTTGTAGCTCCAAGTCAGTGGCAAAACACACCATCAATGCAATGAGATCATCAGTAAGTGGAATCTCAGAAATTTAATAAGTCAGTAGTAGGCCACTACCCACGACAGTGAAATGATTGTTTGAATTCAGTTTGCAACCCCCAATAAGCAGTTTAAGTTGCCTGTTTTTCATTTTAAACTATTTGTTCCAGGGAAGATTAAGTATTGGCTCTGTAAGGACAAGCATTGATGCATTGTCCCAAACTTCAAAAGCCATACCCATTAACCCAAGACCGCTCAATTACAGGGTGGTACAAGGTTCCTAAAAATATCTCTTTAAGAGTGGGTGGCAATGCATTGAACAAAATATTTCACAAAGCAACACAATATCAGTGAAATTAATCCATTAGACATGGATTAATATGTGCCAATGAAATCTGAAGAAACTACTATTCTTATTCACAAAATAACCCAGCTCAAACAATTTGAACCTTTTGTTCTATGTTTTTATCATTAACTACTTGTACTTGATTCCTCTTGTTTTGGAAGCCTTCACTGCTTCTGTGTGATAACAGTACCACATGTGATTGACTTTTTATTACTTCAACATTACCAAGAATTGTGTGATAATTACAGAACTCAATTTTTAATAAATAAATTTTACTAATAAATCATATTACTCTATTAAATAGTAATATTGCTTGTATGGAAGACATCTAGAATGAAGCGCATTTGCGTTTCGTTTGTACTCGTCAATGAGGTACACACACAATTAGAATTATCAAAATATTGCAAACTGTGAAAGTTTTAATACATGTTGTTTTAACAAGGTCCCTACTAGACCCAGAAGCACAAGTAGAACCATCCTATGGAAGTGTTTCATAAGAGGTCAATATACCTTCAATATAGTAGGCATGGTGAATAGGCATTAAGACCCCCTGAAACACCACCTTCTTACCAACCCCTGAATCCTGGGGCCACAGGCCTAAACAAAATATTAACAGTACTCATTCATTATATGCTTTAGTGAGTCACTTCTTACTATCACTGAAAGCACACTACAAATTTTTCAACAGGGAAGCAAAAAAAAAAAAAAAAAAAAATACACACTGCCAGTAATTTACTTCAGACTTTCAAAGTGTTTATTTCTCAAAAAAATACTTTCAGTTTATTTAGCAAAGGAAAATCTTCAGATTCATTTCATACCCAAAGGTTATCATGGTGCACTAATAAAAAAAAGAGTAAATAAAAATAATGTTAAATGCAACTGGAGAAAATCTTGCAAAAGTGCAAATTTAAGTGTTTATAAACTAGATGATCAAAGGGTATCATGCAAACTATACAAAAAAAGGGCGGGTGTCAACAGAACTTCTGTGAAAAACATGCACAGAAAAAAACAACTAAACAAAAAGAAACAATACAACTGTTAAGTACTAATTCAGTGATAATGGATAAATAAAATTCAAATACAACAGGTTAGTAAAAGGCTCTCAAATTAAAAATGAAGTTGACCACAACACAGGGCAAGACTTGTGAATTAAGTATTCCACAGTTTGCCAAATGTGATCTAAACAAAAAATAAATGGTGAATCATAAAACCTAAATAAACCACCCCATTGCACTAAAATTAGCTAAATTTCTGGTGAGTTCTTTTTGTTTTTATGCCATAGAATAACACTAATTTTAATCCTCAAAGGCCCATCTGTGTTTCATAAACAACCGGAGCTCAATGAGAAGCATGAGTCAATGAATGCTTGATGGAAAAATGTGACTGCAGACTGACTTAACAACAAATCACCTTTGAAAGGGGAATGCAATGTACTCACCTTCCACCACAACAACGAAGGGGAGGGGGGGGCTTATCCTTCTAAACAAAAACAACTCTTTCACTTCATACCTCCTCTCCTAAAATGATTCTGAGGAAGGTGATGTTAAAACAACCTACATCTCAGCCCACAATGGCAAACCTATTCACTGTTTCATGCAATCAATCTGGTTTTATATCAGTTTCTTTTTATAAACACAGAAAAACTTCCTAAATATCATAAGTGACAACCCAAGTATGGGAACTTTACCAATATGACATTTTAAGTTTCCAATAACATGCCAAAATGTCATTTTTGACAAAAGACACTAGTCCTTCACAAGAAAGTTCTTTCTATGTGTGATAAAACTTTCTGTATGTCTCCCGGTCTCCTGTGTGTGGCATAAGGAGGAAACATTGATAACTTTAAAATTTCAATACATAAAAACTTCACTAGAATTCTTTAAAATACCGTAGTTCCTACAAAAATAAATATAATACATCAAAAACGAATTGGGGAACATGCCTTTCACTGTAGTGCCATTCGATGAGCGAGTACGTTGTTCTAACCAAGTCTCCGATACGATGGGATTCCTTCAAAGTAAACACCACACTGAAATTCTATTCTCAACCCAGTATGTCACCGAACAATTCTTGGTGGTGCAGTGATCTAAGCCCTGGCTTATGACGATTTGGTCAAGAAGGGTCTGGGTTTGAATCCCAGTGAGACATGGATATTGTGTTTGTCTTGCATCACAGGCTCTCTTCCTTCTCTGGAACCAATGGCCCTGAATTACGGATGGGTGACTGCTTATAGCCATTTGCTCATGGTGGTTGCTAAACCTTCAATAAAAAAATTAAATAAAAAAATGTGTTTATACATGTCACAAAGTAGCACTCATTTGTTATTACAAACTATTCTATGCAACTTGAATTTTTAATATATTAGGCTTTATGAGGGTTGGTTTGTAACTACAGGTTGTACGTAAGTCAGATGTTTGTAACCCAAGGACTACTGTATACAAATGTCATCTCAGAAGTTCAGAAATTGGTGCCATCATCAGTTGTGTGTGTAACCATGTCTTATGACATCTGAAATATTAGTTTCTTTTACCCTGTGACAAGTGGTAAAAATTACAGCTCTCAATACTGAAGTGTTACATTTTAATCCAGTTAGGCATGAACAGTTTTGGTTCACACCCACTTTAGCAAACCCACCATACCTAAATTAGGATGGGAGTCCTATAAACAGTCAATGCAGTTAATAAAAAAATCATGTTTTCTGTTGATTTAATGAAAAATATTTTCATAAAAAATGTGTTCTGTGTCCACAGAAAAAACGTTTAAGTAATGTAATCTGGAAAAATATTACATTACTTAAACGTTGATCCATCATACTCTATTGTTCAAAAATATTCCTTTTCCATACGCAGGCAAACCATACTGTGAATATAGGCACAACCGCGGGGGAGGGGGGGGTCTTCATGTCTGGAACCCCCTCAATTTGCAGTAGTTTTCTCTGGAAGGCTTTCACCGATGAACCAAATCCATGCCCCAACCCCTTAAAAAATTTCTGGCTATGCCACTAACAGTGAAAGTAACAAAAAAAAAAAGAAAAAAATTGAACCCAACACATCCAAAAGTTTGGCAAAATGATTCCCCCCCTTGTTCAGGGAGTTTAACAACCACTATGAACAACTCAATGGTCTATAAGCAGTCACCCATCCCTAATTTAGACCCACTAACACCAGCAAGGGAAGACAGCTATTTCTGCAAGACAAATGCAACATCCATGCCTCACTGGGATAAGAGCCCGGACCCATGTCGGATGGACGGTCAGAAGCCAGTGCTTAGACCACGGCACAACAGAGGAGGAGTTCCCACCCTCCAACAGCTTTTAAACACTGATGTTCATTTGTTTGAGGGTTTAATGACCCCTATGAGCAGTTGCCCATCCCTAACTTAGAGTCACTAGTTACAAGGAAGAGAGAGAACCAGTATTGTCAGGCAGTGCCTCATCTATGCCTCAAGCAGGATTCTAGCAGAGACCCTTCTCAGATTAATGGTTTGAAGCAGCTCCTCATACCAGTTAGCTACTGGAGCAGCAAAAACTGCTATTGTATAAAATATATTACAAATATTTTTGATGGGCAGCATTATTAATCACAATTAAATTGAGTAATTCTGCAGTTTAAGGGTACATTCTGTATTATTCTGCTCAGACTAATTTCTACATCATTTTGACACATTTTTGATTCCATCACCTATCATTATATAACCACGTGTTCAAAGTCGGAAAACCCTTTCAACATATAACTCCAAACTGAAAATACTCCAACTACGTGGCGTCAGTAACTAAATAAATACATTGCTCTTTCCACGTTCCAGAAACACATAGCAACCGAAAAATTGTTTTTCAGCCACCACCGTGGAATTGAACCATGGAACTCTCAATATCTAGCAGAGCGTGTTAACTTTCCACGGCGGCGGCTGAAAAACAATTTTCCGGTTGCTATGTGCTTCTGGAATGTGAAAAGAGTGATGTATTTATTTATTAACTCCAAATTGTTCTGTGTAAATTTTATACATAAGAATTTCGAACAATGGTGGCAATATACAGGGTGTATCAGAAATTATGGTTACAACTTTAAGGGGTGATAGAACACGTCACAAGAAACAATATTTGTAATACAAGGTGTGGCCGAACGTACAATGTTAGCACGCAAACACATAAAGGACGAAGAACATGGCAAAGGAATAATCTTTATGAACGGATGATGTACAAAAAGGGATTTACAGATATTTTACAATAATTGTTCAAAGGAACGTCCACTTATGGTAAGACATGCCTCACAGTGGCGACGGAGCGATTGCCGTACAGTTTGGAGGATTCCCGGCATGTCACGTACTTCACCAGCAGTGGTGCTAATGCGGGCGACAAGGTCCTCAGGAGAGTCAACGGGTGTCTCGTACATGAGGCTTTTCAGATGTCCCCAGAAAAAGTAATTCAGGCAGGAGAGATTGGGTGATCTAGGGAGCCAAGTGATGGGACCACCGAGCCCAATGCATAGGTTCGGAAATCGAGTGTTCAGGTAGTTCCGCACTTCCCTGGTGTAACGGGTTGGTGCTCCATCATGCTGGAACCACATGTTTACACTAAGATGTGGTAGCACAATCAGCAGTAACTCAGGCAGGACCTGCTGCAGGAAAATATGGCAGCTTGTTCCGTTGAGGTGGTGTGGTAGGAGATATGGGCCGATGACCTAGTCGTGGATTATCTCTGCCCACATATTAACGGAGAAACACTTCTGGGTGAACCGCACCCATGTTGCATGCAGATTGACGGTGGTCCACACATGCTTGTTATGCATATTAAACATGCTGTCACGGGTGAACGCTGCTTCGTCAGTAAACAGAACAGATGCTGCAAACTCTGGCTACACTGTGCACTATTGCAAGTACCAGAGTGCAAATGTCACATTGCGAGAAAAATCCGGTTCTTGTAAGGCCTGGACCCCATGGAGATGGTAAGGGTGGAGGTGTTCCTCATGAAGCACATGCCATACCATCAGGACTCACTCCACGGATACGTGCCATCGCTCGAGTGCTGCCATCCAGCCAATCCTGCACATCTTCCAGAATCGCCTCTATCCTATTTGGCATTCTCACCGTCTGTGAACAGCCTGCATCCTGTCTGTGGGTGACGAACGACCCCGCCTCACACAGTCTGTGCAAGCGCTGAAAGGTTCGCCAATCGGGCACCGGCCGATGCGGAAAACACTCCCGGTACAGTTGTTGAGCTTTGACGGCGTTGCCGCTTGCAGCTCCATACATGAAATGGATATCAGTCTTCACAGCATTGGAATACTGCTGCATCTCGGTGGCCTTATAGCTTGCAAATGACGGTGTGTGCGAAATGCACCGGCAAGCGCCCTCTGCCGGCTAACCACGCGACTTCCGACCACACCTTGTATTACAAATATTGTTTCTTGTGCCGTGTTCTATAACCCCGTAAAGTTTTGACCATCATTTCTGATGCACCCTGTATAATACAGTGAAACCTCTGAGGAATGGTAAGTTTTGATTGGTACAGAACAGCTGCTGCAGGATTAACATAAACGATAACCTTTAAACAGTGAAACCTCAGAAGAGCGGCCAACAGACACCTCAGTCAGTCCAGAAAAAAATCTAACGGACACCTTGTCCTTTAGGATTTTATGCAGTTCCTTCAGTGCTTTGGTGAAAGAGATAAAATAGGAATAAAGAATGTTACTGTGCCTCGAGCTCGACGGGTTGGATTATGGTGAGTACAATGATGTGCACAAGTGAAAGGAAAGAAGTTACATGAGGTGAACTCCAGCTCCTGTGTATGTTACAGTCACAATCTGGGAAGAAGGGGGGGGGGGGTGCGTGAAGTGTTTTCTGTTGGTGGCGGTGTATCTTTGATTGGTCCTTGTGGGTCCTGTTCCTATTTTTCGGCACATGGTTTGTTGACTGTCCAGTTCCACTTCACTGTCTAGCATTTTTTTTCTTTCCCTTGGCATACCCTACACTTATTAACCTCCTAGTTTCATATTTCTAGGGGAGTTTGAGACAATGGCTCAGATGCCACTTTCCTAAAATCCTCTATACCATGATTATATTTTAAACTGTTATATTGAATTTCATTCAGCATCCTACCTTCAGAGAAAGCTCTGAAACTGTTTTGTTTGAGCATAAGCTTTGTACAATTATTTTCCTTTTGTACCAATGCAATGGACTGGCAATGTTAACCTAGGCTTAACCTCCAAACAACAACACCTTCCCACAATGGTAACTTTTTCCTGATCCGAGCAACGCAACGACCGTTATTTGGAGGTTTCACTGTAACAATAAAGAAGAATGAAAAATGATGTGCATTATCTGTGTTCAGTTACTGTGCAATACATAATAGAAACAAAAATATGTCAAAATCGTAAATAGAGGGAGAGTAGGAAAAAGTGTGTCCCTAAACTGCAGATGAATGTAAAGTTGGATAACAACCACCAGTATTTCCATACAATATACTATAAGCTTTCATTGCTGTGACAATTTTTACATTTCATGACAAAAAGATACTATTCATGCTGGCTGAATGTCATCCCAAGTAAAACCCTGCATTCATAATAGAGATAATTTCTAAAAGGTCTGCATAAATGTATTACACTTCTGCCATATTGTGTTTTGCACTTTTCCATCTTCTTAAAACCAAGGGCAGATACAGAAAACTTACAATGGGAGGAGAATCAAAATGTAACTTAAATTTTCAGAAATTCTGATGTCGTGAAGTAACAAATACACATCATTTGAATAAAAACGAATTGTACACATAAAGAGTCTGTTCATAATAAGGGTAATATACACTGCACAAAGCAAGGTATATTGAAAATTTAATTCAGTAAACTCTCAAAGGGGGTTGAGTGGCCTGAGGCACTGGCTTCTGACCATTCATCTGATACTAGAGGTAGGTGGTCTTAACTTTGATTTTCCTGTCACAGTGACAGATCAATGAAAGTAATGGTGATAAAATTACCAATTACAATAGCAGTGACAGAGCTGTAAAGAAGCCAGAAATGTGAGTCATTCTCTTACTTGTAACAGTGACAGAATTTACCATTTATGACAGGGGTGATGGAGCAGCGACAGAAAGGCAAGTCACCATTTTGCTTGCAACAGTGACAAAATCACTGTTACAATCAACTCACTTTGATTTGTCAGTTTATGAGTGAATGCCAAAATAAAAACTATCTTAAGCATGAGAAAAAGTGGAGACTGCAAGAAAGCTCATATCACTAGTGACCTCAATGATCAGTGTTTCAACAGAAAAGGAAGCAAATTATTTAGATATTGTGACAAGGTAACCGAAACTATGACATAACAGTGATTTTGGACCCCTAGCATTGTTCTGACATGCCTAACTGTGACATCCCTATCAGTGAAATTTGGAACTGTCACTTTTTGTCACAGGTAATTTTTTTTTTTTTGTTAGGAGGTTTAATGATCACCGTGAGCAACTCAATGGGCTATAAGTAGTCGCCCGTCCCTAATTTAGTGTCACTCGTTCCAGGGAAAGGAGAGAGCCAGTGCCGTAAGACAAACACAACATCCATGCCTTACCGGGATTCGAACCTGGACCCCTTTCGGATGAATGATCAGAGGCCATCGCTTAGACCACTGTGCCACTATCACAGGTAATAACCAGCGAGACAGTGCTAAGTGAAAAAGTACAGAAACACAAGTTGCTTTTTTGTCTCCAACACCTTTACCTTCTTACCCCCATCCATATCTCTCCCTTTATTTTCTTATATTTATATTATAAGAAAGAACAGTGATCGGTTGAAATCAGACTTCCGTATTATTTATTTTGATATTCAAGGAAAAATATTTCATCATTTGGGACTGCAAGTGAGACTTAGAGACTAGGTCTACCTTCAAACAAACATGGGACATTAATTTCATGAACTGCGCAGTTTTTCTGTTGCATTTTTGTTTTTGTTTTTTTATTGGAAAAGAATTGTAGGACATTCACATTTTAAAAAGAAAAAAGAAATATTATGCTGTACATGGTTTACCGGAACACGTGCCACCTAGAGAAAAACATACTAGAATGCTGTTTTGGGGCATTCCATCCCCACTAAACCACTAATGGTGCAAAAGCAAAAATTACAATGACACGATTGCAGCCCCATCTCTATCTGACAGACACACAGGTCCGAGTCCCAAATGAGGCATGGGTGACACATTTGTTCATTGGCACTGACTGTCTCTTCCCTGGAACCAGTGGCCCTAAATCAAGGATGAATGGCTGCTCACCGTACTAAGAGTTACTCATGGTGGTCATTAAACCTTGAAACAAGAGAACTCAAGAGGAAGGCCATAACCTCCTCTTTGTATCCATACCTTCTCAAAACATTATGCCATGAACTTACATTTCGATATTAAATAACACTCGTCAACTTTTAAAACCTTCAAACTCACCCTTTCTGCCTTTAAAATTGATTTATCATCTATATATACAATAGGTGTAATTCCATAAGCACTCTTTTTTTTTTTTTTTTGTTAATAACCACCATGTGCCTCCATATGTAGTCACATGCCCCAAATTTGAGGTAATTTATTTCAGGTCACGTCCCTAATTAGAGGTTACTGATTCCATGGAAAGGAGAGGAGAGCCATCACCATAAGACAAGCACACCTAATCTGGAACTCAAACCACACTGGGCACTATGGGTGACTTTTTTTTTTTTTGATTGGAGGTTTAACGACCACCGTGAGCAACTCAATGGCTTGGAACGATCGAGCAGTCGCTAGTCCCTAATTTAGGGTCACTGGTTCCAGGGAAGGGAGAGAGCCAGTGCCGTAAGACAAACACAACATCCATGCCTCACCGGGATTTGAACCCGGACCCCTTTCGGACGAATGATCAGAGGCCATCGCTTAGACCACTGCGCCACCGGGGCGGCTGGGTGACCTTCAATCCACCCTTTAGTCCTGTCCTTCGCCCTCTCTTCCCCCAACAAAAAATATTTAAGCAGTTAGAACACACAGCAAGTGCAACCATCTAAGATTTTAGAGAACTTGGATGATTGAATTTTTTGGATTCACAGAAATTTTGTTACACGAACTGAATTTTTTGTTAAATTTATAGTAGTACTATTTTGTGATATTGAGGGAGTCCTCTGAGGGAATGTGTGAGAGTAGTAGAAAGACACCATTTCGATAATTACAGTTTAAAAAGATGAGATTCTCTTCACATTACACACTAAAATTCATGAATAGCCTTATAACAGAAAGCATTAAAAAAAATAATAAGTCAACTAAAATTGTGAAGAAATAACTTTTTAAAAGCAAAAGTAGTTCATATCCTTGGTGCCCAGTGCTACATATACTGAATCAAAACTGCATACAGTAGGAACCTGAAAACCTTGTTTCTGCCTTTACTGTAGATACCATGATCAGCATAGGGTTAAATCTTTATAGAAAGAAATTGTTTTGGCAAAATGTCTGCCAAGATCTTTAAGATATTGTGCCCCCCCCCACTGAGTTGGCATTGCCACCATTGGGCACTCATACATTACTTTGCAAAAGCAAAATTATATAAATGGTAGGTTCCTGACCTCATACACCACTGTTCCACATTAAATGAGTGTTCCCTTTAAATTTACCTACAAGGCACAGAGGAGAATAATAAGGTATAAGTGTGGATGCCTATTTGAGAGAAACACATGGACGAAGTAGTTGTGGAGCATAAGCAAATTTACTACGAATCCAATAAAACATGATATAGGTAATGATCATATTGAATGACATTATATAGGTGTCATAAAATATATTATGTACATGTGTTAGAAAACCATTTTGATATGTAATACACTGGCGGAAAGTGAAAAAAGAACACCAAGAAGGAGACGTCTGATACCAACAAAATTTATACAGCATAATAACGGAATACAGAGGATAACGTGATCAAAACATTATGGCAAAATACAGCTGTATTTGCTGGTAAACTGAAAAATAACATTTCCATGTAACATGGTTAGTACGAGGTTGAACCGCTATGAACTACATCACACTGTGCAATTCTGGCATGGAGTCTGTCGTACAGATGTTGGATGTAAGTTTGGGGTATTGAGTTCCAAGCATCCTCAACCAGGACGCGTAAATCAGGGGTGGTGGTGGCTGGCCATGGACACCGGATAAGTCGTCCCATAAAATCCCACACGTGCTCAATGGGGGACAAATCCGGTGAACGTGCAGGCCATGGAAGTTGTCTCACACCCTGAAGTGCATGTTGCGTTGCACATGCCCTGTGTGGGCGTGCGTTATCTTGCTGGAAAACACCACGATGGACCGACCTTACAAATGGCACAACAATGGGCTGAACGATGATGTTGATGAAGGAGGTGCTGTTTAACGTACCCGGTACAAACACTAGTTGTGTACGGGAGTGATAGCTGATCGCTCCCCACACCAGGTGTAGACCCTGTGTGTCGCTGGCGGATGCAAGAAGGGTGGAAACGCTCCCCTGTGAGTCTGCGAACACGCATACGGCCATTGGAGGCTCCTAAGCAGAATCTGCTTTCATTCCTGAACACAACAGATCGCCATTGTGTTCTCCAGTGCAGACATTGGTGACACCACTGCAGCCGTTCCTGACAGTGGGCTGGAGTCAGAGGTACACATGCCAGAGGCAGACGTTCACATAGTCCTGCATCCAGTAGACTGTTGCGGATTGTTCGCATAGTCACCTCAGATGCAACGGCAGCTCGGATTTGTGTCACAGTGTATGTTCTGCTTGACAACGCCGCTCTTCTTATGCGTCGATCGGTCCTCTCATCAGTTAATCTGTGACTCCCGGTTCCACGTCTTCTTGTGTGGGAATGTTCCTCGGACCATCTACGCCACCATCGCACTACCACAGATACTTCCCGTCCAATTCGCTCAGCAATACGACGATACGACCATCCGGCCTTGCAGAGTCTGACTAGACGACCTCGCTCAAAGTCCGATAACTGCTGAAATCGTACATGTCTTCCATGTCCAGGCATTGCAGCTTCTTCAGGGTCTTCGCACATGTCCGTATGCCGACGACTGATTACATTCACTTCGCCATACTCCTTGAATACCACCGACAATAATTTGCATATTATGCCGTGCTGTGGCGTAAGCGCTCACCGGTTGGTTTCGAAATTAATATCACACCTACATAAACTCCACCCCATTAACATATGTAAATTTCACGATTGTCCGCCAATTCCTTCTTGGTGTTCTTTTTCCACTTTCTGGCAGTGTACATGAATAACGATTAGATTTTATGACACTAGGAGCAAACAAGCTGTACAGCACCAAACACAAGGCAGTTGAAAGGACACATTATCATTCCGACTGTTGGTATAAGGGGCATAACTAGAACTTTTTTTTTTCTGCGGGGGAGACAGAAAATGGAAGTTTTTTAAATTCATCAGAACCAAATAAAATTAATGAAAAATAGAAAAAAAATTATGCCATTTTCTGATATAAGGTAATGCATTTTTATTAAATTAAATCCTTTTTTTCTGATGTGTTGCATTTTAACAAAAAAAAAAAAACTTTTGGGTAAAGCCCCTTGTCCCACCCTTTCCCCTCTAAATACACCCTGGTTGGTATGAAATTAAATTATCAACCAGAAAATGCTGTGTGCAAAATGTACAAGGTCATGGCAGTTGCCAGTGAGGCAGAAATGATAGTAATACAGGAGGCAAAGTGACTAATTGAACATACATTAGTTATGTATATATGTATGGAATTAAGTTTCAGGGGAGTCAAAACTTCCCAGGTGCCAAAACCATCACAGAAAGTACATAGGGCTTAATAAACACGTGTCTCACACACACTGCACAGAAAGTATATTCCTCTCCTTCTTGAAAAAATGCTTCCCATGAAAGCAATGTGATAGACGTCCATATTATATGCACACATGCATGAACATATTTTATTTTAAACATTTCCTTCCCTACCTTCTATAACCAAAATTTGAGGTTAAAAATATTGCTACATTCCAATAACAAATTCATCTATATGTACAATGAAACAAATTTAAAATTGCAAATTCTAAATGCTTTCAACAGCATGAAGCAGCCCATTTTCCATGAATGGAATGTTTGTTAATGTGCTATTGCACAGAAAAATTTAGGTCAAAGGTGTGGTGTTTTTTACCAAACACTTGGGGGGGGTTTTTGTCCACTATTAATTGCAATTATAAAGGGGACAAAACAAAGACTTTACAGAAATTTCCACGTTCAACCTTCATTTCCCTAGCATGTCTGGAGAACTACATAACATATGCATCACAGTTTCAACTTTTTATGGCATCTCTGGTGTTCAGTTTTAAACAGCAGGGATGGTTTGTTTTCCCTTTTAACCTGAGAGAAAAGAAAGACAAAAACGCATACAGTGACACAACCATAATTCTAACAGCTTCTTCTAATTTACTAGATGATATAATATACAATCCCGAATTTAATATTTTTTTGCTACACCACACTCTAAATGTATTTTCCTCAAAACCAGGTCTGTCGCTTTTATCAGGAAAATTTGGTATCATAAGGTGCAAGGTTAAAATTTAATGAAATTTACTCAATACAACCTTTAAGTAATAACATGAGAAACAATTTTTCTCTTTTTAATCAGCCACAACCTTTCATGTGAAACGAAAGGCGGCAGCAAGACAAACAAATGTAATTACATGAAATATTAATATATTTTAAGCAACCCAATTTAAATGGTTGCACGGAAAATCATCCTCTGCTTCTATAATTATAAACTACTGCCAAAACTTGAAAGAGTGTCTACTACAGACGCGTAAAATGTTAGGCAAAACTAACAAGGAAAACAGGGCCACGCGGAAATAAATGCACGACCTAACTGAAAAAGCACATTATCAACTCACTAACAAATCTGGAAATAAAACAAAAAAAACACGCAATTTGATTGGTAAATCTGGAATGACCACAACAAATTGCAGCAGACATTCGTGTGATAGCCGGCACCTCTTTAAAATGAAAAAAATATACATATTAAATTCACTTACTTTCCAATAATCTCAGAGAGTTCGTACACATCGTCGAAAATCACTTCATCCTCAGCCATCGTATTTCCACTGGAGGAAATCAAGTGGGGTGAAAAATAGTTAAAATTTAACCAAACGCTGGGGAGTGTCGAACCTTCCCGTGGGCATCGGCAGAGGGGGCGTGTGTTGCTTAGGCTTAAAACGTGGGGCGACGAAAACACAATCACGCCAAAACATTCTTCATGCCGGGTTGATCACCACCTGCTCGCTTCGCTCTTTAAGTGGCTCGTGTCACTGTATACAAGCAGAAGCTCACCACTGGGATGTTTGGCCGTCACGATACGCCCAGCTGATTTCCGTTAACGAAACCTCACACAACACAGGCAGACTAGAAACACATGTTTATTAACGGAGCACGATGCTACGACGCTGCTATCTCAACCGATAACCTCGAGCGAACATAACGCATGCGTGGTTACTGAATGTCAGTGTAAGCCGCCATTGGCTGAATGATATTTAAGAACTATGGTATCTCGAAACCATCGTAAAACGGCTTTCATTTTGTTGTTTGCTCGCTGATTTGTTTCTTTGTCCGCCTACAAATGCTGAACATAGCGGGCTGAAGAGTGAAATAGGCGAGATGATTCAGGAACTGTAACACATATCTGACATCAAGTGTCATTTCCGTAGTAGTATCCATTTCAGCACGCTCATCAAAAAATGAAATCTCTTTTACAGAAATGCAATATCTCTTGATGAACGCACCATTTTTCAGATTATCAATGCCTTCCCGATGGTCGAGTGGTCAGATCCGCGGGCTTATGGCTAATCGTCTGAGCTGATCCTCGATGAAGCATGCTAGTGCACTTGCCCTATGGGACTGGCTCTTGTCCTTTCTTAAACCAGTGGCATCAAGCGAGAGACGCCAGACTGCTGATATATGCTCACGGTTGTCATTAAAATCCGAAACAAACTAACAAAAACCCAGTTTAAATGCCCTCATCACGTAATACACTTCTTGCGCTGCCATGGTTAAAAGTTTAAAAGTTAGGCGGAGATATATCTAGCAATTGAAATTGCCTGTGCTGCTGGCAATGACATTACCGTGCTAAAGTACGGATACCCCACTGCCGTGCCTGGAATTCGTAACATTGGTGAACTGAACGCGTCATCGCAAAACACAAGATACACGTAACCCTGTACTGCCGGAGCCATTCGAGAACGTCGAATTGCTACTCTGGTGGCGTAGTGCCGAGAACGCTGGCTTATGACCAATCGTCCAAGATGGGTCCAGTTCGAATCCCGGTGAAGCATGGATGTTGTGTTTGTCTTTCGGCCCTGGAACCAGTAGCCCTAAATTAGAGACGGGAGACGGCTTGTATCCCATCGACTTGCTCACGGTGTTCGTTAAACCCCCTAACAAATAAACAAAATCCCCGAATGACTCCGTTCCTCGAAAGACTTCGCACGGGTCCGGCGCTCCTAGTTGTTGATCAGATGTGAAAGACAACGGCAGCGCCAAGTTGCAGCTTCAGGTGTTTTAGCCTCCTCATAATTTCTATCAGCCCTCCGAAACCACTCCATGTAAAAGCAGTGGTAGTAATAAATATATAAAGAAAGAAAGAACAACAAAAGAAGATTCTTTTGCAAACTTTACTTCTCCAAAACGTAGAATCTTAGTAAAAAACAGTGTGCTTGCTGTGCAAATGCAGCTCCAAGACAAATTTCCTAACCTCCTCAACGATCCAACTAGATTCCCTATGCCTCTCCTATATGAAAATTCTGGAGCAATGTAGCCGATGGTGGGATATTTTTGAAAACAAGGACTGTCACTTGCACCAAAATGAGTAGAGCTGTCTTGTGGGTGGTGTTTGGCACAACGAGTGGGGTTTTTTTTGGGGGGGGGGGGGGTCGGGTTTATCTACCTCCATGACACTTAACTTCATAAAGGCTTGCCCGTCCATAATTTCGGGCGAACGGCTCCACGGAGGGGAAAGAACAAGCGTCATAGGACAAATACACTGCCGGACAATTGCTAAGGACGGATGACAATAGCAACGGTAGCAACCATAAAATGGAAGGCAGGAAAATGTGGAAATTAGCATAAGTGCGGGATACAGTAAGACGTGTTATGCGTATGCAAATTTTGGATTGCCGAACTTGTTCGTGACGTCATAGCGCTGATAAGAGATATAAAGGATTTGACGCGTATTGACCCTTGTTGTTCAAACGCAAAGTTGAAAGGGAAAGAATCAATTGACGAACTTGCAATTTTCAGTATGTCTTCCCGACATCACCTAGATGATTTTACGCGTGGCCGTATTATTGGCAAGATTGAAGAAGGGCGAAAAATAACAGATGTTGCCAGGGAGTTCGACGTCAGCCACAGTGTTGTTTCAAGGCTTTGGAAATCATTTCAAACAAATGGAGAGTGTAGCAAACGTCACGGGGGAGGTCGTGTTCGCAGTACGACACCTGCAGAAGATCGATACATAGTGCTATCAACAAAAAGACACCGGCGCAGCACAGCTAGTGAGGTGGCAAATCAGTATATGGCTGCTACTGGCAAGCGGATCTCCCGAAAAACTACCGCCAGACGTTTGCACGAAGGAGGACTATACGCCCGCCGTCCTGTTGTGTGCATCCCATTGTCCAGACGTCACCGTACCGCCCGTTTGCAATGGTGCCATCAGCATCGCAATTGGACTGATAACGACTGGTCTGCTGTCCTCTTCTCAGATGAGAGTAGATACAGTCTATCGTCTGATTGTCGACGACAACTGAACTGGCGGGATAGTGGTACTGCATATTGTCCAGCAAACATACAGGAAAGGGACCGATATCCGACATGTAGTGTCATGGTATGGGCTGGCATCATGATCAATGGCCGTACGTCCCTCTATGTGCTTCGAACTGGGACTATGACTGGCCAACGATACATTAATGATGTTCTGCTACCTCATGTTCGCATGTTCCGTGGTGCTGTCGGTGATAGATTCCTTTTCACGGACGACAACGCAACATGTCATCGAACAGTCGCTGTCCAGGAGTGTCTTGAGAGCGAGGATATTCAACGCCTCGTATGGCCAGCACGTTCTTCAGATCTGAATCCCATTGAAAATGTGTGGGATGCTTTGGGGAGGAGTCTTGCTGGTCGCCAATGCCCTCCAATAAACAAGGACACCCTCATCCCTGCACTGACAGAGGAATGGGATAAATTACCCCAACAGCTGCTTGATAATGTTGTGCAAAGCATGACACGACGTGTGGAATCTTGCATCGCCCTCCATGGTGGCCATATCCCGTATTGACATCTTCGCCGGAACGCCTGCGGACGGTAATTGCATTTTTTTCACGTTTACGTATTCTGCACAAAATGGCCTGTTTGTCCCTTGAACACGTTCCAAAGCCTTCTGGATTTCAAAGCACAATAAATTGTCTTTCTTGTAATGTCCTGGCATTCTGACATTATTTTATTTCACTTGGCATCCAACCACACTTACTTTTTTATGCGCTATATAGCCGTTTATGATCCGTCCTTAGCAATTGTCCAGCAGTGTACATCGCCTGTGCCCCTTCCGGACAGGAACCCGGCAAAACTCTGAAGCAATTGCGAATTTAGAGTTACCGGTTCCCTGCGCACAGAATCAGTTCTGAGGCCCCCTAACTCTGTTCTCCAACCTTGAAAAAAAAATGTTACATACTACCATGGACGTCGCCAAGGGGATGCGATGGTGGGCTGAAGCAAAGCCACCTCGATTACTAACAGGAGTCAGCAGCTAGTATCCTGAAAAAGACTTACGGTCTCAATTTCCTCTATTACCGCAATTTATAATGTCACAAAATCTAGGCATTTTTGGCTTCAAATTTTTATAAACACTGACCGCTAATGATTGCACTTTACACACTAAGTGCAGGACAGCCAGTTATGGTTCAGGAACTTGCAGGGACTGTTGCCACTTCACTGAAACTCCTCGATGACGTCACGTGCTACATCCTCATAAGAAAATATTGAATATATTTTATGAATACATGTCTGTGAGTATATATAAGGAATATGATGTTTTTTTCACCAAGTGAGAACTGAACTGCAAACTTGCATTCGCCATTTATATTTCTACTCTATTTATAACGAGGAACAATACACCAATTAAGTAGTAAATAGTAACGCTGTACTAGTGATCCGATTTATTGGCGTATAAAATAAACACATAAGCGTTTCCAAGCTTTCGCACATCAACCAGATGGCTTTTTCAAGGAAGTTAGACAGAAACTGCAAACTGAAAAATAGAACGCTTAACAATTTGAACGCGGGAACTTGACTTTTCTCTACCAGGATCCCGCGTGCAACCAACGTGATGCCTCGTATCTTTAAATGAATATAACGTCGCATCTATTTATTGTCAAGTTCCCGCGTTCAAATTGTTAAGCGTTCTATTTTTCAGTTTGCAGTTTCTGTCTAACTTCCTTGAAAAAGCCATCTGGTTGATGTGCGAAAGCTTGGAAACGCTTATGTGTTTATTTTATACGCCAATAAATCGGATCACTAGTACAGCGTTACTATTTTCTACTCTATATTCTACAGTTATATGTTAATATTATCATGTAGTGAATATAATCCAAATATATAGTATACATAATAACTCTGGAGCTCAGGTATGTCATTTTGGTATCTTGATGTCTGACATATCACACGTTACATCCTAAATACAAACATATGTTTGCCGCCCCGGTGGCGCAGTGGCCTTAGCGATGGCCTCTGATCATTCGTCCGAAAGGGGTCCAGATTCAAATCCCGGTGAGGTATGGATGTTGTGTTTGTTTTATGGCACTGGCTCTCTCCCTTCCCTGAAACCAGTGACTCTAAATTAGGGATGGGCGACTGCTTATAGCCCATTGAGTTGCTCACGGTGGTCGTTAAACCTCCAATCAAAAAGCGACAACATGTTTGTGCTTCATTTTGGTACTTAGTATTTGCTGACCTACTGCGTATGAGGCAAGAGTAGCAAAGCTATCTTTCGCCTTTAATTTTCTATCAATACTAACATGAAAAAAAGCTTAAGCTAAGGATTTGGAAGAATGGAAAACAACTGAATTTTCATGGCCCTGCGGATGCTAATTTGATAATTTTTCTTTGGAGAAGTAAACAACGCACTTCCGAAAGAAAGATGCGTATGTCTACACAAAACACAAGACTAATTATTACTTGGGAAAGCCCAGATTGTAAAGTTACAAAAATTGAAAGCTGGCATATTTTGAATTGGATGGGCGGCAGGGTTGGCAAGAGAAATTTTAGGGTTTGCTCAGCCAAAGCCGTCTCAAGTACTAAAGGCCTAAGCCTGTACAATTTTTCCGTTTGTGACGTCAGCAACCGGGTCCTAACGATACAGACCATACCCGTTACAATTGGAATCGAGAAGCAGTGTGTTTGCTCGGCGTGTGTCTTACACTGTGAGTGTTGAAGACTTAATGCCCGATATGAGAATTCGAAGAGAAGTTAGTATGTTTATTAATTTAGATTGCATATTTCTTACGAATTGATGAACTAGGCTGTTTTTTTTTTCAAACGTAATGATTCCCGTGAAACTAAGTAGGTTTAAGAAATGTTTCATGTATTTTTAGGCTTAAGCAACATGCCATGAATCATTAGACTTAGCGACTTTTCATTAAAAATTTAATTATGCGTTGTTGTTTTTTTTTGTGCAGTAGGGTTTCCTTACTTTTTACGTGCTCTAAAGTCAGTACCGAAAATATTCGCTTATATGCCAAACGAAGGGAAATCGCTTCCCAGAGCTTAGAAAACACTTTTTATTGAAGAGTTAAACTCTTCAACGCCAGAGAACCTTTTAAATGTCAGTTTTATGGAGAGGTAAAGCAGATAATCTACCTTTTACTTGTTCAAATGCTATTGGAGTGCAGTGCTTGCACTCTTTGGGCGAAGCGTTTCATTCGTTGATTCAAAATTTTCAAGTTGAATTTAAAAGGTCTTGGCTGTTTCTTTGCGTATATTTTATTGCTACTGACTATTTTCTTATAGGACACGTTTTAGAGTTTGTCTCTTTGTCAAAATAATTCTTGCATAAACGCTTCGGTCCCCAATCGGTACTTTTGTGCACGTGTTTTTTGTTTTCTTTTTCTTCAGGGATCTCTTTTCAGAAGGTTCCTGGTTGATCTAGAAAGGTGTTGAAACTTTTGTAACGCTAAAAATTAATTTGTTAGCAAACCTGACTTTTAGTCGGAATCAAATCTCTGGCTCTTCTGTATTTTTTAGAGCTCCAGCACACCGATCCCCTGACTCCCTTTTTTTTGCGAGTTTTCGGCTTTTCACTTTTAAGGTTATTTAGCTGTCTGTTTTGGGGTTTTTAGTTTACTACTTTGTTCTATGTGATATTTCCTCCCCAAACTACCGTTGATTTTATTTTTAGTGCACCTGGATTTTTTCTTGGAGGTGAAGTGCACTTTTGTGAGAAAATGCAAATAATGGCTAAAATTATTATCCAAATAAAATTCTTTTTGTGTCTAGGTCTGCTTACAGGCAGGTGTTATGCTTCTAAATTTATTTACGGATAAACAGATTATAGGGCACAAATCCTAGCAAAATTATTTTGTTTTTTCACGAAAATTTTACGAAAAAAAAATTGCTCATTTTTCTAAAGCTTCGAAATCGCTTTTCAGAGCTTAGAAAGACACTTTTTTTTTAAGGGTTAAACTCTAAAAAAAGGTATAGCACCTTTCAAGTGTGAGTTTTATCCAAAATCAGCGATTCCTGGAAAGAAAGAAAACCTATCTTATTTACCTCAGGTCTCCGCACTTGGGAGGGAAAAAAACTTTACTTATTAAGGCAGCGTACCTAATTTCTCCATAAATTACTGATTACTCACGAATTTGTGATCGTACTAAATTACCCTGTAAAAGAATACCGACGACGAGAATTGTTATACGCTTCGAAACTTTTATATGCCTCGAACTGTTTTGTGGTAAAGGCACTTCGGCCAAAGACGAAGTAATCGAAAATATTAACTATTTGCACTTTCGGAAAACTTTTCGCATCACCTTCGAAGGTACTTGCATTCAGCACATAAGGATCTTTTTCTTCAGTCTCTTTAATTTTTTCCAAATACCGCATTTTGTACTTGGAAGTTAAAGTTTCAAAGTAAGATGCCATCATTTCAACGGGGCTGGTTGTCCTTCACTTACGTAACTAAGGCTTGTTGCCATGCTGAGAGTCACGTGTCTGCTACATCCTCATTCACAATCGTTTTGGTTCATATAACTTTACTTCACATCACATCACTTTTCATTTTTCTTCACAGCACAAGCAGCAAGGAGGTTAGAATAGATGGAGTAAGGGTGACGTCCCAGACTTTAAGCACTTTGAGCAGACGACGCGGGGCTGATGGCCACGCCCAGTGAGACGTTACTAGTACTTTTTTACCATTGAGGTAATAAGGAATAGACCGTTTTTTATCAAAAAAGTTATACTCATTTTAAAATGCGATCAGGCTGTGCCTTTGCATGGGCCAACTCATCAACTAAAGCACTTGCTGGTGTAACTTCCATAGGAAATTGTGCATAGAATATTAATTTTTCCCTAAATTTAAACTTTTTTTTGCAAAGCATTGTAGTTTGATTAAGAACTGACGGTTCTGAAACTGACCAAATTTTAAGCAAATCAGAATTTAGATTATTCTTCCCCTCGAGAAATTGTCCACAGTAATGTTCTCATTTACTAAGAATTGATATGCCTTACACATTTGTGTTATTTTTATACTTAATCATACTAATGTATGGGGATCTCAATCTGTGCTGACGGCGGGGGAGAGTGCGTCGCGGCAAAACGGATGAATTTTCTCGGTGGAGCTCTCTTAGGCATGTGCATATAATACGATGAACGCATGTTTCACATAAAGCGATAAATTCGTGATTTTACTTTTTGTGCTGTTTATGTAAATAAGTTCCAGCAGCGTACCCCTGATTTTTTTTACAGGGGTGGCAAATTATTGAAGACGCAAATTAAAACACTCTGTAGAAAACATCTCCCAAAGTAATTGGGAAGCGATAAAAATACCTCCACCATATAAAAGTGAAAATATATATTCAGAAACAAAAGCAAATATATTTAAAATTCCCATTCTTGGTAAAATATATATTCAAAACCACATAAAATTATATTTAAAAACAAGCAGCCAATACAAAGAACGAAGGATCAAGTGTCCTTGCGTATTTCACAAGTGAATGTACGGAATTGCGATTAAGGCCATTTTCGCCCCGCGATTGGTTCAGAGCTACTTTGGAGATTGTGAGTAGGCGGGCCTATGAAGAGAGTCATGGACGGAGACATGTTGAATTATATCTTGGGAAGTTCTGCTTCCTAAGAAATTCACTGTGAGGTTACTTAACATATGTGACAAATGATCATATTGGCTAATAAGGTAAAGTAATTTTGCGCACGATATCATAAGGAATATCTGCAGTTTCTCACATGAATAGAAGTCGAGATCTATCTTAATATTATAATTGAGGACGACTTCAATAAATAGCTATACCATACTCCATATCGGCCAATAGATAGCAGCACGTCAACCTAGTACCCGTTACGATTTGTGGTGTTGTAAAAGTACGTATATAAGGATACTAAAAAGTACCCTTTTAAAGGTCCTTTCTATTACCCTTAAAAGGACCTTTAGCAATGAAAATTATGTCTCCACACCGAAATATTTATTCTGACGCTCAAGTTTTTTCCTCATAAATGTGAAGAGGTCTAGCTAGAAAAAAATCAAATAGAGTGATTTTGTATTAGCAAAGAACTGCCTAATGACACGAAGTAAGACCTCAAAACAGTGTTCTGTTGAAATAAAACAGCTCCGTTGGAATATATACTCCAGAATGTTGTTTACCATATAATGTGTCTGATAAAATAGTAAGTGATCTGTCATATGTATATTTTTCTAGTATTTAAGAAGTTCCCCATATTTTTGTCCCATTAAACTTCATCAAAAATGCCTTCAATTCCACATTTCAACCACCCCCGCCTCTCATACCCGAAAATTAAAAAAAAATCGTTAAACAACTCATGATTTCTTCATACAAAACACATCAGTACTAATCATAGCTAAAGGAGGAGTGAGCGCCGACGTGCTGACTTTTTTGGGGCTCAGTAAGAACTATATAGAGTAAAGGAGTAAAGGTATTTCGGAAGATAAGCCACAAGTCCATGAAGCCATGTTTATATAAAAACTCAGAAGTTTACCTATTAATAAAGTACACTCTCTATTTATCTCCTGTCGCATTCTGACTGCACGGGTAAAACAACTGAAGGTAACCATTTTGCAAAGAAAACACCCAAACTTTAAAATGGCTTATGCCTTATCGGCGAGTGCAGCAAAGCCTATATGTCTCCGTCACATGACTCTGCTCATAGGCCCCGCTTACTCGCAATCTCAACCAATCGCGTGACGGAGATTGCCTTAATCGCAATTCCGTACATTCACTTGTGAAATACGCGTCCGGGCCTCTGGGTCACTCCCATTGAATTCCAGTAAACGTTTAAACGAAATTTTCATTATGAAAATTTTAAAATGCAAAAAATTTCATTCGACTGCTTAATTTTATTCTAAGCGCTGTAGCTCATACTTTCTTAAGAGTTCAATTTTGCAAAGGTAGGACCCATAAACTGATACATAAAAAATATTCTCAAGGGTAATTTATGCGTGTCTGATGATCTGAGGAAATTGTCCAATTGTCCAAGCACACGCGCGCACACACACACACACAAATCACTTTAACTATAATGTTAAGTACTAGTGTCAAGAGGAACTCTTTAAAATAATGTGCTGTTGTTTATAATAGGTTTGTTAGGTTTGCGAGTAAATAGGAACTTTAAAGAGTTCGTAGAACTGAGTTTCTAACAATATTAATTGGTTCAGTTTGATACAGAGATTCCTATAAAACACGATAAGTAGAAAATGTTAGGTTAGCTATTTATGACCTTGGTAACGTAAGCACATACCCTTCTGCAGTTGTTAGAAAACTAAAACAAAGTTTGAAAAACATCAATAAAATGTATCATGCCCAGCTTAAAACCTTTATGATATGTTACCTAATAATCGCTAGTTTTTTTACTGATCCACGTACTGAAATTTAAAGATATCAATCAAAAAAGGCAGCCACATCATCATTACTCAATGTGATGTTATGATCTCAGACCACACTATTCTAAAATACACACAGTTGAAATTACATAGGTATCATGTAAACAACGTCAAATTCCCACAGTTTGCGGCTTCACGGTTAAGAGACTCGGGGCATCTCCAGAAGTATTATTGTAACCTCCTTGAGTGCAATGCATTTTGTGTTTGCCGAACCGCCTTCTTTCGTCGCAAATATTTCCAATTTCGCATCGTAACTTGTTGCCAATGTGTGAAAAAATGCTGAATTTATGAAATTCTTAATTATTTTTAGGCTCCTTCCCATTTTTATTTTACATTGAAATACACTAACATTGGTGCGAATTCTAAACAAAACGTAACGTTAAAATTGAAAACTTCACTCGTGTAAGAAATATAATTCCTTCCGGTTTGATATTAAGACGGTTTCTGCGACCAAAAACCACGCAATTCCAAAATACAGACAGATGAAATTACATAGGTATCATGTAAACAATGGCGAATTCCCACACTTTGCGGCTTCACGGTTAGGAGACCAGAGCATCTCCAGAAGTATTATTCTAACCTCCTTGGTTTTCACACACACGAGTTAACTGGAAGAAAATTCAGAGAAGTGTGAGCAATATGAGGATGTAGCAGACACGTGATTCTCAGCATGGCAACGAGCCTTAGTAACGTAAGTGAAGTACAACCAGCCCCGTTGAAATGATGGCGTCTTACTTTGAAACTTTAACTTCCGAGTACAAAATGCGGTATTTGGAAAAAATTAAAGATACGAAGGAAAGATCCTTATGCGATGAATGTAAGTATCTTCGAAGGTGATGCGAAAAGTTTTCCGAAAGCGCAAATAGTAAATGTTTCCGATTACTTCGCCTTTGGTCGAAGTGCCTTTATCGCAGAACAGTTTGAGCCATATGAAAGTTTCGAAGCATATAATTTCTCCTCGTCGTTATTCTTTTACAGGGTAATTTAATACAATCACGAATTCGTGAGTAATCAGTAATTTAATGAGAAAATAGGTACGCTGTCTTAATAAGTAAGGTTCTCTACCCTCCCAAGTGCGGAGACCTGAGTAAAATAAGATAGGTTTTCTTTCTTTCCAGAAATCGCTGATTTTTGACAAAACTCACCCTTGAAATGTTCAATGCCTTTTTGAGGGTTTAACTCTTCAACAAAAAGTGTCTTTCTAAGCTCTGGGAAGCGATTTCCAAGCCTTAGAAAAATGAGCACATTTTTTTTTTTTTTTTTGGAAAATTGTGCTGAAAAAACAAAATAATTTTGCCGGAATTTGTGTATTTATCCGTAAATAAATTTAGCAGCATAACTCCGGCCTGTAAACAGACCTAGACGCCAAAAAGGATTTTATTTGGACAATAATTTTAACAATTATTTGCATTTTTCCGCGAAAGTGTGCTTCGCAGCTCCAAGTAAAAATCCAGGTGCACTAAAAATAAAATCAGCGATAGTCTATCATATACAACAAAGCAGTAAACTAAAAAATCCAACACCGACAGTCAAATAACCTTAAAAGTGAAAAGCCGAAAACTCGCAAAAAAAATGTGAGTCATGGGAACGGTGTACTGGAGATCTAAAAAAAAAAAGAGCGAGAGATTTGATTCTGACTAAAAGTCAGGTTTGCTAACAAATTAAATTTTAGCCCTATAAAAAAATTCAACACCACCTAGATCAATCAGGAACCTTCTGAAAAGAAGCACCTAGTGAAAAAAAAAAACACGTGCAGAGAAGTGCCGATTGGAGACCGATAAGCGTTTATTTAATTTAAGAAATATTTTGACTAAGAGACAAACTCTGAAAGGTGTTCTATAAGAAAATAGTCAGTAGCAATAAAACCTACACAAAATAAACAGCCAACACCTTTTAAATTCAACTTGAAAACTTTGAATCAACGAATAAAACGCCTGGCCCAATAAGTGCAAGCACTGCACTCTTGAACAAGTAAAAGACAGATTCTCTGCTTTACCAGAAATCACTTATTTCTGAAAAACTAACCACCTTTAAAAGGCTCTATACCTTTTAAGCGAATTTTTCGGTACTGCCTTTAGAAACAGCAGCTAGTAGCCTGAAAAATACTTACGGTCTCGATTTCCTCTATTTCTGTAATTCACAGTACCCCAAAATCTAGGCATTTTGGCTTCAAATTTTTATAAACACTGACCACTAATGATTGCACTTTACACACTAAGTGCAGGACAGCAAGCTATGCTTGTCCTTCAAGAACTTGCAGGGACTTTTGCCACTTCCCAGTGCTACATCCTTATGGCTAATAATACCCCCCCTTGCTTTGACATTTACTTAAGTCTCAGCTTTTGTCGATGTTTTTCAAATGATGGCTTTGGAAGTGGTTTGCTGAACAAATCTGCAGAGTCATTTCCTTTGATGGACAGTATACCATTTCTATTATTTCTTCTTCTTGCAAGTTCTGTATGTAGTGATGTTTAATATCCATATGCTTAGTTTTGGTAAAACTTCCTTTTGATCGTGTAAGTTTTACCGTAGCTTGATTATCTTCATAGATAATCATCGGATGTTCTTGCTCTACACCAAAGTTTTTTAGTAGTTGTAGTGTCCACATAATTTCCTTTGTCGCATCTGTGAGTGACGCATGTTTAGCCTCGGTCGATAATAAAGTAATGCAATTTTGTTTTTTTGTTTTTTGATTTCCAAGGAATAGAGTTACTTCCAAAAAAGAAATAAAAATCCAGTTGTGGATTTTCTATCAATCTTATCTTGACCCCAGTCTGCATCAATGTAAATTCTTAAGATAGGTTTTTCACCTGACTGTATTTTCAGCTTCAGATCCTTTGTAGTTTTCAAATATCTGATAATTCTTTTTATAGCATTCCAGGATTTTGGCATCTTCTACTAAGAATATGAGTCGTCGCCGACTCGCCACGATGTCTGGTCTTGTAGTTGTCGAAATATACAGTAAGGATTCAATTGCTTGTTGATATTTCTGATTGTGGTCTAGTATATCTTCTTCACGTTCTTGTTGAACAATATTGTTTCCAGAGTAATATATGTTAGTTTAGCTTCTTGCATATTATATTTCTGAACTAGATCTTCGATTTTTCTCTGTTGACTCCAATAATAGTTGCCTTCAGAATCTTTGTTTATTTCAATACCTAAGTAATATCTCACATTGCAAGGATTTTACAGTTCTATCTATATACAACACATGTTTTGCAGTTATTAAAATGTCAACATACAAAATTGCATATATTTTCTCATTTCTTTCTGATTTGAAGAAAAAAATTATCTGCTTCACTTTGACTGAATCCCAGTTCTTTTAGTGTGTTTTCCAAAGTTTGATTCCAATTTATAGCTGCTCGTTTTAATCCATAAATGTCCTTTTGGTGTTTGCATATTTTATGTGGATGTTTAGGATCTTCAGAACCTTCTGGTTGACACATTTAGATGTGCTCTTCAAGTTTTCCATTTAAGAATGCTGATTTTATGTCTATGTAATAGACAGGCATTTTCTTATATGATGACACTGCAAGTAATATTCTGACGGTTGTTTGTTTTACAACAGGAGCAAACACTTCATCATTGTTTTCTCCATATCTTTGATTGTATCATTTGCTACTAGTCTTGCTTTATATTTTGTTACTTCATTTTCGTGATTATATTTTGCCTTGTTAATCCATTTGCATCCAATAGCTTTTCTGTTATTTGTTAAATCAACTAATGACCATGTTATTTTGGTTTAAGGAATTTATTTCTTCATTCATTGCTATTTCTAATTTTTCTTTCTGTACTTTATCTAATTGTTGTACACTGGTGTGCAAAAATTAAGGACGAAGAGGAGAAATTAGCATAACAGCGGAACGAGCAGGCAGAACGGACCGAAAGACCACTCAGGAGATAGACTAGGGTCCGGTACGATAGGGCATACGCATATATGCAGCATGACGTAGTGGGGCGGGGAGTGTCGGAAGGGTATAAAGCTCACGGGTGGTGTACGCTCAGCAATTCGGTGAAAGCTATTGTACGGTGTTCATCGGTTTGAACGACGTCGAGTTGCTGCCACCGTGTGATATGGCCAACAGGCAATCCAGTAGACGACATCTGGATGACTTTAACCGAGATCGCGTCATTGGGAATTGGGAAGAAGGTCGAAGTGTGACTAGTGTGGCCGATGAGTTCGGGATCGCTCACAGCATCGTTGCACTAGCTTGGAGAGCATTTCAAACGACAGGAACGGCTGTGCGAGAGTTTAGCAGTGGTCGTTCACGAGCAACCACGGCGGCGGACGACCGGTATATTGTCCTACAGGCGAGAAGAGACAGACGGCAGACAGCGGGGTAAATCGCAAGGCACATGCAACAGACAACTAGACGTCCGTTATCGCGTTTTACCGTGGCCATGAGGCTGCACAAAGGTGGTCTATTTGCACGGCGACCAGTACAGTGTGTGCCATTAACGCCTGCTCATCGGAGACAGCGGTTTCTGTGGTGCCAGGGACACAAGAACTGGACACATCAGCAATGGGGTCGAGTTCTCTTTACGGATGAGAGCCGATTTAGTCTTACGAGCTTTTCTGGACGTATACACATCTGGAGAGAGCAGGGAACACGCAATCACACCTCCAACATCATCGAAAGGGACCGGTTTGGAGGTTGCGGAGTTCTCGTTTGGGGCGGTATCATGCTTGGTAACTGTACTGACCTCCACATCTTCCAAGGAGGTTCAGTCACTATGTCCACTATTGTACCGAGGTTCTCCTGTTTCGCGTGCGTCTTTTTAGAGGTGCTGTGGGTCCTGAGTTCCTCTTCATGGACGAAAACTCTACACTTCATCGTACAGTGGCTGTTGCAGAGCTGTTGGAGAGTGAAGATATTTAACGCATGGATTGGCACGCAAGGTCCCCGGACCTAAATCCAATCGAACACGTGTGGGACCTTCTCGGGAGACGCTTGGCAGCACGTCACCAGCCGCCAGCAACGATTCCGCAGCTGCGATGGGCGCTATAAGAGGAATGGGCAGCGATTGGCGCTACAAGAAGAATGGGCCGCGAAGCCTCAACAGCTTCTTGACAACCTCGTCCTCAGCGTGGACAGACGTTGTAAATCCTGCAACGCAGTCAGGGGTGATCATATCCCCTACTAAAGACTGGATTTTTCTTGGCAGCCGCCTGTCACATGGACGTTTCTGTCTTCTGACCAGTTGTGCTCGAAGCTACCTTTTCAATAAAGTGCCTTTGTATCCTTTGGATTCCTTGTTTGGACGGTTTTGCTCACTTGTCCCATATTCTTACATCTTGGGGATCTTATGGTATGATTTGAGTCGATGTGGAGGGCTTCTGCGCGCCGTTACATTCGAAAAACCGTCTCGTCCTTAATTTTTGCACGCCAGTGTATTTCATGAAATGACTTCGGATCATTGTATGGCAATACTTGTTGACATTCTTCAACTCTTAGGTTTAATCTTGATGGTGGAATTCCTCTTGTTGTCCGTTGTGACCTTCTGGGAGCTTAAAGTTCTTTAGGTGGTTCAGCTGTCTCTTCTGTAACTTCACTATTTTCATCTGTGCCTTCTATCTGTATGTAATCGAAATTAATTTCTCCAGTTTGATCTTGTTGATCATTTTGTACAGGAGTATCATCAATTCCATTCATATACTGTAACAAATTATAGCTCCTTTTTCTTGTATAACTTGATTCATCCCTGGGCATTTCTTCTTCTAAAAATTTCATTAGATTCTACTCCACTCACAGTTCCCCGAAAGATCCCAAACATTGATGAAATCGATTATCGTGTCTCATAAAACCACCTGTTCCAATGTCATTTGAATCATATGATTGTATTAAGTTGGTATTCAATAGATTACCAATTTTCCAATTTACCTACCAGCTGTTAGAGAGATGACAGTATGAGATAGATGAAGCAGGCACCCAAAGTTTCGCGCTTGTTTAAAACCATGATTTTTCGATTTTCGTATGCACCAAGTACAGAATATTGAGCAGTCAAAGTTCAATTAAATTTACTAAATGTGATCACGCCATTCCTTGTTACCTACCTGGACGAGAGTACTTGAACTACAGTGTACTTGAACAACACCCACTGCAACGTGGGGTGACACCCCTGAAGAGATAAAAATCCCAGTATTGGATATTATCCTTAGCGTGTCATCTTTAACCGAGTCTCAGGCCTCATTCAAGCAAGTTCTAGTGCTGAAAGATGTCGACGGAAATGAATAAAAGACAACAGTTACGAAGGAGATGTGTCTGTACCAGTGGCAGATCGTGACTTTTCTGGAATGGGAAACGGTCAGAATAGCCCATGTTTAGTCACTTTATTAATACACATACAATGCATTTCTAATAAAATAATTATGCTTATATATGCATGCAAATGTTAAAATTATGTACTCATATATATTTAAAAATTATGTACTTATAAACATTTACACATTATATATAATGACACATACTGTATAAAACAATAGCAGTAAAAAATTTGTTGGTTACGAAAACTTAATTTATGTGGGAAACACAGAAACGTCATTGTAAATACATATTACAACGGATCTATATATTTTTAAAATTTTCTGATTCATTTGCGTGCAGAAAAGCAGGCCTGACGAGAGGGGGGGGGGGGGCGGTGCTGTATCACCGGGGCCCGTTTCTAAAGTATTTTTTTCTAATTGTTATCTTATGGTGACCGAATATTTTTCAAACTATACCGTCACCAGGGTTGGTAAGCTACGCGTAAAAAAATATTTCTTACGTGACGCGTAAAAATGCATAATTTATGTCATAAAAGTAAAAAATGTAATAAATTTAAAACTTGCTTTAAATACACTAAAAAATTAAAGAGTTGCAACTGGTCGGGTTGTCGGGAAGTAGGGGAATGGTGGGTTGGGGGTAGATGATCAAACGGAAATATGAATTATGTGGTTATAGTGGAGGAGCCAAAGTGAGGGAGGCCCGGAGATTTTATTGCACTAGGGCCCGAACTCGCTCTCCACGGCTCTGCAGAAAAGGTCCTTTCAGCGGATGTATTTGTAGCAGGAATAGTGAATATAATCTGACTGAGTCTGAATACCTCGGGGAATACGTTGACCAGGTCTTCAGCAATCAGATACTGGTAGAATTCATAGACACTTTCTTTCAGCATATCCGGCTGTGAATAAATTACGCTGAGTTCACTTTTTAGACAAATGAGATCGGAAAATGAAGGAAAAGCTTCTTTCGAATAAGAAAAGGCGATCTCTGGAAATTTCATGATGAATTGAAGAAATCGTGCTTTGTCAAGCAGACGTACATAGAAACATTAACTTTGGCACTTCACGGAATATTACGGAAATATTCAAACTAACAATGTCGAGGACTTCTCGAAATAATCGACTGCACGACGATTTTCTGTCTTCGCCAGAAATTGAATCAGTTCGCATTCTTCTCTGATACAGGGAAAGAAGATTGCTTGTAAGATTTGAAACAACTTGTCAGTGTAACGAAAAACCATACAAACCAGGGTAAGAAAGAACTTAGATTGACTCACAGAAGTCGATCAAAAAAGTAAATTCAGTACAATTCACATATACTGTATATTCACAAGGAATATCACTGCAGAATACTATTTTCACACATTAACAACCAATACAATAGAACACAGAAACAACGAAGTAATCATTTTATACGCAGACAAACAATTTTACTGAAACATAAGGTTACTAGCTGGAAGCGGTCTAAACGCAGAGTCAAGCGCATGCGCCGCTCAGGCTCCCATGCAGGGCTGAGTGGTTACAGGGTAGCTGGAAGCGCACTAGAAATCGCATCAAAGTAGATTGCACCGCACTAGAAATCGCATCCACGTGACGTCCCTTTCGGACGCGCATGCGCCTCTTTGGCTTTCTTGCTGGGCTGGTAGGCTGGGCTAAAAGCGCACTAGAGATCGCTTCCACCAACGGAGAATGTAGTACGATCATGTGTGTCCGAAAAGGAGAAGCCTCACGGAATTGCCTGGTTCACAACATCGGCATTAACGTAACCGGCCGCAAGTCAAACACATTCACGTAGTAGCGTAATCATGAAACTTGTTTTTATTACGAAATAACTGAAAACTAATGCATAAATGTATTTGAATTTTTAAAACTTCATTGTCTTTTTCACGATTTCGTGAAGCATTTTGCCTTATGATTTCAAAGGGAAGCGTGGCTTCTATTGTGCCTATGGACGCTTCGCCGCTGGTCTGTGCAGGTATGAAAGAGAGAGACCGAGATGCTCAGTGTAAAGTTTTTTTTTCTCTTTTTCTTTCCTTTTTTTTCACGCCGAAGTACACACAAAAATTCCTCCAATAACTTAAACAAAATTAGGTTATTTTTTATGAATGCAAACTCTCGATTAATGGAGTTTTAAAGTATTATAAACTCTTAACTGGCGAAAAGACCCAAACTCACTGGGTTTTGTTCCAGAATCCTTAGGTTGAATGACCAACTGGAACCCTCAGCTGTGGGATAATCCCCTACACTGATGTACTTACCTGATTAAAAAGACAAAAAGAAATATTAAGAATGACTCAAGTGTGGGATATGGTGGACCTACCACATTTCAGAAGGACGGTCCACCACGGAATCGACCTGGACTTTTTAAACGTCGTATGAGAACGCGATCTCAGCTGAGTGAATGTAAGATTGGTGTATGGAATACTAGAGGTATAAATGGTAAGATGAGTGAGGTGATTGAGGAGATGAATAAGTATAGACTGGATGTGCTGTGTGTAAGTGAAACCAAAAAGAAGGAAATTTGGGTAGAAGAAGTGAATGGCACGGTGAGTGTGTGGTCTGGAGTATTGGATAATATGAGAGGACAGGCTGGTGTAGGTGTGATTTTAAGTGAAAAGATGAACAACTTGATTCACTATAGTTGCATAAGTGAGAGAATTCTCTGGATTCGTTTGAAAGTGAAACTTCAGAAAATTGTAATTGTTGTAGTGTATGCTCCTTGTGACTCGGAACCTTCTGTTAAGAAAGAAGATTTCTGTAATGAGCTAAAAGCTGTTTTGAGCCAGTTTGGTGCTAAAGAAAAAGTTATAATAGCAGGGGATTTCAATGCTAGAGTAGGTGTGCAGAATGCAACTTCTGACAATGTTCTGGGTAAGTTTAATGATCCTTGTGTGAATGATAATGGTGAAAGATTAATTGAACTCTGCATTGAGAATGATTTGTGCGTATCTAATACATTTTTCAACCACAAGTATATACACACATATACTTGGGAAAATCGTACTCTTGGTCAAAAGAGTGTGATAGATTTTGTTGTTTACGATCAGCGTTTGAAACACTTAGTTGCTGACACCCGTGTGATGTGAGGTGCGGATGTTGGTTCTGATCATTACTTGGTAGTGTCATGAGTGAAACTTGATGTTGGTTGGAGGAAAAGGAATATGAAGAGACCCAGGGTAGAAAGAATAAAGGTTGATGGGCTCCTTGAAGATCATCAGTGGTACTCTGACTTACTCAGAGAACGACTGAAGGATCTGAAATCTTGTGAGAGGGATGTAGAAAAGAAGTGGGAATGTTTTAAGAACTGTACAGTTCTTAA
Organism: Macrothele yani; assembly: GCA_039090855.1. Classification (NCBI taxonomy): domain Eukaryota; kingdom Metazoa; phylum Arthropoda; class Arachnida; order Araneae; family Macrothelidae; genus Macrothele; species Macrothele yani. Next base: position 52,475,511 of record CM077027.1, on the reverse strand, counting down.
CAACACGTTGTTACTACTGCTAAAGAGGTATGTGGCACCACAATAGTGGGTAACAATAGAGGCGATGCTTGGTGGAATAGTGAGATTGATGAGGCAGTAAAAAAAAAGAAGGAAGCCTATTTGGGGATGTTGCAACGTAGAGTCTCTGTGGATGAATATCGCTATAAGAAGCGTGAAGCTGCTAAGCTGGTTCGCCACAGTAAGGCAAAAGATAGGAAGGAGAAAGTGGAAAGGCATGAACTGGCTTTTTGGAAAGATAGAAAGTCCTTCTGGAAGTACATGAGACTCAGGAAAAATAGGGGGAACAAAGTTGTAAGTTGTGTGAAGAATGAGATTGGGGAAATGATATGGGAGCCCAATGAGTTAAGTGAGAGATGGGGTGAATACTTCTGTGAGTTATTAGATCAGGAGAGCAAAAAATTATTCTGAGACAGATGCAGATGATGTCACAATGAGGGATGAAAGCACAGGAGAGATCTCAAGAGAAGAAGTGTGTAAAGCTCTAAAATCTCTTCAGAATGGTAAGGCTCCAGGAGTTGATGGCATAACTGCAGAGATGTTGAAGTATGGCGGTGACTCTATAATTGACTGGTTAACTGAAATTTGCCAGTTGTGCTGGGAGTTAGGAATGGTCCCTCGGGACTGGAAGGATGCTATCATTGTTCCCTTGTATAAGGGAAAAGGTGATCAGACTGAATGCAAGAACTATCGTGGTATTAGCCTACTGAGTGTGCCAGGGAAAGTGTTTGGTAAGGTTGTTATTGAAAAAGTACGGGTCTCACATCAGAGAAAGTGTGGGATGTTCAGAGTGGTTTTATGCCTGTTAAAGGCTGATTTTTGCAACTAGATTTTTGCATTACACATGATGATTGAAAAGTATCTGGCTGTTGGGAAGAAAGTTTTTACTGCCTTCATAGATTTAGAGAAAGCTTACGACCGTGTCAATAGGACACTTTTGTGGAAGGTATTGAATGAATATGGTGTTACTGGGAATCTACTTAATAGTGTAAAAGCCATGTACGCTATTAGTAGAGCTTGTGTACGAGTGAATGGTGTTTTATCAAAATGGTTTTCCATTGGTGCAGGAGTTAGACAAGGTTGTGTAATGTCACCATGGCTGTTTAATATATTTATGGACGCATGCATGCGTGAGGCCAAAATAGATAATAGTGGTCTATGTCTTGGTGATATCCGTGTGTGCAGATTGCTGTATGCTGATGACACTGTCCTGTTGGCAGAGAGCAAAAGTGAGTTGCAGAGTATGTTGACTCAGATGAACGAAGTTTGCATGAAATTCAAACTGAGTATAAATAAGGGAAAACCCAAAGTTATGGTGTTTGAGAGAGAGGAATGGGTAGCACTGAATGTAATGTAAGTATAAATGGCACTGTGATTGACCAGGTGAGTGAGTTTGTAACGTACCAGGAGATGTGACGTACCTGCCAACAGGACGCACACGACATAAAGGCAGATAGGAATCAGAATAAAACGTCCGCGTAGCTCAATTGGTAGAGTGACTTATTCCGGAATGAGGGGATCCGGGTTCGAATCCTGGCGTGGACAGAAATGACGGAGAAATTTACTTCGTTATAATGGCGCCCGAACTGTCCGGATGACCCGACCGTTCAAAAATCTCGCATTGGTGTGATGTTCTTTCCACACCGCGAGATAGGAAAAATAAGAGAATCCCTTCTCCAGCACTTCGAAAAAAAAAATATATATATAAGGGGGAGATGATGTAACGTACCAGGAAATGTGACGTACCTGCCAGCAGGACGCACACGACATAAAGGCAGATAGGAATCAGAATAAAACATCCGCGTAGCTCAATTGGTAGAGTGACTTATTCCGGAATGAGGGGATCCGGGTTCGAATCCTGGCGTGGACAGAAATGACGGAGAAATTTACTTCGTTATAAGTTTGTGTATTTAGGAAGCATGTTTGACAGAGAGAACAAGTTGGATGGTGAAATCAGTAGGCGAGTGAATTCTTCTTTGAAAGTCATAGCCGCTCTGGGAGGTTTTCACAGGAATGATGGGTTCTCTAGAGAGTCCCGCATGGCTGTGTATGAAACAGTAATTGTTCCTACTCTGATGTATGGCAGTGAAACCTGGGTACTGCAGAAGAAACATAGGAGTCGTTTGTGTGCTGGAGAAATGCATTACTTACGTGGGGTTTGTGGCAAGACACGATCTGATTGTGAGAGGAATGAAGATGTATTGCAATTGTGTGATTGTGACGTACCTTCCAGCAGGACGCACATGACATAAAGGCAGATAGGAATCAGAATACATGTCTGCGTAGCTCAGTTGGTAGAGCTGCTTGTTCCGGAATAAGCGTACTCGGGTTCGAATCCCGGCGTAGACCAAAAATGACGGAGAAATTTACTTCGTTATAATGGCGCCCGAACTACCCGGATGACCCGACCGTTCAAAATCTCGCATTGGTGTGATGTTATTTCCACACCGGGAGATAGGAAAAATCAGAGAATCCCTTCTCCAGTGCTTCGAAAAATAAATGTGTGTGACGTTGCATTCCACACACCAGATTGACGGGGAGTTCTCAAGTGCACGTTCTTCAGTGGTTGTCTGCCTGCAACGCTTCATGGTCACGGCTGATCCGTGGGCCATGCCCCCGGCCCTCGTTCGGGGGGGAGATGTGACGTACCTGCCAGCAGGACGCACATGACATAAAGGCAGATAGGAATCAGAATACATGTCTGCGTAGCTCAGTTGGTAGAGCTGCTTGTTCCGGAATAAGCGTACTCGGGTTCGAATCCCGGCGTAGACCAAAAATGACGGAGAAATTTACTTCGTTATATGATGTAAAGCAAAATGTTGTTAGCAAGGTGGAGACCAATATGCTTCGGTGGTTTGGCCATGTTGAAAGAATGAGTGATGAAATGCTTATTAAGAAAATCTTTTCAGCCCAAGTGGCAGGAAGGAAAGGCAGAGGAAGGCCAAGGAAGACATGGGTGGATCAGATTCAGGAGTGTCTGCATGAGAAAAAGATTATGAGTATGAAGTATAAAAGATCTTGTGTGCGGCGTGTAATGGATATCAGTGAAGCACGAGTTGTATGTCAAGATCGCTGTAAATGGCGAAGTTTGATATGACAACAATAGGTAAAAATATTTGGAAATTTGTATTTCCTTTTGGAGCTAACCTCTGAATCTCAGAGAACAGCTTAGTGATATGTATGTATGTAACTGAATTTTTTTCTATATTCATGTGTTCCAAATGTATTATTATTGTATTGCTAACAAAGTTTACATACATAGAGTACATAAAAAAAACAGAATTTCGTGCTGAGTGCAGAGGAGGATCAGGAGGTGTTCAGATGTGGTACTCACGACACATTTATTAGCTGTACTAAAAATCAGAATATACAGATCGTATCTTAAACGTCCTACGAGCGTGGCGTGAGATGCAGTTATGATTTTGTAAGATGAGCCATTATTTTATTTCCCAGAGCTAAACTACAAAAGGAAAATAAATGCGAAAGAATCATACGAACTTAGAAAATCAAGTATGCCATTAAAAAGCTTTGAATCTTGGAATGGCAACAAAGGTGGAGCGTTAAATTTTCGGTGTACCTAGTGCTACTACACGCCATCCATTAGCGAAGTCTCTGGGGCAGAGATAAAATCTTGAAAGTAGAACAAAGAAGACATTATCCATGCCTTATATGGAACTCTAACAGGGGTGCCATGTTTTTGCGAAACAGTGCGAATTAGAACTATGAGGATGTAGCAGACATGTAATTTAGCATGGAAACGAGCCTTGGTTATAGCGTCTAAAAGGGGAAGTGTGCCGTGCGAACTCAAAATCTGCGTTCGAAATATGTCCCACGCCGCATCGCGGCGCTGCAGACGGCGTCTGTGTCAAAGATTGTGTGTACTGTTGTGCAATGTGAACCAAACAACAGGGGTTGGATTAGGATATGTACGATTTTCTTAAGTGTGTGATTATGGAAACACATTTTATGGTTCAGTGAAATGTCTACGTCTGGCGCAGAGTGCAGCGTCGGCAAATGTAATTGAAAGTATAATTATGCGTGATTTAAATTGATATGCTACCTCCTCGAAGAATGCCTACCAAAAGGCTAACAAATGGCTTGTATGTGCCAAGTAAAGAAGTGCTGTTTGGAAAATTTAAATGTATGTCACTTAGTAGCGGCTAGTGGTAAGCTGAGTCGAATCTGACGAAAAAGACAGGCTACGGTGCGAAATAGTCACGTGCACAACTTAGTGCTGTCGCCAAGTCAATCGGTTGAACAGCCATTGCGTTTCATTGTTGGTTCACATTTGTTTGTATTGAGTGAGTGTTCCGTTTATTGCCATTTGGATACACGTATAGTTTTGTAAGGTAGGTATTATTATATTTCTAAGGTAAGGTTAATTCTTAGTAAACGTTTTATTTAGTTTTAGTAATAATTATAGGTTTAATGAGTAGATCTTAGTTTCACACGTGTTGAAATCTGTTCATGTCTCGTGAATAGTGAAGTATAAAGAAGTGAGTTATTCTGTAGTGTTGAATTCTTATTTCAAATAGAATAATTAATATATTTTGCCAATGCCGATTCACATAGAGCTTGAATATTACCAGAAATCAGGGCAACTTTTCAGGAAATTAGCCTTCGTAATTTGTATAACATTTGCATCTCCAACAATCGTTAGCCCTTTCTTTACGAAATTAATGCTTGAACTGTTGTTGCATTGTAATGTGTCTCTGAATTAAAGAGTACATTTTTAATTTCGTAACTTAATGCAACTGTGATATAGCATTTGTCTGATTGAATTTACTAAAGCTGTCTGAACAGTGTGGACAGATTATGTTGAAAAACTTGCATGATCAACTTTATTCTAACTGTACAAAACATAGGGAACTACTTTCGATTAAAAATTTCATATCTAGTTCTTCACTTGTATTAAAGGTGTAATTCTTTTTACAGGAATTGCAAAATTTGCCATGCCACAGTGTTGCAGTGTTAGTGGCTGCTAGTTAAATTATAGAAGTCAAAAGGAGACTTACAACTTTTGCCATACCAATTGTCTTATACAAAATCTGCTGCATACATTTAAACAGACAAAGTTCTGATTTTAGATTTCCTTGTTCATTTTCCGTGGAATGTTTGTGTATGAGTAGCTTGAAAACTAAATAGGAAAACATAACTCTCCTCAGCTGGAAAATACTCTTGAACAACTTAGTGAAAGCCAAACATGACAACTGAAATTATTTGAAATCACGTGAAAGGAAAATTAAGAAGTTGAAAGTCTGAACGCTTAGTTTTGTGTGCCTCTCCTTAGTGCATAGTGTGCAGAGAGTAAGTCCTGAGATAGGAAAAAGAGTTCAAACTTATCAAATATTTTATATGCAAAAGTGTATAGCCAGGTTGGTTAAAGTATTGAAATGTATTTTTCTTCTGTAATAAATGAAGATAACATTTCTGAAAAGTTATCTTTGAAACTGGAAAGTAAAGATCCGTCATATTTGGTTTAATTTTATTTGAAACTTGTATACCAGGAAGCAGTACTTCAGTTAGCTTCTCGTAACATATTTCCAATCTTTTTTCTGCTTCATCACATATTCACACAGTGATGCGGAGTGGTTGGTGGCATTCTGTACTGAAGATTTGTATTTAATATTTGGTGGTGTCTTTTTTTTTTTTTCAAATTGGAACTAATACTGTTTGTGCAGTGGTTGCCCGTCTTCAAAATGGACCAGAGGTCCTCATTTACTAGCAGGTTTGATTTCATCTGTCAAAATTCATTTGAAAATCTATGGACTATTTTCTTTCCGTGGAAGATGATGCTGTACTCCTTCGCGTCATGGGGTCCGGCTAGTCCCTCAACGACACCATACCCGTACGAGTTCCATGTCACTTATTTTCAGATTAATAAATGTTAGCAGTAATATTGTAGCATTTTTGTTTATGTTTCAATACTGTACCAAAAAATTCCAGGAAATTTCTCTTATTTTTCATACTTACCACTATGACTTCATTGCCATAAAATTTTTGATAAAAACACCTGTGAGAAATTAACTGAAGTGTTACTGTGTGTGTGTGTGTGTGTCAGAGCTGAGTTCGGGCTGAATTTCAAGATCCCGAGCCTGAAGTATGTCAGCTCGAACGAGCCCGAAAACTATGATTAACCTGTTAAGCATTGAAAAAAGTCTTCCAGACTTCCACTCTTTCCTACCCATGCAATTAACTGATGTCTTTCTCAACTGCGGAGTGGAGAAGGGATGTCTATCTATTTCTATAGTTACCTTTAACCATTCATTTATTCCCGAAATGTTTTTTTTTTGGGGGGGGGACATCTGAGGCACAACAAACTACGTCGTATGTTGCTCAATAGAATTAGCAGGGAGCTGCCCCTTTGAGGTAGGGAGCAAAATTCCGTCAGCTTGCTATCTACTATCTATGCTTCTTAAAACTTATCCTTGGCAGAAATCCTGTAATTCATGGCCTATGGTATTTTGTTATCCAAGCCCGGAATGGATAGCCCTGCAGAATTCCTACTCCCCATTTGACCCAGTTGCTGAAGAATTCTCTTTCACAACTAGAAAGTGTAAAAAAAGTCTCGTGTGCTAAATTATATAAAATCACATTAAAAGAAAAAGGAAGAAAATTCTTCCCCTCTCTCCAAGCCCGAACTCCAGTAAGTATTACACAGCCAGCGCCCGGTTCGGGCTCGGCCTGTCTCAGCACTGGTGTGTGTGTGTACTAGTGCTTAGCTTGACATTTATAGTAGGTATATTGAAAGTAAAAATTTAATTTTACTATAATGAGCAAATTTGGCTTCTAGTAAAGAATGTTAGTAAAATGTATAAATTCCCTAGTGTTATGAAAAACTACTAACCAATTCTGCTTAATTCCTTTAGAAATGTGTGGGAAATATTTATTTATACTGTTAAAATGTTGTCTAATCTAAAAAGTGATATCAAATATGTTTTATAAAAAAGTAGATCACAGTTAGGTATGAACATTACAAGAATAGATTTTAGGTAAAGAAAATAATTGACATAACTCATACATAAAATATTCAGATGGTAACACACACTGGAGGATCTAAAGCTGAGATAATTTTGATGTAACTTGTGATGATTCAAACTATTTGAAACAGATGTCTTAATTTCTGCCATTGGTTAGCAAGAATTCTTTTTTTATTTTGTTGTGTGTATCTATAACTTTGTTGCAGATGCTATCACATAAAGGAAGTTTGGGTAACAATCTGAAGCTGAATACTGTTTAGCTTGTGATGACTTCCTTCTTTCAAACTATTTGAAACAGACATTTGAGGTACATTTATGTAAAAGAATGGACCCATTTGTTTATTTTTAATAGTATTTTTTACTTTGTTCCGCTTGAAGATACAAGACAAATTCATAGTCAATAGGTAAGTTGATTCTTTATCCAAATGTAGTATTTATGCTAATTTTTAAAACAAACTAAAAAATTAATTTCTGAATTGTAGCAAAGTGCTTTAATAATATGAGGGTGGATCAAAAAGTTAGTTACACTGTTGAATAAAAAAATCAAAGATATACTCAGGGGATGTATGTTGGTTTACATCATTAATTCATTTTTCGACATAGTCGCCTAAGGACTGTAAACATTTATCAGAACGTGCGATTAACTTTCCCATACCTGTACAAGAAAAGTCCAGTTTGGTGCAACTAGTTAAGGACCGCACTTTTCACAGCCTCATCCGTTGGGAATCACTGTCCACTAAGCTCCTGTTTCATTTTACCGAACAAATGGTAGCCGCATGGGGATAAGTTGGGGCTGTAAGGTGGATGCTGCCACACCTCCGACTTGAATTAATGCAGCAATTCCCTTAGTTTTCCGTGCTGTGTAATGTTCTTGGACATCAGTGTGACACCTTCGCTCAACTTACCCCGGCATCTGTCCTTAATTGAATTTCGCAAATTTAATGGTGTTTGGCAATATGAGTCACTTGATGGTTGTCTCTTTTGACAGAAATTCTGTGTAAACAACAGATTCACAGTCATCATGACCACTCCCGCAGACAGAGACAGTTGGACTTTTCACGTCTTCCTTGTTGGGGAGGTGACATGTTTCCATTCCATGGACGATCGTTTGATTTCAGTTACGTAACAGTAAATATGTGATTTCAGATTGCTTATAGAGATATATTTCCCACGTATAATAAGAAGAAATATTTCTTCCCCAGTGTTTACCTGTATAACTGGGAATTTGCTAAGCATCGACCTGACTCTAAATAGCTGAGCTACGATGAAGCAAGGCTCGCTTTGACTGGCGAAAATCTGATATGAAATGTAAACTAGAACAATCTGTAGGATGCATAATGCTGTATTTAGTTCCAGAACAATCTGCTGATATACCAAATGTCTTCCACATATTCCTGGTCCAAGAAGCCCCATCACACGTAATGAAATTAACAAACAGACCTGCATTTTCAGTGAGAATAACAGCTTTAATAATTAATTTTGCAAGCAAAGTTCCACTTATATTGTTACTTGTGGCAAAAACACCAATTATTTGGGTCCAATCTCCATTTAATGGCTGAAACACCATTACCAGTCCGTGATTACATGGGGTATACTTAACAGTTTTTGAAGTGTATGGCTCAATATGAACAAACCCTAATATTTCACCAGATGATTTTGCATGCAGTTTTTCTGTAAGCTTCACTTCATCTATTAATATACCACCATGTCTTGCAAAAGGCTCCATTTCACTTGTTTTCTTTGAAATAGTTTCAAACGTCAGTGCATTGAATCCAAAACTGCTGTTGTAATTTGAAATATACTTTCTAATAGTTGTTCTATTAGGTAGGATCATGATTTTGTGTTTCCGTATGTGCTCGTACAATTTTGGACTTTTTATGTGCATTAGTAAGCATTCAAGTAACCATTCTTTGGTATATGACATACCTCTTGCAGATTTCTTTTTTGCTGCCTTATAACAATGAATAACCATTTGCTGCTGCTTAATGGGTAATTCTGCTATTTTTTCATTAATGGAAAGTTCTGTAAAATTCCTTTTTTTTTTTTTTTTTAAGTTTAATTAGAGAGCGAAATAACTAGTTTCTTCAGCCTGTTGATTTTCCGAACTGTATTTTGATACTTATTTTTAAATGTAGCCTTTCTTCTATGATAAGCTATTTTGTGCAAAAGTAAGCGCTGCAGATACTTACATCTGAGGCAAGTCTTTGTTGTTCCTTTCGTTACACAATTTTTGCTGTACAAATTATTCTAAAAAATAACTCCACTTTCAAGGTACTTCATGTTATTTTCAAATTCTGAAATGGAGCCTGTGCCATGACATACTGGTAGCCTATCAGTGTCTCGAATAATGGATTTTGATTCATCTTTAGAAGTAATATTAGAAACTGAGTTAATTTTTATTCCACGTAAATACACTTTACAGGTAACCTCTGGTTAACTTTTGGTAACAACAACCAGTTTTTCTGTTGTCAATGAATTTGACAATTCACATTTGAATGAATGAACATGGAAAATTATGCACTTTGAATTATTTGCAGGAATTTGCTTACCCCAAAATTCTGAAGGCTGTGATATTCAGAAGGCAGTTTCGTGTAACTCTTTGGGAAGTAAATTCCAAGCTATTTAAATTACCATCAGGCTTATCATTGGTTTCCCTAACTTTCCTGTATTTTGCCAGAGGTTTTGACAAATAATGGGGAAGGTTTGGAAATATTGTTGGAATTGCATCTGGTGTCAAGATGGGCCGATCTCTGGGTATTAACACAGTCTCCTCATTTATTTTATGCACAAAATTTCGAACCACAAATCTCTCAAAGTGCAGTTCACATACAGCACTAAATTTGTCGTAAGTTTTTATTTGCACCGGGAATCAATCTTTGCCACTGCTGTAAAAGTTTTATCATTTTTGGGTATTCCAAAGAGTGACGGCTTACTGTTTTTGTACTGAGTATTGCAACCTGGCACAAAACTATGGTTATTTCTCTTCCGCATAATGAGCTAAGTATAACTTATATACAATATTTAGGTAATCCACATTCCTTCTAAAACCTAAAACATAACACGTTTTCGTCTAAATTACCGTTCTTTTCACTGTAAGCAACACGAATTTAGTTTCCCGCTCCCATCACAGTAAGAAAGAGGGAAGGGAAGGCGATCGGAGCGCCATCTACGAAGGGGACAAATTTCGGTATCCACGCCAATCATTACGTACGCTAGGCGCTCGGCACACTTTCCCTTCTAGACGCTATACCTTGGTGACATAAGTGAATGACAACCAATCCCCGTGGAAATGATGGCGTCTTACTTGGAAAGTTTAACTTCCGAATACAAAATGCGGTCTTTGGGGGACATTAAAAAGATTGAAGGAAAAGTTCCCTATGTGCTGAATGCAAAATTTCCGAATGTGACTCGAAAAGATTTCCGGAAGTACAAATAGTAAATATTTTCTATTATATAGTCTTTGGTCGAAGCGTCTTTACCGCAGAACAGTTCGGGGCGTATAAAATTCTCGAGCATATAACAATTTCTCATCATGAATATTCTTTTGCGTGGTAATTTAATGAGATCACTAATTAGTGAGCAATTAGTAACTCTTCAATAAAAAGTGTTTTTTAAGCTCTGGCAAACGATTTCCAAAACTTAGAAAAATTTAGAACAAAACTTTGTTTTTCACGCAAACTTGTGGTAAAAAAACATAATAATTTTGCTCGGATTTGCGCCCGAATTTATTTATCTGTAAATAACTTTAGAAGCATAATCCTGGTCTGTAAACAGACCCAGACACTAAAAAACAATTTTATCTGGACAATAATTTAGCTATTATTTGCATTTTGTAGCAAAAACGTGCTTCAGTTCCAGATAAAAATTCAGGTGTACTAAAAATAAAATTAACGGTGGTTTGGGGAGGAAATATTATACAGAACAAACCAGTAAAGTAAAACCCCTTAACAACGACAGCCAAATAACCTTAATAAAAGTGAAAATGCTCAGTGAAAAGTGAAAACTCGCAATAAACAAAAAAATTGGGTCAGGGAGACTGTGTGCTCGAGCTCTACTAAAAGAATTCTGGAATAGCCTAAGATATTTTATTCTGACTGAAAATCAGGATGGCAAACAAATTAACTTTTAGCCCTATAAAAAATTTCAACACCTCCCTAAATCAACCAGGAACCTTCTGAATAGAAGGCCCTGGAGGTGAATACCCACGTGCACAAAAGTGCCGATTGGGTACCAAAGTGTTGATTTAAGAAAATTTTTGACTAAGAGACAAACTCTAAAAGCTGTTCAATTAGAATATAGTCAGTAGCAGTAAAACCTATGAAAAAAAATTAAAAACGGCCAACACCTTTTAAGTTCAACTTGAAAACTTGGAATCGACAAGTGAAACCCCTAGCCCAATAAATGCAAGTATTGCACACCAACAGCATTTAAACAAGTAAAAGACAGGTTCTCTGTCTTACCAGAAATCACTGATTTCTGGATAAAACTAACCTTTAAAAGGTTCTCTGCCTTTGAAGAGTCTAACTCTTCAATAAATAGTGTTTTCTAAGCTGTGGGAAGTGATCCCACTTCGTTTAGCAGGTAAGCTAATCTTTTCGGTACTGCCTTTAGAGACAGCAGCTGGCAGCCTAAAAAGGAACTTAAAAAGAACTCTACTGCCGCAGTTAAAATGCCACAAAATCTAGGCATTTTGGCTTTAAATTTTTTCCGGTGATGCAGTGGGGGCTTATGATCATTCGTCCGAAATGAGTCAGGGTTCGAATCCCGAGAGGCATGGATGTTGTGTTTGTGTTACGGTACTGGCTCTCTCCCTTCCCTGTAACCAGTAGCTCTAAATTGGGGACAGGCGACTGCTTATACCCCACTGAGTTGCTCACGGTGGTCGTCAAACCCCCAATCTAAAAAAAAGGTCATTGGACTTGGAGCTAAGGGTCATCAGTAGGCTATACCCTCCTTTCGTAATCTTGAAAAAGATACTAGTACCCATTGAAGTGACCCATCCTCTCCCATTCCCTTATGTACAGACTGAAGCAGAATACAAAGCGATTCGCCAGGAACATGGTGTACGATAGACAGGTGATTCAACTCCGTATGACCGTCGTGCTGGGAAAAAGGTCCCTTAATGCAATGACCACTAGAGAGCGTTAGAGGAAAGGCGGGCCACTCGAATCTCCGTCCTCTGTGACTTGAATCGGCATGTGAGTAAACAAATCGAAGAAGGTATTTGTTACAGGAGGTTAGAACAAGGTAAGTAACTGAAATCTTTGCCTTTTCTATTTCCTGACCTACTTTGAAATCAGTGTAAACTGCCTTATTTCTTTTGTCAGTTTTTTTACTGAAGCGTTTAGTTTTTCGAAGTTTTTGATTCCCGTGACATGGGACGAAAATGTTTCGTTCCGAATTGCTGTTCTGGTTATGCTAGTAGTGAATAACATGCTTCTTTATTTAAAGCATTAAAAAAATTAAAAAATGCTTGCTAAATGGCAGAAAGCAATCCCTTGAGCCGATCGGAAACTCAGCACTAACGATTTTGTTTGTGAGAAACCTTTCCTCTCCCATGATGTTATTAGACGCAGGAGTGAGACATTCAATGGCCAAGTTAAATATGATGTGCCTGTCTGTGTCAGACTTAACTTCACTGTTATTCCTGTAACATTTCCTGAATGTCCAACCTACCTTTTAAAGAAGGCAGCAAAGTATTACTCGGTAAATGTGCAGTTTAGCGTCTTAAATTATTTCGTCGGATTTCGAAAAAGTGGGACATAAATAGGATTTCAAAAAAGTGAGACGTACAGATTTTAAAGCATGCAATTTCAAGGCAAATGGTGAAAAAAATGTCATCATTATGGTGCATTTTAAAGATTTTATCGTAATATTTATGTGCAAATACGACGCTGCGAAAAATGACGTCTACCCAAGGAAAATCCAATACCTTTGCGCAGTAAGCGATCAGTGACCAAAAAAATTATAAAAATTATTTTCGTAAGAAAAATTTGTGATGTTGCAAGTGCGTATATTTACTTTCAGAATGATCTTCATGGTGATTTTGCAAAAAATGGGGTTTTAAAAAAATCTGTTTTTGTTTTTTGTCAAAATCAAATTTTTAAAAGTAAAATAATTATTCGACACTTTAAAAATCCGCTTATGGCTGAATGTAGCTTGGTGTTGGTACTACAATCAATCATGAGTGGATTTTTAAAATTCTCTCATTGTTTGATTGTTGTTAAAATTTGTTCTAGACTGAATTCATTTTTGATGCATATTCCAGCAGTTCCCTTTCATCCAGGATCTAACGGATTTTTTCATTTCACGAGGGAATTTATGAAATGTTGTTTCCAGTACGTACATATATTGTATATTTTTGTAGGGGGCCGAAAGACTAAAATTCCCGTTTTGGTTTGGTCCTCCTAGTCTGCATGTGGTTACCAGTGATGTATTCAGGCATCTCGGGGGGGTGCTCAGCCCACCCCCAAACCCATGAACGCCTCCCGTATATTTTTCGACCATCTCCCCTTATGCTTAGTCTAATTGTGTTCGTTTATAACTGAATATTTGGTGAAATTAATTTAAAAAAAATTAAGAAAGTGTGGGAAAATATTATAATAAAAATATCCTTATGGACTTTAATCTGAAATTCATATCATCCTTCAACAAATCACTAAACAGTTCTCGCTGAAGGGGTAATTTTTCAAGCACTAATAACTCGGACTACTTCCGCAATAAAAACCTAATTAATTCCACACAGTAGCGATGTTTGCACTGCAATGCATCATCATATTTTGGAAGCTGGCATTCAGCTTTATTTCAGACTTTTGAATGCCGACTTTCCATGTATGACGATGTAGCAAACGCGTGACTTTCCGCATGGTAACGGGCTTTAGTAACGTAAGTGAAGGACAACCAGTCCCCGTTGAAATGATGGCGTCTTACTTTGAAAGTTTAACTTCCGAGTACAAAATGCGGTATTTGGAAACAATTAAAGTCATTGAAGGAAAATATCCGTATGTGCTGAATGCAAGTAACTTCGAAGGTGACGCGGAAAGTTTTCCGAAAGTGCAAATAGTAAATAAGTTTTATTACTTCGTCTTTGGTCGAAGCGTGTTTACCGCAGAACAGTTCGAGGCATATAAAAGTCTCGAAGCATATAAAAATTTGTCATCGTGGATATCTTTTTACATGGTAATTTTGTGAGATTACTACTAAGTAATTAATTAGTAATTTACTGAGAAAATAAGTAAGCTGCCTAAATAAGGATCCAGGTGCGGAGCCTTGGGTAAAAAAGCTAGGTTCTCTGCCCTTCCAAGAATCAGTGATGTCTGGATAAAACTGACCCTTGAAAAGTTCTCTGCCTTTTGGCGATTATAACTCTTCAATAAAAACTGTTTTTGTAGGCTCTGGGAAGCGATTTTCAATACTTAAAGAAATTTAGAGCAAAATCTGAGTTTTCACGAAATTTGTGGCGAAAAAACACAGTAATTTTGTTTGGATTTACGCCCTAATTCATTTATCCGTAAATAAATTTAGCAGCATAATTCCTGTTTATAAACAGACATTGACACCAAAAAGAAATTTATTTGGACTGTAATTTTAGCCATTATTTGCATTTTCCCCCAAAAGTGTGCTTCAGCTCCAGATAAAAATCCAGGTGTACTAAAAATAAAATCAACTGTGGTTGGGGGGGGGGTAGAACAAGTCATTCAAGAAAAAAAAACCAACACCGTCAGCCAAATAATCTGAAAAGTGCAAATACTAAGTAAAAGGTCGAAAACTTGCAAAAAAAAAAAAAAAAAAAAAAAAAAGAAAGTAATACAGGGAGATGTGTGCTCGAGCTCTCCTAAAAAATTCAGTAACCAAAGAGATTTCATTTTGCTTAAAAATCAGGCTAGCTAACAAATTAACTTTTAGCTATATAAAATTTTTCAACCCCCTTACCCCCTAGACTAACCAGAAACCTTCGAATAGAAAGATGTCCATGGAGGTGGAAATCCCACGTGGACAGAAGTGCCGATTGGGTACCGAGGCGTTATTTAGGAATTTTTTTGACTAAAAAACAAGCTCTAAAAAGTGTGTAAGAAAATAGTCAGCAGTAATAAACCCTACGCAAAAAAAAAAAAAAAAAACACAAAAAAACAGCCAACACCTTTTAAATTCAACTTCAAAACGAGTGAAACGCCTGACCCAATAAGTTCAAGTATTGCACGCCAACAGCATTTGAACAAGTCTCGGCGTATGATACCGTGGGTTAGGATAAGGTCTACGCAAAATGTAGCCTTTGCGGAAAGAACTACAAGACGTCGGGCAATACGTCAAATCTTAGGGATAATTTAAAACAGCACTCAGCCGCTGTTGTTTTAAATGATCCCAGAAAAAAAAACTGAGGAACAGCCCCACTCAAAACTTTATTTATTCAGTTTCTCACAAATTATTACCACGATTTTGGTAGTCATTATAGAAAAAAAGGTTTTTGCATACAAAACTGCAGAATTTTCTTCTTTAGCTTTTGTAAACGGAAACATAAAAACATCATGCAATACAAACAGAAAATAAGAATTAAGGAGCCACGTTTTAGCTCGTTCTTCAGGTACACGATTTATTATGCGTTGCATCAAACACTGTATGTACCTTTCAAATGGGCCTTTATTCACCTCATATTGTATCATGGGAAAGCCTTTCCGTGGCTGAGGACCAACAACAGTTTGTTTATATGCGTTTTTTCATTGCTGAACATGGCGTTACGTTGCAAGGGTTCAGGAAAATCGCGATTTTCGTACATTTATTAACGACATGTCTAACTTTTGCTCATCGTATGGTTGTGCTAATAAATCCTGCAACCTAAATTGGGTAGACGAAAGAAAAACATTCCTTAATTTTCCTCTGAAAAAGACGAAATTATTAAAGGAATGGCTGTGTAAACTGAAACGCTGTGATTTCCATTCCGATGTGCATGTTCTGTCCACTTAAACGATAGACCTTTTGGATATTATGACAGTACAAATTAAAGTCAGTTGAAACCTCGTAGTATTCCTTCGAATTTCAATTTCAAAAAGAAAAAAAAAAGGTAGGCGAAAATTGATTGAATATTTGGATTGGTAAATTGCGAATTAAGTTCTACTTTCCTCAAAGAATAAAAGAAACATATCTATAATTTATCTTTTATTTAATGTTACGCATTCATTTAATTTTTAAACAGATTGCCTAGCGTGCAACCCTAGTTTTTTTTTTTTTTTTTAATTGGAGGTTTAACGACCACCGTGAGCAACTCAACGGGCTATAAGCAGTCGCCCGTCCCTAATTTAGGGTCACTGGTTCCAGGGAAGAGAGAGAGCCAGTGCCGTAAGACAAACACAACATCCATGCCTCACCGGGATTCGAACCCGGGCCCCTTACGGACGAATGATCAGAGACCAGCGCGTTAGACCACTGCGCCACCGGGGCGGCTAGTTTGTTTCCTTATTACGTATTGCCGCCCCGGTGGCGCAGTGGTCTAAGGCGCTGGCCTCTGATCGTTCGTCCGAAAGGGGTCCGGGTTCGAATCCCGGTGAGGCATGGATGCTGTGTTTGTCTTACGGCACTGGCTCTCTCCCTTCCCTGGAACCAGTGACCCTAAATTAGGGACGGGCGACTGCTTATAGCCCATTGAGTTGCTCACGGTGGTCGTTAAACCTCCAATAAAAAAAAAAATTACGTATTTGTCTGAGCTTCTAAATGTTTTTGTTTTACAAAACAAGGTACTCAACTTTATGTTTCAGATATTTCGCCAGTGTCTTACAATAAGAATATGAAAAATTTAATATAGCGTGTACGAGAAATGCTACAGTAAAAACTTCATTATGACTAACGGCGACGCTTTCCTGCGTCATGCGAAACAAACATCGAACAGAAAATTGTCTTTATATATTTTTGCAACCTTGATTTGTTCTTCTAAGAAATTAATTTCTTCTTCTTTGCCCTGTAGCTCTATTAATTCCTTGGTAGAATCCATGACGTTAGGATTGTAAAAATTACCCAACAGTAAAGGATAATCAAATAGGGAAGACATTGAATCAGCAGCCATTTTTGGACCGCAGAAATCCACGTCTGACGTCACATGATAAGCTCCATACCTATGTATTTCTCACAATAGCTATGTATTTATTTCTCATAGCTATGTATTTTTCCAGTCCTCGCGGTTACAGATGGCGGTGCTATCTCAATTGCTGCCCTTTGCCTCCGAAGGGCCATTACGTTTGCCAGGCCATTCTCCTCCAAAGTCTTTGGCTGAAACTAAATGAAACTCCATAGGCTGTCATGTAAATAACATAAATATTCCCTCACTTTGAGGAATCGCCGTTAAGAGACGAGACCTAGGGCATTTTCTGAAGTCTTATTCTAACCTCCTCGGCAGACACAGACATCGTAGACGCTGTGTCTTTGCGTTTAGTCTTTTGATACTGCTGCTGCAATGGGAATAAGTTGCTTCGGAGCTACCTTTGGAGCTATGATATATCACACAGCGTCTTCTGCTCTGTGTGATATTGGATCTGAAGACTGCTTTAGTGATTTGGTTCAAACAAAGGAGGTTATATTTCTGGAGACACCACTCCTATCCACGCAACATTGGCCGCCATAAGTCACCGTCATGTGCTGCAAATGATGTCATGAGCAGGAACGACGCAGCCGCAGAAGAGAGGCTGCTTGGAAACCAATGGAACAAAAGCTTTTAAACGTATAAACAGATAAAATGAGTAATTCAATAATTTTTATCAATGATACACAAGCTTTCTGTTTCATCAACGGTATAATTTAGTTCATTTTGCCTGCTTGTGACGTCTCACAACAGATTAGCTGTGATCTATGACAGCAGAGCCAGTTGTGTCTCCAGTAATATAACCTCCTTATTTCAAACATTCGAACCGTAACCTCCGTCACTATTAAGGGCAAGATTTTTATAGACAGCGCATCATGTATTTTCAATAATTTAGTGTTGATATTAGTGGATTTGTGCAGCTAGACGATTGAAGCGTAAATGTTTGGTAGGTTTATGTTCACGCTGCGTGTCTTAGAAAAAATATTGCACTTATTTTTATACGTATGTATGGGAATTCACGGGGAATAGTTCAGGTGTCAATTTAGTTTTAGTTGATTTCGTTTCAAGTAGGCAACGTTTTACGGATTAAGCAATATGATGAACTTGTCTTTTTGATCACGTTGCAAAGTTTTGAATAGAATTATTGAAAAATTCTCAGTGTGTTTTCTGAATCATCAGATTAAGTATGTACGGCTTTAATGCGGAAGAATCATAACGTGAGAGCTTTAGCAACATCAAACTTTCTGACCCCGCCCCGGTGGCGCAGTGGTCTAAGGCGCTGGCCTCTGATCATTCGTCCGTAAGGGGTTCGAATCCCGGTCAGGCATGGATGTTGTGTTTGTCTTACGGCACTGGCTGTCTCCCTTCCCTGGAACCAGAGACCCTAAATTAGGGACGGGCGACTGCTTATAGACTGCTTATAGAGTTGCTCACGGTGGTCGTTAAACCTCCAATAAAAAAAACAACCCGCCCTGGGTGGGTGGATGTATGGGTCAACTCTGCTATAGCAGTTTTTCATATATGAACATATTGAGAATTTCTGTAACCGAATTAATAACATTATTCATAAAATTGTGTGCTGCCTCGTTGGTGTAGTCGTTTAAGCTTCTGACTAGTTGTACGAGATGGGACCTTGTTGGGATCCAGGTGAGGCATGGATGTTGTGATTGTCTTAGGACACTGGCTCTCACCCTTCCCTGGCCACCAGTCGCCCAAAATTAGGGACGGGCAACTGTACTATAGCCTATTGAGTTGCGTTCGATGGTCGATAAACCCTCCAATAAATCAATAAAAATAATACCCCCCAGCCCCCCTCCAAAATGTGGCATGTATTAAATTGAGATGTGCTTTTTGTTGTTGTAATTATTGTTTGTGAATTTTGAAATTGGTCTAATCACAGTAAATAGCTATTTTGCAGGTGGTGGTGCCCTGATGCATGTCTCTAAAACTACCACAACCTCTCTCTTCAATTGCAGGAAATTATGTACACATAATGTCCATGACAAAGAAATTCACAAACACATCAGTCAGGGATCCCATTTAATTAAAAATTCATGGGAAAAAGATAAAAGTAGCTTTGTGTAGAAATTTGACATTTCTTTCATAAAATATGTTTGCATTTGTTCCTTTCAAAAGATCTAGTCATTACGGCATCTTACCTGTTGTTTATTCTAAGAAAAACTCATAAAATTCTATGTGGATTAGTTCCTATGCCACATCATGTTGGGTGTGAGCAGGCTCTACCAAGGTGATACCCATAATCTGAAATACGTAGAAAGGATATTTTAAATTTGGGAGAATTTGTTTTGCAGTAATATACATTAAAGTTTTCACTGGTTAATGTTTAACTGTGTGTCATTGCTATTAGTTAAATGTCATCATTTACACATAATTAAAATTCCTTTTAGCAGCAAAAATGCAAATGATCAATTATTACATGGTTTGCTAAAGTAAAAGATCTGGGCAAATAGATCTCTACTGCCATTAAGGGTCATTTCATTAGAATCTCTTTGTGAATTTATACATTATAAGTTACAGGGTGAGGAGTTTTGCAATATCTTTAACAGACAGTACACAGTAGAATGTACAGTTTTTACTTACTGAGAACTAACATTTTTTTTTATATCCAAAATATTTAGGCACAATTTTAAGAAACTGATCTTAAAGCATTGACACATATGGTTGTGATATCTTCTTAAATGGTTGTGCCTTCCAGTTGGACATTGTGATTTGAAGATGTTAAGTTTTGCCATTTGGCATGCAGTCAGGCTTAGAATGGGGGATCCCAGTTAGGCAGTTGGCTGGTGTACTAACCTGCAAGAGGCACCAAAGTAGCTATGCAATGCATTCAAAATGATAATGCCACAACTAGGTGAAATATACATTTTTTGCCCTTTCTGTGTGGAGCGTTAAAATGTCTGTGTGGCCTACTCATAGTGTTCCCATGATAAGGGTCGCAGAGATTTCTCTTGGGAACAACTTCAAATTTTTTACTCTGAAAATAGTCAAATTAGTCTTATTAGAAGCTTATTCATGCACTTTAGATGAGACCAGTCCAAAGCAGCCTAAATACAAAGGTCGATCAATAAGTAACAGGGCTTGAAAAATACCATGCCCGGGGCATGTAAATTATTGCCCTCGGGCAACTAGATTTAAAGAAAAAGAAAGTTTGGAATGACAAATTTTCTACTCTAGGAAAAAAGACGGTTGTCGTGTGTTTTTCATTTTACTGCAAATCACCAGAAGTTCTATTATTGTTACGGAATGACTGCCAAGGCCAGAAGAATAGTGCTTCAATTATATTATGCCATACGTAGTTTTGCTGCAGATGTTGTTTACAGTTAACGACAGGATGCATGCCTCGAATGAAACTAGCCTACGGTGTTAAGTGGCCAAATGTGTAAACTGCCATGAAACAGGAGGATGAAGACTGATGAGGAAAAAAGCCATGCTTAATTATGGGGAGGGAGTGACAACGGAATATTTATTGCACAGCCACGGGTGGAGTGGGGTCTCTGATATAGCTTGCGCGAGTGAGGGAGGAGTAAGCTGAATCTTCCACCTGCGCACTCACACACACACATGAACTGACAGTGGTACTACTGAAACAAAAGCTAAGTTTCGTTATTCCACTTAACCGGGAGAAAAGCGAAAATTACCGACCCCAATAACTTAGTTTATCTGAGAGAACTGTAGTTTGTGTTAGCTGCGGATATAAGTTGTATTTAGTAATGGATATAAAAAAAATTTTTGTAAAAAAATCCAGCAATGACAGTATATCTCATAGTAAGCAATTATGTGAAATTCCCGATCTCTCAGTGGTAGTTACAAATTCATCTTTCGTATAGTTGAGTGACTTAATTTCAGAATCAGATTTTACATCGTTTGTAAAACGGAAACTTGCTCAAGCATTCTGTGATAAAGTGTACAAAAAAAAACTAAAAAAAAAACTGTCGCACAGTTGAAGAATCTTGGATAAAAACATTTAATTGGCTAAAGTCAAATGAAGAAAAGACTATTATGGGGTGCACTGTTTGCGAAAACCATCCTAAAATTGCTGATATCACTAGCAATTTTTTCAAGGATATGGGGTGTCAGGTGGTGATGTACATTTAATAACTATAAGTTCATACAACAGTATTCAAAGACAATAGGGATTGCCTGTCTTTCTAAACAGCAATTCTTGGGATATTTTATGATGCAAAATCACTTCTGTTTGCACAAGAGAAAAGGGTAAATAATTTTCACATTCAAAATTGTTGTTAAAAACAACTTAAACTGCTATACAGCTAACTATGATTATTTAATTTTTTTGCAAAACACAGGACATATATTAAAAATTCTTGAAGATAGCATCATCACTAAATTTCTCAAATGCCATCGATTACCTTTCTTAAAACTTGAGATATATGCTTTTGTGCATTTAATACAGACACTTCAAAATGGCCATGCAGAAGATGTTAAAAAGTTTATCATAATTTTTAACTTTAAAAAAATGAGGCTTCTCTTTTGTTATCTTAAAAGATAAGTTTTTCTGGGCATGTAGATGTTACTTCTGGGCAAGTAAATATTTTCTGCACATGCCCAGCTGGGCATGTAACTTTTCAGATATTTTTCAAGCCCTGAGTAATGCACAATTGCCTGTTACTCCCCAGTTTTCAAAGGTTGAATCATGAAAGTTTGTGGGTAGCAACCTTGGACCTTTGACTTTAGAGGTAAGTCACTCAATGTAGGACCTTCGACTTCATAGATTTAAGTCACTCAATGTAGGACATTTGACTTTAGAAATAAGTCACTCAATGTAGGACCTTTGACTTTAGAGATAAGTCACTCAATGTAGGATCCATTGGCTTCACTACATTGCAGTCAACATTTTTTCAATGACAAGAACACACGTTGGTAAAACTCTGGATGTTGGTCATCACATCACTTCCTGACACACGCGGTGAGTTCTGTGTCACTCTGAATTATGCTTTCCCATGTAGATGTGCCTTCAGACTACCAAACAGATTAAAAATCTGATGGTACCAAGTCTGGGCTGTACGTTAGTTGTGGCACCAGCGTAGAACCCAGTCCAGTCACTTTCTGTACTGTCATCTGTGCAGTGTGCTGTCTCACGTTATCGTGATGCAGTTTGACGTCCTCGGCTTGCAAGTGTAGTCTCTTAGTTCTGATGGTACGCCTGATCTTCTCCCAGGATGAACAATAACGCTCTTTGGTAATGGTGGTCCCACTTTCCAGGAAGTTGATGAAGATGATCCCAAAGAAACGTGGCCATCAATTTGTTTGATGACCTTGAAAGTCGTGGCTTCTTCCGCGGTGATCCCACATGCTTCCACTCCATTGACTGACGTTTGCTCTGTGGGTCATAATGAAACAGCCATGTTTCATCACCTGTTGCCACACCATGAAAACATTGTGGAAAGTCCCTTTCAAAATGTTCAAGCAGATCATCACACACCTCTTTCTGAATTATCTTCATCTCTTTTGTGAGGAGCCGTGGTACTCAATGAGCACAGATTTTCTGGTATCCTAAGCGTTGTACCACTGTTAAAACACTTCCCTTTGACATGCCAAGGCGACCCATAAGTTGGGAAGTGGTGATGCATCTGTTATCCTGAATCAGCTTCTAAATGGCTTCCTCAGTTGCAGTGGTTGTCACAGTGGTCGGTCTGCCTCATCGTGGTTTATCCTGAATGCTAAAATCACCTCTCTGCAACCATCGCTGCACATTACTGCGATCCATGGTTGTCTCACCATACACTGGCAGTGGCAACAATTGTCTGTGGATTGATGTGGCTGAGCTATCCCCAAATTTGTAGAGAAACTATTACCAACTGTTGGCGTAGCAGGGTGTCCATTTCACCATCCATTACGCTTCATCTACAAAGAGAAGAAACAACTGTTAATGATCTTTGGAAGCTAATAGAATGAAGGTCCTACCCACCAACTTTCATGATTCAACCTTTGAAAACTGGGAAGTTACAGGCGATTGTGCATTACTTATTGACCAACCTTTGTATGTAGCTTTAATCAGAATCAAGATATCGCTGTTTAAAACTTAGATGGAAAGCATTTTGTAGAAATGTTTCTTATTTTAAAACCTTGGCAACTCCAAGGCTAGTAGTGAAAATATATATATATATATATATATCATCATCATCATCATTGTCAACCATTATCAATCCACTGCTGGACGAAGGTCTCCCCAAGTTTCCTCCACAACGGTCTCTCTTGTGCCAGTCTCCTCCATGTCACTCCCGCATATTTTCGAATTTCATCCATCCATCTTCCATGTGGTCTTCTTCTGAGTCTTTTCCTGTCTCTTGGAATCCAATCTAAAATTTCAGCTGTCCATCGATGGTCTGTTCTTCTGGCAGTATGTCCAGCCCATTGCCATTTCAGGGATTTAACTCTGATCATGATGTCTTCCACTCTTGTCATTTTTCGGATCCACGTGTTCCTCTTCTTATCTCTCCTGGTTACACCAAGTATGCACCTCTCCATGCTGCTTTGAGTTGTCTGCAGCCTTTGTATGTCTCTTTTAGCTAAGGTCCACGTCTCTGCACCATACGTAAGCACTGGAAGGATGCATTGATCAAACACTTTTCTTTTAAAACATAATGGCATATTGCTCTTGAAAATTATGCTGTTTCTTCCAAAAGTTCCACGTCTCTGCACCATACGTAAGCACTGGAAGGATGCATTGATCAAACACTTCTTTTAAAACATAATGGCATATTGCTCTTGAAAATTATGCTGTTTCTTCCAAAAGCTCTCCAGGCAAGTTTTGTACGCCGATTAATTTCTTCACCAATGTGACCCTCACTTGATATCTGCTGTCCAAGATAAACGTACGTGTCTGTTATCTCCAGCTTTTCTCCATCAATCGATAAATCTTCATTTCTTGTAAAAGCATTGTACATCACTTTTGTCTTCTGAAAGTTCATTTTTAATCCCACTTCTTTACTTTTGTCAGCAAGTTCCTGGATCATACTCTGTAGCTCTGATGGGGTAGTTGCAAAAATGACTATGTCATCAGCAAAACGAAGGTGGGTTAGATAATCTCCATTAATCTTTATCCCTTTGTTTTCCCAGTTCAGTGATTGAAAGACATTTTCCAATGTGGCATTAAAGAGCTTCGGAGATATGGTGTCACCTTGTCTCACTCCTTTTCCAATTTTTATGTGTGTTGTATTTTCAAACAGCCGAATCTTTGCACTTGCATTTTCATAGATGTTATTAATAATATTAATGTATGCATCTTCAATACCACAGGATTTCAGAGCCATTGCAACTGCTGATGGTTTCACCGAATCAAAGGCTTTTTCATAATCGATAAAAGCCATGCACAATGGAAGTTCATATTCCCTTGCTCTTTCAATTAGTTCTCTCAGTACGTGGATATGATCTATTGTGCTGTAGCCACTCCTGAATCCAGCTTGTTCTCTCGGTTGAGCCATGTCCAGTGTCACCTTCAAGCGGTGTGAAAGAACTTTAGTGAAGATTTTATAAACCACTGATAGGAGGCTGATAGGTCTGTAGTTCCTGAGATCCTCAATGCAGGGATCGCATTTCTCCTAAAATTCCTAAAATTCCTAATATTTTGTGACCCTCCTTAAATTCCTAAAATTATAACTAAAATTTGCTATTCTTCCTAAAATTTTCGTAAGCTTATTTTTTAAAAATACAACCGTTATTAACGCCAATAAATTTACCATTACGGTAAGGTAAAAAGACCTGCTATTGTAGAAACACAGCCTATATGCTGTGCTGCTGAAGGGAGGGAAAATGACGCCATCGAGATGCGCTTGCTTCGGGGCGGGCGCTCCACTTTTGTGCCTTCGGACAGTTTTCGAGAGTAACAAGAGATCTAAGGAAAAAGGGGAGGGGTAATTTTCACCCCTGGTTTGCGCTTTGCAGACGAACTCAGTGGCATGCAGAAGATCGTACTTTATTTTTGGACATGCCTCGTGGAACCTCCTCTTTCTGCTGATGTTTTGTTATTGTAAACCGCAGGTGGGTGGAAGCAAAGAGGAAACATGTGGTCTCCTTCCGTAACCTCCGGTAATGACGATGGGATGGTAGCTGAGTGTTATCGTGGCAGGACGTAGAGCACGTCATCATTAACCTTCCATCGTGCGTCGGTGACAGCGACCTTCGATACGCAATATATCTCGGCTCCGACTCGCTTTGACTGAACTTGCGTGAGATGCATATGATAGTTTCTGCTTTTGCATCTTTTATGGTGTTCTCTGTGCTGTGTGCAGGTTCAGTTCTCTAGTGGTGACTTGCTTTTTTTTTTCTATCTTCTGACATCCTCGCAGCCAAACTTCAGGAAGTTGTCTGGTTTTGCAATATTGGAACATGTTTTTGTACTTCCCTTTCATTTTCTGGTTAGTAATACAAGTGTTTAAGATGCCTAAATCCAAAACAAAATTTCAAGATGCGTGGCTCGCCAAAGAATTGGACGGAGTGAAGTTGAAAGAATGGTGTTCTGCAACTGAAACAATATTTTCTGCTAAGTGTATATTGTGTTCAGAAATTTTCAACATTTCTAATAGTGGCTTTTCACAAGTAAAAGCGCATCATAAAGGAAAAAAACATTTGCAGAAATTTCAAAGTAAATTTCAAAATAAGTCCATCCTGAAAGCCTTTGGAGGACGGGATCTTCAGCCTAAAACAAATATTAGTGAAGTACTGAGTCATGATTTACAGTTGGCTAAAGCCGAAGCATTATGGACCATGAAAGTTGCTAAGGACAATATGTCTTTTGTTTCATGCACTGAAACAGTTGAACTTTTCAAAGAAATGTTTCCCGATTCTGCTATTGCAGCCAAAATGCAACTTAAAGAAAAAAAAGTTGCTTATGTGATATCACATGGATTGTCAAAATATTTTGAAGAGGATTTGAAAAAAGACATTGCATCTAGTAGCCCAGGAAAGGTTACTATAGCATTTGATGAAACTACAAATGCACAAGTGAAACGGCAGTTGGATGTGTATCTCAGGTACTGGTCTTCAGAAATAAATTCAGTTTCTTGCCGATACCTAACAAGCATTTTTCTGGGTCATGCAACAGCAGATATTTTGCTAAAAGAAATTCTTGATGTGTTATCATCCTTCAATATTTCGTTGAACAGAATCATTTGTGTATCCATGGGCAGCCCAAATGTAAATAAGTGCTTTTTACGCAAATTCAATGAAGTTGTAAAACAAGAAACAGGCCAGAAATCTTTGGAACTAGGTTTTTGCAACCTGCGTGTTGTTGGTAATGCATTTAAAAAATTTTTGACAAGCTTAAATATAGATTTTGACGAATTTGCTACTGATATGCATTACTTTTTAAAGAGTAGTGCTGCAAGACGAGAGGATTATAAATCTGTCAAGGATATAACATTGGTCACAGCCAAATTTCTTTTGCGTCATGTCAGCAACAGATGGTTAACCGTTGGTTCTGTAGCCCAGAGGCTTTTGGATCAATGGCTAAATATTACAGAATATTTTTTAAACTTCTTGCCATCTCAAAAAATATTTGAAAAACAACTACACAATTCAGCAAGGTATAAAAGAATTCACTGTTTCCTGAAAAATGAGCTAACTCCTTGCTATTTAGCATTAATTTCATTTTTACACCAAAATTTTGAAAAGTTTTCATTATGTTATCAGAGTGAAGAACCAAAAATACACCACTTATATTCTGATTTAAATACTTTAATGAGGAATGTTATGGCTCAGTTTATCCAAGATGACGTTATTGCAGGGAAATTTGGAGAAGACCTAAAGAATGTAGATTTTGAAAACAAAAATTCATGGAAAAAACTAGGGGAGTTAGAAGTTGGTATGAAGACAAAAAATCTCCTCAGGAATGTTCAGGAGACCAGGCAGAAATTATTTCTCTTAGATGTAAGATCATCACTAATTGCAACCACAAAATATTTAAAGTCAAATTTGCCATTCTGCAATCAAAAGCTAAGAGACATAGAAGTTTTAAAGGTAAAAGAACCAAAGAAAGAGTCAACTCAACTTTCAGTCACTGAAGGACTTTCGGAAATAACCAGAATTTCAAGTGTTTTGCATCTTTCTGAGGAACAAATTGATAGAGTAAGAGAAGAGTGGAAACTTTTAAATTCTGATAAGCCAACTCTAGATGAACTAGTGAAATTTTCAGATTAAGGGCATATTCCAGTGCGGATTGATCATTACTGGCGTAATATATTTAGTATTAAAGACTCTAGCGGAAAAGAAAAATACTCAAATCTTGCTAAACTCATCAAGTCAATTTTAGTTTTACCTCATGGTAATGCTGATGCAGAAAGGGGATTTTCGGTTAACACTGCTCTGTTAAGGAATGACAAGGCTAACTTAAAAGACTCAACTATAACATCATTAAGAATAGTTAAAGGGGCCATTAAACACTATGGATGTGTAAGTAAAGTTCCCATAACAAGAAATTTGTTAAATAGTGTTCGTGATTCACATAAATTTTATAAAGAGTGTGTTGATAAGCTGAAGGAAGAAGAATCAAAAAAGGTAAAAGAAAGAAAGCAGAAAGAGAAGGAAAATAAGGAAAAGCAGCTAGAGAAAAAAAGAAAAGCTGAGTTTGATGACAAAATAAAAGAAAATGGTGCAGAAATAAATAGGCTTAAAAAAGATAAAGAAGCCTCTCTAGCAGTAATTCAAGAGGGAACAGAAAGAATGAGAAAAGCTGTAGAAAAACAAAATACTGTTGAAATAGCAGTTGCCTCTAACTTGATCATACAAGGTTCAGCTGAAATAAAGAAAACTGAAAAGAAATTAGTTGTGGTGGAAGCAGAAAAAGATAGGCTTATCAGGAAAAGGTTGAAACAATAATATGAAAAAAGTAATTCAGTTAACAATTGTACATAGTTCTTGGTTTTTAATTACCTTTTTAGGATATTATAATTTAATGTGAAACCTGAAAACTTTACTGTGAAAATCGTGAATTGCTTCTGGTTCAACAGCATATTAATGTGCAAAGTGAAACTTGAATGTGGTAAATGTACTTGAATATGATAATCACACGTGAAAAGATAAGAACTGAACATTAGAAGTAAATCATACTTAAACTTTAGACATTAGACGTTATGCAAAAAATTTGGGTGTGAACTTCGACCATATATACTAATGGACTGCGCATTGGCAATAGCTGCATCAAAGCCGCCATGGCCCCAACATTGGGCACATCATCATCAGACTCCAAATTTTGTTTAAAAATGCTGTTATGATTACTAATTTACGCTGCAGAACTTCAGTGTTTTCGGTGTATTATGTGAATGCGCCTCATATATAATGAAAACTCTTCAGGTAAGTTTACTTATGAGCTATATACATGCATGATCGGGTTGTTTACAATTCGTGATTTATAATGTGATGAACATTTGCGAAGAATTTGGAACATGCATTCCATTTTTCTTTCTTAAGTTACTATATTTTTATATCAATAGCTGCAAGTTTCTGGTTAAGTAATTGAACTTTATTGACTTAGGTATTTAATTCGTTTCTTACCCATGAAAAATCATAGAATTTCCTTTACTATATCACTCAGAGCAACCATAAGCACAGCAGGCGTAACCCATCTTTATGACTGATGTCATGTGATTTTATGTTGGAGCCAGAAATTTTGATGTCATGCGCAGTCTATCAGTACATATGGTTGAAGGGTGTGAAGCAAACTCTTTACAATGTATACGAAGTTGTTTTACTAGATGTATACAAATATACACCTAGTTTTTATTGAAATGCACTCCTAAAATTTTCCTAAAATTTTTCCAAAAATTCCTAAAATTCCTACCTAAAATTTTCCAGAAGTATGCTATGATCCCTGTCAATGTCACCTTTTTTATGTACCGTGATCATTGTAGCGTTGTTCCAATCCTCAGGAATTTTCCCTTCATTAAGGCATCGAGTGAAAATGTGGGCGAGTACTGTTTCGATTTCTCCACTTGCCTCTTGTATGATGTCTACAGTAATTCCATCTTCTCCTGGAGCTTTTCCCCGCTTCATGTTCTTGATTGCATGTGCAACTTCTGCTGGAAGGACTGGAAGAATTCTGGTACCGGTACCTTTCATGATGTCTGGAGTACATGTATCATCCCTTTCATATAATTTGGAGTAGAAATCTTTCACTCTTGTCAAAATTTCGCCTCTATTTCTTGTTACAGAACCATCTTCTTTTCTCAGTTCCATAATCTGTTTTTTCCCCTTACTGAGATGTCCCTTTGCTATCTTTAGGCTTTGGTTGTTTTCAATTCTTTCCTTACTAGTTCACAATTGAATTTCCTTACGTCTTCAGTGATACTTTTTCGTACTGTCTTGCATAGCTCTATATATTCCACTTTGGAAGTCACATCTTCTTTAGTTGTCCTCATCACTCTTCTTTTTGCATCAACATTTTGGTTTTTCCTGATAATTTGTTCACATGCAATTTGTTCTTAGACCCAGCTAATTTTGTTGCTGTTTCCATAAGAGCTTTGGTTACTTTTCTGTTAACTTCAGAAATATCCACTTCTTCCGATGTTAGGCCTTCTAAAGCAGAGAATCTGTTCTTCAGTTCCAATTTGAAGGTATTATGGTGTTTTTTAAAATTGGTTATGTCAATACATTTTGTTTGTCTTATGAGCTTGCTACGTTCGAGTTTAGTGTTGAGGTGCATCTTACATCTCACCAATCTATGGTCACTGCCTGTGTTGAACTTGTTTAGCACACTGCAGTCTTCTATGACGAATTTTTTGTTACACATAATAAAATCAATTTCACTTGTCGTCCCATTTGGATGTCTCCATGTCCATTTCCTGTGTGGCTTTTTCTTGAAAAAGGAGTTCAAGATGAAAAACCCTTCTGCCTCTGCAAACTCTACGAGAGTATTTCCACGCTGGTTTCTGTTGCAGTGACCGAATTTACCTACTGAAGTTTCATTCTGTTGCCGTTGCCCTATTTTTGCATTGAAATCTCCCATAATTATCTTCAAGTGCTGCTTACCTTTATTATTTAGATCACGAATTTCCTCATAAAATTCTTCAATTTCTTCTTCAGCATGACGACTTGTGGTGGGTGCATAAGTTTGAATAATCTGAGCCTGGTATTTTCTCGAGAGTTGGATAACGAGTCGTGCAGCTCTGTCAGAGGAACTTTCAACTTCTACAACTTTATCCTTCAGTTTCTTGTTTATTATAAATCCAACACCACTAGTTCTGTCAGTATCTGTCCCACGATAGTAGAAGAGATGTCCACTTTTCAGTTCAATGAGATCTTCTCCTTTTCTCCTTACCTCACTTAGCCCGACGATGTCCCACTTGATCCTTTGTAGTTCATCTTCCAATTCAAGAAGCCTTGAATCAGAAGATAGGGAGCGTCCGTTATATGTAGCCAAGGTCAGCATCAGATGGCAGCCTAGTCCGGTCCTCCGGGGATTCTTAGCACCCTCTGCCTTCATGTCGCACTGGCCGCTGCCTTGGCCAGGTACATTCCAGCTGCCGGAGACTGAGGGCCAAGATTTAAGTTGTGGAGTCATTTTGAAGGGGTTTGGCCATAACTCACCACGCTGGCCAAGCGGGTTGGTGAGTGTGGGATAGCATTTCCTCTAATCCCGATGGTATAGTTATACCGCTATTGGCGGTCGTCAGAGCCCCTTTAGTGGGAACAGGATGTACCACGAGAAGGCGGGGTTGACATTTGTCAAGGAGAGGCTGTGATGTTACGCATCACCTGACCTTACATCCCATATATATATATATGAAAAATCTCATTGGTGAAACCCATTTGTGTAAGTATACCAAGCAGGGGTACAAATATTCTAAAATCTGGTGGCCAGCTAAATTTTTTAGTGGCTAGACATTGGACCCTCGTGGATGGGGGCTATATGATATCAAAGTCATGTACACTTCTGTCCAAAAAACGTTCAGCTAACCTTCCGAAAGTGGCCCGCTCGGATAGTTGGCGCCACGGTAGCAAGCTACTTACGTCACTTTGTTCCCCGTCTCTGCTCCTGTGTTACATAAGTTGTTTTTAATCTCTACTACTCCTGTGATATGTTGAACTGGAGAAAGTTCTTTAATGAACTGTGGAAAGATGAGGATACCTCTATTTCATGGTGTGAAGAACAGGGTTTGTTTTCCACCTCCAAAATATGTTCTGAGGGCCATCTCATGACTACGTGTCGATGCGTCTCATCATTTAGGACAATTCAGGTGTCGGAAGAAGCACGCTTCAGGGAATGATGATTACTCTTCCCGTACACTTGGTACGTGGTTTTTTTATGCTCACATTCCTATGGATATAGCGATGATTCTGACGTATTGTTTCGCTAAAGGATTGTCTTATGATGAGGCAATTGTACATCCATATTATTCACTTCCTTAGCCAATTTCACAACGTAACGCTGTGCTTCTCGATGTAGTGATAACGTTTTGCCATCGTCGCTTTAGAAACTATTTTTGGGCCACATTCGGAAGGTTTACCAAACGTTCAACCCTCACCTTATCTCTTCCTGGAAAACAAAAACCGTACTCTTTTTTTTTTTTTTTTTTTCTGTCTGGGGCTCGCAGATTCAAATTACTGTAATTTTCGTCTTTTATTCCCAGACACTGGAATTTGCACAATTTTTTTTTACCTTTGTATAATCTGCGCCGGCGTATATTTCACAGATTGCGGCATTCAGAAAAAAAAATTGCCATGTAATCTTCACATTAAAAATGCTGATCTAGAAGCGGAATTTTCAATAGAAAAATCGATCACATAATGACCCCGGAGTACAGAAAAAACAAAAAAAAAAAACGATCTTATGAAATCAAGAAATTTATTCTTAAAGGAAACTTTTTTTTTAATATTTTTGTCTTCGGACACAAAATAAGCTTAGTGGCGCGGCATCCGTAGAGCGCAAAATTTAATCACGCCAAAGCAGCAGCTCCAATTGCATCACTCACTGCCAATGATGAAACACTGATACAGAACGATTCATAGTAATACCATACATACTCACGTGTAAGTCAAAAACATTTTTGGAAGCAATTCTAGCCGCCCCGGTGGCACAGTGGTCTAAGCGATGGCCTCTGATCATTCGTCCGTAAGGGGTCCGGGTTTGAATCCCGGTGAGGCATGGATGTTGTGTTTGTCTTACGGCACCGGCGCTTTCCCTTCCCTGGAACCAGTGACCCTAAATTAGGGATGGGCTACTGCTTATAGCCCATTGGGTTGCTCACGGTGGCCGTTAAACCACCAATCAGAGAAAAAAATCCTACTTTCATAGTAGAGAAGTTAGCTTAAACATAGGTCAAAAAAAAGGGGGGGGCTGGACTTCAGTGAATTGTCACGCAGAGTTTACCGCCTGGTTTGTTTATGTTTTAGACAGCGGCTTTTCGCATGTCACTGAGCGCTAGTTTTCTGACCTTTTGAAAACTATCGCGTAGTGACACGATTAAATCTTCAGCCATGCCCCCACTTTAAATTCGGCAGTGTAATTGAAACGTTTCCTTTTCGATGACATCATAAATAGCAATGAAGGAAAATA
The DNA here is from genome assembly GCA_039090855.1 of Macrothele yani. Classification (NCBI taxonomy): domain Eukaryota; kingdom Metazoa; phylum Arthropoda; class Arachnida; order Araneae; family Macrothelidae; genus Macrothele; species Macrothele yani. Next base: position 52,442,918 of record CM077027.1, on the reverse strand, counting down.
CCAGCAGCAAAGACTTTGGTCAAAATGACGAAGGAGATCCAAAACATGGAACTTTGAAATGAGGAATTAATGCGTAGGTTCGTGCAGCAAGCACTGTGCGTACGTTTTAGTTAGCCGATTGACGAAGAGAGGGCACAAGCACAGTCAGCGTTTGTCTTTCCCAACAATACAAAATAACTCCCGTCGTCCCTTCCTACAACTCCCGCAAACAACTTCAAAGGCTCTAATAATACACCTACAAATTTGTAACGAGGAACAGTACACCAATCAAGTAGTAAATAGTAATGCTGTACTAGTGATTCGATTTATTGACATAGGAAATAAACACATAAGCGTTTCCAAGCTTTTGCACATCAACCAGATGGCTTTTTCCAGGAAGTTAGACAGAAACTGCAAACTGAAAAATAGGACGCTTAACAATTTGAACGTGGCAACTTGACAATAAATAGATGCGATGTTTTATTCATTTAAAGATACGAGGAATCATGTTGGTTGCACACGGGATCCTGGTAGAAAAAAGGCGTTACTTGAAGAATTGGTTCCAAATTCGTGGCAACTCGAGCGAGACACAATCATTGCAAGTATCGCTGTTGGTAATGATCTCCAAGGTTTCCCAAATGGCTGTACATTTAGGGGTAGAGTAGCTAGCTAATTTCTTTATGTCATCCCACATAGGAGTAGCTGACTTGAATTTGACTTCTCTGGATAGTGCCGTGGCTACTTTACCGTATTTTGTGTTCCTTTTATGTTCGTTGACTCTGATTCCAAACGAACGCTTCGTCATTCCAATGTAGTAACGTTTAGAGCCATTCGGATACTGTAGGGGGATTGCATAAATGCCTGCTTCACAGGAGAGATGTGGTTTTTCACTATTTCTCTTTAGTATAGTATGTAAAGATGCAGGGGACCTACAGTTTCCAAGGACAAGTATATAAACAGAATAATGGCGCTCTGATGGGATCCTCACTTTCACCTGTCCTTGCAGAAGCAATACTTCGCCCAATTGAGCGGAATATATTCTCCAGCATTACCCCATGGCGTACCACTTGGCTGCGTTATGCTGACGACGTATTTTTTTGTATGGCCCCATGGAAAAGAGACTCTTCCAGTTTTCCTTGATAAAATCAATGATATACATCCTACGATCAATTTCACGATGGAGATTGAAAGCAACAACGCTTTACCTTATCTGGATGTTTTATTGAGGAAATCGTCTGACAACCACCTCGGTACACAAGCCTACTATAAACCCATGTCCGTCCCCAACCTGATGCTCCGTAGCTCTTTCTGTCCCGCAGAATACAAAGCAGCTATCTCCCGTTCTTGAATTCAAAGAGCTTTCGCCGTTTCTTCTGATACCCATTCTAGACAACACGAAATTAAAAGCGTCATCAAGCTAGCCACTGATGCAGGATATTCATTGAATCAGATACATAGCTTTATCCAAAAAGCAAGAGCCAAACATTCCAGTCTTCCTGTGCCGCAGCTACATTATTTAGGCTCAATTCCCTACATTACAAGTGTCTTACAAACTCAAAAATGCCCTCAAGAAGATGAACTACGGTGTCTGCATAAGGTTCCCTTCATCTTTACATACTATACTAAAGAGAAATAGTGAAAAACCACCTCTGTCCTGCAAAGCAGGCGTTTATGCGACCCCTACAGTATCCAAACAGCTCTAAACGATACTACATTGGAATGACCAAGCGTTCGTTTGGAATCAGAGTCAAGGAACATAAAAGGGACACAAAATACGGTGCCACGGCACTATCCAGAGAAGTCAAATTCAAGTCAGCTACTCCTATGTGGGATGATATAAGGAAATTAGCTAGCTACTCTACCCCTAAATGTACAGCCATTCGGGAAACCTTGGAGATCATTACCAACAGCGATACTTGCAATGATTGTGTCTCGCTCGAGTTGCCACGAATTTGGAACCAATTCTTCAAGTAACGCCTTTTTTCTACCAGGATCCCGCGTGCAACCAACGTGATGCCTTGTATCTTTAAATGAATATAACGTCGCATCTATTTATTGTCAAGTTCCCATGTTCAAATTGTTAAGCGTTCTGTTTTTCAGTTTGCAGTTTCTGTCTAACTTCCTTGAAAAAGCCATCTGGTTGATGTGCGAAAGCTTGGAAACGCATATGTGTTTATTTCCTATGCCAATAAATTGGATCACTAGTACAGCGTTACTATTTAATACTCCTACAACTTTCTGGGTCTTTCATTATGACACCCTTTTTTCCTCCTCTTCGCTTGGTACAAACTCCTGGACTGAGGAGAAAATTTTCCGAGAGAGTTCCTTTTCCAATTATACCCCCTCTCCTGCACAATTACCATGCAGATTTTTAAAAAAAATCAAACGGCCGTAAAAACATGTTTGTTTTTTTTAAATCGGCGTTTATCCACGGATTATACGATGAAATTTGCGGTACATGTTTTTCAGTGATGTTTTCTGTGGTGGCCCTGACAATTTTTGGTTAACCTTCCAAAAGTGGCCCGGAAAGTAGTTAACTAAAGTAACGATAGATGGCGACACATTATCGCTAAATCGTGAAGCGTGGCGTTACATTGTGAAAGTGTCAAAGTAAGTGAACAATATGGATTAAAGGTGGCCCTTAAAAGGACCTTTATGAATGTAGATTGTGCAATATGTGTGAAATATTTATAATGACGGAAGAATAAATTTTCCTCATGAATATGAAACTGTCTACCTAGCAGAATAAAAGCAATAAAAGTTTCATCTGCCAGGGAAGAACTGCCTGATTGCACGAATCACGACTTCAAAGCAATGTTCTGAGTCAAGACGGCAATTCCGTTGGAATAAATATTCCATAATATGGTCTGCCAAAAAATATTCCATAATATGGTCTGCTATTTCACGTGAAAGTGCGAGAAGAGCAGAGGAGAGGTGAAGTGCTACCGTGGCGCCATCTATAATTGCTTTCGGAACTAGGTGTCGGCTGAGCGGGCCACATTTAGAAGGTTAGCCCAATCTTTTTGGTCGCCCTGGGCGACCAGGCGACCATAATTTTCGATCCCTGATACTAAGTTAAAAGTAAATTTGTGACACTGCTTGATATGACATGAAAATGAACCTATGGTTATTTTGTAATACTATTCGTGTAAGACTTAAATCAAGATTGCTATAAATTATCTAAATTAGTTCTACCTAAAATGATGTCATAACTTCATCTTTTATTGCAGGTGAATTATTGAGACACCATGGGCTGCTGCTGCTTGGAGTGATATCATGAAGTTCATATAAATCCTAATTTTTTTTTTTTTTTATAAGCATGCTATCAGATTCTGCTCTTCATTTAGTCAAAGGAATTCACAACTTCAAGGGCTCTAATAATGATGAGGTTAGTGTGTTTTTTCTGTGTATCTTCAAAAATTAAAGTATTAAGTTGGAAAACTTCACATACATTTTGTTCATTCGTACATGTCAAGGTTGTAATGTCAAGAAAAGCTGCTTTCCTCTTGTAGGTTCAGTTATAACACTTATTTCTATAAAAATAAAATTATGTAAAACTGATGAGCCCATACAACATATACTATCTACCAACAAGTAATTGGACACCTGTGATAGCAAAGGAAAACAAAGTTTATTCACCTTCAATAGTTGGTGGAGCCTCCACGAGCGGCGATTACAGCTGCGACCCTCCAGGGCATACTCTCAACCATGCGTTGTACAACGGCTAGCAGTATTTTCTTCCACTCAGCTTGGAGAAGACAGGCCAGATCCTTCACCGATTTCGGATGGTGGGTACACCCCTTAAGTCGACGCTCCAACTCGTCCCAGAGGTGCTCGATAGGGTTAAGGTCCGGGCTCTGCGCAGGCCAGTCCATTCGATTAACCCCATTGTCACCATACCAAGCCATGGTGGAGCCTCGCAACATGACAGGGGGCATTGCCATCCTGAAAGTAACATGGGTCCACCCCGTAAAACTGCCACAATGTAGGAAGCGCATGGCCATCCAAAATGGTGCAGTAGATCTCAGCGTTGAGTCTACCAGGAATTGCGACCAAGGGTCCCGTGCCATACCAGGAGAAACACCCCATAGCATAATTCCACTGCTGCCAAACTTCACAGTTGGCACAATACATTCCGGCAGGAGGCGTTCTCCAGACAAACGCCAAACACAGACCCTGCCATCCGAACAGTAGAAGGTGAACCTTGATTTGTTGCTCCAGAGAACCTGTTTCCACTGTTCAACGGTCCACTGTCGACATTCTTTGCACCACGTTAGCCGAGCAGCGCTATTGGACTTGGTGATCAAAGGCTTGTGGGCGGCAGCACGTCCATGATAACCGAGCAAATGGGCTTCCTTACGGATGGTATTCATCGAAAGAACACTCCCAGGATGCCTGTTGAAACTCCTCATGGATGTGGCCCATCGATTTGGTGCAGTTCTTCCGAATTTCTGTGGCCAGCACCAGTCGGTCTGTAACTCCCAGTTTTGTGGGTCTGCCGTGTCGGGGCACATTCCGACAGTCACCTCTCATCTTCCACTTGCCAATCACGTAGGCCACTGTAAATTTTGGGTACTTCAACTCGCTGGATATGTCATGTATGGATCGGCCATTTCTGTGATACCCGACGATTACACCTTTCTCAAAATCAGAGAGCTCCGAACTGCGTGGCATCTTGCATGCGACTGATTGCGTTGTTGTTTCCCACACGATATTTAATGGCGGTGGCCGTGACGGGTATCAGGACCTCCAGATATCGTCGATTGCATTGGTGTCCAATTACTTGTTGGTAGATTGTGTATAATTACAAAGCACATAGCTCCAACAATTAATGCAGAAAACATTTTCTTTTGCTATCTTCAACCCTTTCGCGATGATCATCAGTGCTTGCAAAATACCTGAAAAGTTACACGCCCAGCTGGGCATGTGCAGAAATTATTTACCTTCGCAGGTCGTAAAAGCTGGATGCCCAGGAAAATTTATTATTCAAGAACAAATCAGAACCCTCATTTTTTTTTTTAAGTTAAAAATTATAACTTTTCTTGCATGTTTTGCACTTTTGTTTTAAATGCCTGTATTCTAAAATTAAAAGCACAAAAGCATGTATCTCAAGTTTTAAGATGATGGTGATGCTGAAATTGGTATTAAGTAGCATGATTATGAAATAAATATGTATTTATGAAATTTAGTGTTTTTGCCATGTTCTTTTTGTTCAAGTTTTCGCCCTGTGTCACTAAACACCGGAGGCTAGTTCCATCAGAGGTATGCACCCCATCGCTGACTTTAAAATAACATTTGAGCAGAACTATGTATGGTTCCAATTTCTAGACCTAGAGCATAATATAATTAAAGAAGTGATATTCATCAGTCCTTGACACTCCATAGCAATAATATTAATACAACTTCCGGGAATTAGCTGTGAAATGAAACATAACATGCGACGACCGTCTTTCTTGTAGTAGGAAATTCTATTCCAAACTTTATTTTAAAATTTAGTTGCCTGACCCGGGCAACTAGATGTTTCATTTACCTGCCGAGGCCAATAATTTAAATGCTCCAGGCATCTCAGGCATGGTGTTTTTCAATCCCTGATCATGTATACAATGTTAAAGATTCACTTGTATCAGTTCAGACCATTCATCAGTATGTAGGATTTGATATCCTCTTCCGTGCTGGTCATAATATTATCTCTCTGTATCCTAATGTGACTATGATGTACCAATTTCTCTAATACCAAATTGAAAGAAAATGTTACTCCTGATAAAACTATTAATAGTATTAGTAGTGCGCTGAACTTTATCAATAACAGCAATTTTTAGTTTAATAACATATTTAAGCAAATGGATGGAGCACCCATGGGATTGGGCCCTATCTGGATTTTTTGCCATAGTCATCTTGTAGGACGTCGAATCAAGAATTTTATCAGCTAATCATACCACAAAACCAGATATTTACATTATATTCAATATGTTGATATCTTGGTCTTTTGGAAATACTCTAAAGAAGAACTGAATGCTTTCACTAACAAATGTACTGTTTTATTCTCAACAATTTTATTAACACAAGACCTTGAAGTAAACCACCAACTATCACTTTTGGACTTATTACTTACTTACAATATATTTATCTTCAATTGATTATGACGTTTATCATAAACCATTCCTATCTTTTATTCACAGAGTATTTATTCACACATTCTGTCTCCCTCTTCCTCTCAGAGCAGGTCAGGTACCTCAAAGACAAATAATCCATCCAGAAAGTCCTTTGGCGAATTAATGCAGCCAGCTTGCCACTCCTCTGCTGCATATTGGGACAAGGGGCAAAGTGCGTCCGGGGTCGATTTCACAGGGAACCATCTACGCATTCGCGTCCCCAGACCCAGGGACTCCTCGGAAAACTCTGGAAAAACCGCAGACTAGATGGCTGGCAAGACCGGGATTCGAACACCTGTCAAAAATGTCAGCCTCCCACACAAAGCACAGCGACTTAACCAACTGCACCATGCTGGTGGTTATTCACACATTCATCCACTATAAATGCCTTTGATAATGAAATCAGTTGGATTAAGTCTATAGCTATAGATTTCGGTTATAATGTCAGAGTAATATATCATCTTGTTGTCCAAACTCATCAGTCTTTAACAGCCAAGAAATCAACATGTTTCAATCGTAAAACCAAAATTTTCTGGAACAGTGCCTTATTTTAAACTTACTGCTGACATTTTAAAAAGTGGATGCCAAAAAGCTAATCTAGCTGAGCAGGTAACCAACATCTCTAATAGAGTGATACAAAATCAGCAGCAAATATGTATACAGAAAAAGGCAGGTGTTTATGGTATTCCCATTCTATGAGGGCCATCTATTAGGGGTATGCAAAAGTTTCCGCTGTTTTAAGGAGAAAGGAGAAAAACAATCAGGAAACCAGTACCCATTTATTCAACGAAATATTGGCCGTTAGCATCAATGACCTTTTGCTATTTTTCAGGCAACAAATGAATGCCTCTGTGATAGGACTCTGGTTTTGAGCTGAAGAATGCAGTGACTAGATTTTCCACCTCTGGAACTGTGTTGAACTGCTGTTGGGCTATGGCATGTTGCATAGAGCAAAACAGATGAAAGTCTGAGGGTGCAATGTCCGGGGAGTAAGCCGCTTGTGGTAAAACCTCCAAGTGTAACTGTTTAAGGGTTGATTTCGTGGTGGAACCGACAGGTGGTCTGGCATTATCATGCAACAGGATGACTGGTCGGCATCCTTTACCTGTCCATAGGCGTTTTTGCTCGATTGTGGTGTTCATTTTCATCAACTGATTGCTATATCGTTGTACAGTGATTGTTTCACCTGGTTTCAACAGTTCGAAGTACAGCACTCAGTGCATATCCCACCACACACACAGCATCACCTTTTTCCCATGGATATCCTGTTTTGCAGTGGATGTTGATGGCTGGTCTGGGTCATCTAAGGATTGCTTGTGTACAGGGTTGTTGCAGTAGATCCATTTTTCATCCTCGGTGACAAGCTTCCGCAAGAAATTCTTCCCTTGAAACCTCTTCAGCAACGACATGCAGATGCCTAATCGTTGACCAATATTACGCCCTGTTAAAGTATGCGGAACCCACTTACCAATCTTCTGGATCTTCCCCAAGGCCTGTAGATGCCGTACTACCGTCTATTGAGCCACTTTCAAATGTTTCGCCAGTTGCGTGGTCGAATGTGTGGCATCCTGTTGCAACAGCGATTCCAGCTCCTCGTCTGTAAGTTACTGCGGTCTACCTGCACGTGGCTTGTCTTCCAAGCTTAGATCACTTTTCTTAAACCTGGCAACCATTCTCTACATGTCCGCTCACCCGTAACCATTTCATCATACGCTTGACAATGGAACCACATGCTTCACTCGCACTTTTCCTTAAATTAAACATGAATAACAAACAGTGCCACAAATGAACTTTATCGACTGCCATGCTTGGCTTCATGTATTAATACGAACTGACAGCATGGGTCACCGCCCGGTTAGATCCCTACAGCGCCCGCCAGTAGGGGCGGTGGAAACTTTTGCATACCCCTAATAGAAAGTAAGCACTGTTTGCATATCACTCCCACGCAAGTATTTGCTTCAGAGTCTCCCATGTGCAATTTTGTTGCTTCATCCCTGATGCTATTTATAAGGTTGTGCTTATGTTAAAGGTTTATGCTGTTCGTTGATAATGTTTAAGTTAACCAGTTAAGTGGTTTTGACATGTTAACGTGGCATGCGGTAGGCAAAGCAGAGCGGGTATGACATGTGGAACCATCAGGCTGCAGAGCTGTGGGGGCTCAAGGTCGCCAAGGTGAAAGCGATAGTTTGTGCCGAGGTAGTACTGGCGTGAGGTTCCAGTGAAATCATAGCAGGACTTCCGGAGTGATTGTAGTGTTGAGTGTAGAAAAGCAGGCCCAAGGTCAAGTTAGTGTGGCATACAAGGAGTCAGTATACAGGTAGGGTACTGATGATGGTGACGAATAGTAATAAAAGGAAACGTCTGCGTGAAAACAAGCAGGAAGAAATAGGGAACAATAGTGACAACAGTGCATTGAGGGATGAGACCGATGACAGGTATGCTAGTGATGAGTCAGCTGAAGATATCAATAGTCCAATGTCTTCCGAGAGTGCAGACACTGACAGCTCTGCTGAGGAACAGACAGAAAGGGATGTGCAACATGGCACATGGTTGACAGTAGGCACGGAGCGGCCGCGTTTTCCTTTTACGGGACAACCAGGTCTGAATGTCGAGTTGCATGATCCCGGTAACCCACTGAAAATTTTTGAGTTATTCATTACGCCAGATATCACTGAACGAATAAGCACAGAAACTAATAGCTATGCGCAATAGTTCAGAGACAACAATCCAGAAGCCAAATCTAGAGTTCACCATTGAAGAGATACCAACAAGGACAAAATGATGACACTTCTAGCCTTTTTTTGTAGCAGTTATTGGCAGATCGATGAATAAATCGCCGGTCAATATATTGGTGATAGCTTACTAATTCAACATTGAGTAACCATAATATTTGTTAAAGTGCTTGATGTATCATAAACCTCGATGCATTGGCTCCAGTAACATCGAGGATAAGAACTCGATTTTCGGTGACGAAACATTGCAAAGCAACAGCACAAAAATCGCTAATTCGCAACATAGAAAGGTGATATTCCCTTTCTCAGTATAAAAATATGAAAAAGAAAGGTGATATTTCCTTTCTCTGTATAAGAGTATGAAACAGACAAATTCATTTACTTATCACAGAAAATTTTCGAGTTGATTGCGCTATTGAAGTTTCTGTTAGAAATTATTATAAGAAATATGACTGTCAGAGTTCCACGACATTTAAACTAGATGCCTCAGCGCATATTTAACAGAATTGCAGGTGGCGCTGCTCAAACCGTTTTATTCGTTTGCTCTAGCGAGCGTTACCTGGCTCCCCGTTTTGCTGATGTCGCGTCAATAAGTCTTCTACACAGTTTGATCTTTGACTGAACAACAACAATGTTGGTGATATATGGAGGGTGTGCGTGTTGCTAATAGTGAGTTATTACATTTGTGTGAATATGTAGTTGAATAAATGTTCAAGTGATTTCATTCAAGAGTTTATGACAAATAGCTAGTTAAATTTGATGAATTGTGGCATCTATTTGCTCTCTGGTGACTAAAGGCCAGATCTTCGTGCAGCTGGTAAGTGGCTTACTGCGTTACATAAAAGGCTATCATCAATTATAAATTTTATTTATTTAGAAATAACTAACAATCTTGATTATGAGACTGAAATCTCACTGCTGTCAGGAAGATTAAAAGCCAAGTCTGTCAAATTCATCAAGCATTTGAGTCAAGTGTTCGATTAAAGGCGTATTTGTTACTGCGTAGTTCCTAATTCCAAAATCAAAAGCGGAACAAAATGGCGTCATTCATAGGTAGCGGCATGTATAGCATAACAAAGTTAGATAATTTTAATTATCAAATTTGGAAAGTAAGAATGGAAATGATTCTTATTAAATATAATTTATGGAATGTTTCAGAGCCAATTCCGGAAGAAAAGAGTGATGCATGGCTGAGAAATGACGAAATGGCTAAAGCTACTATAACACTTCGCTTGTCTGATGATCAAATTACTCACGTACGCGATAAGAGAACAAGTTCCGAAATGTGGAATGCTTTGAAAATGGTTTACGAAAGAGAAAGTTTAAGTAGTAAATTGTATTTGTTTAGAAAGCTGTATAGTTTACGTTTTCAAGAAAATGGATCAACTATGCAAGAGCATGTAAATAGAATGCTGGAAATAGTTCACAAGCTTAAAGCACAGGGAGAGGAATTCAAAGACACACGTTTGGGGGCTATCTTGCTAAATAGTTTACCAAGTACCTATGAAAATCTAGTTACTGCTTTAGAAGCAAGACAGGAAGAAGATTTAACACTTGAGTTTATCAAATGTAAAGTGATACATGAATCTAATAGAAGGAAAGAAAACTCAGAGGCACACACCGACCACACAACTGTTATGAAAACAAGTAAAAAGAAAAATTACAGCTCTAAACATTAAAAATTTTGCACATTTTGTAAAATAAGGAATCGTGTCAAAGATGACTGTTGGCACTACAAAAGGAATCAAAATAAAGGGAACACTGGTAAGTTTCACAAAATTAACCCACATGCAGAGTCTCACAGTAACATTGCTGTGGAGGCACGAAAAACAAAATTAGATTGTGAACAAAATCACATAAAAAGAGAAAATTAAAATTTCTTTTTAGAAACGAAGTCAAAACTCGACAAAATATCCAAAGGTAGGTCAGTTGATTCCGGTGCAACATATCACATAACAAATGATGCAACACTGTTTAAAGAACTTGCAAAAGGTGAATCAGAGCTGATCACTACTGCCGACGGTTCTCAGATAAAGTCAGAAGGCAAGGGAAATATAACCTTAAACTGTAAAATCGAAAAAGGAAAAGTTCGAAAAGTGGAAGTAAAAGATGTGTTTATGTTCCAGATTTAGACACTAAATTGTTGTCTGTTAGAAAAGCCACAGAAAAAGGATTTGAAGTTTTATTCAAGAATAAGAAATGCACAATTAAGTATGGGGATACTATTGTAGCTATAGGCTTATTAGATACCTCAGATAATTTGTACAAACTGCAAACATTAGATGGAAAGGCAAATTTGGTTGCAACATGTGAAAATAAAATGTTTCTGAATTAATGGCACTGAAGGCTAAGTCATAGGGATATTGAAATGATAAAACAAATGGAGAAAAAGGAGTTAGCAAGAGGAATAACTCTTTCCAATTGTAAAAAGGAAGAAAATTGTGAGTTTTGCATAAAAAGCAAACTTACACAGAAGCCATTCCCCAAACAAAATAGTTTTAAGGCCAAAGCTGTATTAGAATTAGTACACCCATATTTGTGGTCCCATGGTTGAAACCAGTCCTAGTGGTTACAAGTATTTTATCACATTTATAGATGACTATAGCAGATACTGTTACATCTACTTGCTTAAAAGTAAAGATGAAGCATTAGTAAAATTTAAGCAATATGTAGCTTCAGTGCAAAACAAATTTGGAAAAATTCCAAAATCAATAAAAGCAGATAATGGAGGAGAGTATTCTGGAAGAGAATTTGAAAATTATTTAGTGGAACAAGGAATAGAACATAAAACATCTGTTCCGTACTGTCCTCAGATGAATGGAATTGCTGAAAGGAAAAACAGATTTTTTACCAAAATGACAAAAACTATGATGATAGATGCTAATATGGAAGGTAAATACTGGGCAGAAGCTGTATCAACAGCAGCTTACATACAAAATAGAGTTTCAACACAAGCAACAATAAAAACTCCTTTTGAATTATGGAACAGATTTAAACCATATCTTGGTCATATTAAAGTATTTGGATTAAAAGCTTATATGTACCAAAGCAACAAAGAAGAAAATTTGGCAACAGAGCACAAGAGGGAATCTTATTAAGATATGATCAAAGATCTAATGGATACAGAGTATTAAATAAAGAAACAAACAAAATAGTCATTACCAGATCAGTAAAATTTGATGAACGTAAGCAAGCTGTAATAAAAAGTAAACCTGCTGAAAGGAAAGAAGATGAACAAGAAATTTTTGTTCAAAATGAAGTAATGTCATCAGAAATTGTGGAAGAAAATAATGATAGAGAAAAACCTGAAAATGTTCAAAAAAAGTCTTCAAGAATAAACAAAGGAAAACCACCAGAAAGATTAGCATATGTTGCAAAAGTTCAATATAGAAAGGATCCTCAAAATTTAAAAAGAAATCCAGGACATGAACGAAGTAGAAAAAGAAAATTGCTTGAATTCCATAAAGGAAGAGCTAGATGCATTGAAGAAAAAATGAAACATGGACTTTGGTAGATCTTCCAGAAGGAAAGAAAGCCTTTAAAAATAAATGAATTTTCAAAACAAAATACAATGCAAGTGGAAAAGTCGAAAGCTATAAAACAAGGCTTGTTGCAAAGGGGTATACACAGCAACTGGGATTAGACTTTGAAGAAACTTTTTCACCCGTAGTAAAACATACCACTTAAAGAACTCTTTTAACAGTTGCAGCAAATAGAAAATGGAATGTTCATCATCTTGATATAAAATCTGCTTTCTTGCATGGAAACTTAGAAGATGTCTTTATGGAACAACCAGAAGGTTTCAGAGAATCAGGAAAAGAAGAAAAAGTTTGCATAAGAGCATATATGGTCTCAAACAAAGTGCCAAAAATTGGAATAAAACAAAAACAGAATATTTGTGCAACAAGGGCTTCAAACAAAGTACAACAGATCCTTGCTTACTATCACTTAAGGATGGAAAACAAACAACTTATTTAGCTATTTATGTAGATGATATATTAATTGCATCGAATAACACAGAAAATATAAAAAAAACTGCAAATTTGTTGAAAAATCAATTTGAAGTCAAACATTTAGGCCACATAACATATTATTTTGGAATTCAAATAGAAAGAGAAGATGGAAGTTTTCTTCTGAGTCAAAGTAATAAAATAAAGGAAATTATACAAAATTATGATACAGATCAAAATAAGGAAAGTAAAACGCCAATCAGTACAGACTACAGAAATAACACTCAAGAAGAACTTCTAAAGGATAATGGACTTTAATAGAGAAATAGTGGGAACTGTCATGTATTTATCTACAGTAACAAGACCAGATATTTCAACTGTCATAGTCATCTTAAGCAGAAAAGTAGAAAAACCAAGTAAACAAGATTAGATAGCCATTATGAAGTTAATTTATTATTTGAAAACAACAGTAAACCTTAAATTAAGATTATCTTCACAAGACCCACTGGTTTTAAAAGGCTATGCAGACGCTGATTGGGCAGGAGACCGGACTGACTGGAAATCAACATCTGGATTTGTTTTCATGCTAGGAAAGAGTGCCATATGTTTGAGCAGCCGTAAGCAGTCAACAACAGCCTTATCCACAACCGAAGCAGAGTTCATCGCCACTGCAGAAGCAAGCGAAGAACTATTGTGGTTGCGAGAGTTACTCAAAGATTTTGATTGTGAACAGACTAGAACCACTACAATATTTCAGGACAACAAATCAACTATACATCTTATAGAAAATCAAAAGATCAATTCCAGATCTAAACATATTATGGTGCAGTATCAGTTTGTGAAAGACTTGAGTGGAACTGTTCTTCAGTTAAACTACTGTAATACTTCTGAAATGGTTGCAGACATTTTCACCAAGCCATTGGCTAGACCCCAGTTTGAGAGACTTAGACTGACACTAGGCATGATAAAATGAACTCCTCCAGCCAAGTGGGAGACTCTTAGAAATTATTATAAGAAGTATGACTGTCAGAGTTCCACAACATTTAAACTAGAAGCCTTAGCTCATATTTAACAGAATTGCAGGTGGCGCTGCTGGAACCGTTTTATTTGTTTGCTCTAGCGAGCGTTACCTGGATCCCCGTTTTGCTGGTGTCGCGTCAATAAGTCTTCTACACAGTTTGATCTTTGACTGAACAACAACAATGTTGGTGATATATGGAGGGTGTGTGTGTTGGTATAGTGAGTTATTACATTTGTGTGAATATGTAGTTTAATAAATGTTCAAGTGTTTTCATTCAAGAGTTTATAACAAATAGTTAGTTTAATTTGATGAATTGTGGCATCTATTTGCTCTCTGCTGACTAAAGGCCAGATCTTCATGCAGCTGGTAAGCGGCTTACTGTATTACATAAAAGGCTATCATCAATTATAGATTTTATTAATTTAGAAATAAGTAACAGTTTCAAACATCGGTCATGAAACCCCGATTTTTTGGGGAGGGCAGGGGAGGGCTTATCGTTTCCTGTAATAACAAAGAACAGAACTTGATTTTCGGTGATAAAACATCGAGCAAAACAGCGAAAAAGTCCCTAATTCATGACCTAAGATTATATTTTTAAAAATGCAGCAAAGAGAAATTCATTTACTTTACATAGAAAATATTCTTATGTGTAGGTGCAAATTAGCACTCGCCAGATGGCGATTAACTGGCAACTTTGGCAATTAAATTTATTTTAGTGGTCGCCAGTTTTGCCCATTTGTTATTTTTAGTGCCAGTTTGCAAAAGAATGATAATTCAAAAGTAAAGGTAAAATAAGTGAAACCAGTCCTAACTAGGGACGGCAAAAAACCTCGATGTTTTTGAACATTGATGTTTTGCCATAGTTAATCGATATTTAAACCTCGATGTTGCAGAACCCATTTAGTGCGATTTGGTAGATTCATTGCCTGTGCTGTTGCGTTAAAAGCGCGATGGGCTGAATGATCAGCCCTCGATTTTGACCCGAGTAGGTAGCTGATATCGGAGTGAAAGATCATATTATTTATTATTCATATTTTTTTAAACGAAATGTCTATGAATCATAGCGTCAAACGAAATGTCTATGTCTATTTAAACGAAATGTCTATTTAAACGAAATGTCTATGAATCATAGCGTCAATTATTATTGAAATAATCATGAGAATATACAGTGAGAATTGTATCGTAAGTTCACGTTCACGGCTGCCAACTCACTTCTGCCCCGTGACGGGAGAAAGACTAATTTCAGCTAAAACTTTTACTACTGTGGTGAAAGTCTTCCAAATATGTGGAGACAATGTAAATTGACAAAGTCATTTCTCTTTCTACGTTATTCTATAACTAACACACAGAAACCGAAAAATTGTATTTCGAAACCCTGGGATCAAATCCCAGATCTATCTATAACTAGCCGAGTGTGTTCGCCTTACGCTATGGTGCCAACAATCCACAGCTCTATGTCTGTATATCTGTCAGCCTCTGACTTCACAAATTCTTAGGGATGGCCTCAGCAATTGAGATATCTCCATCTGGTGGAGCTTAACCTCACAACGTATTACAGCTAATAAATCCAAAGGGTGAGAGAAATGTTGAAAATCTTCCAAATACGTAGAGACAATGTAAATAGACAAAGCCATCGCTCTTTCCACGGTCTCAGATGCTGAGCCCATCCCTACGGATTTGTGAAGTCAGATGCTGACAGATATACACATATAGCACCGTGAATTGTTGGCACTGTAGCGTAAGGCGAACACACTCAGCTAGTTTTCCAGAGATCTGGGGTTCGATCCCAGCGGTTTCGGAATACAGTTTTTCGGTTGCTGTGTGTAAATTTAAGAAAAACGTAGAAAGAATGATTATTCTGTCTGTTTAAATTTTACTACTACAGTTGAGGCAGAGCCGTTCACAATGGATTTTGAGTGAATTATAGAACGTTAAACTGTCGAGCCCCCGTTCAATGTGTAATAATGCTCAAATTGTGTTCCAGTGTCAACAGTGTATGCTTTTTCTTGTGGACTTTGCCGCACAGGCGAACGAAATGTGTTTTATTACTAGAAACTCTTCACATTATTAATTTCTTTTTTCCAAACAAATTGACACAATTGCAAAACTCAGCGATTTACGAAATCCTCACAACTTTTGTCAAATTTGTGAGTAGCTTGTTCCTCAGTATTTCCAGACGTGGGTTTTGAATCACCTTTATTGATATCTTGTTCCTCAGTATTTCCAGACGTGTGTTTTGAATCACCTTTATTGATAGCTTGTTCCTCAGTATTTCCAGACATGTGTTTTGAATCACCTTTATTGAAAGCTTGTTCCTCAGTATTTCCAGACGTGTGTTTTGAATCACCTTTATTGATAGCTTGTTCCTCAGTATTTCCAGACATGTGTTTTGAATCACCTTTATTGATAGCTTGTTCCTCAGTATTTCCAGACGTGTGTTTTGAATCACCTTAGAATGAGATGAGCTGGTAAGGAAATCTTGAAATGGAGTTGTAGTAAACTTAAAAGTTTGCCAAGTGATAGTGATGATTTTGAATCACTTTAGAATAACATCAGTCTGTAAGGGTATATTCAAAATTAAGGGAGTTTTTATTACATTTCTTCGGTTTTTTTTTGTTTTTTTTTCAGATTTTTTTTTTTTTTTTGCAGTTTTGAATTTGCAATTTCTATTTAAAAAAAATTATTTCTAGTAAATTTATTTTTCAAACAAAATTCAGGTATCTGAAATGTAATATATTTAAAAATATATATACATTTATAGAAATGTTAAGAGAAAAAAGTTCAGGAAAAAAATTCAACCCTAAACATTAACATTTATGGAAAGTAAAGCGTTTTTTCTAAAGTTTGAAATTTCTAAGAAAATCGCTTAGCATTTCTAGCATATGCACACACATTACATGTAGCACTAAAAGGGCTTAAACCTCGATGTGTCAGAAGCCGAAATATCGAAAAAGCATCGAGGTTTCCTTACCGATGTTTGAGACTGATAAAGAATTTTTTCTGTGTAAAGTAAATGAATTTCTTTTTTTTTTTTTTTGCATTCTTGTAAAGAGGAAGAGAATGTCATCTTTTTATGTCGTGAATTGTCTGTTTTGGTTGATATTTCATCGACAAAATTGAGTTCTTTTCCTCGATACTACAGGAACCGATACATAAAAAAAACATCCAGTTTTCCACCGAAACATCGAGTGTTTTAAAAGATGTTATTGGTTACTCGAATTCAATTGTTGAGTAATCACCATTGTAATTCCGGTTATCTCCGTCGAATTGTGAGTAATCACTGTTATTTTACCCACCGATGTGACAATTTACTGCTGCAGATGGAAACATATGAATTCATCTGCTTATTAGCAGAAACATCGAGGTTTTTGCTGATACAAGGTAAATTTCCACTGATTCATGGTCAATTTGCGCCGATACTATCGATGTTTTGGGAATGAGCAAACCCAAGAGAAAAAAATTATTTACAGAATGCTTTTATTTTGCGCAGTGAGTGGCTTCTTTTATGTTCAGATAAAGCCATCCGTGTAAATAATAGCAGTTACATTGAAGTTCCTATTACCCCCCCCCTCTCATTTTTCTGCTGGAGACTTCTTTTTGGCCACTAAGGTATGTTAACATACCAGCCAAGTTTTTCTTTTTTGGCCACTAACTTGTTTGAACTTACTGGCCACTTAGCTAAAAGTCCAGTTTGCACCTATATTCTTATGCAGTTTCTAATGTCGATTATCACTTGGAAAAATGTCGATTCTCAAAAACACTGATATTTTTCCCCATCCATACTCCGATTAATCATGGCTGTACCAGCAGGCATTCCGGGAAACGTATTTATGTACGTATGAGGAAAAGGAGCATGGTGGTGGAGGTGCTGACGATTCGCTTTATGGGGATTGGGTGTATGACCGACATTTTTTAAAATGTTATTTTAGTTATTTCTTTTCCCTCCAGCACTCAAAAATATGGGCTTTTGATGACTTTCCTGGTTTAATACAACCTGTAGGGTTATTATTATAGGGTTCCCACTCAACCGGGAAAACAGGGAAAACCTGGAATTCTCAGGAAATTTGAAAATGGTTTCAAAAATCAGGGAAAACTCAGGGAAAATTACCCTTTTTTGTAAATATCAGGGAAAACTCAGGGAAAATTAACCCTTTTTTTGTAAAAATCAATGGATACTTTATTTTGCCAAAAAAAAAAAAAAAAAAAAAAAACTTATTTTTTCAAGAATTTAAACTTTTGCTTGCAATTACTGCCTGCCTAGAATTTGGTAGATCTTACTTTCAGATATATTCAGTATTTCCTTTATTCTCTGAAAAAAGATGCAAAATTGAATTTTTAATATTGCCAGTTATTAAGCTTTTGTTCAATTTCTGCAGGCAGTTGTTATAAGATGGAACAATTAGGCACATGCTCCTGCTTGAAGAAACACTTAACAGAAAAGAAACCAAAGGATGGATCAAAGTCCTTTGTCTGTTGGTTCTCTTGAAACGTGTTTCTTTGAAGGGAGCCATTCCATCACTAAGCTTAGCTGCATTGTGTTATAGAAAAACTGAAACTTTTCAACTGACAGATTTTTTCTTACATATGACCTGTTTCTAGGGAAATGTATTTACAAATTCGGTGTGGGTAGTATTCACAAAAGTTCATGGAACTTTGGTACAGAAAATAATGTGCACAGTTAGTTGTTATTAATGAAAAGCAGGTAATTTTATAAAGACAAATTACTTAAAGAATTTACAAGTGTGTGCTTTGGTGAGAAAAATGAATGGAATGGAATGAAATGTAACAATTCTTTGCAACATGCCGCTCTGGAAAACTTTAAAAACCACTGGAGAACCTGGAAAAGTCAGGGAATTTTTTCATTACTTTTGAATGGGAACCCTGTATTATTACTATTATTTTCTGAGATCTCAGCTTTAGCACAATTGCAGACATATCTATATGAATATTTGTATACACAATCATTAAAACAGAAAACTTGCTACAAATTCACTGTCTCTTGCATGTCACAGTGATGTGATGGAGAGTGAAAATTTTTTTTGGCTAGTAGAGTTAGACCTGAAATTTTGAGCCCTGTGATATAGTAATGGGAGACAAGACTTGGATCTCTCACATCATACCTGAATCAAAATAGCAGTTCCTGCAGTGGGAACACATAGGGCTCACCCACGGCCAAAAAATTCAAACAGATGATGTCGACAAGGAAGGTCATGTACTCTGCCTTTTGGGACAGGAAAGCAGTTTTGTTGGTGGAATTCCTGTCTAAAGGCATGGCAGTAAATGCAGCTGTGTATTGTGAGACACTGAGAAAGTTACATCTTGCAATTCAAAACAAATGGCACTGCATGCTGAGCAAGGAAGTTTTTCTTCTCTGTGACAATGCAAGGCCTCGTGCTGTGAATGTGATGCAAAACCTGGTCGCCAAATTTGGATGGGAGCAGCTGGTCCACCCTCCCTGCAGCCCAGTGTTATGCCTTATGTACTTGGTATGTTCTCTTGAGAACAAGTGTTAATGTTTTGAGGGCTTCGTGTATGTTATTTGTTAAGCATACAGCCAATTAAGGGATTAAGCCTTAATTAAGGTTGTTAAAATTCTGTCTACTTTATGCATATAAATAAGATAGTTGAGTGACATCAAGCATGTCATCACAAAAAATGAAGTTCAAAATTGCCAACATCTTAATTATTAAATTGAATGTCTACATAGTGGCAGTGTTATGGGTGATATAATGGTTATCATACTGAGGTAAAAATCAAGAAGTATGGATTGAATCTTGCTCCAGGATGGTTCAGGCTTATTTTTGATTCTCTTCGTGGAGGATAATTTCTGACAGCCAGGGACATTGCAAGGCTAAGAACATGGGGGGGGGGGGGGCAGGATTAATTTTTTCTCTACCTGGTACTTGCCCTATTTCTCTCTTCTGTATTAAAAAAAAAATGCAAAATTTTAAAATTGATAATTGCCATTTTTAATTTAATTGCATTGTAAATTTAAAATATATTAATTTAATTTCACTTACAACCAAAGTAACCCCAAAATCTACAGTTGCACAATTAATTTTAGCTCAGCTTTAATGTTATTTAAATGTCGAACTTTATCCCCCATCTTCAACGGGTTTTTAAGAATATGGAGATGGTTCCCAGTTGTTTTGCTGAGGTGAAGAGTATTGAGCAGTGCTGCAGTGAAATTCAGGCCTATTAAGAGAGAGAGAGAGAGAGAGAGAGAGAGAGAGAGAGAGAGAGAGAGAGATAGAGACACACACACACACCCTGTAACATTAAATACAATGTGCAAGTCTCAAAATCTCAGAGTTTCCAATTAATTTCCACATCATCCTCCAAGCACATACAGTGTTGCCAGCCCTTGAAAAGAACTTATGCCTAAAAAGTAAAACAAACATAGAGACCACATTGCACACCTGACCATCCATAGGACATGTTCTTAAGAAGAGGCAGTTCCTTACACATTCTTTGGTAGCATATAATAGTCAAATGTAAATTTGTCAATGGCTTTTTTGCCTTCTTTATTTATTTAGTGATAACTGATTTAAAATAATAATAATATTCCAAACTTAGTAAAGGTTTAGGATTTTTTTTTTTTTTTTAACTTCGACGAAAAACTTGTCTCAAGATTATTTTAAAATTATTGTGGAAAGGGGGCTTTAGCTCCCACTAAAATGATCTATATATCACAGTAAATTAAATTTTGCAGCATGACCTATATACATTGAGTATTCATTGAGTTACAATCACTGTGTACAGTTATGGGGATCTTCCATCAAGCCGTATGCATTGTGCTGCACAGTTCTGTTGCAGAGTGTGGTGAGTTGTAAACCTCCCGCACCTAGCACTTCACAACACCCATAAATGTTTAATTTGGTTGATAGCAGGTAAGTTGTTTGGGCCATTCTAGGTATCGCATATCAGCATTGTTTTTGTTGAACCGTTCCTACACAAGGTGGGCCTGATAACATGGAGCATTATCATCCTGGAAGAACCCATCGCCCTCTGAGTGGAGGTACAACATGGGTTGTACATGGTTCGTTGGCAGTTCCTGGTAGTAGCACTGCATCCATATTTGTTCCATATACACTAGGGGTCCCAGTTCATGCCAGCTAAACATGACCTGTATCATACAACCGCACCAACTGTCCTGGGTAGTCGGTGCCATGCATGAAGGATCCGTAGCCTCATGCTGCTGATGTCAAATGTGAACTGTACCATTCATTGGCAGAAAAGAGTGCACATTGTGATTTGTCAGACCAACACACCAGCTTCCACTCTTCTATGGTCCAATCTGCATGGTCTTGGGGCCAGGAAGTCATTTATGTCAAGGGACTGCTGTTAGGAAACAGTGGTTTCTGCTCTTGTATCCAATCCACACCACTACGCAGCACACTATTGTCTGGTATATTTTTTCTAGTTGAGCCATATATTATATTGAGACCAACTGTGAAGCTGTGCTGCACTGATTGCCCTGTTTAAGGCAAAGCCCCTGTCATTCACTTCCACAATCCACCTTTCATTGTCCTTTACAGTTATGTTGCCAATTAGTTATTTCACCATTTAGGCACCACTGCTGATGGCCACCTTTTTAAAAATGGACACACCAATCTTTCTTGTACTCACAGTTTACATTTCGCAAATTTTGATAAATCCTTGATTTTATGTATGACATCCGTAACTTCATTCTTAACAAGCACAGATCTCTTATATACACTCCTTTACAGGCCACACTGCCCTACTCATTATGTTAGTGTCAGGTGTAACTCACTTTGAGTGGGTTGGTCATAATTCCGTCATCACTCAGTGTACATAGCAGATGAAATTTCAGGCCCTATATGTGCAACAAATGTACAAAAACAGTAGCATGGAAATAATGCCACATATTCTTGAAAGGTGTGCCTTCATATAACTGTCATCAGTTTCCAGCAGCCTATCCCAGCTCCAATGAGCCGCAAATTATTTGTCAGTGACAGTTGTTTTGATACACTTATGTTTTGTGTTGCAATATATTAAAAAACATTTCTGATGTTGTACAACATTGCTGTGTTGCAATTTTACATCCACAGTGAAGAAAACTTCAGTATAAATTATCTTCTTTTTCATGACTGTGATAAAAACTTTATTTTTAGAAGTACTTTGTTATGCTTTTCAGTTATGTTTCAACAAAGGTGACATCATCACTGTTACACAGTGCCTTGATGGAGGATGGTGGGAAGGTACACTGAATGGCTTAACTGGATGGTTTCCTAGTAATTATGTAAAAGAAATCAAGTCTGGTAAGTTTGTGTTTGTATGTGTTGAATATTTAATTATTTAAATTTATGTAATTAACATCCTGCTGTGGCATGTAATATGCAGGCATGAGGTTTTCCCACAGATTTGTAGAATCTGCTTTTCTCATCATCATTTGGGTCATTATTGAAATCTGTTCAGAATGAGAAATTTTGGGGGTTGGGCGGGAGAGTCTACAGAATAATCCTTGCATACAGTGATGTATTCAGGCATCTTCTTGGGGGTGCTTAGCCCCTCCCTCCCCCTGAAAATCCATGAACGCTTCTCCCCCTGTAGGTTTTTGGGCGATCTTTTAGTCTAATGGTGTTAGTTGTTAGCTGAATATTTGGAGAAATTAACACGTTCGCTGTGTGGGTCATAACGCGTTTGTTTTGTGTGCGCCGCCCAGAAATGCGCACTATCCTCCTGTGCTAAAGCAATAACTTCTACATTTTTCAGAGGAGGAAAAAAAAGTTTATATACATAAACCTATAGTGGATATCAGCCACTTTATGTATATATCTTTAAACGACCCACCAGTGGGACGTAACACACACATTTGAAACTTATGTTATAGGTTCTTCCTCTTGGTTCTACAGCGCAGTGTGAACCTTGGCCTCCTCTACAAGTTTTTGCCATTGTTTCCTATTTTGGGCCATTATTTTTCAGTTCTGGCAGCCCAAGCTTTTTGTGTTATGTTGTACATTAGTGATAGTTCATAAATATTGTAAAAACACAAATTTGTGCATGACGAAGATCGAACCCGTGCCCTCTCACTCCTGAGTTAGTTGCTGTCCCAACTAAAGTACACGGACAGAATATATCACTGCAGATTTGTCGTCTTGACATGGCTTTACCTCTGTAGTATGTCACATCATCTCCCTCTTACTTTTTTCTTTTCTTTCTTTTTTGAAGCGAAGAACAAATTTTTTTTTTCATTAATTCTAGATGAGTGTTTAACAAACATCACACATTTGTTTTCGAAGGACCCAAAGGGCAGTACATTCATTTTTACGTTCAGGTGCCAATGTGAAAACACAAATTTGTCCGTGACGGGGATCGAACCTGCGTCCCCCTCACTCCGGAGTAAGTTGCTCTCCCAGCTAAGCTATGCAGACAGAATATATTGCTGTAAATTTGCCGTCTTGACACGTACTTCATTTCTGTAGTGCATCACAACCTCTGTAGTATGTCGCAATACATGCACGGTTATGGCTGCTTTTCAGACTTCACACCTTCTATTACATTTTGTCTGATGTAGTGCCAACCCCTTGCTTCTCCCATTACACGTGAGTGTACCTTGCAGACAGCCCATGCCTGTTGAAAGGGAAGAGGTAATATGATACCCATCTTCTCACTCTTTTGACTATGTTCCCTCACCATAAAAGACATAAAAAGATCAAGGGTGAGGACTGTGGGAGCTAAGAACTAAGGATAAATAAATACTAGCCAGCATAAAGACGAAAATTAATGCAAGAGATGGCAGGTTTATTGTATCATTCAAAAAATAAAATTCTTTTCGTCAATTTCGGCATTAGTTCCGACCTAGTTCTTGATAAAATTGGATGTTTCTCTTTCTACAATTGATACTAGTTTCTTTTACGGACAAGGCAAAAAATGCAAATGTAGCAGAATCAATGAACCTTCTACTAGAGTACTATTGTGTCTTCGTACTCAAATGTAGGGTTTTCTGGCTCTGAAAGCAGCAGCACTGAGGAAGTTGACAGCTGTGATGATCAACTTTATCAGCCATCAGGAGAATCATCTGATTTCAGTGAAATGGAAATTATACTTTACATTGATTTAGTGGCTTCTTCCAGAATGCCTACAATGGAGAAAAAATTGACCTCAATAGAGAAATGCTTTTCGTATCCTTTACAGGCAATCGAGAAATAGTTCACGATGTAAGTGGTAATGATCCTTTCCAAATATATTCTCTCTTCCTTTTTGATGATATATGGGAAACCATGGCTCGGGAGACCCATAATTATGTGGAAAATTTCATATAAGACAAAACCCTAAAAGAAAAGTCTCAGGTCCAAAAATGGAATGCCACGGATGTTCGTGAAATGAAAAAAAATTCATTGGAATCATAATGTGCATGGGACTGGTTGATGTGCCCAATATAAATCAGTACTGGGCTAACAATGATTTGTATTCAGTTCCCCTGATTAAATCAGTATTACCACGCGATTGTTTCTTATTACTACTTAAATGTAGTCATTTGCCGATTTAGAAGAGCCTCATGAAACCAACCATTGTGTATTTCGTATTAGTCCTCTCATTGGGAGTTTGAATAGAAACTTATCTCCTCAGTACAGATTCTGATAAATCAATCATACAGGCATAATAAAATTAGGATTAAATGAACCAAAATCAAATTGTTTTTCCATTCAGTAAAAAGTTACGGAGGGTATGAATTTGTTTCCTTATTGTGTGTTCTGAACGACTCACCGGTGGTCGCTCCTGCACGTGCATATTGCGTTATAACGAAAATCTTAAAGTGAAGAATCCTAATTACAGTTACAGTGTAGAATCTACATTAAATATTATAATTACAGTGTTGAAACCCTTTCATTATTCGCATATATAGCTATTTAGTGCAGAAAATTAATGTATAAAATCAATATATATATATATTTTTTTTATACCCCCCCCCCTTTTTGTTTATTTTAGAAATCAGCTGATATAACTAAGAACATTATACATTATACTACTGTATTACCACACGATAGATTCCATGTAATAATTCATATAGGTATAATAAATTTAGGACTAACGAACGAAAGGTAAACCGTACCACGTTTAAATGGAGTGCGTTTATCAATTTCATCATTGTGTGCTAAGCGACCCACCAGCTATCGCTCCTGCTCTTGCAGTATGCTATCTAAACACTGTTTGATACAAAATGCAAACGTACAAACTGCAGGCATCAACTGCCATCTCTTGGTAGACAAGGAAAACACTTCCAAGAAACGACCCACCTGTGTGTTATACAGCAATGAATTGAAAGTTGAAACAGTCTACAACCCACCGGTGTGTCATAAAGCAGTACAAAAAAGGTCACCAAAAAACATTGCCACAGCGACCATGTTAATTAAAAAAAAAACTTCAAAAAATGTGGGAAAATATTATAATAATAAAAAGAAAACATCCGCATGGAATTCAATCTGAAATTTCTATCATCCTTCAATAAAGCATTAAACAGTTGTCGCTGAAGAGCCAATTTTTCAAGCACTGACAACTTGAACTAATTCTGCAATAAAAACATAATTCCGCAGAGTAGAGATGTTTGCACTGTATACATCATATTTTGGAAGCTGGCATTCAGCTTTATTTCAGTCTTCTGGATGCTGACTTTTCATGTATAAGGTTAAGCCTCAGTGTAGCTAACGTGATGTTAGTGCTTCTGATACAACAAAATATTTGCTACCTAATTTTTAACAATAGCACTTTTTTTTTATTAGAAATAGTTCCATAAAAAGCTTTTTTTTTTTTTTTTTTTCTGGTGGTGGGTGGTTTACACTCTGACGACAAAAAAAAATAAAAAATAAATAAATAATAAATAAAAAATTGAAGCACCTCGAACTGGCATCTGAACGGTTAGTTAGTTTTTGAGTTTTTTAACTACTAGTGCTAATCTAAATAATTTAAAGGGGCTGGAACCAAATGGCAGGGGAATGGTTTACACCATACGTTTTCAGGTAACATTGTAATGATTCCTTAATAATCAGAAACACACTTGTAGTAAAGCGAGGTCATTTTTAAAACTCCTAATGGTTTTCTGGTGGGGAGATTTTCTCCAGCACAGCATTATCTTACTAGCATCCTCAATATTTTACACCACCCCATGGTGAAATCCGTGATGCATTACTGAATGAAAGCTAAAGTATACATATTACATTTTTAATCACTTGTAAGTGTGAATTTCTTTGAATTAGCATTTGCGATACACGAGCATAAGAAATTTTTTTTAATCTATTTAAAATTTTTTTATATACATTAATGCACAGGGGTTGTCCAAAATAATAGAAACACTTTGCTGAAAACAGTGACTTTGGTATGTGCTGATTTTTGAGTAAAACAAACATGTAGTTACAATTTTTTTTTGTAAAGAAGTGTTGCTTATGGTCTCAAGGGTCTGTGTGATTGCAATGTAAATCGGTGTTTGCATAATTTCGTTCCAGGCGAAGACACAATGAGTGACCTGTCAGAGTTCCAAAGAGGGCAGATTGTAGGAGCCCGTCTGGTTGGTGCGTCCGTAACAACAGTGGCACAGGTATTGTGGGTATTGAGAGGTACCGTGTCGAAGGTCATGACAGCATACAATGTTCACGGCACAACATGATCTGCAAGACACAACTGTGGAAGGAAAACCATACTCACTGCAAGAGACAGGAGGACATTAAAGAGGATTGTGACTGCAAGGAGGAAGACCGCGGCGACGAAAGTGACTGCTGAGCTTAATGCACATCTCCAAAACCCAGTGTTGACCCATACTGTGCGAAGGGAATTGCATAAGCACAATATTTACGGCAGAGCTACAATTGCAAAACCCCTGGTGTCACAGGTGAATATGAAACAGAGACTACAGTGGTGCCAGGAACATAAAATGTGGACTGCAGATCAATGGAAACATGTCTTGTTTTACGATGAATAAAGTCTCACTATTCCCCACCATAGGACGGGTTTACGTGTGGAGAACCCCCGCAGAAGCCTACTACCCAGACTGTCTCCTTTCTACAGTGAAGCATGGGTGTGGTTCCATAATGGTTTGGGCCATGATCTCGTGGTTTTCAACAGGTCCCATTATCACCTTACACAGACGTATCACTAGCAGTGACTATGTCACTCTTTTGGTTGACCATGTGCATTCAATGGCCAGACATTGTTTCCGTCAGGGGATTGCACCTTTCAAGATGATAATGCCCCGATTCACAGAAGTCGAACTGTTCAATCATGGTTTGAGGAACATGAGGATGAAGTTGCACACCTTCCCTGGCCTGCACAATCACCGGACTTAAACATCATTGAGCCCCTGTGGTCTGTGTTGGAAAACAGAGTGCAATCCCGTTAACCTTCTCCTGCGTCTCTCAAGGAATTGGAGCAGTTTCTGCAGGAAGAATGCTACAACATACCACTTACCACCATCTAGGACTTGTATGCATCCATTCCGAGGAGGATTCAAGCAGTTTTAACTATTGTTTCAAGGTGTTTCCATTATTTTGGACAATCCCTGTATTAACAAAACTGTGATATATGTATATAATCAGTCAACATGTTTCACCCCCTCAAAATTTGTACCCCCGGGAAAAAACCTCACTGATTGCAACGCTGCTTGCATAGAATGTGTGTGGCTGTGATAAAGAGACTTTGAATGGAAGAAGTAAAGAACATATAAATTAGTGCTTTCCAGTTTGGAGACACTGTTTTGTTAGAAGCAGGTGTCAGGAGGCAAGAAGAAATGTGGAAGGGTGGGAATCAGGTGTTCAATTCATTTATTGCTTTCTACGACTGCTGGCAATGTCTTTTGAGCTCTGCAGCCTGAAGAATGGGAGCTTCACCTACTGCTTCCGCAAGGCAAAACCACTCGGTGGCATCACCAGCTGTCCCATTGTTCGCTGCGATATATTAAAGTGGGTAATTTTGTTGTTTGTATTTCATTATGTTCCACCATTTCTTAATTCTTGAACTCAGTAAACATAGGTGCAATTTTCCATCTGGGAATGGAATTTTGTCTTTCAAAACTTTCTGAAAACAGTAGATGGACAGAGCGAAGAATGTCTCTCACAATCAATCTTTTTTGGGATGCTCCTTTTGTCGAGTATTGTTGTTAAATACCATTTTATTTCATAAATGTTTGTATCTCAGATGGAAAATGTAGGCAACAATTTCAGAAAACAGAAGTTAGATGGAAAGAAAATTTCCCTGTAATCTTAAATTCTGTTTGTCTCACGATGTTCCATCTCCTCCATATTGTTGTTAAATATTATTTTGTTTCATAAATTTTTGTGTTTATGCTTGAAAATGGAGGAAAATTTTCCAAAAGCAAAAGTTGGATTCCGAGTGAAGATTTCTTTTGTAATTGTAACTTACCTTTTTTTACGGTGTTCCCACATTTCAATATTTTACTACTTCCTTCATCTGGCCTGGAATGAATAGAAATGATGTGAGGTGAAAAGCACGCACATTGATTTAAATGTTGCTGATTTGAGAAGGGTTTCAAGAAAAGAGAAATATGACATAGTGACTATGTGTTATACAGTATATAGGTGTTATGGGAAAGATAAATTTCAATGCTTTTGCAATAACTAAGATTTTCAATTTAATGAAAGGGGCTGTATGTGTGGCGTTTTTCTAGTTAGGAATGGCAGGATTGTCAATGGTTAACACTGATAATGAGGTGGCTGTATTGTCATTCTCCACACTAAAAATATACATACTACCAATGTGAAAGAAGACAATCCTGTCGCTTTATTATATCAGTGTTAATGATCCTTCTATATTGACAAAGTTACAGCTAACTGATAGTAAAGAAACTTTACTGCTAGAAATTGAGAAACTGAAGAGCAAAAAATCATAAATTAATGTAATTCTTGCTGGAAATTTATTCTTTTAAATTCTCTGAAATTTAATTTGAAACATTCTGTTTGCTACAAGGTAGGTTAAAAAAGTTCCTGGAAATTTCTTTTTGTACAAAAAGCGATAGCATTACCCTTATTTACACTGCATTTCCTTCGAAATAGTTTCCATGGGTAGCCATACACTTTTGCCAACTTATATAAAGTTTTAAATTGCTGGAATACACTGAAAAACTGTAGTTTCCCTGGGCTGATAATTAATATGCATAATATATGTATTTCATATATCAGATGTACAGGTTGTCCCATATAAAAAAGCAACCCAATAGTAAGAACAAGAAACACATCAATCAGTATTGTAATGTAAGAAAAGTTGTATAACATAAATGCATGAATGGATGCATACATATGTGAAATGTTACAATAAGTGCTGGAATTGGCCACCATCTGCCTGAATATGGGCATTCACCTCTTTCAGTGTTTCTTGCTACTTTTTTCAAAGTTTTTGGAAGAATATTTGTCTCAGTTTGTCCGGTGTTGACCTTCAGTTGTGTCAAGGTTCGTGGTTTGTTTTTGTAAAGTCTCTTTAAGGTAACACCAGAGGAAAAAATCCAGCAGAGTCAAGTGAGGAATCTAGGTAGCTATAATCCATGACCAATGATGTGATCACTGAAAAATTCCTTCAAGGAAGTAGTGGTTTTGTTAGCAAACTGTGATGCTGCGCCGCCATGCTATATCAAACTGTTTTGTTTGTCCACTTCCAAGAGTGCAGTAAACTGCATCAACAGACACTATTATCATTTGGCATTGATGGTGTCCTCAAAGAAGAAAGGACCAATAATTATTTTACAAGACAACATGCACCAAACACCAATCTTCTGTGGGTGCAACGGCATTTCATGATACACGTGGGGATTTTCAGCACTCCAAATCCTGCTGTTTTGTCTATTAACGTAGCCGTTCAAATGCAACAATGCCTCGTCTGTGAAATATAACAAGTTCAGTACATGAGCCCCATCACACACAAAACAATGGAACCAATGGAAATATTCTATTATGTTCTCTTCATTATGGCCAAGAAGCTGCTGCATAGATTATATTTGATATGGCCGCAAGTTTAACAGTTTTATGGCTTGATGGATAGAAGATCTGTGCACACCAGTTTCAGCTGATAAGCGCCATATTGACTTTCATGGCGAGTTCTCCAGTCTATCCCCGATATCGCACACTGTTCGCGCAGTCAACACTGTCATAGTTCTTTTCTGCTTACGGAACCTGTGTGTCTGAATTTCGTCACCACCCTAAATATGGAAGTCTTATTTGGAACTGTTCTCTCTGGGTACTTACGCCGAAAAGACTGTTGCACTGCAGTAAAAGATCATGTGGAGAAATAAGCCTCAATGATAAAAACACGTTTCTCTCATGAATAAACCATCTTGATACTCGCACCACATTGGAAATACTAATGGCTGCAGTGACGGGTCTATTGCATCAGAGGGATGTCTGGATGTTGAATGAGTTGATTCCAGCTTGTGGTACAGTGTTCTTGTTGATAATTCGTTATTTGAAGATATCTTATGGATGGGTTGCATTTTATATGGGACACCCCAAGTCTTAATTTAATGTTAAACACTAAAAACTTTGGTGCTTTATGCTGTCTTCCAGTATTACACGGTCGAGTCACATTATTGTGATCACCAGCTAATTATCAGAGTAAGCGCTGTGTGTAGCGCGGACAGCAGCTAGACGGGCTGGGAGTGACTCAGTAAGGTGCTGGAAGGTGTTCACAGGTATGTGGAGCCATGCTGACTGCAGTGTATCTGACGGCTGCTGGAGGGTGCATGGTGGAGGATCCATAGAGCAAACAACACGATCGAAGTGGTCCCATAGATGCTCAATTGGGTTTAAGTCTGGGGAATTAGGCGGCCAGGGAAGTACTTTGAAGTCTTCATCGTGCTATTCCAACCACTCTCTGACATTTCTAGTTGTGTGACACGTGTTGTCATGCTGGAAGATCTCATCCGCCCCAAGGAAGACAATCAGCATGTATGGGTGTATGTGGTCTGCAAGGATGGATTAATATTGCATTCAGTACGTAGGGCCTTCCACAGGCATAAGTGGACCCGGAGACTGCCACAAAAATATTCCCCAGACCATAACGCTGCCCCCACCAGCTTGTGTTCTTCCAGCAATGGTTGAAGAGTGTTTGTTCTCCGATGTTTCTCACCTTATATGCCAACTTCCATCCATTTGATGAAGCAGAAAACGTGACTCGTCGGAGAAGGCAATCCTTTGCCAATCAGTGGAGGCCCAATTCCGATACTGCTGTGCAAATGTAAGCCTTTTCTGCCGATGCACCTTCGTTAGCATAGGTGCAGTGACCATCCGTCTGCATGGTTGCTGAACTGTCGTTTTAGACACACTTCCGATAGCCCCCTGGTTCATTCGGCCAGTGAGTTGCTCCACTGTAGCGGGTCGATCGGCCCTCGCATACCTTTGAAGCTGATGTTCACCTCTCACATCAATGGCACACTGTGCTCTGCAGTTTCCACATCACTTATTTGCAATGGTGCCATTTCTCCAATCACAATACACTTTAACCACAGCAGCACATGAACAGTTCACAAACTGCGCTGTTTCAGAAATACTGTCGCCCTTGGCCCGAAAGCTGATAATTGTCCATTTTGGAAATCTGATAAATTGCTCCTTTTATCCATGACAACAATGAGTAATATGTTTTCAGAATACCTACACCACACCTTATATACCCTTCAAGCCAGCTCACAACACATGCCTTCATTCATTGGCTACTTGCTGTTGTCATCAAAAGTAGGAGGTGGTCACAATAATGTGACTTGACTCTGTATTTTGTAATGACATTTTGAATGCACGGGTTTTTTTTGGGTTTTTTTTTTATGACTATGCTCTCCAAGTAGCAAGCAGCAGATTAAACTCCACTTAAAATTAACATTCATGATAAGTTAAGAACATTAAAAACATTTAAAACAAATTATTTACATAATGTTAAAATACATAGTAATACTAATATAGTTCCAAGTCAACTCATGCTCATGGCACACTCACTCATGCCAATACTATTGTCATTACATTTGTGCTGATGTATCAGTATCTTCTGGAAGGAAACACACTTGGGGTCGGTGCTGCCGTCTGCAGCAGTCTGATGGCTCGAGATTAGCATAGTCTCCTTGCAAAGTTCTTGGCATTTATCTCCCCCCCCCCCGGCTCCATCTACTGTATCGAAACTCAAATGGAAACATTTCTTTTTAAATTTTATCAACTTTTTTCACAGATTTACTTCATCAAATTTTGGGAATTCATTTCTTTCCATGCAGTACTATATCATACCAGTTTTTGCTTCTTTTTTTTTTTTTTTTTGCCACTTTTTAATATGCAGGTTATGTGTATGGTTCAGTTTATTTTTAGTGCTGTCTATGTATGACATCTGAGGAGTACTACTGATCAGGATTTGGTGTACACTTGCGGAATCTAATATCTTTTTTTTTTTCTCTCTATTTCTTATCAAAATATTGTTAACAGAGTTGATATTACGTCCAGATTGAAAGTTGTATTTTGTGCTAATTTTGTTGATTTCATTCGTTAAATTCTTTATGAACGGAAAAGACCCAATATATAGTTTGTTATTTTTGCTTTTCTATTTTTAAATTTTTTTTTCTTTTCACTTCATGTATCCATTTGTCCATTGAATGTGGTTTATATCCATAAGCTTTTGAAATATTTTTTATATATTTTAGTTTTTTATCTTTGATATTATTATTTGATGAATGTGTTATAGCTCAATTGATGATGGTCACGTGAGCTTTGATTTTCAGTAAAATTCTTTTTGAAGCAGATGGCTGAAACATTGGTGAATATTGTCCCTGTGTTTTCCATCCATTCTTGATAATAGCTTATTTTACTAAATGACATATAAATGTGTATTTGTATTGGGAACTATATTTCCACTTTCATTTATTGCCCCGGGAAAAATTTGTTTTTCATTGAACATGTGTAACCAACGGCAATAGTTTTCATCCATTCCTTACATTTTCTGATGAGAAATTTTGCCGTTGGTGATGTGTGTTCGGGTCATTCAAATGAAAGTGGTAACAAGAGCATAGTGAAAAAAGCCATTGGAAATAAGCACAGGAACTGTGCTCGCAATAGTTATAAACAATTAGCATACAGCAAGATGAGCGCAGTCTGGGTTCCCAAATTGTTGTCAATAGAATACAAGACTGAACGAATGGGCCTGTCTTTGGAGAACTTGCTGCAGTACAAGAAGGAAGGTGAAAACTTCCTTGGCAGAATTGTTACCGCTGATGAAATGTGGTGTCATCACTTTGAATCAGCCACCCGTCACATGAACTTGAAGTGGAAGCAACCATCATTGCCCCCTCATTGCAAATTACTCAGCAGCATCAGCACCAGTAAAATGATGCTGTCCGTATTTTTGGGTCATCACGGTTCAATACTGCTGGACTGGCTATCACATTGTGCAACAGTGAATAAGGAACAATACTACACAATGCTCAAAAACTTGCCACAGGTGATCAAGTCATAATAGCCTGGGAAGTTAACACAAGGTATGGTTCTCTTGCATGATAACGCAACGCCACATCTGCCCTACAGTTTGTTTGGATATGTCACCTTGTGACTATCACATTTTTGGCCCCCTAAAAAAACACTTGAAAGGATGCTGCTTTACAAACAACGGTGAGGTGAAACAGGTAGTCATGGATTGGTTCGCCTGACAGCTATCTTCATTATTTGATCATGCAATCCATTCTTTAGTGTCAAGATGTGATGCCTGCCTAAATGCTCATGGCAATTATTTCTGGGTTTAGCTTATCCACATAAGTTACCACATTCATTGCCACTTTCATTTGAATGAACCAAATCTATATGTATTCTAATTAAATAACAAGGAATTGTACATTAACTATACTTAAATAGTATAACTATACTAGTAATCTGAATTTTTTGGCGTAGAATGAAATTATATTTTCCACGAGGCCCTGATGCTTAAGGGTAGAAACATAAACCCAGTGTCTGCTCTCTGCTTCACTGAGTCAGTAAAGAAATGATGAATAATTGTTTCACCGAGTCAATAAAGAAACGAATCATCTTTTCTTTCTGACTCGGTAAAGTGGAGAGTGCACAGCAAGATCCACGTTTCTAGCCTCAAGCATCGGGGCCTCGAGGAAACTTTGATTTCTATTCAACACCAAGAAATTTGGATTTCTAATATAATTATACTATTTAAATATTTGTTTTCATTTGCCATACTGCCTGCTATAAATCAGGTTGAAAAACGTTTGTTTTATACATCATAAAAAATCTTTAGTTGAAGCAATCAGCAGTCTCTTTGACTGTGATATATTTATTTATATGACAAAAAAAAAAAAGTATATGCTGTCTAATCTATATCTTCTGCACTGTAATGGAAATAAAGATGTAATTCAATGTGAAGTATTTAAAACTATTTCATCTTTGTAGATACATTAAAATCAAATAAAGGAGGAGCCAAACAAAGTGAAGTACCAGTGTCTCCTAAGCAAGAGAGCATGAAGATGTATAGAGCAATAGTAAGTTTCACTTTGTTTGCAATTGTATTCTAACTGATACAGTTCTTAAAGTGTACCAGTTTTTTTGAAGCACAGTACAACTAAAGTACAACAAAAGTCATATCCTGCAAGTGGTAGCAATGCAGCATGTGTTTTTTTGCTGTCTTGTTTTGTTTTTTAGATGTAATATTGCATAAATTGTGTAATATTTTTACAGCAAATGTGCTAAGAGGGTTCACTACAGGGTTTGTGGAATCCTGGAAAAGTCCTGTAATTTGATATTTCATATTTTTGTGAAAGTTCGTGGAATTTTTTCTTGCAGTGCGAAAAAACAAATTGGTCGAATAGTTTGGATAGATTGCATCAGTTTGTTTTAGCTCCCTTTAGACATCTGCTCACAATGACATCACTTCCTTCCATGGAGTAAGGGGACATCTGTTTCATCTTGTGTAATGCTGCAGTGTAAGATGTTTGAGTGTCATATTTCCAGCAACCTGGATTTGTGGTATATCCATTTTCTGCAGCTGAAGTCACAACAGCATGTGGAAACCTTCCTGTGAGTCAAAGGTCACCCTTCCTTCCAGCAGAAGTTTTGTTTTTGTTTTTTAGATTGATTTCTGGCCTCCCTACCATCAGGGTGTGTGGGAATAGATGACTGTGGAATATGGAATCTTCAGTGCCATGGTAAAATTGTTTTGTATTATTATTATTGTGCTAAGTTCCAGATTGTTTCATATGAGTTTTATGCAGAGCAATTTTTATATGGGGAAATTTTGCCTCATTTAAAATGCAACACACAGAACACTCTGTAACAGTGGAACGTATAGAACTTCGTAAGAATTTTAAATGCATGGTAAATTTCACCCGACTTTGCAAAATATAGAACAAAATACTATGATTATGGCAAAAAATTGAAGCTCTGAAATTTTTTGAACTCCTGGAAAAGTACTGGAATTTATTTTCTGTAAATGTGTACAAACTGTATGTCTAGTATTAAGTTTGTGTCTCATGCATTGAAGTGATTATTTTATGTTGATTGAACTTAAAGTGCTGCAATCTGGAGCATTGTGTATCAGTAGCATACTATGTTAGTATATTTGTAGTGTCAAACTGATTATTGATAACAGCGGTAATACTTTCAGAGGGTAAAGGATTTTATTTTAATGATGATCAGTAAAGAAAGTTTCACTTGGAAATAGGCTTTACAACTTTCACTGTACTTTTTTTTTCTATTTTGGGGGATAAACACTGGTCATAAATTGGGAAGGTTTTATTTTTTGAACTTCCATATTTTTTTAACAAACATTCCAGATATTCTGTTCTGATTAAAAAATTATGTATTTACTGTTCATAGTACATGTGATTCAAATCATTATTTAGCAATATTATGCTTTATGAACAAAGGGTAATTCAAAAAGGTTTTAGGTACTCGACTATGCAAAAGATAGGAACAAAATTATAGTTGTTGTTTTTTCAAAGTGTTCACCCGAAACTGTTAGATTTTTTCCAATCTTTGTAACCACGTTTTGAAGCATGCAGAACATTGTTCTGTTAGGTATGGCTTTGACATGTTCTTCTATAGTCATCAGTTCCTGTTTCTGGGGGGTGGGAAACCTGGTTCATTGCATCTAATTTTTGACATGTGAGAATTAAAAAATAAAAAAAGTCACACAGAGTGAGAGCATGTGAATGTGGCAAAATTTTTGCTACATTTCTGGGTAACAAACTCCACAGTTTGAACTGATGTGTGAGTAGTTGCATCATCCTGGTGAAAAAGCAAAGCTGGAGTGCCAGTCTTTGTTCTTCTTTCACAACATTTTTCTAGCACTTTAGGCAAATGTGAAAATGTACCATTCTTCTCTGCCACCATCAGTTGACTTTGTAATAGAATAGTAGCTGAGTGACATCTTTGGAGAAGGAATCCAAATTTTCTGTGACAGTGCTCTCCTTGTTTCACCTTAGTGAGTGGAATCATATCTGGAAACCATAACACAGTAGATTGTTGCTTGATTTTGTGTTCATACATGTAAATCCATGTTTCATCTCTTGTTAGGATGGCCAAACCACTTGTGGCATATCATGTTCAAAATTTGTTCAGTGCAAAATAGCACTAATCCACATGAGTGAGCTTTTGCTTATCTATGAGGTGAGGCACCCATTTTGAACATTGCTTTTTTAGACATGTATGTTCTCACAGGATACCACTCAACTCCTCCAGCTGATCTTTCAAATGTCTGCTATTTCATGATGTATCATGTGTGCATCTTATCTTCTAGTTCCTCAACAGTGGCCCTGTTTTTTGGTGACAAATGTTGAAAGTTGCCCAAAATGAGGATCATCTTCTAGAGATATTTTTTACTGTCTTTTAAATTTGGCAAACATGTTGAAAACTGCTGCTCAGGTAGGCTTTTGGTCTGGGAAACTGTGACAAGCTTTGAAAGTAGTCTTCTAGTTCTGAACCCTCTATGTAATCATAAAAGTCATCATGCAAAAAGCTCTTCTGTCAAGGTCTGTTTTTAAAGCTCAAATGCCGATCACTTTCACTCCTCTAACTGCATGTGGAGAAATTTGGAGCCAGTGGATACCGTGCTTCCATTTAGTTTATCTTGACAAAGGTACAGGGATGCCTATGATACACAACTTTTGTGTTTCTAAACAAAACTTCTGAAGTACAGTAACACCTGAAGTTACGTAAGGAATGCGTTCCATAAACTGTTATTTTTGGGATCAATAGAAATGTGTGTTTTAGTGGGCATGTGAATGTTTGGTGGTTCTTTGTGTGTTCAGACAAGTGGGATGTTTTAATCTATTTTAACCATGGTTGGTGTGTTGCTATGCAGAAGTTTCGTGAAACTTGAGTTGTGGCACTCCACATTAGAGGCAAAGTTTTAAAAAAACCCCACATATTTTTGAAAACACCCAGCCCAGGTGGGTTTTATTGGGCTTTTCAAGACTTTTTTATTATTATTATTTTTTTTTTCAGTTTAATGTAGTTCCTCAATATTTAAGCATTGATCATCATCACTAAGCTATTTTCTGAGATTCAGAGGTTAGCTCCACAGAGATATACAAACTACCAGATAATTTTTACTTAATGTTGCGCCGTATCAAACCTCCATTTACAGCAATCTTGACATACAACTCAGGCTTCACTGACATCTATCACACACGTTACACAAGATCTTCTATACTTCATCCTTATAATCTTTTTCTCATGCAGATACTCCTGAATCTGATCCTCCCATGACTTCCTTGGCCTTCCTCTGCCTTTCCTTCCTGCCACTTGGGCTAAAATTATTTTCTTAGTAAGCACCTCATCACCCATTCTTTCAACATGGCCAAACCACCGAAGCATATTAGTCTCCACCTTGCTAACAACATTTTACTTCACGTTGCACAACTGCAACACATCTTCATTCTTCACACAATCAGAATGTGTCTTGCCCCCGTAAGTAACGCATTTCTCCAGCACACAAACGACTCTTATGTTTCTTCTGTAGTACCCAGGTTT
The DNA here is from genome assembly GCA_039090855.1 of Macrothele yani. Taxonomy (NCBI): domain Eukaryota; kingdom Metazoa; phylum Arthropoda; class Arachnida; order Araneae; family Macrothelidae; genus Macrothele; species Macrothele yani. Next base: position 52,405,130 of record CM077027.1, on the reverse strand, counting down.
CACTGCCATACATCAGAGTAGGAACAATTATACTTTCACACACAGCCATGCGTGACTCTTTTGAGAATCCATCATTCCTGTGAAAACCTCCTGAAGCAGCCATGAGTTTCACTGAAGAATTCACTCGCCTACTAATTTCACCATCCACTTTGTTCTCTCTGTCAAACATGCTTCCTAAATATACAAACTCATACACCTGGTCAATCACTGTGCCATTTAGACTTATATTAAATTCAGTACCACCACTCTCAAGAACCATAACTTTGTTTTTCCCCTTATTTATACTCAGTTTGAATTTCATGCAAACTTCTTACATCCTGGACAACATACTCTGCAACTCACTTTTGCTCTGCCAACAGGAGAGTGTCATCAGCATACAGCAATCTGCACACACAGATACCACCAAAACATAAACCAGTATTATCTATTTTGACATCACTCATGCACACATCCATAAATACATTAAACAGCTATGGTGACATTACACAACCTTGCCTGACTCCTGCACCAATACAAAACCATTTTGACAAAACACCATTCACTCATACACAAGCTCTACTGCCAGCATACATGGCTTTTACACTATTAAGTAGATTCCCATTAACACCATATTCATTCAATACCTTCCAAAAAAGTGTCCTATTTACTCGGTCGTAAGCTTTCTCTAAATCTATGAAGGCAGCAAAAACTTTCTTACCGACAGCCAGATACTTTTCAGTCATCATGTGTAATGCAAAAATTTGGTTAGTGCAGCCTTTACCAGGCATAAAACTACTCTGAACATTCCACACTTTCTTTGATGTAAGACCCCATACTTTTTCAATAAATAACCTTACCAAACAAACACTTTCCCTGGCACACTCAGTAGGCTAATACCACGATAGTTGTTGCAGTCAGTCTGATCACCTTTTCCCTTATACAAGGGAACAGTGATAGATAGCATCCTGCCAATCCTGAGGGACCATTCCTAACTCCCAGCACAAATGGCAAATTTCAGTTTTAAAACAAGTCAATTACAGTGTATTTCCACCATATTTCAACATCTCAGCAGTTATGCCATCAACTCCTGGAGCTTTACCATTCCAAAGAGATTTTAGATCTTTACACACCTCTTATCTTGAGATTCCTCCTATGCTTCCATCCTTCACTGTGACATCATCTGCTTCTGCCTCAGAATCACTTTTGTTTTCTTGATCTAATAACTCACAGAAGTACTCACCCCATCTTTTACTTAACTCATTGGGCTTCTATATCATTTCCCTGATCTTATTCTTCACACAACTTACAGCATTGATAGGTAAGTTATATATATATGATTGCATTTGAAGTGGGGGCTAGGCAGGTAGTCTTTTGCTTTTAAAATAATTCCCCAAATATTGTATTTTAAAATATTTGCCAAAATCAATGCAAATTTGCTAGAATATTTTAATATAATTTTACAAGCTTAATTTTAAAAATTCTCAACACCAATTAGGGCAAAATTTTGTGCATGACTTTACATTAACAAATAATTGGGCATTCATCTATCTGTTTTGACAAATCCATCTACCTGTTTTGACTGTTGATTTTTTGTTAAACATTGTTTATAGTCCACCCAAGCTTTTCATAGACTGATTTCAAATATTAAGTGCTTTATAATTGTTCAATATGTGTGAAATGACTTGGAGCAGAAAGCATGCCATAAAAAAAGCAATCGACTTCCTTAACCAAAAAATAAATTATGATATTGCTCTGAAAATTAAAATAATAATAATAATAATAATAAAACCTACCTCCGAGTGGGTTTTATTGGGGTTTTCAAAGTGGGTTTTTACAAACCCTGATTATAGGTCTGCACAGGCTTTTACAAGCTCTATCAGGGGCCTGTACTGAAAGGTTTAGCATTCAGCTCTTGGGTTAAAGAAAAAAAGTTTTGACTCACAAAATGAAGACTGACTAGTGAAATAATCAGATAGTGAAGATTACTGAATGAAGCAAAAGACATGAAAAGCACATCTACCACCAAATGCTTTGATTAATTACAGTTGAAATTGGCTAGCTGGGATGTAAGATGAGAGTGTGAAATGGGTCAGATTACTTGAAATCAAATGTCATTTTCATTTTCATTGAGTTTAGAGGACTAAAACTTGTGGCTTTTTTACTTTTCCAAGAAATGTTTACATAAACTAACTTTTCAGCTTCACAAAACCAGATGACTGAGCTTCTGGTGGAATTCTTTACTTCAGTGGACATGAAGAAGTTTGAACAGGGTGCCCACGCGTCCTTGAAAACCTGGAAAGTCCTTGAATTTAAAAAAAAAAAAAAATCAAGGCCTGGAATGTCCTTAAATTTGTTTAATTAGCCTGGAATGTCCTTGAATTTTAAAATCCCACAGCCGAAAAATTTTGATCGGAATTTCTGATCTTTTTCCTTTTGTTATTTTTCACTTTTTTTCTGCAATCTCCCATTGACATCGGCAATCAAAAAGAGTAAACTTCACAGCAGCTTTGTCATTGGGAGAAAGGGTGCACTGCGGTCTGACGGGGAGTTAAGTAGGTCAAGATTGGATCTGTGAAAAGCAGATAATGGAATTTCATATAAAATGCAGATCAATTTTGCAAAACCTTGTCAAAAAATTGCTCTCTAAATGCCTGCTGCAGTATGCTCTTGTGCGGCACATGAAGTGTTTAGATCCTAAATTAATGAGTGCTGAGAAGGAATTTTGCTTAAAAAGTTTCAAGATTATTCTAGAAATTCTCGTGGATGCAAATCATCTGAAACCCGGTGTTGTTGACACTATTATGCTGAAGTTAAAGGATTTTATAAGTAGTGTTGCAGCAGTAACTTCAGATTTTAAACCTTTTGATAACAATTATGAGGATTTGAGAATAGATGTGTTATTTTATGAACATTTATCCTCAAGTAAAAACTATGATCTGTTGTGGGAAGTAACTGAAAAGCTGCTGTTGCTCTCGCATGGACAGGCATCAGTGGAGAGAGAATTCTCCATTAATAAGGAATTGACAATATGAAAGAAAACTCTATTGTTTCACAAAGAATAATATATGACCATCTAAGTAACATTGGTAGCATGGAAAAGGTCGAGTTTTCAAAATTGCTTGTGAGTAATGTTAGATGTGCTAGGCAAAGATATGTAATAAATTTAGAAGAAAAAGCTCGGGGCAAGGCTAATTCTGCTGTAGCCCAAAACAGAAACTAAATACTGGATGAAATAGAAAGTATGAAAAAAAGAAAAACATGTGTAGAAAATGAAGTATTAGATTTATTAAAATCAGCTGATGTGACTTGGCAACAAAAGCAGAAGATACTCATAATTTTAACTGCATTGTTAAATCAAATAGCTTTAGAAAGACAGCTCAAGACAATCATTGATAAAAGAAATAAATTCTGAACTCAAGAAAAAAATGGATTTAGTGAATAATTGTAAATAAATTATTCACCCATTTGCTTAATATTTTTTAATATACTTGTTAATTATATTTTAACAATGATAAATTTAATGTTGTGTTAAAAGTACTGACATTTGAGTAGAAAAAAATTCTAATTATTTAAAAATTGATTACAGTATTTTCATTTGTTAAATATTTTCACCTGAAGAAAGTTTGTCTTTCAGTAAAGAACTTTTTGCAAAATTTGGAGATGCATTGTTGCTAAGATTTTTTTTTTTTTTTTTTTCATAATTGGCTACCTACAAATACTGATGTTAATTTCTTTGGTTCAGTTTTCTTATAATAACAGAAATACACCATAGTCTTGCTTTCGTACTGTGTCATATGTAAGGTGTTTAAAACCATTTTAATGACAAACCCATAGGATCTTTTTAATTTCTCTGTGGTGGAAACTTAATTCAATGGATTTGTTTTCTAGTGCATGCCTAACTACTAATAACTAAAACTGTCTATCGTAAAAACTTGAAGATAAACTGAAAGTAAAAGAAAAATTTAAATGCTGGTATTGTGTATCGTTTCTCATATTTAGTGATAAAATACGACTACTTCATATTGTCCAAAAATATTACCCACTAAAGAAAAGATCATTCAGTCTCCTCACCTCATGCCTGTGTTTCCAAAATGTTTAAAGTATCTGTTATCATTCTTGGCATTTAATTCAATGTGTACAAAACTGGTTACCCCACAGAAGTATTTGAAAAATGACATGTATCCAAAATCCATCAATTATGTTGAGACTTGTGAATATGAAGGCTTCTTAATGTGAAAGTAAAGAAAGGATTTTATTTCTGAATAACATGAAAGTTTTCTAATTTTGCTGTGTTGAAATTTCAATATGAAAGTGAGCTAATATGTTATTAAAATCTTTTGTATTTTTTTTCAATTCGTTAAATTTAAATATTTCTTTTATTAATGGTAAAAAGGTAAATGTTATATTATAAAGTATGATATAAATAATTAGATGAAAATTTGGTATTAGCATAAATCTAAAAATCGTACAAAAGTGACTTAATGTATTGTACACACCTGCACATAATTCTAAAATAGATATTAAGTGTTTTATTGTTATGATAATTTTGTGTTTGAGAAATTGAGAGTTTTTAACATACAGAAAGAATTAATGCGATGCATATAGATGTTTTATGAAGATAGTGAGTATCATAATACAACACACATAATTCTTGATATATTATATATATTCATTGCGGTTTAGGACATTGAAAAATTCATCCTTGAATTTTTTCCTGAAGATCCTTGAAAGTCCTTGAATGTCCTTGAATTTTTTCCCTGAAAAAGAGTGGGCACCCTGTTTGAAGTATTGTCTCCATATGTGGGGATGGAAGCTACTTTGTTTATATTTAAGTGTGGAAGAGGAAATGCATTTGCATTTGTAACAGAAGTAGGTAGTCAGGTGTAAACCTCATTTGTAGGAGGAATTCTTATGAGAAATGGCACATCTCTCTGCATTACATTACATATACTACTGCTGTAGTTCAGGTCAGTAGAGCAGCTTTGTTTCTCCAGAGGAAGAGTCTTCCATTACTAGCAATAAGTGGTGGGGAAACACATGATGAAAGTTTAAAACGGGTTGGGTCGTAAGTTGGAAAATCTGGGCCGGGCCTTCCACATGATGGCCTGTGCAGACCTCTACTCCTCATTACAAAGGCTTTTGATAAAATCTAAATAAAAAACTTCTAAATAAACTCAAGTCATATGGTCTCGATTTTGCAAGCTCTCACTGGCTTTGTAATTTTTCTTGCTAACACACAAGTAGATGTTGGAAGCACGTGTTTTGATAAATTTTTCCATAGTGTAGGTGGCCCCTTCCCCTGAAATTAATGAAGTCACTTGCTTTGTTTCTTTTCTGTTATCCCTAATTTAGTCCACTTTTTCTGATGATACCATACTTCATGTACCGTGTGCTACAGGTTGTGTTCCTAATGAACATTTGTGGTTTCACTGCAAATTTTGATTCGCTTTTAAACTATAATTTTGATATGTCAGAGTAAGACATTGTGAAATTTAATTCTTGCAAAAACCAGTTCCGAAATAAACATTTTGCTGTTTTTTTCTTATATGTTAGCTAACCCTTTAGTTAGTAGTGCATCTGTGTCTTCTCCAAATTACAGGCATAGGGTCACCATCAGAGTTGTATAAAAATAAAATGTATCTGCGTACACAACCATTGAAGCAGAAAACTTGCTGTAAACCCACGTAGCCCGAACCATCATAAAAACAGAATAAGATAACTTAAAGAAAAATTAATAAAATATTAAATAATTATTAGAACACTACAGATTTCTATGAGGACAAAATAAGTACATTACAAATGAATGTGCAGCAATGTGTATGAAATGGATCTTTATGGCAAAATATTAAAATATTGGACTATGAACCTCATAAAAGCAAAAGACTAAACTAATTAAAGAAAATTTTTATATCCAGAAAAACAGTTCCATTAATGAACCTTCAAAAATTAGGAATGGCATTTTCAATTCAAAAATAGTAGACTTAAAAAGTACACAAGGAGAAGTTTTAATTTAATAACTGACAAGTGCAAGAAGAACTTGACAATAAAATTTAAATTCTTTCTGTGTAAACCGAAACTGTTGATAGAGTTCCTATTTATTGTGAACAGGCCTTGATAAAATCTATAGGCCAGAAATGTCTGTAAAAGCAAATGAACTCAGAAGATGTGAAAAAATAATTGAACCTTCTTCAAGTCAAAATAGAGTTAAGGATATTAATCTGAATTAAGCGTTGAGTGGGTGTTTTCATTAAACTAAATAAAAAATTTTTAATCTACATGCAAAAACTATCTGCAAAATCTGCTGCTAATTTGGAAACTAACCACGTACACACGTACGTCTACATTCTGCAAATCTTGTCACCATCTGGTTTAAGTTCCTATCGGCTGTCTGCAGGATGATTACAAATTTTTAAGTATTGACCTATTAGCCTTTCTGTCATTTCTTGTTAACAAAATCTGGACTAAAACTGTTTCATTTCTCACAAGAAAAACACAAAACATGATAAATCACTCAGTGAAAAGAGAAGGCTAGATGCAGGAGTGGCTGTTGCTGTATAGTTGATATCCATTGATTGAAAGATGCCATAAACACCTGTTATTCATTGCTTTTATTATAAGAAAAATAATAATAATAAAAGCAACATATGATGCTTTTATATTATTATTAAAAGCTCATTGCAGACATTCTTAGTGCAGCGTAAATCTTGAAACATTTCACCATTTTAGGTTCCAATCTTATAAACTAAACTTGTGCAAAAGATGTATTTTTTTTTAAGGGTGTGAATGGCAGAAAATTTAAATGTGGTTGAACTTGTGCAAAAGTTCTATTTTTTTTAAAGGTGTGAGTGGCAGAAAATTTAAATATGGTTAAGAAGGGTAGATGTCATATTTTTTAATGCTACCCAGCCGAATATTTTTAGCTAATAAACTGCAGCAACAGTGCACAGATGTAGTTTTGTGAAGTTTATTTGCCTCATCTCCATTTTGCTGATGACATGTAAAGTGATAGAAAAAGTTTGTTGCAAACTGTCATTCTTTTTTGTTTTGTTTTTTGTCTCTTAAATAGTCCGTGTGATTTTAAAATACATTAACATTATGTAGTTTGAAACGATAATTAAATCGATGCACCTTGCATTTCTTTAGGTTTTCAAAGACATTGTTGATACCGAAAGTAATCATCTGAATGAAATCCAGAGTCTTGTGAAAAACTATGTTCATCCACTAGGAGAAACTGATCTGTAAGTATTACAAATGTAAAAGGTTTAATGTTATTGAAAGTTCAAGAATTTTACGTTCACACGAAAGCTAGCTTAGCCAATGATGTTAGTTATGAGCCGCCCCGGTGGCGCAGTGGTCTAAGGCGTTGGCCTATGATCATTCGTCCGTAAGGGGTCCGGGTTCGAATCCCGGTCAGGCATGGATGTTGTGTTTGTCTTGCGGCACTGGCTCTCTCCCTTCCCTGGAACCAGTGACATTAAATTAGGGACGGGCGACTACTTATAGCCCGTTGAGTTGCTCACGGTGGTCGTTAAACCTCCAATCAAAAAAAAAAAAAAAAAAAAAAAAAAAAAAAAAAAAAAATGTTAGTTATGAACCTTTGTACCCAGAGTTTAGCAACAGTTAGGTTTGAGGGAAAGGAAGTATTAGAGAAGTGGTATTAGAATTCAATGATGGGGTAAAACTGAGGTGATCTTTGTGATTTCGTATGGATAAATTGGTTAAAAAAAGTAACTTGTCATTGATATCTTTTAAATATATATGGTCTCACTTGGTGGTAGACATTTGTTTGAATAAGATGGATCTCCACATATCTCCCTGCATGCTGTGTCAGGGCCTTTGTGATGCTTTTGTGTCTTCAGTCGCATGACTGTGGTGGTCCTTGTCAATTTGGGTGGTGCATAAGTGGTTGATGCTTCATATTATTTCAGGTAGTACCAATGTGATACTGAGAGCAGAACATTGTTTTGCCAGTTCACTGAATTGCTCACTATCAAAATATCCAGTTGGCTAACATTCTGTGTGTAGTGTGAAAGGTGGATGTTTTTGACTGGGGTTAACCTTGGCCTGCTGACCATCCAATCTGTGTTTTTGTGGGAGGCTTTTCCTCAGACTCCTTGGGCTTGGGGGGCACAAATCCATGGAAGGTTCCATATGAAGTCTGTCCCTGATTTACTTATCTCCTGATTTGGGCTAACTACCCAGTCTGTGGTAACATAGCTACAAAACCTCATTACAGGTTGTTTTCATGGGAGGCAGCAATGGACCTCCTTAGTCTGTGTATTCTAAGAGAGTGAATAAGTATTGCATTGCTCATTGAGTAGTAGTGGCTGTATTTTTGTCTTTTCCAACTTAAATGTTATTTTCTTCCTACCTTTTATATAGCAAGGTGCATTTTACATGCCATCTTTTCATCTGTTTTTATTCATGTAATTTTTATTATTATGTCAGTTTGTATCAACATACACTGACGGAAAAAAAATCCCAACACCACGAAAAAATAGTTGTAAAGGAATGAAATGGCGACAATACATTTGTATAGGTAACATATTTAATCGATTAAGGTTTCAAGATCACAGCTTATTGTAAGCGCGAGAAGAGCCATTTTAAATGTGAAATGCTGGTACATTAATAACCGGTGTAACCGCCAGAATGTTGAATGCAAGCACGCAAACGTTCATGCATTGTGTCGTACAGGTGCGGGATGACAGTTTGTGGGATGGAGTTCCATGCCTGTTGCACTTGGTCGATCAATACAGGGACGGTTAATGCTGGTTGAGGGTGACGCTGGAGTTGTCGTCCAATGATGTGTCATACGTACTCGATTGGTGAAAGATTTGGTGATCTAGCAGGCCACGGCAACATGTCGACATTCTGTAGAGCATGTTGGGTTACAACAGCGGTATGCGGGCGAGTGTTATCCTGTTGGAAAACACCACCTGCAATGCTGTTCATGAATGGCAGCACAACAGGTTGAATCACCAGACCGACGTACAACTGTGCCGTCAGGGTGCGTGGGATAACCACGAGAGTGCTCCGGCTGTCATAGGAAATTGCTCCCCAGACCATAACTCCAGGTGTAGGTCCAGTGTGTCTCGGCCGCAGACAGGTTGGTTGTAGGCGCTCACCTGGCCTTCTTCTAACCAACACACGGCCATCACTGGCACCCAGGCAGAACCGGCTTTCATCAGAAAACACAACAGATCTCCACTCTGTCCTCCAATGAGCTCTAGTTTGACACCACTTACGTCGCAAACGGCAGTGGTTTGGAGTAAGTGGAATGCACGCTACAGGGCGTCTGGCTCGGAGCTGTCCTTCAAGTAACCGATTTGTAACAGTTCGTTGTGTCACTGTGGTGGCAACTGCAGCTCGAATTGCTGCCGCAGACGCGGTACGATGCGCCACGGCCATACGCCGTACACGTCGGTCTTCCCTCTCAGTAGTGCCACGTGGCCGGCCGGAACCCGGTCTTCTTGAGGCAGTACCTTCCCTTGACCACCGCTGCCAACAATCATGCACAGTAGCTGCATTCCTGCCAAGTTGTTCTGCAATATTGCGGAAAGAAAATCCACCTTCTCGTAGCCCTATTACACAACCTCGTTCAAACTCCGTGAGCTGTTGATAATGGCTTCTTCGTCTTTTTAAAGGCATTCTTGACTAACATCAACACCCTACGTCGAATCTCAACGATAACTAACGCTCAGAAACGTTACAGTGCGTATTTACAGCAAACCTGCTTTGCATGTTCCGAGGGGCACTACTAGCGCCACACGTATGTGCCGAGCTCAAAATTTGCATAGACGTCATCTTACAGATGTACTCTCACTGCCTACCAACTGTCGTTTATCTAACACAACCGCTTCTTGGTGTTGGGATTTTTTTTTCCGTCAATGTATGACATTTTCAGATAAAATAAACAAACATAGAGGGTTCTTGTATAAGCAGGTTGTTGTATGTTGATGAAGAAACAACCTGTAGTTCATGAGTAAACTGGATAACATATTTACTATCAGCTACTCTACGGGTGATTTAAATTTCATATTCAGGGTAAAAAGGTTATTTATCTGCCCCCCCCCCCCATTCACATTCTTGGAAGACTAATATGAGATAGTAATTGATTAACTTTCTGTTTAAATTGCATTTGGCTGAGCATGATGTTATAAAACCTAAGTAGATATTTGCATTTTTGAACTTCCCTTTTTGTTGGTAAAGTTCGATTAACACTTACCACACGTGGGGCTTGGCTTTCAATTCTTATTTCCGTTATGTGGATGCGGCATGGGGGTTTTTCATTTAGTCGCGGGTCCACTTCATTTTTTTTTTTTTTCCGTTAGTATTTATCTGGCCTCGCCACTAAATGAGTTTTTTTCTTTGCTGCCTCCTCATTTACTTCAATAATTTTTCATAACCCGAGTACTTTCGGTAAAAATCAGGGGACGTTTTGCTCCGACTAGCACGGACCGTGTCAGTTGGGCATTTCGGTGGTTCTCGCGGGCTGCTTCTGTTATCGGCTATCGCTTCTTCTTGGGCGTTGTGGCGCCATCTCTTGTTGGTCACTGATCTCATTTTTCGAACTTTTTCATTTTTTTGCTCAATTTTAATTAAATTTCTCCAGCTGTTTCTCAAAATATTAGGGTCATTATGGTTGCAAACTTTTGCCCTATTTTTTTCAATCATTACCGACTCTGCTATCCTGAGGTGTTTTTCGGATTTACAGCTTTTAATGATTTTTGTTAGAAAAAGCAGGTATTTACTCAATTGCTATTACTGAAAATCCTCCAGTGGCTTATATAGGAAGTACCAAAAATAAGCTTAAACACAGATTAAAACAACACGTAAAAAATTGGCAGAAAAAAGAAGAAAAAACAGCACTTATTCAATACTGTCTGGCTAACCAAAAATATCGTAAATTCGAATAAAAATCATTAAAAGCTGTAAATCCGAAAAACACCTCAGGATAGCAGAGTCGGTAATGATTGAAAAAAATAGGGCAAAAGTTTGCAACCATAATGACCCTAATATTTTGAGAAACAGCTGGAGAAATTTAATTAAAATTGAGCAAAAAAAATGAAAAAGTTCGAAAAACGAGATCAGTGACCAACAAGAGATGGCGCCACAACGCCCAAGAAGAAGCGATAGCCGATAACAGAAGCAGCCCGCGAGAACCACCGAAATGCCCAGCTGACACGGTCCGTGCTAGTCGGAGCAAAACGTCCCCTAGATGACGGTAATAGATTATTACCGAAAGTACTCGGGTTATGAAAAATTATTGAAGTAAATGAGGAGGCAGCAAAGGAAAAAAACTCATTTAGTGGCGAGGCCAGATAAATACCAACGGGGGGGGGGGATGAAGTGGACCCGCGACTAAATGAAAAAACCCCATGCTGCATCCACATAACGGAAATAAGAATTGAAAGCCAAGCCCCACGTGCGGTAAGTGTTAATCGAACTTTACCAACAAAAAGGGAAGTTCAAAAATGCAAATGCATTAATGCATGTTAAAAAATAACCTCCAATATCGGAAGTAAATTGAAACTAAGTAGATATTGTATTTTTCATGTTAGATCCCCCTATTTGACCTAGGTTGGATGTACTAGCAAATGTGTTGAAATGAAAGTAACTTATAAATGTTATTTTTAGAGTTCTATGCACCAGAGCCAAAAGTATACCATATTGTCTGATTATAATATGTAAGCGTTAAACTTCATTTTACAAGTAATAATGAAATGCATATAGCGTAATAAATCCGCTTATTTTTGTGGTGTTAGTCAGCACAAAGATTCGTGCTGACTACACCACAAAAATAAACAAATTTAATACACTATATACATTTCATTATTATTCATCTCTGGTGTATTTAAAATAAAGGTTTATTTTACAAATGTGTGCTCTGAAGTGTGTTGGTTAAATAGGTTCGACTTATGATAATTTTCATAGACATCATAAATTTCAACCATCATTCACAATAGTAAAACAGATCATTTGATAAATCGTATGTAGCAGACACTGATGTGTAATGAATTTGAAGTACCCACTCTTCATTGATTACACTGGACAACAAATTTCAACTTTTTGAGATTAAGCCAAGTTACCTTTATGTTGTTTAGGCTGCCAAATATGAAAATGTCTGTTAAAACACCTGATTAGCTCTAGTTTTTGAAATATCTGTAAAGCAAGTTTTACACATTTGCATAGACATACACTATGATAATCCTTATAGAAGAAATGATTCACAGCAACACCAACTTTGCCTGTCACTTGTAGTGAGTTTCTGGAGCATCTCTAACAAGGGTCCAACAATAATCTTTTAGCATTGCTGCATTCCATTTCTTGTGGTACTTTTTTTTTTTTAGGGTAGTAATGTCCTGATGAAACAGTTCCCTGTACAGCATCATGGTTAGCAAGAAAGAAATCCAGATGACAGTGTAAAAAGTGTAATTTCAATTATATGTTGCAACCTAGTCTTTCATAGTCCTGCAAAATGGTTTCTTTAAGCTCCTGGTAATAGTTAGCCTTTTTTTTCCCCCTAGAAAGTTTGTGACCACTTTCTGGAAAACATTCCCAGCTAACTCTTCATCACCTGTGAGGATATCATCAAAACACTTATCTCAGAAGAGCTGATGTCTGTGGACTGACAATTACACCTTCCTTGATTTAGGCCTCACTAAGTCTTCGAAAATTTATCACGAAGGTACAAAAATCCTGCCCAGTTTCGATCCATGGCCTTCACAAAATTGTTTATTAGTCCAAGTTTGATGTAGAGAGGAGGGAGCAAGATCTCGCTGGATTATACAAGTGGTTCATTAAGTACATCTCAGTGGTTGCTCTAGCTATTCTAAAGTTTGCGCCAACCCGTTCACCAAATTCAATTTTGTTTTGCTAAAGTGTTAAGATAGTACAAAAAGGTAATCACCACTATTTTCGCCAAAATGATTTTTTATCCCTCGCAAACTGCAAAGAATGTGATTGGCTGTGCGACTACTGCATTCTTTTTTCCCTGGTTCAAGTGATTATCATGAGGGCCAATCCTTTTTATTGTAGTGGGAAGTCCTGGCATTGCTGTCCCAAAGACAGAGGAAACAACAAAACTTTGTGTAATCCTGCTGTAGCTCCATCAAGATGACAATGACCTTCAGGTCACCACAAATCTTCCACTTCCACTTGTCATAGTTGGTGGTGTTTATCAGCTGTTTCATGTTGTTGCTCATTTCTTTCATGTGGAGTGCATACCCATGTGGAACAGATGGTAAAACATTACAATTGTGGAGCAGCATAGCTTTTAAGCTAAACTTGGACGAATCAGTGAACAGCCTCCAATCGTTGTTTTTGTAGTCGATTTGTAGTACTGCCATCAGACTCACTGTATCAATGCAAGCAATGAGGTTATCTGTCATTTTGAAAAATGGAAGCAAATCTTTTTGCTGAGCACAAAACACAGACACATGCACATTCTCTTCTACAAGATTCCATTTGCTGCAATATGGATCCCAACAGGTCTGCTGTACTTTTTGGCAATTCCAGATCTCTCACTAGATCATTCAGTTCACTCAGTGTACTTTTATGTGGCTGTGCAGACCCTTCAATAAGCACAAAATCTGGATCTCATGATGTAGATGCTTTCACAGGTGACATGTTTACTGGCTTCACATTTTTCTTTATCATCCAGAGTATAAGAATCTGGTAGGTCTGGAACAAGAAGCCTTTCCCCATGAGGCATTGGGTGCACAGCAGAGGGGATATTTGAATAGGTCAAAGGCCAATTTTACTTCTTAGAAATACCATGTCCAATAGGAAAAGTCATGCAAAAGTAAAAAGTAAGAATCACTAAGATGGTTTATCGGTTCCCTCCACACCCTTGAAACTGCAAAATGCATCGATCGCCCTTTTCGGTTCAACCACCAGCGCAGATTTGTTGTACTGGATTGGTAACATATGTGTGTGAGCCCAATACCAGTACTGTCGCCGATCTCACAACCAAAATAAAGGCTGTAAGCTTTCTTTATCACCATTGTAATGAGTTGTCTTTGTGATAGCAAAGTAATTTGTCCACAAATATAACAAAAATTAACTGTTCACACATTTATGAGGCATTTTGAATGGCATGTTTGCACTCATGGAATCCACGATGCAAATGATGACAAGCAGGAAATGTGGTTGCAATGACTGCTACAGATTGTGTCATCCAGTTGGTGCTCAAGGTTATCCATCTCATGGGGAATGGTTTTTAAGTTCATATTCATAATTAGCATGTCCAAATTAGTTAAAAATAGCTACTTTTCTCTCATATATTTTGGCTGTTGTCCAGTGTTATTAGCATGGGAGCTTTGCTGTCACTTAAGTCTTGAAACCTGTGTTATTGTATCTGAATAGATAAAGAATGGCTAAGATTCAGTCTGGCTTTTTGTTTTATGCACAAGTGGTTTGCTATGTACGGTTTGAAAATATTTATTTAGAAATAATAAATTATGCTTTTGTGCCCTTTTTTTCTTCCAGCCAGTTTTTTTCTTTTACCTTGTGCTAGGAAGGTTAAAACTTGGATTTCTTTTTGGCCTTGTGCGTTGTACAGTCAGTGAGCACGCAACTAGGAAAACCACAAAACTGTGCACACCTCTACTATCATGTGAAAACCTCCTCATGTCTAAAATGAGAGTGCCGTCTCCCTATTTGCAAACAGATAAGCCACTGTAGGTGTCATCCAAAGGCTAAACATCATTCACTTCCTGCCATGCATGGTTGATAACAAACACTCTGCTGAGAAACACTGTTTTTCATTTACCTCCCTCTCCCATAAACGTAAGGTCTTTTACCCATTAGGAGGAAGAGTTGCTCAAATACAGGTATGAAGTAGTGGTAACAACTGCCATCTAGTGTTTTGCTTTTCGTGCATTTGGTGCACTTTCACCTCTGATGTTATTTGATGTGAATTGTGCATGCAATTCAAAGTATGTAAAAATAAACAGTGTTCATTGCATCTTTTATCTTTGTTGAAAGCCATAAAATGTACTGGGCTACTGTATCGGTAAGGGGTTGCAGAATGGTTGTCAAATAATAATTCCTTTGTGGTATGTTTACCCGTGGCTTTAAATTAGGTGCATTGTTATTTCCGACAACGAACCAACGAGATACATGGAACTCTGGCATTATATTTGGTGTGGTGTTATTTTCTTAAAATACAGTTACTTAAATACTTTTTTTTTGGTTTTGGTAATCAACAGATTTGTATATGGAGATGAATCGGTGATGTTTATGGGTAAACTGGTTAAAGAAAGTAACTTAGTGTTAGATGTTGAATCTTGAGTTCTGGATCAGCAATTTTCAAAATGAGGAATAATGCTAATTTTCATAGAAAGTGAACAGTTTGCAGTATAACCATAATAAATAAAGTGAGCAGGACTAATTAAAAACTTGGAATGAAGATATATGCTGAGGAAAGCTTAAATCAGGGTTCTTAGTCAAACCTTAAAAATTACTGTGTAGTACAAGTAACAAATTTTATTTATTTTGGTGTAATTGATTAGAGAGGAAAGCTCAATGAAAGAATTAAACAGGAGAATAAGCAAAGTAGGAGAGTCTCCTGTTAGCTGTGTAACTCTTTTCATTTAAGCAAAGAGTCAAAGGACAAAAGTAGTGGTGTGAAGTGTAGCGTACAGACTTGGTTGTTTTTACGGTATTTAGAGCTTGATGCAAAATACAGGTGTCTTTAAGAAGTTAGAAACTGCCAACTTGAGTCTAGTAAGAGAAACAAGACAAGAAAATTTTTGAATTTCATGGCAGAACAAAATTATTGATGCAGACAGAATTGAACTAGAGTGATGCTTCTTTGGTTGAAAAATAAATGAGAACATGCTGAGATGGTTTAAACATGTCAGGCGTATAGAGGTGAAGATTGTTTTGACATGTAACAATCTATGTTGTCAAGTGACAGATCAATGAGTAAATCTAAAACAAGGTGGGCTCATATGAAATCACTCTTTGGGAATCAAAGAAGCATTATGCTAGTAACTGGAAATTTTAAAACAGAGAAAGAGGTGGATACAGATTTTTTTTTTTTTTTTGTATGTCAAAATGACATATGTTAAAGTGACAGATCAATGAGTAGATCTAAAACAAGGTGGGCTCATATGAAATCACTCTTTGGGATCAAAGAAGCATTATGCTAGTAACTGGAAATTTTGAAACTAAGGGAAAGAGGTGGATACAAATTTTTTTGTATGTTAAAATTATTTCTCTGTTTTTGAATTGTCCATGTTAACAACACACCTGAAACTGTGTTGGTGTATAGGTTTGTAATGATGATAAAAAAAATTGTGTGGTATAACATTTTACAAAAGTAATAGAAATGTTAATCACATTTACCAACAAAATGTTTTAAATGGGAGGTACATTGGATCCCACTTCAGTAGTTCCCGCTTAAGAAGTTTTCCCGTTTAAGGAGTTTTATTTTTAGAGTCTGGATTTTTTTCCATAGTGCTAATGTTAATTTTTCCCACTTACGAAGTAACGATGCTTCAAGTTTTCCCGCTTAAGAAGTTGTAAGTGTCACAAGTTTCTAAGTAAAAACATACGATTTTAGAACTCAGCAGATAAGTGCATGTCAAAGAAGTTGGGAGGAAACGTTTCTTTGTTCTCCCCGTTTTTACATGTAGCAAGCGAAGCCACTGCCAGCTACCCACGGTCAATGCAGGGGGTCATGTTTACTGCCCCCCACTTCTGCGTCTGCCCTTTGTGTATCACAATCGCCTTATCTTTAGGGCTGGGGAAAGGAAACAGCTGCTGAGAGTTAGTCAGTCTGTCAGAGTTAAGCTCAGATGTTGCACCTTGCATACATGGAGTTAAACGTTTTGTTGTTGAAATGCGTAGCTAGAAATATGGCATCTAAAGGCATCAAAAGAAAAGCTTTATCTGTGGTTGAGAAACGAAACATTATTATGAAAGTTGATGAAAACCCGCATTTAACTAGGGTGCAGATAGCAAAAGAACTAAATTTACCTGTTACAATGCTCAACGGTATAGTGGCAAAACGGGACACTGTGCTTGCAAATGCTTCCCATTCATTTAAAATAAAAAATATTAAGAAGGGTAAATATGAGGATGTCGAACAAAAACTTCTTGTGTTTTTCAAACAAGCAAGAAACGCTAACATTCCGATCAACGGGACAATTCTTCGTGAGAAAGCAGAAGAGATTTCCAAGAAATTAAATGTTGAATTTAATCCTTCTAATGAATGGATCGACCATTTTAGGAAACTTATAAAACTGTTTGTGGAGAATCAAAAAGTGTTAACGTCGAAGAAGTGGATGATTGGAAATCTAATGTTTTACCAGAACTGTTATCAGCATATGAAGCAAAAGATGTTTTCAACGCTGACGAGTGTGCTTTGTTTTACAACTTTATTCGTGACAAGACCTACTCTTACACAGGAGATAGCAGCCACGGAGTCAAAGTAAATAAAGGATTGACAGTTCTGGTAGTTGTTAATATGGATGGAACAGAAAAGATGCCTTTATTGGTCATTGGAAAATCGAAGAATCCGAGGTGCTTCAAAAATGTGAAAACTTTCCCATGCCATTACAGAAATAGCAAAAACGCATGGATGACAGTTAAGATTTTTGAAGACTTTTTAATGGAGTTTCAGAAGAAAATGGCCAAAGAAAATAGAAAAGTTTTGTTATTTTTGGATAATTGCACAGCCCATCCAAAGAACATGGATCATCTGGAAAATGTAAAAGTAGTTTTCCTGCCTCCTAACTCAACTTCAGTGTTACAACCAATGGACCAAGGAATAATTAAAACCATGAAACAATTCCACAGGAAAAGTTTAGTTTATTGGCTACTGCAGAAGCTTGAATCAAACTCAAGTTACATCAGATGTACACTGAAATTGAATTTATTAGATGCTATCAGGCATGAAAGACTTCCGCGAAAACGCGGAAATCCACTTTTTCTGTTCCGTTTTTGGTGTTACCGATATTATTCCAAAAATGCAATAAAATTTTTATGGGGGAGGGGGCATGCCTCCCTCTTGCTAAACAAAATCGTAATGACTTCGGACGACGTGGTGGTTTGGCTGGGAATGACGACACCTCTTCCAGGGATGGAAATTCTGCCCCAAAGTGTGCCAAAACAAAAGTCTTGCGCTATCTTGCTACAAATGGCAGGTTTTGGGTCATTGGGCGCTAGAACCTCTGTGCTCTGTCGTCATCGTCGGGACTTCAGTACAGTAAATTCTCCGTGCGCACTCTTCCGATTGACGCTGAGTAAGTCCATGCGATGGGAAGAATGATTCAGCGACTCCAAGTACTAGGAATTTTACGTAGTTACTATGGAAATCATCGCCTGAAAACATCGAGTATGCTATGAAAATCGTCTGTCCGCGGTCCGAGTATGCTATGGAAACCCGTTGGTCCGCTACGAACGCCGGAAAACGTCGAGTATACAACGGAAATCGAAAATCTCAGTGAAATAACGTTATTAAACATCTGTGTAAAGTTTATTTTTGTATTTGCAAGATTCTAACACTTGTTAAATATTTTCGGGAATGTTTCTTGGGTGTTGAGAATGTCACGTCGTTTTCCGTTTTTTCATATGAAATTTTTTCGACCAAGTCCCCCGCACCCCCTACACGAGGAACCCTCGCGTGTAAATAGTGTCCCGAAGATGGCGGTTAAGTGCCGCAGAAAGCGCTCGCCGTAACAACGAACCCCTTGTGAGACGTCTCCTGACCCGATGAGTATAACTCTTTTTACTAAAATCTTTTAATTAATAGTAAATTTTAAACGTTTGATTGTGCAAGTGAATGAATGTGGAACTGAAAATATATAACCTAACTGTTTTATTTCTGCAAATTTTTTTTTATAACTAACCAAAGGTCCGTAACGTAAGGGACCTCTCGGGGCCGGGAGCACGTGCCTTACAGAGCAAACAACGTGAGAAATACTTTGACAATATCAGGTGAAATACCTTAGATATTATGTATATTTTAATTATTTTAATCAAAAGCACGTTTATAACATAAGACAATCTATAAGGTTGCCTCATGAATTGCATTTTTCGTAATTTTTTATTTACTTTAAAATTAACTAAAATGTAATTTCTGGATTTAATCTATGCAATATTTTTAATCGCTAAAGATTTACAAAACCCAATCAGACACCTCCTGTTTAAGAAGTTTTCCCTCTTAAGAAGTTTTCATCGCTTCGTCCCAACGAAAACTTCTTAAGCGGGATCCAATGTAATACCAAAAGTAAATTGAAATTATTTTTCAACTTTGCAAAAACCAGTTTCATCAGCATTAAGGACAATGAGAGAGAGAGAAAAAAAAATGTGTTATTCAAAAAATAAAAAGTTTTATGTGCTTTGTAAGTATTTTAAAATAATAGCCTTTTTCGGCAGCTAGGGCTGCCCAAAAAGGTTTAAAAAGTTGCCTAAGGAAAAGGCTGGCTGTTTTGGTTGAGATGTTTGCTTCCTGAAAATAATTATTTTTAACATCAGTACTGTGGGCATGTATGTCTTCTTCATATCCGTTCGTATATGTATATGCAGGTTTCTCACAAATGAAATAGACAGAGTTTCAACATTTTATAAAACCAAAATTATGTGAGATATTGACACTCACGATACATCGTTTCATCACCAATAGTAATGATTTTATTGTATAGATGGCATCATTAAAATATTATGTTTTCACCATAATCTGAGCAGGCACGCAAGATGATTGCATATGCTGTGGAGAAGGCGTTCTGTGTGTTTGAATTAAGCAAAATGAATTCAGTTACTCTTGTGCAACTGCATTTTAGAACACCTTTCAAGAAATCACTGCTGATTAGATGATCCGTCTACAACTGCCAGAAGAAATTTTAAACAACAGAATGTTTGCGTAAAGATAAAAGTCCAGGAAGACCACATGTATCTGGCAAACAAGTAAAGCATGTTCATGCCATTTACCAATGCAGCCCAAGGAAATCAATTTCGATGGTGAGTCGGGAGTTACGAATTCCAAAATTTTTGAAGGAGCAGCTGAAAATGACTCCCTACAAACTGCAGTTATTACAAAGTGTAAGTTACAATGGCAGAACTGTACATCACGATTTCTGTACAGAAATGCAGGAGCATTTTGAAGAAGATGGTTTTAGTGAGAGTCTAATTTTCAGTGATGAATCGACATACCACATAAGTGGGAAAGTTTACAAAAATTGCATATGGGGGACTGAAAGTCCTAGAGCAACAGTGGAGCATTTGCAGAATTCTCCAAAGGTTAATGTGTTTTGTGGTATATCCCGTGAAAAAGTGTATGGTCCATTCATTTTCCAAGAAAACGCTAACAGGAATTTCTTATCTCAATATGCTGATTATTTGGTTAATGCCTCAAATGCGCCGCCCCGGTGGCGCAGTGGTCTAAGGCGTTGGCCTCTGATCATTCGTCCGTAAGGGGTCCGGGTTCGAATCCCGGTCAGGCATGGATGTTGTGTTTGTCTTACGGCACTGGCTCTCTCCCTTCCCTGGAACCAGTGACCCTAAATTAGGGACGGGCGACTGCTTATAGCCCATTGAGTTGCTCACGGTGGTCGTTAAACCTCCAATCAAAAAAAAAAAAAAAAAAATGCCTCAAATGCATGAAGACAGTAACAACTTCATTTTCCAACAGGATGGAGCATCAGCCCACTGGCATCGTGAAGTTAGAAATTACCTCAATGAAAATCTTCCACAGCACTGGATTAGCCACGTAACAGGCGACATCGATATGTCACTCACATGTTGACCACCATGAAGTCCGGATCTAACACCCTGTTACTTTTTTTTTAATGGGGGCTATGTCAAAGACAAGGTCTTCGTCCCTCTCCTTCCTGTTAATTTAGCTGATATGAAACAACATATCCCAACAGCTATTGCTGTAGTTGATGAAGGGATGTTAATGCATGTTTGGCAAGAATTCAACTACCACGTTGATATATCTCGTGTGAGTAAGGTTGCACACATCGAACATCTGTAAGTTACTGTAACAAACTTCAAGTGTTTTCCTACAAAATGATGCACCATGAGTGTCTATATCCTAAATAGTTTTGGTTTTATAAAATGTTGAAACTGTCAATTTCATGTGTGGTAACTGCATGTAATGGCCAACATACAAAATTTGTCTAATTTTCCTTTGGTGTGCCTTGTTTAGTTTTATAGTCATTCATGATAAAGTTATCATATGCTAGGAAATTTTCCTTTCTGCTTTTTTTTTTTATCTGTATTTTAGTCAGACAGTTGTCATATAATCTCCATGTTTTTGATAAATTTTTCTGTAATTTTTTAATTACAAATTTAGGGCAAGCAGTGTAAAAACTGCTGAGGTACCTAATTTTATAGCAGAAATGCTGTGCTTCTCTTTAGATCTGAATGAGTATTCCCCATCTAGTTTTAATAAACCAAGTTTAACATCCTATTTTCTAAAATTGGATATGTTTATATTTTATAGTTTGAGTGATAAGGAATACAGAACTTTAGCTGGTAATATCGAAGACGTTTGCAATTGCAATGCAGCTCTCCTTGGTGCTCTGGAAGAACTGAAAGAGTAAGTTTCCTTCTGTGCTAAAAGCATGCAAACAAAGCACTTCAAGTGGTTTGCATTGCAAATTTAATTGAATTGAACATGCAAATTTATTTCAGGTAGATTTAGCAGAATGAAATTTGTTCTGAGTTATTTATATACATTTATTTAAAAGAATTACTTGCTCTGCTGCTTTAATTGTGCTACAGATTTGCCACATAATTTTTTGTTGATTCCATGACATTTATGAACAGTACCAACAAGAAACACTGGTCCTTCAATGTGTTTCCTTTATGTCATATGACACAGACATGCACACAACACTTTCTCCTGTAAATTGTACACCTTCATTAAATGCTTATTTTTATTTTATTTTTTTATTTTTTTTGCAAGCAGCATTCTCCTGTGCATTCAGAAATGAAAACTAACTAAGAAAAAGGAAGAGGGTAAGAAACAAAGTATTTCACTTATGGTTTCATAATCCTACTGGCGGTTGATCTTGCCGTAATCCTACTGGCGATTGATCAACCTGACTCATTAGTTACATCTCACAACTGATGAAAATTGTGGTGTGCATTGAAGCTTTTATATGACAGCAACACCAGTTAAAAATTTGCATACTGCATCCCATAATTTTTGACACTTCAGTGTACAATAAAATGAAATGAAGTTAGCTGCTCATTAAAATCAAGGCATAACAAGAGCTATTCTTCAGGTTCTGTGGAGTAGCATTGTGTTTCATATGATAATACAGTATTGAAAAGGATGAAAAATTTAAAGCTGAAGATTTTGTAAAATCCATTATTTATGCATCTTGTTTTAAACCGATCTTAAGTTTATACTCGGTGTTAAGGACTTCATGCTAAATTTTGCATTCTCCAACCAGACTGCTATATAATGTGTGAATTTGTCACCTTTTGCACATGATTGACCATTTTCATGCTAGGCACTCAAAAGTGTCAGGACCTCCACCTTTGTGCCTTTCAGTACTTGACCATCTTTTCATTCTTGCCTGTATTTGGCAAGTGGCTCACCATTTGATGTCTAAGTTGACATGTCACTTTCAATTGCAGCTTTTAGCACTTAAGTTAGATACAATGAGAGAATAAGATGTTTTCAAGTGAAGCACTGTGCCCTTCCAATGGCCACCACGAGCTGAAGGTGGCTGTTTTGTCCCTCGCAGACTCTGTGTTGGCTACACAGTGTCTGTTTCCTGGTATCAGCTGTTCTAAAAGAAGTTGTGGCAACACTGTGGCTTTCATTTGGTTATTATTCTGCCTTCTTGGCAGTGCTGAAATGACAACTTACAAAAGCAAGTTAATTTTTTGGTTAGCTGAATGTTGAAATTTTTGTTTCTTGAAGATTACAGACTTAACAAAGCCATGTTTTAAGAATGGTAATTTGTTAGTTGAATGTAACAGATTATGAAAAAATTTCCCAACGAATTTCTTTCATTTTGGTGATTTTATTTGTTTTTCCCACATTAGTAACTCCTTGAAATGAATTCTTTAGCCTTTGGAAAAGAGTTTCGTTATGGTGCTGATCCTCATTCCCAGTTTCAGTCTGATAGGATGCTGTTGTACTGTACAGGTTTCACCTGCTGTCCCATAAATTTTCATCTTGTCTCATCATAAATTTTAATGGATCAGTTTGTACACAGAAATGCTGGTGCTTGTGACTTGCTGACATGCAATTTTAGAATCGCTGATAACCAATGCTGCAGCTTGTAATAGCATTTTCTGCTACTGTTCCTGAAACAGCTGATATTTAATTTGAGGCGGGAAGCTCTTCATGACTTCACAGAAGTAGCATGACATTCTGAGCATTCAGTGCAAAACAGAACCCTTTCCTGCTTCCTACAGAATTAATTTTCCTGTCACCAATTCAGCAAATGTTTAAAATTGCCAAAAAGAACAAAATTAATTGATAAATTTCCTCAAAATCAGATGGGTTAAAAGATAAACCCTAGAAATTCTTTGGACCACCAAATCTACAAATCAGAAGCTTGTAAGTTGAGCCTGCTTATTTCACAATACATACAATGTTTTGTTTGGTATGATAAATTTATACCTCTCTCTCTTTATCTTGTATATTAGTTAAGTGAATGATTGAAAAACAAGAATAATAATTGTTGCATGACATAAATTTGTGGTGATGGGCAAAAAATAATGGAGAGGTTAGCTAGTTTGGATCAGTGCTCTGCAGGAGTGTAACCAGTTTATACTATGCATTTGAGAAAAGGAATATTCCCCAGAAAACTTTTTTTGCATATTAAAATACTAACATGGTGATGGGGCATTTAAAAGCTGTCGTTAGTTATCTTATGGAATCGCAACCAACAACAGTTTTCCAAGGTCCTTCCTGTGGTATTAGTTATGTGCCTGCCAAAAAATATGAACAGGACTTAAAGTCCTGTTCACATTTAAGCAGCAGTCTAGATTGACATCGCTGATCTAGACTGTTGCTTTGTTTCAGTCATCTGAAAGATGTCTTTATACTCTGGTCAAAGAATCACAATATGAAAAAGTTTCACTTCAGTAATATTTTCTAACTCTTCTTGGAGAAGATCTACTGGTTTAGTGATGAAGATCTGCCGATTTAGTGATGGAGAAGATCTACTGATTTAGTGATGCCTTCTCAGGGCCATCTTACTCTTTCAGTAGTATATGCCATAGAGCAAAAGGCAGCTAGTAACAGTATATGCTTGGCAATAATTAATCAGCTAACAGAACAGTAGAACACTGTCTGATTCGGTGTTTTTTAATTGCTGGAACCTTTCAGGGAAAATGTAATTGCAGAAATTCACCGTTTACTTATGTTTAAATCTTAAAGATGACATTGTGCTCTGTAGTCAGTCCCCGAATTTGAGAAGCAGTAGTTTAAAAAAGCTGTACCATAAATTTCAGTTTGCCTTTTATGTGGATAATTTAACTGTCTGCCTTTAAAGAGATTGGAAACTTAAGTGTCTGCCCCTCCCCCTTCCCTTCACATTTAGTTTTGTTAATGGCATGAGGTTAATGTTGAGTGAAATTCTTTGATATCCAGATTTATTCAGAAATTGTTGTATTCTTTGTGTTGTGCTGATTAATATTTAATTGCTCGCATTATTCCTTATGGTTTACCTTGGTTTTGCTTGATATTTTAGGAAATCATCTAAAGAACAGAAGATAGGTGGAGTTTTTATTCATATTGCTCCACAGGTGAAAGAAGTGAATACAGCATACTGTTCCAATCATCCGAAAGCTGCAGTTGTAATTGAAGAACATAAGTAATGCTTTCTATGTTCATTTGCAATTTATTTGTGTTTTAACTTACTTGCATGCATGTAATATATCTGTAAAATGGAACGTGTATCCATGAATACCACTTCATGCATGTTTCAGGGAGAAGTGTGTGCTGTGTGGAATGATATTTTGTGTAGGCATGCACAAATTACAGATGCGTGCTAAAAAACTGTTGTTGCAACCGACTGGTTTTTATAACAAAGGAGAAAATAAAAATTAAAGAAAATGTTCAAAGATAATTTTGATGCTGTGCAAATCATTTTACGAAGAACTTGCAGTGATTTTGGATAACTGCAAAAGTGAATGAATAAATGATAAATTTGTTGTGGATCAGCTCACTAGTTCTTAAAGAATCATGCTCAAAACATTAATGGTTTTGCTGCATAGTTTTAACATTTTTACCTTGCCTCCAAATGTGTTTATTACACTTGAAGAAAAATAGGCTTTGGGTTACTGTTGCCAACACAAATTGATGATAATGCCATTCGTTATGCACATCTTATTGTTATTTTAACATGGTAAATATTAACAGAACAGTTCTGTGTAAAACATTGTTTTGTATTTGCTCTTCAGGACTGATTTTCTTGCCTGTCACAAAATATTTAGCTTAGTTTTTGGGCTAAGCACCGCTGCCATAATAAACACGAATACAAACTTGCTGAACAGACTGCTCATTACATCAGACCCCTATAAAGCAAGTTTACAAGTGTCTCCAAAACCCAGACACAGAAAACTGAATCAAGAAATGATTAATTTGTTAGAAGTCAATGCATCCGTACCGAAAGGAGACCATTCGGAGGACTCATTCGATGTGAGCAGTGTCTTTAGTGATTCTGAATAATTGTTCTGTTATTCTACTTTACAGGTAAAATATTATTTTTTCATTTCTGTTTCCTGATCTGTTTCGTTTTTTTGTATTCTTTCAGGCTAAGCATTACATTCAAATCATACATAATTGGGAATTCCAGCTACATTTCGGCTAAACTGCTGTATCCTATTGTGTGCGGGGAAGCCGGACTTCAGTGTCAATTTACCTGGATTCCGGCTTTCTGCATATCATCTTGCGTTACAGTGTAGCCCTTTGGTTTATTTTCATTTGAATGACACTTATAAAACTCTTCATGTTCGATTTTGTTGTTTTGTTGCCTCTAAAATGTGCGATAATAACATTTTATCTTTATGTACGTATTGTATTGATAATAAACCCATTACATACAAAAAAACTGGGAGCTATAATATTGTCCTCCCAGATCTCGTAAATATCACACTTTGCGTCGGTTGGATTTTTATATTAGCTCATTAAATTACCAAAAGTAACATGAAAGATTATTAAGTAATGGAAAAATGATTTTAAAAATATGCCAGTAGTTTAGGTAGTGATCCAAACGTGTTATGATGTTACTTGTCAAAGCTTTTGCATGATCACTAAGAGATCACAAAAATTTGGAGTGTAGCACTTGTGCCAATGTGGCTCAAACAACAAATTTGTTCCGTGAGTAGCAATTTTTGTCAGATACAGGCTCTTACACCGATACAGTGCTGAGCTGGAAAATTATGGTAATCATAAATTAAACTTTGGCAGTGCCTGAAATAATCATGATGAGTGTCATTTAATCTTAAAGGGAAAAAGAACTGGGTTGGGAGTCAGCCTTTGTTTCAGGTTGTGTGCTTCTAAATATGTCGTGCTGTTTTTTACAGTCACCTCTTGTATATTATTGTCAATGACCCAGTGGTTGAATGATTTAGAATGAGAAGCTCTTACTTGTATTGGTATGGCTTTGGTTTAAAATCCATGATATGAACAAGGGTGGTGTATTGATTGTCTATTTCCTGCTGCTTGGGGCTGATAACCTTTAGATGCATGTGTTTCTGGGCTGTGATCTGTAGGATGTAGCATTCACTGAAGAGCAGATGTGGTTACCATGCAATAAAGCCAAGGCATCTAATGCGCCCTGTGGGAGGAGGATATTGATAAACTTTAGAATGGTGGTGTGGGTTTAGTTCAAAGGTATTTTTTTACTTTTGTTTTATTAAATATTTATACAAGTCCTGAATTTATCCGAGTTCCACATATGCAAGAGAGAAGTTCTCCCAGCTGCTCTCCACTTGTGAGAAAATTTTGCTATTACGCAATTCTGTGCGGTGGAGCACAATGTGGCTCAGCACTTTCATGCCTACAGCTTTCCCGCCGCATTGCATGTGGCTTTAATGGGACATGTGGGAGATGTCATAGTTTACAAAATGAATTATCTTTAGTCTTGCAAATAGGTATTGCGCTCTGAGGATCTGTGCTTTTGTGCACTACGGATATATTGTTTATTCTGTTTGTTGCACGCTGCTTTCATTTTATTGGATATTATGGATTCTGTACATCCTGCAGCTGCTTATACTAGTGATGGAGTAGTAAATGAATGGAAGAGAACCTTTCCTAATTTTAGAAAGGAAGTTAGAAACTTTACAGTGTGCTGATGTTGGATCTTAGGCTCTTGGGTATGCATTCAGCATGGGTGAGTCAACAATATGGAATGTAAAGAAAAATGCTAACAAAATGTGTACTACTGTCATTCATCCTACCCTGTTATCTGCCAAGATAGCTACAAAGATTGCAAACCTACTAATAGAGAAGATGGGGGGAAATGCCAGGACTTTATTCCCTGGTTTTTCAGTAACAGTACATAATATTGTAAAGATTAGAGAGAAAGTGGGAAGAGACAGCTTCTCTGGTATGGAAGAGGATGATGCGATAGAGTTGATTGACTCACATGATCATTTGATGAACATGACTCAGGAACATAAGAAAGAAAAAGAGGAGCAGAGTGAAGTTCTCCAGGTGAAAGATTAGGGTACAAAGATATTGCCATCATTATTTTCACAGCTGGATAACTGTGCACAGCACTTTTAAGGTGTCGACCCGAATTTTGAGAGAACCCTGCAGTTCAGGCTTGATCTTTATGACATCGTTTTGCCTTACAGAAAATTTGTGCTCAGAAACAAAAACTGGCAAGGCAGACTAGTATAATGCAGTACCTCAGACCACAGTCGGACTATCATGTTGTTCCAGCTGCTTCTGCACCAGGACCATAAACATCAACCCCCTCTTCCTAGAAGTGAATGTAAAACAGCTTCACTTTTGTCACTGATGCTGGCTGCTAACAGTTCTATAGAAGAAGTTTCTCTCATTGATGTTTTACTTGGTTCGGATTATTCTTATCTAGATGATTTTACACCCACCTCTTCCAATATGTAAGTGTCTCCACTGCAACCAAGATCTCATTTCTCAGAACCAGACTACTGACTTTCTTTAGTATTGATATATTTTTTTGAGAATAATGTTTCTATAAATCTTTGTGTTCATATTTTCTGATGTATTAACATGATTTCAATGTAGTTAAAATCTATTTTAGATATTATATTTTACATTGCTCCATGCAATCCCATTTTCTGTATATGTTAATCCATTCGATAGATGCATTCAAATATATCTTAGAACGTAACCCTCATGTAAATCATGGTCTTACTCTGTATTGTAAAAAATGAAACATGAAAACATAAAATTGTAATTGATAATGATACTCTGTTTTTTTTATGTTAGATAGCTTTTCAGAGTCCAAACTATAGTTTTATTGTTAATGTTGTATACTTTTCATTATTTCTTCATTTCACTCTCAGAGATTCTCTTTGTGCTGTTAGTTGGAGAATACAGTAATATCTACGTTATTAAAATCTGTTAGTCACAAATTTATCATGAATAACTTAAATGACCTAGTTTTGTGTGTCATGGTCGTGGCATGTTGTGATCTTACTGCTCAAGAGTTGACATTTTTTTCCAATATTTTCTTTCAGAGATGCAATAAATAAATTCATGGAAGAACATGGTGCTAGTCCTCCTGGTCTCCTCACATTAACCACTGGATTAAGTCGACCTTTCCGTAGGATAGAGAAATATCCCGCACTTCTTCAAGAGCTTCAAAGGCATACTGAGGTGATAAATTTGTGAAGCTCTGTAATTTAATTTTGTGTTTTAAGTATTAAAGAGTTTTATAAAAGGTCCAAGATGGGTACAACTGCACATAGAAGATCTTAGTACTCTTGTTGGGCAAAGCAGTGAAGACCTTCAGAGTTCATGGTGGTTAAAGCTGTGTTGATTCGGGTATCATAATGGATTTCGCCATAGCATTTGATAGGGTGCTGGCTAATATTTTCTTTTAAAAATTGTAGGAATATCTTATCACACTTGTAAGAGTGGAAAAACATCACAAATGGAATATGTGTTATGTAAGGAAGAGGTAGAGATAACAGAGGAGTTTATATACCAAGTATGTGAAAATAAGCTGTATCAACCATCCAATTTAGTGGCATAAAAGAATCAAACTTTGCCAAGCTTCCACACAAGAAATGGGTTATTCTTCTACCATTTCCTTTTCTCCAAATCCATTGTACTTTTTCAAATCTTCATAGTTTGCAAAATTAATTTTATGCCCTGGCAATAGTTTGCACATCAGTAGATGTGCATCAACAGATGTGTGAAAGAGATGACTGCTGCCAGGGCATGAAACTAATTTTGCATAATATGAAGACTTGGAGAAGAGATGAAGATAACAGAATCAGCCATCTGTTGTGCAAAAGCCTGGCAGAGTTTGATTCTCCTTTGCCAGTAAATTGGATAGTTGATATAGTTTATTTTCCAATCAGCAATTACACTGCCGGACAATTGCTAAGGACGGATGACAATAGCAACCATAAAATGGAAGGCAGGAAAATGTGGAAATTAGCATAAGTGCGAGATACAGTAAGACGTGTTGTGCGTATGCAAATTTTGGATTGCCGAACTTGTTCGTGACGTCATAGCGCTGATAAGAGATATAAAGGATTTGACGCGTATTGACCGTTGTTGTTCAAACGCAAAGTTGAAAGGGAAAGAATCAATTGACGAACTTGCAATTTTTAGTATGTCTTCCCGACATCATTTAGATGATTTTACGCGTGGCCGTATTATTGGCAAGATTGAAGAAGGGCGAAAAATAACAGATGTTGCCAGGGAGTTCGACGTCAACCACAGTGTCGGTTCAAGGCTTTGAAAATCATTTCAAACAAATGGAGAGTGTAGCAAACGTCACGGGGGAGGTCGTGTTCGCAGTAGGACACCTGCAGAAGATCGGTACATAGTGCTATCAACAAAAAGACACCAGCGCAGCACAGCTAGTGAGGTAGCAAATCAGTTTATGGCTGCTAATGGCAAGCGGATCTCCCGAAAAACTGTCGCCAGACGTTTGCATGAAGGAGGACTATACGCCCACCGTCCTGTTGTGTGCATCCCATTGTCCAGACGTCACCGTACCGCCCGTTTGCAATGGTGCCATCAACATCGCAATTGGACTGATAACGACTGGTCTGCTCTCCTCTTCTCAGATCTTGTAATGTCCTGGCATTCAGATACAGTCTATCGTCTGATTGTCGACGACAACTGATCTGGCGTGATAGTGGTACTGCATATTGTCCAACAAACATGCAGGAAAGGGACTGATATCCGACATGTAGTGTCATGGTATGGGCTGCCATCATGATCAATGGCCGTACGTCCCTCTATGTGCTTCCAACTGGGACTATGACTGGCCAACGATACATTTAGGATGTTCTGCTACCTCTAGTTCGCATGTTCCATGGTGCTGTCGGTGATAAATTCATTTTCATGGACGACAACGCAACATGTCATCGAACAGTCACTGTCCAGGATTGTCTTGAGAGCGAGGATATTCATCGCCTCGTATGGCCAGCACGTTCTCCAGATCTGAATCCCATTGAAAAGTGTGGGATGCTTTGGGGAGGAGTCTTGCTGGTCGCCAATGCCCTCCAATAAACAAGGACACCCTCATCCATGCACTGAAAGAGGAATGGGATAAATTACCCCAACAGCTGCTTGATTATGTTGCGCAAAGCATGACACGATGTGTGGAATCTTGCATCGCCCTCCATGGTGGCCATATACCGTATTGACATCTTACGCCGGAACGCCTGTGGACGGTAATTGCATTTTTTTCACGTTTACGTATTCTGCACAAAATGGCCTGTTTGTCCCTTGAACACGTTCCAAAGCCTTCTGGATTTCAGAGCACAATAAATTGTCTTTCTTGTAATGTCCTGGCATTCTGACATTATTTTATTTCACTTGGCATCCAACCACACTTACTTTTTTATGCGCTATATAGCCGTTTATGTTCCGTCCTTAGCAATTGTCCAGCAGTGTATTATTTTAGGAGAAGAGGTTGCATGACAACATTTGAGTTCTTGTTTTAGATAAAAAAACAAGTAACTGAAAAGAAAGAAAAGATCATCAGGGAAACTAAATCAAGTAGATGTTTGATTAAGGAAACACTACTAATGAATGTAGAAGCAAAGTGTTGGTACCTTATGTATAAGGGAAAAGAGATGGACAGAACAATTTTCAAATCATGAAATTGCAATAATTTTCTGAAGATTTGGAAAAGAGGTAAAGATAACAGATACCAGGAGAAAAAATAACTGAACTAAATTGAGTTTTATTCATCTGTGTTATTTCAGGATAAAAACCACATTTTTAACAAGAAAGATGACACCGAATTTTTGGGTGTAATGAGCAAGTCTTCTGAATCCGTTCTGACAAGAATTAAATTTATCAAAGCTATTCAAACTCAGTGGAAGCGGTATGGAAAACAATAGTATTTGACTGAATAAAGGAGTTTTTCAATCTGGGTTTTAATCCCACAGATATTGCTGTAAGTGAAATCGTGAACTTACTTCCTCTGGTTGCAGACTTATAAGTTAAAAAAATTGAATTTATATGAGAAACATTTCACAGTGGAAATGCTCTCCAACAAAGAAAGAATTTTTCAAATCGGACTCTTTGAAGTGGAGATAGGGACAAATATAAGGCATGCATCTGCGCCTCCTAATGGGAAAGCCATACATTATTTTAAGAAGAAAGTATTCTCAAAAGGTTTTTCGATGTGAGAGGTATCGGTCCAAGAAAAAAAAAATTTAGTCGAGTCTTCAGGAGCTCAGATTTTGCTGCCAATACACCAGAAACAGAAATTAACACTTATGCTTCCTGGTGGCCAAACCATTCTTTACCAAATATTAGGGATTATATGAAAAACATTTCCCATCAGGAGTTGTATGTAATACAGGAAGAATTTTTCAAATTGGAGTTTTTAGAAGCCGAAATATCGGGGGAAACACAATTTGCCTTTGCCTCCCCTAGCGAAAAATCTATGACTCACTTGAATTTTTTAAATTTATATGAAAAACATTTCACATCGGAAACACTATCCAACAAAGAAGAAATTTTTCAAATCGGACATAGAGATAGAGATATTGACAAAAATAAGATATATATCTATGCCCCCTGGTGTGGAAACCATGCATTATTTTAAGAAGAAAATATTCTTAAAAGGTTTGTCGGCGTGATTAGTATTGGTCCACAAACAAATTTTTTTCAAACAAGATTTTAGACGCTCAGATTTTGCTGCAAATATATCAGAAGCAGAAATTAAGGCCTATGCCCCTGGTGGCCAAACCATTTTTACCAAAAATTAGAAATTATATGCAAAGGATTTCCCATCAGGAGCTGTGTGCGGTGCAGAAATAATTTTTCAAATTGGAGTTTTAGAAGCAGAGATATAACATATTGGGTAAAACGCAATTTACCTTTGCGCCCTCTAGCGGAAAGTCTATGATTTACTTGAAAATTTTGAAATTATATGAAAAACATGTCACACCAGGAACTCTTTCCAATAAAGAAAGAATTTCTCAAATTAGACCATTAGAAGCAGATATATTGACAAAAATAAGATATACATCTACGTCGCTTAGCGGAGAAAACATGAAATATTTTAAATAGAAAATATTCCCCAAAGGTTTGTCAACATGAGTGGTATCGGTCCACAAAAGAATTTTTTCAATCGAGATTTTAAAAGCTCAAATTTTTTGGCAAATACATCAGAAGCAAAAATTAACACTTACGCCCTGGTGGCCAAAGTATTCTTTACCAAAAATTAGATATTATATGCAAAAGAGTTTCCATCAGGAGCTGTATCCGCTGAAGTAAAAAAATATCAAATCGGAGTTTTAGAAGAAGAGATATTGAAGAAAATATAATTTACTTTTACGCCCCCTAGCGGAAAGTCTGTACGTAACTTGAAAAAGTAACTATACCTAAAATACTCTTCGACATAAATAAAATCGAAAGATAAAATAATTTTTTCAATGGCATGCTTTTAAAGCAAATATATGGAATAAAATGTATTTTGAATTCGACATCTGCATTTACGCACTCTAGCTGCAAAAATATTCAAGCTTCCCAAGGCAAAAAGAATTTTTCAAATCGGACTAATAGTTGCAGAGATATGGTGTATACAGACGGACAAACAAACCGATAGCATAAGCACAATCTTTGTTTACAAAAGACGTGCTAAAAATAGGGGAGATGTAACTCTCCATAGGTTTTCAAAAACATAGATGATGATGCATATCTCACTGTCTTGCAAAGATCTAACATATATCTTTTATCGCAGATATTTGTATTTTATGCTGGAAGAAAATTCCAGAAGATAATATGTAAGGTATTTGGAAAATAATGCCAGCATGTTTTGTATCTTTACTCCCTGCCAAGGTATTGAAATGAAGTAAAACATAGATCAGAATATGTAATTTGTTTTTTATATTTTATTTTTCCATATAGTCTGGCTTGTTCCATACAATGCTGCTAGTGCTGAACAAGTTTTTCAAACCCATCTCTAATATATAACTCTTCAAGCTGTTCTGGAAAACATTTTATCTTAGCAGCTTGAACTCCTGTATCACATATGAAATGAATTGCTTTCAGATATTTCTTGTGCTGCAAACAACTGAAATTCAGATAGTGCCAAATCAAGGCTGTAAGTGTGGAACAACTTCAGATGGCAGCACTGGAACGTGATCTGTCATTATCAAGTTGAAGAAACAAGTGCTTTTTTTCATTGATGAACATGATTGATTCTTTGTTTCAAGCTTTTCAGGGTATTCACATAAGTTTCGGAGTTGATTTCTGTACCTTTGACCATGTACTCCTGGTCAAAGGTCGAGCAAATAAGCATTGACATGCTTCCAGTCTTGCTTTCTTGATTTCAGGTGTAAGTTGATGTGACACCCCTTGAGCACACACTTTCTTGTAGCCCAGATCTACAATAATCTTATTGACATTAGTGAAATCAATTTTTAATTTTTTCTCAATGCCTTCTTACTAATTTGTTAATTTTCTTGATTAAGTTGTTTGACTTTTTGCCTGTTCAGATCCTGAGTTGTGGTGTAACACCTTCCTCCAGACTGTAGTTGTTTAAGCCCAAATCTTACCACCATCCCTTGTTTTTCTCACTGAGCAACCTACAGTATGTCCACAAATATCTTCACCATAGAGAGTCAATCATCAGTGAATTCTGACGGGTGTATCTTGCACTTGTTCACGTGCAGTCGAGCTCTCATCAGCGTGCTATTGTGTACACTGATTCGTTGAGTGTTGTGCAATCATTGTCATCTTCGGATTTCACTGGCCACCTACTTCTTTTTACCGTACGGAGACTTCTTCGTTCTTTGCTCGAGGCTGATGTCCAGATTCGGTTCTGCTGGATTCCTGGGCATGTTGGGATCCCAGGGAACGAGTCTGCTGATGCTGCTGCTAGATCTGCCTCCTCTTTGGTCGTCACACCCTTGCCACTGTTCCACCGTGATTTTCGCTTTCTTGTTCACGATCATATCAGACGAACGTGGCGAAGTCTGTGGGACCAACAGGTGGAGAATAAACTGCACCGTATAAAACCTAACCTTGGAGTCTGGAAATCATCGTGTCGCCGGAACCGTTGGGAAGAAGTTGTTCTTGCGCGTCTCCGCATTGGGCATTGTCGCTTCATGCATAGCTATTTGCTGTGTGGCGACACTGCCCCGGTGTGTGAGACATGCGACTGTTTACTCACCGTCTCTCATGTTTTGTGCAGTTGTGTTCGTTATCATCGGTTTCACTATTTTCAGTCTCATCTGCTGGACGAGGGCGCAGCTACGCTTCAAAAGCTTTTGGGCGACCACTGCGACACTTTCGCAGTATTTTCCTTTTTAAAACAGATTAACGTTTTAAAACTTATTTAAAAAAAAAAAAAGTTATATAATAATTATAATAGTAAATTAATAAATTTATATATAAACCTAATTAACTAACTAGTCTTCACAACTTTCATCATTCTCCTTTCTAACTTTTACCAAGCCTGTCTGCTCTAAATCATTTCACCCCGCTTTTAAAAATCTTTAACTGATAGTTCTGTGTCTGGCGCTCTTTGGCCATGCCTGGCCCTTGCGCCACAAAAATCAATTAACTAACTAACTAACAAATTCTGACGGAAGTTTCATTTTTGTGTGTCAAAAACTATAGCTGCTCACTGTTTCATGCACTTCGACCTGGTTTAAAATGAATCATCCATTTTAGACCAAATACAACACGAACCATTATGTTTTTAGAGACATAGCTCACTGCAAACTGAAGCTCACAAAACAATAAACAAGTTGGAAAAGGCTCAGCTTCAAGATCAACCTCTTGCATGAAATACATGCATGGAAGCATTACTTTCCAAATACCACTCATGTTATTGGCCAGAGACAACTTGTGGAGAAATACAGGAAAGAAAAAGTACTATTGGACATTATATTTATAGATGTGTAGAAGGCATATGATATTCTTAGGCAAGTAATATAGAATTTCCTGAGTGTGAAAATTTGTCAATGAAATGTGTAATTGATAAAGGAAATGTACAGAGATTCCAGAGTGTTAAAAGTAGCATAAAAAGATTTGGAGTAAAAATTTGGAAACTGAAGGAGATTATTAGAAGGTAGAGGACTGAAAATAAGTAGAACCATAAACCAAGTATGTGTGCTGCAGTGAAGAGAGAAAGAATTGAATTGCTGGTGTTAATATCCAGCAAAAAAGTGATAAAATATGTTAGTGTAATCAGGGATCGCATTCCTCCTAAAATTCCTAATATTTTGTGACCCTCCTTTAATTACTAAAATTATACCTAAAATTTGCTATTCATCCTAAAATTTTCGTAAGCTTATTTTTTTAAAAACACAACCGTTATTAACGCCAATAAATTTACCATTACGGTAAGGTAAAAAGACCTGTTATTGTAGAAACACAGCCTATATGCTGTGCTGCTGAAGGGAGGGAAAAATGACGCCATCGAGATGCACTTGCTTCGGGGCGGGCGCTCCACTTTTTTGCCTTCGAACAGTTTTCGAGAGTAACAAGAGATCTAAGGGAAAAGGGGAGGGGTCATTTTCACCCCTGGTTTACGCTTTGCAGACGAACTCCGTGGCACGCAGAAGATCGTACTTTATTTTTGTACATGCCTTGTGGAACCTCCTCTTTCTGCTGATGTTTTGTTATTGTAAACCGCAGGTGGGTGGAAGCAAAGAGGAAACGTGGTCTCCTTCCGTAACCTCCGGTAATGACGATGGGATGGTAGCTGAGTGTTATCGTGGCAGGCAGTAGAGCACGTGATCATTGACCTTCGATCATGCGTCGGCGACAGCGACCTTCGATGCGCAATATATCTCGGCTCCGACTCGCTTTGACTGAACTTGCGTGAGATGCGTATGATAGTTTCTGGTTTTGCGTCTTTTATGGTGTTCTCTGTGCTGTGTGCAGGTTCAGTTCTCTAGTGGTGACCTGCTTTTTTTTTTTTTTTTTTTTTTTCATATCTTCTGACATCCTCGCAGCCAAATTTCGGGAAGTTGTCTGGTTTTGCAATATTGGAACGTGTTTTTGTACTTCCCTTTCATTTTCTGGTTAGTAATACAAGTGTTTAAGATGCCTAAATCCAAAACGAAATTTCAAGATGCGTGGCTCGCCAAAGAATTGGACGGAGTGAAGTTGAAAGAATGGTGTTCTGCAACTGAAACAATATTTTCTGCTAAGTGTATATTGTGTTCAGAAATTTTCAACATTTCTAATAATGGCTTTTCACAAGTAAAAGCGCATCATGAAGGAAAAAAACATTTGCAGAAATTTCAAAGTAAATTTCAAAATAAGTCCATCCTGAAAGCCTTTGGAGGACGGGATCTTCAGCCCAAAACAAATATTAGTGAAGTACTGAGTCATGATTTACAGTTGGCTAAAGCCGAAGCATTATGGGCCATGAATTACTAAAATTATACCTAAAATTTGCTATTCATCCTAAAATTTTCGTAAGCTTATTTTTTTAAAAACACAACCGTTATTAACGCCAATAAATTTACCATTACGGTAAGGTAAAAAGACCTGTTATTGTAGAAACACAGCCTATATGCTGTGCTGCTGAAGGGAGGGGAAAATGACGCCATCGAGATGCACTTGCTTCGGGGCGGGCGCTCCACTTTTTTGCCTTCGAACAGTTTTCGAGAGTAACAAGAGATCTAAGGGAAAAGGGGAGGGGTCATTTTCACCCCTGGTTTACGCTTTGCAGACGAACTCCGTGGCACGCAGAAGGTCGTACTTTATTTTTGTACATGCCTTGTGGAACCTCCTCTTTCTGCTGATGTTTTGTTATTGTAAACCGCAGGTGGGTGGAAGCAAAGAGGAAACGTGGTCTCCTTCCGTAACCTCCGGTAATGACGATGGGATGGTAGCTGAGTGTTATCGTGGCAGGCAGTAGAGCACGTGATCATTGACCTTCGATCATGCGTCGGCGACAGCGACCTTCGATGCGCAATATATCTCGGCTCCGACTCGCTTTGACTGAACTTGCGTGAGATGCATATGATAGTTTCTGGTTTTGCGTCTTTTTTGAGATCTAAGGGAAAAGGGGAGGGGTCATTTTCACCCCTGGTTTACGCTTTGCAGACGAACTCCTTGGCACGCAGAAGATCGTACTTTATTTTTGTACATGCCTTGTGGAACCTCCTCTTTCTGCTGATGTTTTGTTATTGTAAACCGCAGGTGGGTGGAAGCAAAGAGGAAACGTGGTCTCCTTCCGTAACCTCCGGTAATGATGATGGGATGGTAGCTGAGTGTTATCGTGGCAGGCAGTAGAGCACGTGATCATTGACCTTCGATCATGCGTCGGCGACAGCGACCTTCGATGCGCAATATATCTCGGCTCCGACTCGCTTTGACTGAACTTGCGTGAGATGCGTATGATAGTTTCTGGTTTTGCGTCTTTTATGGTGTTCTCTGTGCTGTGTGCAGGTTCAGTTCTCTAGTGGTGACCTGCTTTTTTTTTTTTTTTTTTTTTTTCATATCTTCTGACATCCTCGCAGCCAAATTTCGGGAAGTTGTCTGGTTTTGCAATATTGGAACGTGTTTTTGTACTTCCCTTTCATTTTCTGGTTCGTAATACAAGTGTTTAAGATGCCTAAATCCAAAACGAAATTTCAAGATGCGTGGCTCGCCAAAGAATTGGACGGAGTGAAGTTGAAAGAATGGTGTTCTGCAACTGAAACAATATTTTCTGCTAAGTGTATATTGTGTTCAGAAATTTTCAACATTTCTAATAATGGCTTTTCACAAGTAAAAGCGCATCATAAAGGAAAAAAACATTTGCAGAAATTTCAAAGTAAATTTCAAAATAAGTCCATCCTGAAAGCCTTTGGAGGACGGGATCTTCAGCCCAAAACAAATATTAGTGAAGTACTGAGTCATGATTTACAGTTGGCTAAAGCCGAAGCATTATGGGCCATGAAAGTTGCTAAGGACAATATGTCTTTTGTTTCATGCACTGAAACAGTTGAACTTTTCAAAGAAATGTTTCCTGATTCTGCTATTGCAGCCAAAATGCAACTTAAAGAAAAAAAGTTGCTTATGTGATATCACATGGATTGTCAAAATATTTTGAAGAGGATTTGAAAAAAGACATTGCATCTAGTAGCCCAGGAAAGGTTACTATAGCATTTGATGAAACTACAAATACACAAGTGAAACGGCAGTTGGATGTGTATCTCAGGTACTGGTCTTCAGAAATAAATTCAGTTTCTTGCCGATACCTAACAAGCATTTTTCTGGGTCATATAACAGCAGATATTTTGCTAAAGGGATGTAAGGTCAGGTGATGCGTAACATCACAGCCTCTCCTTGACAAATGTCAACCCCGCCTTCTCGTGGTGCATCCTGTTCCCACTAAAGGGGCTCTGACGACCGCAAATAGCGGTATAACTATACCATCGGGATCAGAGGAAATGCTATCCCACACTCACCAACCCGCTTGGCCAGCGTGGTGAGTTATGGCCAAACACCTCCAAAATGACTCTACAACTTAAATCTTGGCCCTCAGTCTCCGGCAGCTGGAATGTACCTGGCCAAAGCAGCGGCCAGTGCGACATGAAGGCAGAGGGTGCTAAGAATCCCCGGAGGACCGGACTAGGCTGCCATTTGATGCTGACCTTGGCTACCTACAACGGACGCTCCCTATCTTCTGATTCAAGGCTTCTTGAATTGGAAGAGGAACTACAAAGGATCAAGTGGGACATCGTCGGGCTGAGTGAGGTAAGGAGAAAAGGAGAAGATCTCATTGAACTGAAAAGTGGACATCTCTTCTATTATCGTGGGACAGATACTGGCAGAACTAGTGGTGTTGGATTTATAATAAACAAGAAACTGAAGGATAAAGTGGTAGAAGTTGAAAGTTCCTCTGACAGAGCTGCACGACTCGTTATCCAACTATCGAGAAGATACCAGGCTCAGATTATTCAAACTTATGCACCCACCACAAGTCATCCTGAAGAAGAAATTGAAGAATTTTATGAGGAAATTCGTCATCTAAATAATAAAGGTAAGCAGCACTTGAAGATAATTATGGGAGATTTCAATGCAAAAATAGGGCACCGGCAACAGAATGAAACTTCAGTAGGTAAATTCGGTCACGGCAACAGAAACCAGCGTGGAAATACTCTCGTTGAGTTTGCAGAGGCAGAAGGATTTTTCATCTTGAATTCCTTTTTCAAGAAAAAGCCACACAGGAAATGGACATGGAGACATCCAATTGGGACGACAAGTGAAATTGATTTTATTATGTGTAACAAAAAATTCGTCATCGAAGACTGCAGTGTGCTAAACAAGTTCAACACAGGTAGTGACCATAGATTGGTGAGATGTAAGATGCACCTCAACACTAAACTGGAACGTGGCAAGCTCATAAGACAAACAAAATGTATTGACATAACCAACCTTAAAAAACACCATAATACTTTCAAGTTGGAACTGAAGAACAGATTCTCTGCTTTAGAAGGCCTAACATCGGAAGAAGTGGATATTTCGGAAGTTAACAGAAAAGTAACCAAAGCTCTTATGGAAACAGCAACAAAATTAGCTGGGTCTAAGAACAAGTTGCATGTAAACAAATTATCAGGAAAAACCAAAATGTTGATGCAAAAAGAAGACAGATGAGGACAACTAAAGAAGATGTGACTTCCAAAGTGGAATATATAGAGCTATGCAAGACAGCACGAAAAAGTATCACTGAAGACGTAAGGAAATTCAACTGTGAGCTAGTGAGGAAAGCAATTGAAAACAACCAAAGCCTAAAGATAGCAAAGGGACATCTCAGTAAGGGAAGAAAACAGATTATGGCTCTGAGAAAAGAAGATGGTTCTATAACAAGAAATAGAGGCGAAATTTTGACAAGAGTGAAAGATTTCTACTCCAAATTATATGAAAGGGATGATACATGTACTCCAGACATCATGAAAGGTACCAGAGTTCTTCCAGTCCTCCCAGCAGAAGTTGCTCATGCAATCAAGAACATGAAGCGGGGGAAAGCTCCAGGAGAAGATGGAATTACTATAGACATCATACAAGAAGCAAGTGGAGAAATTGAAACAGTACTCGCCCAAATTTTCACTCGATGCCTTAATGAAGGGAAGATTCCTTAGGATTGGAACAATGCTACAATGATCCTGCTACATAAAAAAGGTGGCATTGAGGATCTCAGGAACTACAGACCTATCAGCCTCCTATCAGTGGTTTATAAAATCTTCACTAAAGTTCTTTCACACCGCTTGAAGGTAACACTGGACATGGCTCAACCGAGAGAACAAGCTGGATTCAGGAGTGGCTACAGCACAATAGATCATATCCATGTACTGAGAGAACTAATTGAAAGAGCGAGGGAATATGAACTTCCATTGTGCATGGCTTTTATCGATTATGAAAAAGCCTTTGATTCGGTGAAACCATCAGCAGTTACCACGGCTCTGAAATCCTGCGGTATTGAAGATGCATACATTAATATTATTAATAACATCTATGAAAATGCAAGTGCAAAGATTCGGCTGTTTGAAAATACAACACACATAAAAATTGGAAAGGGAGTGAGACAAGGTGACACCATATCTCCGAAGCTCTTTAATGCCACATTGGAAAATGTCTTTCAATCACTGAACTGGGAAAACAAAGGGATAAAGATTAATGGAGATTATCTAACCCACCTTCGTTTTGCTGATGACGTAGTCATTTTTGCAACTACCCCATCAGAGCTGCAGAGTATGATCCAGGAACTTGCTGACAAGAGTAAAGAAGTGGGATTAAAAATGAACTTTCAGAAGACAAAAGTGATGTTCAATGCTTTTACAAGAAATGAAGATTTATCGATTGATGGAGAAAAACTGGAAATAACAGATACGTATGTTTATCTTGGACAGCAGATATCAAGTGAGGGTCACATTGATGAAGAAATTAATCGGCGTACAAAACTTGCCTGGAGAGCTTTTGGAAGAAACAGCATAATTTTCAAGAGCAATATGCCATTATGTCTTAAAAGAAAAGTGTTTGATCAATGCATCCTTCCAGTGCTTACGTATGGTGCAGAGACGTGGACCTTAACTAAAAGAGACATACAAAGGCTGCAGACAACTCAAAGAAGCATGGAGAGGTGCATGCTTGGTATAACCAGGAGAGATAAGAAGAGGAACTCGTGGATCCGAAAAATGACGAGAGTGGAAGACATCATGATCAGAGTTAAATCCCTGAAATGGCAATGGGCTGGACATACTGCCAGAAGGACAGACCATAGATGGACAGCCGAAATTTTAGATTGGATTCCAAGGGACAGGAAAAGACCCAGAAAAAGACCACATGGGAGATGGGTGGATGAAATTCGTAAATATGCGGGAGTGACATGGAGGAGACTGGCACAAGACAGACCGTTGTGGAGGAAACTTGGGGAGACCTTCGTCCAGCAGTGGATTGATAATGGTTGACAATGATGATGATGATGATTTTGCTAAAAGAAATTCTTGATGTGTTATCATCCTTCAATATTTCGTTGAACAGAATTATTTGTGTATCCATGGACAGCCCAAATGTAAATAAGTGCTTTTCATGCAAATTCAATGAAGTTGTAAAACAAGAAACAGGCCAGAAATCTTTGGAACTAGGTTTTTGCAACCTGCATGTTGTTAGTAATGCATTTAAATTTTTTTTGACAAGCTTAAATATAGATTTTGACGAATTTGCTACTGATATGCATTACTTTTTAAAGAGTAGTGCTTTAAGATGAGAGGATTATAAATCTGTCCAGGATATAACATTGGTCACAGCCAAATTTCTTTTGCGTCCTGTCAGCAACAGATGGTTAACCGTTGGTTCTGTAGCCCAGAGGCTCTTGGATCAATGGCTAAATATTACAGAATATTTTTTAAACTTCTTGCCATCTCAAAAAAATTTTGAAAAACAACTACGCAATTCGGCAAGGTATAAAAGAATTCACTGTTTCCTGAAAAATGAGCTAACTCCTTGCTATTTAGCATTAATTTCATTTTCACACCAAAATTTTGAAAAGTTTTCATTATGTTATCAGAGTGAAGAACCAAAAATACACCACTTATATTCTGATTTAAATACTTTAATGAGGAATGTTATGGCTCAGTTTATCCAAGATGATGTTATTGCAGGGAAGTTTGGAGAAGACCTAAAGAATGTAGATTTTGAAAACAAAAATTCATGGAAAAAACTAGGGGAGTTAGAAGTTGGTATGAAGACAAAAAATCTCCTCAGGAATGTTCAGGAGACCAGGCAGAAATTATTTCTCTTAGATGTAAGATCATCACTAATTGCAACCACAAAATATTTAAAGTCTAATTTGCCATTCTGCAATCAAAAGCTAAGAGGCATAGAAGTTTTAAAGGTAAAAGAACCAAAGAAAGAGTCCACTCAACTTTCAGTCACTGAAGGACTTTCGGAAATAACCAGAATTTCAAGTGTTTTGCATCTTTCTGAGGAACAAATTGATAGAGTAAGAGAAGAGTGGAAACTTTTAAATTGCAATAAGCCAACTCTAGATGAACTAGTGAAATTTTCAGAGGAAGGGCATATTCCCGTGCGGATTGAGCATTACTGGCGTAATATATTTAGTATTAAAGACTCTAGCGGAAAAGAAAAATACTCGAATCTTGCTAAACTCATCAAGTCAATATTAGTTTTACCTCATGGTAGTGCTGATGCAGAAAGGGGATTTTCGGTTAACACTACTCTGTTAAGGAAGGACAAGGCTAACTTAAAAGACTCAACTATAACATCATTAAGAATAGTTAAAGGGGCCATTAAACACCATGGATGTGTAAGTAAAGTTCCCATAACAAGAAATTTGTTAAATAGTGTTCGTGATTCACATAAATTTTATAAAGAGTATGTTGATAAGCTGAAGGAAGAAGAATAAAAAAAGGTAAAAGAAAGGAAGCAGAAAGAGAGGGAAAATAAGGAAAAGCAGCTAGAGAAAAAAAGAAAAGCTGAGTTTGATGACAAAATAAAAGAAAATGATGCAGAAATAAATAGGCTTAAAAAAGATAAAGAAGCCTCCCTAGCAGTAATTCAAGAGGGAACAGAAAGAATGAGAAAAGCTGTAGAAAAACAAAATACTGTTGAAATAGCAGTTGCCTCTAACTTGATCATACAAGGTTCAGCTGAAATAAAGAAAACTGAAAGTAAATTAGTTGTGGTGGAAGCAGAAAAAGATAGGCTAATCAGGAAAAGGTTAAAACAATAATATGAAAAAAGTAATTCAGTGAACAATTGTACATAGTTCTTGG
The DNA here is from genome assembly GCA_039090855.1 of Macrothele yani. NCBI lineage: Eukaryota > Metazoa > Arthropoda > Arachnida > Araneae > Macrothelidae > Macrothele > Macrothele yani. The sequence continues at coordinate 52,361,285 of CM077027.1, read as the reverse complement.
TTTTCAATTACCTTTTTAGGATATTATAATTTAATGTGAAACCTGAAAACTTTACTGTGAAAATCGTGAATTGCTTCTGGTTCAACAGCATATTAATGTTCAAAGTGAAACTTGAATGTGGTAAATATACTTGAATATGATAATAACACGTGAAAAGATAAGAACTGAACATTAGAAGTAAATCATACTTAAACTTTAGACATTAGAGGTTATGCAAAAAATTTGGGTGTGAACTTCGACCATATATACTAATGGACTGCGCATTGGCAATAGCTGCATCAAAGCCGCCATGGCTCAAACATTGGGCACGTCATCATCAGACTCCAAATTTCGTGTAAAAATGCTGTTATGATTACTAATTTACGCTGCAGAACTTCAGTGTTTTCGGTGTATTATGTGAATGCGCCTCATATATAATGAAAACTCTTCAGGTAAGTTTACTTATGAGCTATATACATGCATGATTGGGTTGTTTACATTTTGTGATTTATAATGTGATGAACATTTGCGAAGAATTTGGAACATGCATTCCATTTTTTTTTTCTTAAGTTGCTATATTTTTATATCAATAGTTGCAAGTTTCTGGTTAAGTAATTGAACTTTATTGACTTAGGTATTTAATTCGTTTCTTACCCATGAAAAATCATAGAACTTTCTTTACTATATCGCTCAGAGCAACCATAAGCACAGCATGTGTAACCCATCTTTTGACTGTTGTCATGTGATTTTATGTTGGAGCCAGAAATTTTGATGTCATGCACAGTCTATCAGTATATATGGTTGAAGGGTGTGAAGCAAACTCTTTACAATGTATACAAAGTTGTTTTACTAGATGTATACAAATATACATCTAGTTTTTATTGAAATACACTCCTAAAATTTTCCTAAAATTTTTCTAAAAAGTCCTAAAATTCCTACCTAAAATTTTCCAGAAGTATGCTATGATCCCTGGTGTAATACCTGGGTCCAGTACTGGTAGAAAATGGGAAAAAGTAAATGGCTGAGTGCAGGTAGGAATAAGTGATTTGAGAGGAACAAACAGTAGGTCTGCTGTGTCATAGAAGGCTGCCAGTGAAGCTGAAAAGTGAAGTTTTGAAGGCAATTGCAAGTTCATTAGTGCTCTATAATGCTGAAACATGGTCATTGATAAAATGTTGGGAGAATAAACTGGAAAATGAAGATGCTGCAGTACACATGTGATGTCTCTAGAAAAGATAGTGAGAAAATAAGAGCTGTAGTTAAACTGATGTCGGTTTCAAAAAGTGCCGAAGAACCATGATTGTAGTATTAGTATGGAGCTGCGTGGAAGGTGGACCAGAGAAAGATCTGAGGTGAGGTGGAAGGACTGTGACAATAGCCACACGAAAAAGGAGAATTTATAGCATAGGACAATAGTTTTTAACTAGCAGTTCAATTAGCTCCACAGGTGTTCCACAAAAATCTGCAGATCAGTGTAAATTTATGTAAAACTGTTATGATAAGAATTAATCAGTCAGGTTTTTGTGTTAAGTTTTTGTGACATTTTTATTATGTATGATCCAATAAAAGTTTCAGTTTAATAACATCTATTTCTTTAATTATTTCACTGTACTTAACATAGTGAAGTAAATGAATGTTAAAAACATAAATGCAAAGTAATATATATACACACGGTCTTATCAGAATAATATGACCACCAACCTAATTATGGGAATAACCACCCTTGGCCTGGATGATAGTGGCAAGACAGCATGGCATGAATGCAGTGATGCCCTGGAAGGTTGCCTGAGGCACATATGCCCATTCAGACTGCAGTAGAGCACGGAAGGCCTGGAAATGACGTGGTTGTGGGTCAGTACGTTGAACCTGTTGATCCAAATAGTCCTACATGTGCTCTATGGAATTGAGGTTGGGGGATTTCGCCAGCCAAGGGAAAACTGAGACATCGCTCTCATGTTCCTGGAACCAGTCACGGCACCCCCTTAGCAACGTGGCAGGGCGCATTGTTCTGTTGGTAGGCACCATCACCACCAGGGTAAACGTCAAACATGAAGGAATGCATGTGGTCAGTGCGGACGGACATGTAGCCACTGGCGTTCAGAGACCCATCCAGTGTTACCAGAGATCCTAGGTCATACCAGGAAAACATTCCCCAGACATGCACACTGCCACCGCCGGCCTGTACTTGATTGACAAGTGTGTCTGGGTGTTGGTTCTCATTGTCTGATACCATATCCACCACCGCCCGTCACTTCTGTGGAGTAGAAGCCACGCTTCGTCGGAGAAGGCAACCTTTTCCCACTGTCCAATAACAGTACTTCCATGTGAACTGCAGGCATCGTTGCCGATAGACCTGGGTTAACATGAGCGCCTTGAGGCAACGTCGACTCTGAAGACCCATGCGCAATGGGGTTAGTTCTACTGTTATCAGAGACACGTACCTGGGTTCCCTAGCATTCATTTGCATGGTAAATTGCTGCACTATTGTGCGTCGATTGCCCTTTACCAGTCGACGGAGGCTATGTTCTCCTCTGGGGTTGATGGCCTTTGGGGCTTCACAGTTATGACGTCATGAGGTACTCGGTGTGCCAGCGATCCATTCTTGATACACCCTTACTACAGCACCTTATGAAGAACCCATGATGTCTGCTTTTTCCAAGACGCTTCCACCCTTGACTCAGTAGCCGATGATCATTCTTTTGAACGTCCATCAAATCACTACCTATGCCCATTGTACTCACATAATGCACTATGGCTCATATGTCCTGGGCGGCCACATATATATCTCTGTGTGGTTGACCTTGTCACGTGCACTCTGTGACGGGGCTGGGCACGTACACTGTGATTCCTGGGGTGGACATATTATTGTAATACGACCGTTTGTGTGTATATACATGTAACATAAAAGTAACCAAAGCTCTTATGGAAGCAGCAACAAAATTAGCTGGGTCTAAGAACAAGTTGCATGTGAACAAATTATCAGGAAAAACGAAAATGTTGATGCAAAAAAGAAGAGAGCTGAGGACAACTAAAAAAGATGTGACTTCCAAAGTGGAATATATAGAGCTATGCAAGACAGTATGAAAAAGTATTACTGAAGACGTAAGGAAATTCAACTGTGAACTAGTGAGGAAAGCAATTGAAAACAACCAAAGCCTGAAGATAGCAAGGGGACATCTCAGTAAGGGAAGAAAACAGATTATGGCACTGAGAAAAGAAGATGGTTCTGTAACAAGAAATAGAGGCGAAATTTTGACAAGAGTGAAAGATTTCTACTCCAAATTATATGAAAGGGATGATACATGCACTCCAGACATCATGAAAGGTACCAGAGTCCTCCCAGTCCTCCCAGCAGAAGTTGCACATGCAATCAAGAACATGAAGCGGGGAAAAGCTTCAGGAGAAGATGGAATTACTGTAGACATCATACAAGAAGCAAGTGGAGAAATCGAAACAGTATTCGCCCAAATTTTCACTCGATGCCTTAATGAAGGGAAGATTCCTGAGGATTGGAACAATGCTACAATGATCCTGCTACATAAAAAAGGTGACATTGAGGATCTCAGGAACTACAGACCTATCAGCCTCCTATCAGTGGTTTATAAAATCTTCACTAAAGTTCTTTCACACCACTTGAAGGTGACACTGGACATGGCTCAACCAAGAGAACAAGCTGGATTCAGGAGTGGCTACAGCACAATAGATCATATCCACATACTGAGAGAACTAATTGAAAGAGCAAGGGAATATGAACTTCCACTGTGCATGGCTTTTATGGATTATGAAAAAGCCTTTGATTCAGTGAAACCATTAGAAGTTACAATGGCTCTGAAATCCTGCGGTATTGAAGATGCGTACATTATTATTATTAATAACATCTATGAAAATGCAAGTGCAAAGGTTCGGCTGTTTGAAAATACAACACACATAAAAATTGGAAAGGGAGTAAGACAAGGTGACACCATATCTCCGAAGCTCTTTAATGCCACATTGGAAAATGTCTTTCAATCACTGAACTGGGAAAACAAAGGGATAAAGATTAATGGAGATTATCTAACCCACCTTCGTTTTGCTGATGACATAGTCATTTTTGCAGCTACCCCATCAGAGCTGCAGAGTATGATCCAGGAACTTGCTGACAAGAGTAAAGAAGTGGGATTAAAAATGAACTTTCAGAAGACAAAAGTGATGTTCAATGCTTTTACAAGAAATGAAGATTTATCGATTGATGGAGAAAAACTGGAAATAACAGATACGTACGTTTATCTTGGACAGCAGATATCAAGTGAGGGTCACATTGATGAAGAAATTAATCGGCGTACAAAACTTGCCTGGAGAGCTTTTGGAAGAAACAGCATAATTTTCAAGAGCAATATGCCATTATGTCTTAAAAGAAAAGTGTTTGATCAATGCATCCTTCCAGTGCTTACATATGGTGCAGAGACGTGGACCTTAACTAAAAGAGACATACAAAGGCTGCAGACAACTCAAAGCAGCATGGAGAGGTGCATGCTTGGTGTAACCAGGAGAGATAAGAAGAGGAACACGTGGATCCGAAAAATGACAAGAGTGGAAGACATCATGATCAGAGTTAAATCCCTGAAATGGCAATGGGCTGGACATATTGCCAGAAGGACAGATCATCGATGGACAGCTGAAATTTTAGATTGGATTCCAAGGGACAGGAAAAGACCCAGAAGAAGACCACATGGGAGATGGGTGGATGAAATTCGAAAGTATGCAGGGGTGACATGGAGGAGACTGGCACAAGACAGACCGTTGTGGAGGAAACTTGGGGAGACCTTCGTCCAGCAGTGGATTGATAATGGTTGACAATGATGATGATATATATATATATATGTATGTGGTGGTCATAATGAATGGCTCATCGATGTGTATATACACACACACTCACACCGATGAGCCATTCCATTATGATCACCCCTAGCCTAGAGAAATGAACGTGCCTGGAGACCGAGCGGTGGCACAGGTGAAGTTCACAAAGTAGTATATATACAACCCGAGGACTGGCTTTCGGTTAGTAGAGTGTTGGGAGTCAGAATGTTAAAAGCTGCTGATTTATCTAAGTTTGATAAAGGACAAATTGTGATGGCACAGCGCATCGGAACTACGATCTCGGAAATGGCATGGCTTGTGGGTTGTTCGCGTGCCGCTGTAGTAAGTATGTATCAAAAGTGGTGCACAGATGGCCAAATGACGAACCGTCGCCCAGCCGTGTGTTGCCAGCAGCTCATTGATGCCAAGATGAACGGATACTATCGTTCATTGTTCACAGCGACCACAAGTGCCACAGTGCGACAAATCACCCACAGCTACAACAGTGGTGATCAGGACAATGTGTCGCAGCACACAGTTCATCGCAGCCTTCTGCACATGTGCCTGCATGGCTGAAGACCCAGCTTGGTCCTCGTGCTCACTGCACATCATTGCCAACAATGCATGAAATGGGCCCAAGATCATTGAGATTGGGCCATGGTTGATTGGAAGAAAGTGGCCTGTTCTGACAAATCAAGATACCTGGTGCATCACATAGACAGCCAAGCATGAATACTCGGATTACCAATGGAGGCTATTGCATCTGGATGCAGTGTCTGGTACAAACAGGCTGGCAGTGGCAATGTTACGTTGCGGGCGATGTTTTCTTGGGACACTTAAGGCCCCATCGTGACAGCTGTTGGGTATCAGAACATCATTGCAGATCAAGTTCACCCATTCATGGCAACTGTGTTCCCTGCTCGTGATGGCTATTACCAACAGGATAATGCGCCATGCAACACTGCCAGAATTGTCAAGGAGTGGTTCGAGGTACATGCTGATGACTTGCTGTTAACGCCATGTTCTCCAAATTCACCTGACATGAACCCAATCTAACATTTGTGGTTCGACTAGGAAGTGCAAGTTCGCGCTAAATCACCACCACTCCAAAACGTACGAGAACTGGAGGACCTGCTGTTGACATTATGGTACCAGATACCCCAGGATACCTAATGCCACCTCATCAAATCGATGCCTCGCAGATTGGCAGCTGTTTTGCGGACTAAAGGGGGTTCCTACAGCTTATTAGGTAGGTGGTTGTAATGTAATGGCTTATTGGTGTATATGATTAGGCTTCTGCAAAGTGTAGCAATATAATATTCCATGGTTCCTGGTGTTGAACTTATGTTATACAGTGGGACACAGAAATATCTGTGAAACCATGGAGTTAATTATATATTAGAACATGTCTGTAATAGTGATGCATTTTAACAACAAAAGATAAAAAAACATCAAGAGTTTTATCTTGTTAAAAGTGAGTCCTTTTATTTTTTTTATGAGTGTCAGGCATATTCAGTTAGTACTGTTTGGCTATTAAAGCTGTGGTTGCACATTTTTTTAACTTTTGTCTGACTCGCCATACCTTAAACTACTTTTCTACATTGTTTTCACCATTATTGAGGCATTTATCATAATGGGGTACCAGTTTTTGTTTCCCCTCATCCTAGAATGAGGCCACCTATGAAGATGGCCACTTCTGTACTGCTTCTTTGTCTTCATCGTCAAAGAAACTGCGACCAGTAAGGAACTTCTCCCAATGCAAAAACATGTGATGGTCACTTGGCAATAGATTTGAACTGCATATGTGGGGGGGTGATCCATTTGTTTCGAGCCAAATGACGTGATGAGTGCTTGAGTTTGTGCAGAAATGTGAGGCCGTGCATTGTCAGGAAGCAAGACAACGCAGCGAGTAAGCATGCCACTCCTTTTGTTCTGGTTCGTGCAACACAGTTTTGCCAAGATCTCACAATAGGCTGATAAGTTTACTGTTCGGTCTTTAGCCAACAATTAAACGAGCAAAACTTCTTGCCTGTCCCGAAAAACTGTGCACATAAACTTGCGCTTCAAATTGTCTGCTTGAATTTCTTCCTTTTCAGTGATGAGGTGTGCTGCCAATCCATGGACTGGTTCTTTGATTCCAGAGTCATGTGGGACATCCATAGCTTGAGAACCCATCACCTTGCTCACTGTATTGCATAAGAAAGGTTAATGCACTGTCAGCCAGCCAGACCACTTGCTTTTGTGCTCTTCGGAGAGCATCTTTGGCACCCAGCGTGAGCACAATTTCTGAAATCCCAAATGTTCTGTCAGAATTTTGTAGAGAACAGTCCTTGAAATTTGTGGGAAATGCAAAGAAAGTGGTGAAATTGTGAAACATCTGTCCTCACAAACTATTGTGTCAACCACATGCATCTTTGACCACAGATGGCTAGGCACTGTGCTCCTCGTTGGGCATGTTCTCATGACCTTCATTGAACTGTCTGACCCTTTTCCTCACCATTCCATCACTCATGGCAGTTGGACCATACACCTCACAAATCTGCTGATGAATGTCAGCGGGTTTCACATTTTTGCATTCAAAAATTGAATTGTGGACCTAATCTTGCAGTAGGCAGGCCGCTCAGTGGTCTAAGCGATGGCCTCTGATCATTCGTCCGAACGGGGTCCGGGTTCGAATCCCGGTGAGGCATGGATGTTGTGTTTGTCTTTCGGCACTGGCTCTCTCCCTTCCCTGGAACCAGTGACCCTAAATTAGGGACGGGCGACTGCTTATAGCCCATTAAGTTGCTCACGGTGGTCGTTAAACCTCCAATCAAAAAAAAAAAAAATCAAAAAAAATAAACACACAAAACAACATATAAACACGATCTGATGTTCTTGTAATGGTGTGCCTTGAATGAGGGAACTCGGTGTGCATGCACGATATTACTACCACAGTGCTGCAGCAAAAATATTTGCAAATGGTACTTTCTGAATATGCCTCGTATGTACCATTTTTCATATTCTAGATTTGCACTTTATGCTTTCATTGAAGTTTCACTGATTGTTGACATCAGTTTTTCTCAGAATTATTAACACAGCAGTCAGACATCTCTGAATTGCCTGTATTTACTGTTCATCACATAACATCAGTCACATCAGAAAACTTGAAAATTATGTTGCCCTCGAGAGGGAATCGGACTCACATTTCCCGATTTCCGTTCGAGCATGCTATCTGTTACACCACCCAGAAATATTAAGTCCCAGGTATCTGAGTGTTAAGAATCAGAACATTTTCTGATTTTCACCAGTCAAAGGTGATGTGATCGATGTTACATGATGAACAGTAAACACAGGCAAGTCGGAGATGTCCGATTGCTGTGTTAACAATTCTGAAGCATCTCCACATATTATGAGAAAAAATATTTCTTTCACAGAAATTGTTCAGTTGTGCTGTTGTTCATCCAAGTTTTTTTTTTTTTTTTCCTGAATGCCTCTTTTCCCACTCTTGTTACTCAGTGAATGTTGTTGTTCACAGTATGTTTTCCAAGAATGTTGCAGATTAGTGCAAAACTGTTCATTGTATTTAGGTCAGTTTCTGACCATTTGAAAAATCTTGTTCCTTAAAATTGCAATTATTGTTCTGGAATACTAGTTGTACACTCTTCGAAGTTTTTCCTTTTTCTTCATGCAACTGCCTGCTTTGTTTTAGTATCTGCTGTTTTCATTTTGTTTAAAAGTTTTTCTTTTTTTGTTGTTTCTTCTTACTTGGGTTCAATGTTTGTAACTTTTTAGGGTTTGTTCTGCTTCGCTTAAATTTGTGAGGATTTAAAAAAATGAAAAATAAATTTTTAACAAGGTGAAAACCCATTACGTTTTTCACTGTCCTTTGAAAACTACATGGAAAAGCAAGAAATTTTTATAGTGTTGCATTTTTATTTAATTTTTTTAAATGTACTCTTCTCATTTTCATTAATATAGACTTTTTGTCGCACACTATTAGTTTCTAAGAAATTATGTTGTCAAAGTTTATAATTTTTTTTTTTGTACTGTCAAATTTTTTTTTGACTGTTTTTACCTATTTTTACTAGGAAAACCATGTAGACAGGGGTGATACTCAAAGAGCCATATCTGTTTACAAAGACATTGCAGTAAGTTTTGTAATATGTTTCTTTGTTTTTATTTAAATATTTGTTATGTGCATGTGTTCCAAAACAAAAATCAGCAATTTAATATGGCTTATTTATTTATTTATTTTTTAGAGTGCTTGTTTGAAAATAAGGAGACAAAAAGAAATGGAATTAGAAGTAATGTCTGGTAATATACAAGGCTGGGAAGGAGAGGTATCATTTTATTTCTATATATTTCATGAAAGTGAAAACACTATTGTCTTTAAAGAAATGTTCTTCCATAATATTTATGATATACAAGTTTTTGAATACTGGGTGTTTCACTGGGTAGTGACAAAAGAAAGGGACAATAAAGTTAACCTACTTTATTGGAAGAGGAAAAAGACGTTTACAGGAGTAAGAGTAGGCAAAAGGTAATCAATGGATGACATGTTCCACATGATGACCATCCGCTGTCGCAACGCTGCAAATACGTGCTTCGAAGTGCTGCAATATTGATGGGAAGATGTTCGACGGGATCCATGCAATTTCCTGTTGGATGGCACATCAGAGGTCAGGCAGTGTTCACGGGTTGTCCTGGTACACCCGATCTTTCAGATAGCCCCACAAAAAGAAGTCGAGTGGCGTTAAATCGGGGCTGTACGTAGGCGAAGATAGACCGGCTAAAAAACATTGGGGGAATCGTCTGGCGATGACCCGTGGGCCATACTGCTGGTGAAGCAAATCAAGAACAGCATTTGTGGAGTGTGGCGGTGCTCTGTCCTGTTGAAATGTGCAGTTGTGAATCCAGTTTTTCTGGACTGCAGCGGGAAAAAAATGATTCTTCAAAAGGTCACTGTAGGCGGCAGCGGTAACTGTAGACTCCAGGAAAAATAACCCAATGGGGCCATCACCACTCATTGCACACCAAACGGTTAGCTTCAGCGGATGGAGAGGCTTCACTACCCAGACCGCCGGCTTCACACTTCCCTAGATGCGTAATTGCGTAATTTTGCCGGTTAACGTAGCCTTCCAACCAGAAGTGCGCCTCATCGCTGAAGACAATGCTCTTCACATCAAAGTTGTGCTCATCAATCAGTGAACACATGTCATTCGCAAGCTCATAATGTTGCTGGACGGCTGTTATATTTAAAGGCCGAAGCACCTGGATTTTGTGGGGAAACATTTACAAATCTGACGTCACGACGCGCCATGCGGACACTGACCTAGCGTCTAGTTGCTGCACAAGTCTTCGTGTTGACCTACCAGCTACTTCGTGCGGGAGTTCTCGTGAGGTTTCAATGTTTTCCGCCATCCTGCGCTGTTCTTCTCTTCTTCTCCATGCTTGCCACGTCATCTGTGGCACTGACAGTTCATTCAAATTTCGCTACCAATTTCGTCAGGTACGCATGGGATGGCTTGCAACTGTTCTTAAATGCTGTACCCCACTTTCGTAACACCTTTGTAGGGTTTCTGCCCTCCGCATCCCAATTTTTCACCAAGGAAACTCTTTCTTCCATGGTACATCACTGCATGTCTGAAATCGCGTGTCCACCAACGCACTACTTCCTCACGAATGCCTGTCACCTTCTGATCGACGTCACAGTGCCGTCTCGTTATTCTATAACGATTTATTCCACAGGAAAGATGTCACTACCCAGTGAAACACCCTGTATGTTTATAATCCTCCTCTGAGCCTGATTCTTAGTTCAGTTCAATAATTTTTGTGATCTAACTTCATCAGAGATACGTATATGACCCAATAGTAATTATGGCTACAAACTGTCACTTAATTTGTTTGCTATAACTTACCATTGAAATTCAGGAATCCTGTGAAAAGACACTGTAGAACTGATTAAAGCTTGGCCCTCAGAATATTTTGTTTGTGTTTGTGCCATATGCATACTTGCCAGGTTTTACGATCTACCGTAAAATTTACGGAAATGTGACTTGTTTTACGGGCAAAATTTTAATTTTAGGGATTTCATGATTCTCCGAGAATTTTTTTTTTCTTTTTCTGATGATTTTGCACCCACTATTAAAACTTATTTTATTTAACTTAATCCATTCAAAGTAAAGTGCCGATGTAAGTTACAAATAACTTTTCAGTTACATATGTTTATGTGGGAACGTTTGCCACAGTTTTCCCATGATTTAGGTTTGTTTTGTGTTGTTTCAATACTGAAACTTGCGCTGCGCATAAAATTTACTGCAGAAACCACCTGGGCTTGTTTAACCTTGGGCTTGGGCCTATCTCCCTCTCGCTGCCTCCCACCCCTCTCCTTTTCAGATAATGCGTTGTTCGTCCCCCTGGTCGCAACTTCTCAGTAGGCCAGCATGGGGTGTGTCTTTATTACTCCCAGTTCGAAATGTTATCTCAGAACATAGTTATCGTAGAAAAAAATTCAAACAGATTTTAAATCTGTGGAATTTTTAAGCCCAGATCCAGTACCCAACATGACGAAATTAAGCAAAAGTTGCAAGTTTTGTGAAATTAAAAATGCATTGGGTCTTGGTTTCGTAACTTCTTCTCTGGCAATAAATTTGACCTAACAAAAGAATGCTAATATAAGAGGAAGTTGAAAAAAAAATAAAAGAAATAATAATAGTCTGACGTTCATTCGAGGCAGTGCTTTTCCAGCATTGATTTATTTTGCTGGTCCGTTAGTCAGTAAGTTTTCTACGCTTTCCAACCATGCTTTTTTTGTTCGTCGCTTGATAACGTGCATAAAAATGTCTTGGCTTGATTCAACGAAATTAATATGTTGGGGTACTAATTTTTCCTCTGCGAATTGCATCTCTTTAAACTGTTACTGTTTTACTATAGCAGTTTTACTTGCATTTTTTTTTTCAAGTGTCAATAAATTTAGTATTAGTGATTTGCTATGAGTAGCAATATGAAAGGGGGTGGAGGGAAGTGCTATCAAACATTATGTGATGCATATTCTGCAGAATTCTCGTGTATTGCAAAATCTTCAAAAAATGAAAAATGCATTTCGCACTACATGTTGATGTAATTTCAGCGTTTCACGTGGTGGAAGGAATGATATTTCTAGTGTCAAGCATAAATCTAATATTGACTGCGTAGAAAAAAAAATACGAAATTAACTTCCATTGTTAAAAGTTATAATGAACTGGATGCGATTCGTACAAAATGTTTGTTCGCTTCGTTTTTAGTTGAGCATAATTTACCAAAAATGTTTGTTCACTTCGTTTTTAGTTGAGCATAATTTACCAATTAGTGTGCCTCAGTCACTCATCTCATTTTAAAAAAAAAATGTTTTTTGACTGTCTCATTGTCAGTCTCTCCGTAACATAATCCTAGCATGAAAATGGTTCGCTTTTGAAAACATTTTAATTTGTTCCGTGACGGCATGGGATACGATCCTATTGGATTGGAGGGTCAAAGGGTCGAACATCTTTCCTTTTAGATGCAAACTTCCATAAAAATACATTTTTATCTCTTTATAGATCATAATGATACAGCATAGTAATGAGAAATTATGTATAGATTCTATTTTAATCGAAATAAACGTGCCGATAAATTCAAACGTCTGTAGTCATATCAATTAAAAGTTGATACTTGATTTAGGTAACATCGTTTTTTAATCGATGTGTTCGGTACATTTAATCAGTATGCTCAACAAGTAACAAGTAACTTCATTGAATATATCGATTAAAATTTTCATCGAATATATCGAATCATTTTTTTATGGATTTTGATTTCTGAAAGTTGGCAGGTATGCATATGCAGCAGATCTTGTATCTGTGCCATACTAAGGCAATGTGTATAATGAGCTATCAAGAAGTAATTCTTAGTTTTTTTAGTTAGTTATTTTGATTTACATTGAATGTGCTTAATGAATATAAAAATTAAAAATATATCCCATCCCAATAGATTCATGCTGGACAAGATGTGTCTTCAAAGCTGTGTTATAGTTTATTTTCCTGCCAGACACATCAGCTGTCACATGATTCATTTTATGGTGAGATGGTTTGTAGGCGTTTTTTTTTTTATTTTTATTTATTGTTTTTTTTTTTTGGGGGGGGGGTAATGACTATTATGAGTGGCTCTAAGCAGTAAGCTATTTCTAATTAAGGGTACTGGTTCCAGGTAAGAGAGAGAACCAGTGTCATAAGATAAACATTCCTTCCAAGCCCAGCTTGGATAATTAGGTCAGAAACTTATAACTCTGACACACAAATGTGCTGTGGTGTCCACTTGGGCAGCACAGCACATTTGTGTGTAAATAGTATCACTTCATCCACTGATAAACACACTATCTCCAAAATGTAAAAGTAAGAATTGAAAAAAAAACTTTCTGCACTGAATAATGAAAACCATAAAAATGTTTGTTCATTCACAGGGCTTGAAAAATACCATGCCTGGGCCATGTAAATTATTGGCTTCACTGGTAAAAAAATCTAGTTGCCCAGACTAGGCTAAATTTAAAAATAAAAAACTTGGGATAGAATTTCCTACTACAACAAAAAAGACAGTTGTCGCATGTCGTGTTCCAATTCACTTCTAATCACCGAAAGTTGTATTATTGTTACGGAGGGTCAAGGACAAAAGAATATCTCTTCTGTAATTATATTATTCTCTAGGTCCAGAAATTGGAACCAAATATTGTTAGTCTGTAACAGGATGCATGCCTCTGATGGGACTAGCCTCCATTGTTTAGTGACAAAGAAGAACGAAAACTTCAGCGAAAGGAACATGGCAGATTCGCTGAAGTTCTCAAATATTAATTTCCATCATCATACCATTTCACACCAATTTCAGCTAAAAAAAACTTGGTGCATGCTTTTTGTATTGTGTTGTAAATTCTGCAAGTTTATGGAAATGCTAGTCTTGAATGACAAAGAGAAAACTGATTTGAGAATTATTGTGTGAAAATATCTAAATTAATATGAACATAAAATTCAACTTGGTAAATTATCATAAAGAAACGAAATGCTGTGTACAACCTCAGGCTTCAAATTAGTTTTCCTTTTTTTGAATATCCTTCTTGCAGAATCCAAAATTTCTTTTACTGCTGCTTGCCCTTGAGGTGGGAATTGGGTCGTGCTTAGTGCATACCTGCCAGGTTTTACAATTTACCTGTGAAATGTACGGAAATGCGACTTGTTTTACGGGTAAATTGCTAATTTTACGGATTTGTTGATTCATCCAGGTTTTTTTTTTTTTTTTTTTTTGGTTTTTTTCTGAGGAATTTGCACCCAACATTAAAACTTTTTACTTTACTTAATCCATTTAAAATGAAGCGCTGATGTAAGTTAGGAATAAACTTTTCAGTTATAATATGTTTATGTGGGAACATTTGTCTGCAATTTTCCCACATTTTAGGTTTATTGTTTTGCCTTGTTTCAAACGCTAAAGCTTGTGCTGCATGTAAACGGAACCTCCCCAGCTGGGCTTGTTTATCTCTCGCAAGTTTTACCCCTTCCCCTTCTCAGCCCAGCGTGGGGTTGTCCTGCATTGGAGCACGTGTCTTAACTATTACTCCCAGTTTAAAATACTATCTCAAAATGTAGTTATTGTAGAAAAATAATTCAAGCACATTTTAAATCTGTGGAATTTTTAAGCCCAGATTGATACCCAACATGACGAAATTAAACAAAAGCTGCCAGTTGTTGTTAAATTAAAAATGCATTTAGGGCATGGTTTTGCAACTTCTCTTCTCTTGCAATAAGTTTGACCTAACAAAAGAATGCGGCATAAGAGGAAGTTTAAAAAAAAAGTAAATCCAATGTTCATTCGACCCAGTGCTCCTTCAGCAATGATTTATTTTGCTGCTCGGTTAGTAAGTTTTCTATGCTTTCCAACTGTGCTTTGTCCGTCTGCACGATAACGCATGAAAATGTCTTGGCTTGATTTCACGAAATTAATCTGTTGGGGTCCACAGTAATTCATCAAATCCCTGTTGAAAATGGTCAAAGGTCAGGACATAGGAGCGGGATTCATTCTTCCACCCTTTTGCGTGATAACTTACGTAAAATCAAAGCATGATTGCGATGAAGTTTCAGTACGCTGTTCAGCACCCATAGTGAACCTGTCCTATTGAAAATGGTTATTATCAGCATTCTCGGGGCCGTACGTACATGCGCAAGATTTGTTCTTCAGAATTTTCGCACACTAACTTGTGTGGAAATTAACCGATTTGGATGGAATTCTTGATTATAAAATGACGCATGTGTGGTAGCTTTTTATTTTTGAAATTAGCAGGCACAAAAGAAAAAAATGATGTTCTATAATAAAGCAAAAACACAAAATATACAGCATATCAATTAGTTCATACTAAGGGATTCATTCGTAAAGAAAACAAAGTATCTTAGGGAACACTGTTGCTTTTGCAAACCCACACTTTTTGTAGGTATAAAATTTTGGGCTTTTAGAAAATGACTCTGAATTTTAAAATATCTGAATTTTGACTAGGGAGGGTTTAACTAGGGAGGGAGTAGACTTTTATTTCTTTACTTCATCTGTTTCAAAAAAAAAAAATAAAAATATATGCAGTTGGTTTTGTTACTTTTATCAAACCGAAGTGTGTGATATTTAAACATACAGTATTCATTTTCTAAAACAAATAATGTTTATTCTACGTTTTGTCGTGTTAGGCCATTTTTTTTTTTTTTTTTTTTGAGAGATATAAGATTGGAATTAAAACCCTGGTTCCAATATTTTGTGCCATGGCTACGCCACAAAGGAAGCAGGGGATGAGATGGGGAGGCAATCGCCAACAAAGTGGCTGTATCATTTCCTCTGACGCCTGATGTAAAATACAGTGTTAGTTTTGTTCTGGCAGAACACATTGTGTTAGTTTACTGCAGGAGAGATATGGTAGTCCAGAGGGTGGTGGTCCCAGATTGATTTTGTAAAGGAATAACTAGAGAAGCTCTATTTTGCAAAATGGGAGGGGGGACCCCCAGAGGATGACATTCGAAACTAAAACCTAAACCTTTTTTTTTCTAGATGAAAGAGCCTTTCAGTTGATCTCTGCTTTCCTAGATGACCAGCTCAATGGATAACCCTGTAATCAGTATTTTTCCTCTGCAAATTGCAGCTCTTTAAGCTGTTACTGTTTTACTATAGTAGTTTTAATTAAGTTTTTTTTTTTTTTTTTTTTTTTTAAGTGTCAAAAAATTTAGTATTTGTGATTCGCTATGACCAGCAATATAAAAGGAAGGAAAAAGTACTATCAAACATTCCGTGATGCATATTCTGCATAGTTCCTGTGTATTGCAAAATCTTCAAAAAATGAAAAATATATTTTGCACTACGTGTTGATGTAATTTCAGCGTTTTGCATGGTGGAAGAAATATTACTAATCATATTTCTAGTGCCAAGCATAAACTAATGTTGACTACGTGGGGGAAAAAAACAAAATGAACTTCCTTTGTTAAAAGTTATGAACTGGATGTGATTTGTGCAAAATGTTTCTTCACTTCGTTTTTAGTTGAACATAATTTACCAATTAGTGTCCCTCAGTCACCCTTATTTATTTCATTTTTTTATTTGTCTGTCTCATCGTCCGTCTTTCCGTAAAATAAACCTAACATCAGTAATGGAAAGTTTGCGCCAATTTCATTATCTTGCGCCAAACTGCTACAAATTACGAAAAAAATTAACATTTGCGCCCAATTGTGCCAAAACGGCAATCCACAGCAAAAATTGCAGAGTGAAAAAAAAAAATTTCACAGCAAAAAATGCAGTTCTAAACGACAAATCGAACAACGCTTTTTAAGGTCTACGCATAATTTGGTTAAACATAGAATGCTGCTTAATCAACACGTACCGCCAATTCCAAAATTTCACCTGCCTTGTAATTCGTTGTTTTTTTGGCATAAGTGACAAATAGGTTTCGCAATGTAGGTGGAACTTATGGAGGAGGAGTTTTGTTGTAGTCACGTATTATGTAGGAGGAACGATGCTGTATGTTATGAAATCCTGATGAAGATTGTTCATAGATGGTTTGGTGGTCTTTCGGAGTGTTGTGCAATTGAGATTGTTTATATATGTTCTTCCCTGCTCTTTGGGATGGTGCAGTTATTTTGTTCTGGGCAAAGTGCGCGATTACGTAAATACAGCATAAGGTCAGTCGTTAGCTATTTCGTTGGTGCAGAGGACGACTGAAAATGGCTCTCCCATGGCAGGATACGATGGTTCTGTTTTTAAAGGATTCATAGGTATTCAGAGATGCCAACTTTTATGGATTTTCCCTCCATCTTACGGTTTTATGGAAGTCACCCAAAAAACTATGGAAAAGCCCACGCAAGATCCCTGCATAGAATTTTCTATTTTTTACCGTCTTTTGGTCGAAAAAACACACTTTACAGATAGTCCCTATACACCTTTGATGTTCTGACTTCCCCCTCCAATGTAGACAGAGTTTTGTCACGTGATTCCCCATACAGCCATTTGAGAATGCAGTGCGCAAAAGCCAAGATGGAGCTCAGCTCAGTGCCTTTTGTGAACTCTTTACATTGATTACATGTAGCTTTGTGCTTGTGAAAATTTTGGTGCAAACGTTTTAATTCTTTCCACTTGACTGTTGGGTCACACCTGACGCTACGAAATCGGCGAGTAGCTTGCGCCACGCTGATGACGCCTCTATAGGTTGCGAGACATTTCTTTTTTGTCTAATATGTCGTTTGTCACTCGCCATGCTGATGGCGCCCCTATAGCTCACATGTCGAGGCTCGTAAGACATTTCTTTTTCACTGAATAGAGGAAAAGAAATGTCATCGGCGTGTCGGGTGTCACCCGCCATGCTGATGATGCCTCTATAGCTCGCATGGCAGTGCTCATGAGGAATTACGTTTTCACTGAATAGCTCGTGTGTCCACTGTTATCGACCACGCCTATGACGCCTCTATAGCTTGCATGTCGGCACTCGCAAGGAATTACTTTTTCACCGAGTAGGTCGGGTGACATCTGCCACGCCTATGACACCTCTATAGCTCGTGTGTCGGAGCTTGTGAGACATTTCTTTTTCGCCAAATATCTCGAGTGTCACCCTCCGTGCTAATGACGCCTCTATAGCTCACATGTCGGCGCTTACAAGAATTTTTTTCCCCCCGCCGAATAGGTCAGGTGTCATCCGCCACGTCGATGATGACTCTATAGCTCACATGTCTACACTCGCAAGACATTTCTTTTCGCGGAATAGCTTGCTGTTGGTTGTCACTCGCCACGCCGATGATGGCTCTATAGCTTGTATATCGGGGCTGGTGAGCCAAAGCTGAGCTTTCACTGCTAAGTTGTGGCCTCAACTGCAGGGGAAAAAAAAAAAAACGAGTGCTGGATGACTATGGGTGAAAAGTTAAGAGTGGAAAGGGTTAATTTAGATTAAAACTAAATGAAACGTAGCAGTGAAACAGTTATGACAACAAAAAGACCGAAGTCAGATAAAACTTATCGCCAAGTGTATCACGAGATATATAGTAAAAAATGGCCTTTTTATGAAGCATCTACAGTTTGGCCGAATGACGTTTTCTAAGCCAAGTGGCTGCGATTTCAGCCTAGCGCATGGCGGCCGCGATGATTGTAAATGTCATGCAGAAAGCAAGAAGCACAAAGATCATGTCAAGAGACTAAATAGAGATGTGAGTAAAATTAATGCAACCAAAAAACTTCTGACACCTTATAAAAAATCCTGGAAAAAATATCAAGAGCTGATTGGTGCTGGAAAAATGCAGCAAAATAAGCGAAAAAGAGAAGAAGAAATTGAATGTTCACAAGGTGATTTGAAATGCGAAGAAGCTGAACTTTTGCAGCAGTTAGACTCTTCTCATAAAATGTTAAACAATGATGAGATGAACATTGAATGTGGCATAAAAAAAGAGACCTGAGTGCAATAGAAAGTGGACGGGTACTATTAAAAGAAGCAAAACAAAACATTGCTAACTATCTTAAAAAATTAGAAAAGAATAGAAGTGAGCGATTAGATGTTGAGAAAAGCAGCAAACAATTAAAAAATTAAACATTTTTGTAAAATAAATGATTAATAATAGAATCCTGCTATGGTTACAAATTTTTTGATATATTTGAAAACTAAAATCTTTGCATATGTGTGTGTGTGCACTTCAGTGCAAGATGTTTTAAATTTGAGTAGGGTTCATCTAGTTCCAAAACATTTTTTGCTTAAGAGTTTGTTCTATTCACTAATATTTCACCTACTCCGAAAAAATGTTTTCTTACACCAAAAATGTGTTTTATCTCCTCCAAAAATGCATTTTGTTGCTCCAAAAATGTATTTCACCTGCTCCCAAAACACATTTTGCTGCCTTTTACCTGCTCCAAAAATGCATTTTGTTGCTCCAAAAATGTATTTCACCTGCTCCAAAAATGCATTTTGCTGCTCCAAAAATGATTTTGCAACTTTCCATCACTGTGTTGTTATGTCCCTGGCATGAGTTCATCACAATCTCGCATGAGTTTGGGCATGATGATATGAAGTTAGGTTCGCATTCGCATTTTGTTTCTGTTCCAGTTAAAATACACACAAATATGTGAATTTTGTTTAAAAAATCCTTCTAAACCAGGTACTTAGTTTAAATTTCTGATAAAAAAAAAACTGCAGCACAAGCTTTTCTTCATGTGATTCATTTTGTTTCGGAGAGGAAATTTTTTCACTTAATAGGGCATGCATTGCATACAACGACCACATTTTCAAAAATATATATATATTCATACTGGTGGTCAGAAAATTTTTCCTGATCAGTGGTGGTTAGGAAAATTTCTTCGGTCGGTGGTCGTTTTGAAAATTTCCCCGATCGATGGTCATTGGAGGAAATTACCTGATTGGTGGTTGTTGGGGCAATTGCCCTCTCGGTTGTTTTGGAAAATTTCCTTGACAGGTGGTCATTAGGAAAATTTCCCTGATAGGTGGTTGTTAAAATTTTTTCCAGATAGGTGGTTCTAAGAAAATTTCCCCGATCAGTGGTGTGTTAAACAGTTTTCCTAATAGGTAGTTATTAGGAAATTTTCCCACTTGGTGTTTCTTAGAAAATTTCCTCGCTTGGCCGTGGTGCAGAATTTTTCCTTGATCACTGGTCGTTAGGAATATTTCCGCAGTTGGTGGTTATGAAAAATTTCCCTGATCAGTGGTGTTAGGAATATGTATGAACCAGCCTAAAAGTTCAGACAAACAAAAGAACTCCTTCTCGTTAGGAACCTTTAAAAATTGCAACACATTCAAGTGTCTTTGGAGGAAACGCAATTTGTGTACGGCTTTTTTAGTAAAAAACAGAGAGCAGTTTTCCAAGTTGCTGGAGAATGTGTGGCACTCTTCTTGTGGTGCAGTTTACTGGCTACCTATTAAGAATGCAGAATTGTGAGTATCAAAATTTTTATTATACTAAATAGGACTGGAAGAAGGATGTGTCAAACCACACTGAAGGTACATTGTAACAGGTAGTCTTTAGGTGAAAAAATGCAAATCTTTATTTTCATATATTTTAATAAAATTTTATGTAATTCATTGAAACACATTTAATCACACTGCCATATCTCTACTTATTTACTTCAACCAGCATATGAAAATTCCTCCGATTCACAATGCCTTCATGTGTGTGTGTTTATGTTGGTAAAGTTTTTTAAAGTACTCTTAAAAAAAAGTAGTTGGTGGCCCTAAATTAGGAACAGGAGGCTGCTTAAAGCCCATTGAGTTGCTCATGGTAGTCATTAAACCTCCAATCAAAAATAAATAAAGAAATGAAAAGTAGTTGCAGCAAATCTACTGTTATAAGATTTAGTTGTAGTGAACTATGTTTTTGAAATTGTAACTAGCTGTGTAGCTAACTACTTTTCAAAAGCAGTTTCCCTAGCACTGAAAATAATAGTACTCGCAGACAGGAAAAGTGCTCATGGTAAGTAAATATAATCAGTTGTAAATGCATTTATGGCACCTCTATTCATAGTGATTGTGGAATAGCTTTTTTACGGGTCTTATAGAGGTTATTTTTCATCAAAGTTGGTTGTCAAATTTTCGAACTAAAGCCTAGTTCGTCATCAGGACTATGTCACTGGAGTAGTTGCTGCCACTCAATTGGAAGAGTCCATCCGCAATTAGCGTTAATTGTGGTACTTCTTCTTCTTGCTATTTCGATCCCTTCTTCTAGTTTCCTCTTTACTAAGTTTGACTGGTGGGCGATTATTTTCACTGAGTCCCAATTTATGGAGTGTCCACTTGCTTGTATATGTCTGTCTAGCCCTGTTTAGGAACATTGGGAACAAAACAGGGCTAGACAGACATATACAAGCAAGTGGACACTCCATAAATTGGGACTCAGTGAAAATAATCGCCCACCAGTCAAACTTAGTAAAGAGGAAACTAGAAGAAGGGATCGAAATAGCAAGAAGAAGAAGAAGTACCACAATTAACGCTAATTGCGGATGGACTCTTCCAATTGAGTGGCAGCAACTACTCCAGTGACATAGTCCTGATGACGAACTAGGCTTTAGTTCGAACATTTGACAACCAACTTTGATGAAAAATAACCTCTATAAGACCCGTAAAAAGCTATTCCACAATATAATCAGTTTTTATAGTTCTGGAGTGTTTTTATTTGGGGGGGGGAATTTCTTTCCTCATTAGCACTTCTGTATGGAGCAATTGCTGTAAACTGTTGACTGTGCAGAAGGTCATATACAGTTGCAGCTGCACAGCGAGCATTGCACATTGGTAACCTTTCTGCTGTGTAAGGAGGAAGGGACACGTCTATGAATAATAGCAGTCACCCGTGATTGCTAGTCAAGTAAAATGCCAAAATGTACGCATCATGTTACATAGAATTCATAAAAGCAAGGGCATCTTTTGATAAGAAAGTAAGATTTGAACTTTTTTGTTTCACATAAAATAGTTTGTAACTATTAAAACCAATTATGTGTAGTTACTATGAACAAGACTTGAAAAATATCTGAAAAGTTACATGCCCAGCTGGGCATGTGCAAAAATTATTTACCTGCCCAGGTAGTAAAAGCCTGATGCCCAGGAAAATTTATCTTTTAAGATAACAAACCAGAACCCCCTTTTTTTAAGTTAAAAAATGTTAACTTTTTTTTTACGTGCTTTGCATTTCCATTTTAACAATCTGTATTCAAAATGTTCCATGCACAAAAGCTTGTATCTCAAGTTTTAAGATGATTGTGCTGAAATATTGGTATGAAATGGTGTGATGATGAAATTGGTATTTGAGAAATTTAGTGATTATGCCATGTTTTTTTTGTTGAAGCTTTTTTGCCCTTTGTCAAACACCAGAGGCTAGTTCCATCAGAGGCATGCATCCTGTCTATGACTCTGAACAACATTTGGAGCAAAACTACATAAAGTTCCAATATCTGGTCCTAGAGCATAATATAATTAAGGGAGTGATCTTCTGTCCTTGGCAACTCCATAACAATTATACAACTTACAGTGATTAGCAGTGAAATGATATATGGCATGTGACAACTGTCTTTTCTCTGGTGGTAGAAAATTCAATTCTAAACTTTTTCAGTTTTAAATTTAGTTTCCTGGTCCAGGCAACTAGATTGCATTTTTAACTGCTCAGGCCAATAATTTACATACACTGAACATATCGGCTTGGTATTTTTCAATCTGTGTATGAACCTTTCCTTGTCTGTTGGTATTGTGATTTTGACATTTCTTTTGTGAAGTACATCATTTTGTAAAGGATCCCTTTATTCTAAATTATTACCAAAGCTGTTTGTTTTGCATTTTTGTGGCCAAAAGTGTTCATATTTTTAAACTGGAAATCTTTTGCACAGTTAAATGTTCATCTTCAGTTTTTCTGATCATTAGGTTTAGTTTTCCATCTTGCTACTTTGTATTTTCACTGGTTGAAGTATGGTTCCATCTCAGATTGATTTGAAGTGATTGCAGTAATTTTTCTTGATTTCAGCATGCTAAATATCCCTCTGCCTAATCTTCTACTTGAGCACCATAGGTATTGATTCATTTTTGCTTGTGCAATTTCTAGTTTTGACACATTTTCTTTTTCATCCTTAGTTGTGAGAGATATTTTCACTGTAGTCAGTGTACAATGTACTTCACAATGAGAAATAGTAATCATTATTAAGTTCGTAAACATGGCAATATACAACATGCAGAATGTGCAGTGAGCAGCAGCTAAGATCAATATACAACACAGATAGTGGTTGCCACTTTTCTGTAGCTGCTGAAAACTGCAAATTACAGGGATGAAAAATTTCTCAACTTAATGGCTCTAGTGGTGCTCATTACTAACACAGCTGTGTAAAACAAAGGCATAGGTAACAATTTCTTTACTTTTTATGCGTTAAGTAACTACTACAATGAAGAACGTGCTTCTGATTTAGTTTTTGGGGATCATAATTTGTTTATATTTATTTTTGCAGGATATCCGTACCCTTGGAGAGATACTACATATGGGCTCAGTCATATTTTTAACTGAAGACCAAGAAAGAAAAGATCGCTATTTAGTTGCCTTTCCCCATAATCTTGTGATTTTGTCAGTTAGTCCACGTATGAATGCTTTCGTGTATGAAGTAAGAACAGCTTTTATCAAAATTATTAGATATGTTTTCTAATTGTATTTCTATTATATATGCATCATTATAATTTACCTACTTTTTCTTTTCAAAATGTTCTAAATACAATAATATTGTACAGAATTGTAGGTGAAGTACAAGAACATGGAATTTAGTTTGCTTGTGCTCTCAAATTATAAATTCTGATGTAAATTCAGAAACAGTTCTCTTATAATTCTTGACAAATTGTGTAATAAAACAGTTTGTTTATTATGATAAATTTAACTTTCTAGATCCTGTGCAAAAATCAGCACTACCAGTTAGAAACATGCATTCACATGGTTCGTACACTCCTTGAAAAGTCCTTGAAAAAGAAAAGTTCATTTTCAAGTCCTTGAAAGTACTTGAAAAAGTTCAAGACTCCATAAAGAGTACTTGATTTTTTTAAAGTAATGATATGAAAGAGCATGTGTGTAAAATAATTGTTTGTGGTGAAAAGTTATATAGGAGATTTCTGTGTAGTTCCAATAAAAATGCCAAGCTGATCAAATAGCTCAGAACTTGTGTTCAACTCAGGGGAGCACGTGGACAGTGTAGTGATGTCATACGCTGGCACCTTACCTTGGCTATGGCATCACTACAGAGTAAAACGTCAGCCATGGGAGCAAAATAAGTGGAATGATGTATTTGTGTATCGTGATGGGCTTCTGTTGACTGGGGTTAGGGATGCATCCTTGCCGGAGGATGAATACGAAAATAATGTTGTACCCTTTCAAAATATTCCACAAAATAAAATTATTTTGAAAAGCACCAAAACAGGGAGGCAATTTAAAGTTAATAAAATAAGCTAATGGGGGAGGGGGTAACTGGCAGATTATAATCTGCCAGTTACCCTCCCACATCTTCCCCTCCCACATCTTCAATAATTATTGAAGATGTGCCTGTCCCATTTAAGTTTAATGGTTCGAATTGCTAAAATACCTACCGAATGTGAGCACAGACATATGATAATTTGGTTTTAAAAAGTCCTTGAAAAGTGCTTGAATTTATTTTGCTTGAAAGAGTATGAACCTTGATTCAGATGCTTGTCCGTGGCTATGAAGTTTCAAACATAGCATTATCATGTCGCCATTTTATTTTTTGACAATTCTTACAATAAATTAAGCACTATTTGTTTAGTGCAGTTGTGGCTGTGCTGATGTGTTTGACCCATTTGGAATTATGTAATTAACTATATATAACCTTGAGAACAACACTACAAGGTCATCTAGGGGACAGTACAACGGAGTGTCAGAGGTGCAGATTTTTGTTTTTACCAGTTAGTCCTGGACTAACTAGAATGAGAATTCCCTAGTCCCAACTAACTTGCATGTAGTGCAAAGTGAGTTAAGATAAATAAGACACTCTTTAATGATATACTGTAGAGATTAATGCTCATTTGTTGCCACTTGTCATTCAATAACCATAAAAAAGAATTATTACAGATAAATGTGTATTATTTTTATTTTATATATTTATTTATTTTTAAAATTAACAAATTTATGTGATTTAGAAAATGTTAGTGTGTGTTCTTTAATGTATGCATTTTTTCGAACAGAGTCTCGTGATGAATTAGAGGCCTGTACGTTTCTGAAATAACAGCTGGCAAAGAGTTCAGTTCGACCAGGCCTGTGAACTCTTGAGACATTGCCCTACCTGACCAAGCTCGACATGACCCAAACTGACCCCGAAGAAATTTTATTAGAAAGCTCAATTTTTATGTACCCTTGCTTCTTAATTACAATTTCAACAAATGTGCTTGTATACGCCATAACAGCTCAATGGACCATTTAATGTCCATGCTATCTCTTAAATTCACGTGCATATTGTACACATGAAGGCAACTTACCTTTTTGAGGCTTGCCTCCCTCTTGTAACATGTCTTGCACATTAATAGCGGGGATCTTGTAGCGTCTCGCAAGGGAAGTTGATATTTTCCCTCTTCGGTTCTCTACGTTACACATGTATATTTGCAGGTCATACATGTCTAGCATCCTCCATGCAGGCATGTTGTTCTTTTTTATTTCATTTGAGTTTAACTGCCATTTGAGCTATTTCTCTTTCCTTCCCTTTTTCAAAATGTGCTTATGTGGTCACGTAATCATTATCCAAGGGAGTAGATAATCCATAGCTGCCAATCCTTCCGATTTTGGGGCATCTTTCCGATATTCCCATCAGAAAGGGATTTCTTCCGATTTTTCATTCTCATACCAAAAATCCCTATTCTTTCTCTCCCCATTTAAAGAGCAAAAAAAAAAATCTTTATTCCTCTTCAAAAAATACTTAACACGAGATGATTAAAAGAAAAAATTCTCCTTGTTTCTGCTGTGACGAGAAAGTGCGAGCGACATGGTTTTCTACTCGCCGTGGACTTTTGGATGGATCACTACGGCTGAAAAGTCACGTGCCCAGCCTCACCTTCCCCTGCGCAAGCTGCACAATGCTGGTGACCTCAATTCCCATCATGACCTTGCTCTGCATAATGAAGGGTTACAATCACGTTCTCGTTCTCTCTCTCAGTGTCCCCCCCCCCTTCTCCTTTTCAGATAACGCATTTTTCATCACCCGGCTCGGGGTCGCAACTTCTCGGTAGGCCAGCGTGGGGTGTGTCTTGCATTCGAGCACATGGTATTACTCCGAGTTTGAAATGCTGTTTCAGAACGTAGTTATCGTAGAAAAAAATTCAAACAGATTTTAAATCTGTGGAATTTTTAAGCCCAGATCGATACCCAACATGACGAAATTAAGCAAAAGCTGCCAGTTTTGTGAAATTAAAAATGCATTGAGGCATGGTTTCGTAACTTCTTCTGTGGCAATAAATTTGACCTAACGAAAGAATGCTGATATAAGAGGAAGTTAAAAAAAAAAAAAAAAGTACGATGTTCATTGCTGGAAAAGCACTGGCTTCTCCAGCAATGATTTTGCTAATCCATTAGTCAATAAGTTCTCTACGCTTTCTAACCGTGCTTTTTTTTTTTCGCTCGATAGCTTGCATAAAAATGACTTGGCTTGATTCAACGAAATTAATATGTTGGGGTACTATTTTTTCCTCTGCAAATTGTATCTCTTTAAGCTGTTACAGTTTTACTATAGCAGTTTTACTTGCATTTTTTTTCAAGTGTCAATAAATTTAGTATTAGGGATTCACAATGAGCAGCAATATGAAGGGGGAGGGGGAAGTACTATCAAACATTCCGTGATGCGTATTCTGCGAAATTCCCGTGTATTGCAATTTCAGCGTGTCGATGTAATTTTAGCGTTTCGTGGGGTGGAAGGAATGATATTACTAATCACATTTCTAGTGCCATGCACAAATCTAATGTTGACTGTGTGGAAAAAAAAAAACTATACGAAATTAACTTCCTTTGTTAAAAGTTATAATGAACTGGATGCGATTCGTGCAAAATGTTTGTTCACTTCGTTTTTAGCTGAGCATAAGTTATGAATTAGTGTCACTCATTTATTTAATTTTTTTTATTCGACTGTCTCATCGTCCGTCTCTCCATAAGGTAATCCTAGCATGAAAATGGTTTGTTATTGAAAACATTTTAGTTTGTTCCGTGACGGAGTGGGATACGATCCTATTGGATTTGGGGGTCAAAGGGTGGAACATCCTTCCTTTTGGATGCAAGCTTCCATAAAAATAAACTTTTATCTCTTTATAGATCATAATGATATAGCATAGTAATGAGAAATTATGTATGGATAATCGAAATAAACGTGCCGATAAATTAAAGCATCTGTAGTCATATCAATTAAAAGTTGATACTTGATTTAGGTAACATATCGTTTTTTAATCGATGTGTTCAGTACATTTAATCAATATGCGCGATAAGTAATTTCATTGAATGTATTGATTAAAATTTCATCAAATAAATCAACTTTTACGATTTTTGGTTTCTGAAAGTTGGAAGGTATGATAATCATTATTTTAACTAAATTATTTTCTTTATTCGAATATACGAATCACAGCCTATGACAAACAAAATAAACAACAAATTATCATTGACTGGTATTGTTGAACTGATAAGAGTTTCCACTGGAGACCTAGGTATCAGTCAAGAATCGACGTAAAATATATGAGGTCCCAAGTAGAGCTGTCTTCTGCAGTTTTGTAGGTGATATATCAGAAAGCTGCAATTTTTCAAAATGATTCATAAAATTTTTTGACATTGTTCCAAGTGCCCCGATGACAATGGGGACTACTGTTGTGTGTTTAGTCCATAACCAGGTAACTTCTATGGCCAGGTGTCTATATTTTTAACTAAATTATTATTATTATTATTATTATTATTATTATTATTATCTTATTTATTCAAAATATACAAAGCACAGCCTATGGCAATCAAACATAAACAACAAAATTATCATTGACTGATGTTGAGCTGACATGAGTTTCCACCGGAGACCTTGGTATCAGTCAAGAATCGGCATAAAATATATGATGTCCCAAGTAAAGCTGTCTTCTGCAGTTTTGTAGGTGGTATATCAGAAAGCTGCAATTTTTCGAAATGATTCATAAAAAAAAAAATTGACATTGTTCCAAGTGTCCTGATGACAATGGGGAATACCGTTGTGTGTTTAGTCCATAATCGGGTAACTTCTATGGCCAGGTCTCTATATTTAGTCATTTTTTACAGTTCTTTTTCATGAACTCTGGCATCTCCAGGAATTGCTACATCAGTTATCTAGACTTTCCAATTTTCTATGACTGTTATGTCTGGTGTTTTGTGTTCTATGTACCGATCGGTTTGAATTCGAAAATCCCACAAGATCTTGACTTCATCATTTTCTACGACTTTTTCAGTCTGATGTTCTCCTGAGTTTTTCGATGCTGGCAGATTGTGCTTTCTGCATAATGACCAGTGAATCAATTTTGCAAGCCTGTCATGTCTAACTTTGTAACCTGTGTGTGCAATTTTGCTACATTCACATATAAGATGAGACACAGTTTCATCTTTTTCTTGACAAAGTCGACACTTTGGATTATCACTGACTTTCTGGATTTTAGCCTTATAACATTTGTTTGCAATGCCTGTTCTTGTGCAGCAAAAGTCAGACCTTCTGTTTCTTTCTTGATGGAACCCAATTTCAGCCATGCCCAAGTCAAGTTGTTGTCACTTTTCCCATTAATATTCTTTAGAAATTGTCCATGCAGTGGCTTGTTCTTCCAGCCATCTAATCTGCTTTCAAACTGTTTTTTCTTGTATTCAGCCTTGCTTTCCGTTGTTTTTAATATATTTTCATTATTCACTGCCTGAAGTAGCTTTTCTCTGCTTCTGTTGACGTAATCAGTCATGCTTCGTTTTTCTTCCTCTACTACCTCTTGTACTTGTAGTAGTCCTCTGCCTCCAATTTTCTGAGGTAAATATAATTTGTTAGCATCACTTTTTGGATGGAGTGTATGATGCATGTTCAATAACTTATGAGTTTTCCGATCCAGTATTTCTAATTCACTTTGGGTCCAATCAATTATTTCAACTGGGTATCTGATTACTGGAATGGCTTATGTATTTATGGCTTGGATTGTATTTCCACCATTTAGTTTTGATTTCAATATTTTTCAAATTCTCTTGATGTACTTCCTTTGAGTCAGACATTATTATTATTATTTTTTGATATTCCACCTCTTCCTGAGGTTTTTCTTCTTTTCCTTCCACAACAGGTACAATGTACCAAGTCTGGGAAGTGGTGTTTCTTCTCTCAGTTGTCTAGGAACTTCCTTACTATCATACAAGTGTTCAGAATAGCTGCCTTCTATAGTTCTATGTAGGTGTTAGCTCAAAGGTATAGTGTCTGTATAGAGCTGCGAATGGTCTTAGGTATAATTCCTGTGGCTGATATTACTATGGGAACAATGGTGATGTTCTCCATATGCCACATTTCCTTGACTTTGTATTGTAGGTTGTTACACTTTGACAGCTTCTCTCCATGCGTCTTCTGGATGTTGCACGTGTTGGGCACAGCTATGTCAATGATGAATGTTGACTTCTTCTCCTTGTTGACCAGGTCGGGCCGATTGTGGAAGATGATCTTATCTGATCTGATCAATCTGTCCCAATACACCTTGTGGGTGTTGTTCTCTAGAGGCGTTGTTGGCTCATACTTGTAGTAGGGGACAGGCTCAGTTGTACTGAGATGGTGCTTTCTTGCCAATTTCTGATGGACAATCTTGGCAACTTAATTATGCCTGTTCATGTACTCTGTGTGAGGACTCTACACCCTGCTGTGATATGTTGGATGGTCTCTGGCACTTGATGGCATTGCCGACATGTGTCGCTTTCCACTGACGTGTCCTTCAGGATATGATTTAGTTTCTGGTGTTTACAACTTGATCTTGTATAGTCATCAGGAATCCTGTCTCGGGAAGAGTGATCCATTTGTTAGCCATGCATTGGAGGCAGTCTTAGCCACATGGTCTGATTGCAGATTGTTTTAGTGCCTTCCATGTAGGACTTTCTTGCCCCATGCTTTTTCTTTTGGCTCCCTCATTCCAATCTCGGTGTTCTGAGTAGAGAGGTCTAGGACTGTGTACTTCTTGTTACTCTGGCTTATCACTTTGTGACGGGTCCCTTGCTTTGATGGAAGTATTTTCTGATGCTGTTGATTTCTTT
Source organism: Macrothele yani (assembly GCA_039090855.1). NCBI lineage: Eukaryota > Metazoa > Arthropoda > Arachnida > Araneae > Macrothelidae > Macrothele > Macrothele yani. The sequence goes on along the minus strand of CM077027.1, from coordinate 52,331,214 downwards.
GTCTCGGTGTTCCAGGAGATCAATCATTTCCCGTCCAATGGTCAGCCTTTCTATTGCTGACTTCAGGTTCTGGCGATGTTTAGTGAGGATTGTCTTGGCATTGCGCATTATTTCCTCAAGCTCTGTTGTGGTCCACTTGATAATTCCAAAGGAATACGTGAGGACTTGAACTGCGTATGTGTTGATAGCTCGAGTGATGTTGCGAGCGTTGACCTTGGTCTTCATTAGTCTCCTTAGCTTTTGGTTGTATTTGGCTGCTAGATTGTTTTTGATTTCTTTGTGTTCTAGGCGTTGTGCTTGAAGCATACCAAGGTACTTACAGACTTCTGCTTCCTCCATAGCTGTGATCTGTTCTCTGGTCTTCAATTGGTAGCTATATGCATCATGCTATCCTTGGTTCATACCTTCTGTCTTGCATTTCTGTAGGCCGAATTTCATCCCGATGTCATTGCTGAAACTCTTAGTGATCCGGATTAGTTGCTGGAGTTGGTTCTGCGACGATGCGTACAGCTTGATGTCATCATGTACATGAGGTGGGAGAGTTTGTACTTGTTGATTTTGTTGCACTTGATGGTAAACCCCATACTTGCTTTTGTTGAGCATGGTTGACAGCGGGTTGAGTGCTAGACAGAACCATAGTGGGCTAAGTGAATCTCCCAGGAAGATGCCTCTCCTTATGTGGATCGGCTTGGTCATTATCAATGTTCTCGACTTTGATTGTTGTCTTCCATCCTGACATGGCCACTTTAAGGAAGTTTATGAATACAGGACTTACTCTATAGATCTCAAGGACCTGTATGAGCCAGCTGTGGGGTACGAAATCGTAGGCTTTACGGTAATCGACGTATGCTGCGTACATGTTGCGGTGCATCTTGAAAGTTTGCTCCATTACAACAGCGTCAATGGTAGGCTGTTCCTTTCACCCTCTACAATCCAGTTGGTATCCTTTTTGCTGTTCTGCCGGAAGTGCTTGTCCTTCTATGTGCCTCATTATCTGATTGGCAATGCACGCTATTAGAATCTTGTACAGCGTAGGTAGACACGCAATTGGTCGATAGTTGGCTGGATTTCTTGTTTCTTCATCTTTAGACTTTAGTATCGTTACTCAATGGGTGAGGAAATCCGGGATCAGCGCTGGATTTTGGATCATGTTGGTCAGCTGATCTGCCAGGTATTTGTATGTACAGGGGAACCTTTTGCACCAGTAGTTGTGGATGTTATCAATTCCTGGTGCTTTCCAGCCGTGTGTCTCAGCTATGGTTTGCTGAAGGTCCTCTGCTGTGATCTTCCAGTTGGCCATTTCCTGATATTGGCTCACTGTGGTCATACGTCTTTGCTGTTGTGGTTCGTATTCCTAGCCCAGAGGTTACTCCAGAATGTTTCTACTGCTTCACATTCTGGTGGTCCTATGCCTTAGATGTCTTTCTTGGTAATGTTATGATAGAAGCTTTTCTCATCGTTTTTTAATGTGTTATTGCCCATATGTCACGTGTGTTCTGTTTGTATCATCTTATTCTCTTGCTGATAGCTAGTAGACTTTGTTTTAGCGTGTCTGAGTATTCTTCCATTTGCTGGTTTTCTTCAAACCTGGTGTGGACTTCGGCGCTTTTCAGGATGAGCTTTACTTTTCCTACCAGTTTCTTGAACCTATTCCTTTTTATGTACTGTATGAGTTGGCCGATTTTCTCCCATAGTTCATCAATTCGGCCTTGCAGTCTTCTTTGCCATGCTGGTAGTATGGGTTTCTTGGTCATGTGGCGGCAACTGCGGCACAGTACATAGCAGTGTGGATAGATTCTAACATGACACCATTTTCATCTAGGTAGGCTGGTAGCACAGACTTGTTGTTTTATTTGCCATGATCTCTGTTAGGTCTTCGCCTCGGTATTCTATGTCTCATGGTAGGGTCCATTCCTTTGAACTCTTGGACGGCTGTCCTGAATTCGTTGGCAACCGCTGATGGCACCTGCTGGCTTCATTCGGTCCGGTCTTCTGACTCTGTCTCATGTTTGTCATCAGACAATGCAGCGTGCTGCTCGCTACTCCGTGGTTGATCAACTAGTTCCTGCTTGATGGCTTCCAGGATGGTAGATGGTACCATATCCTTCGCGGTAATGGTCCATCTTAGTTCTGCTAGTCACTGTTCACTGGCTTGAATGTCTGGGTAATGTTGTTGCCTTTTGTCATACAGTCTCTTCCTGTACATTGTCATATCTGTCTCCATTTTAGTCACTTCGTAGTGTGTTCGCACGATGTACATGTTCATTTCTGCATTTAATCTCGTGCGTTGGCCTGCACTTTGGTCTGGCTTGGTCTTGGGCTTAGCAGCCCCAGAAGCATCTCTGGCCGATCATTGACTATTTCTTGTGGCAGCCATGAGAGGGGCAACGGCACTTGCTTCATTGCTTCCCCTGGAGACTGTAACTTACTTGTTAAACGGGCCCCTCTACCTAAGGCTCTAACGCGAGTGACTTTATCTTGTGCCACACTCAATGCAGTATGTGCTAATCTCTTTCTTAGTATCATCCTGATGGAGTTGAGATTTTTCAGTATGCAGGTTTCTTAACTAGTGGATATTGTATCTTCTTAACTGATGTTGTAAGCACTAGATGACGCCACATTCCTACAACTGTTTCAGCACCTTTTTGGGAAGGTAATCTCAAGTTGAAATCCACGACGGCTGGCGCTGTTTATTATTATTATTATTATTATTATTATTATTATGCTGAATGCAACAATGATTGTTTTTGAATTTTAGTACAAAAGGTCTTGTGACCGTCGTGTGATGGATGTCAGTGAAGCTTGAACTGTGTGCTGAGATCGCTGTTAATGGAAATGTTTGATATGGCAACAGTAAATAAATTCAGGTTCCATCAGTTAAACATTTATCAGGGGTGATTGTACTCCAGGCGTAGCCAGGAAATCTGAGTTTTGGGCACATTCTGAACCCGAAATTTTGGGTTTTAAGTTTTGCAAGAATTTGGGAATCCTCAATCTTTTCATTTTTGAAAATGCTACAAAATGGTAATTGATTGAAAGTGCATTTCCAGTTCTGTTTATGTGGGAATTCTCATATTTAAGCAAGCAATGTTTGCGAGATTAGGGAATGCGAATGTCTGGAGGGTGAACTGATGCAGTGGCATGGCTGGGTGAGGACAAGGTGCAGAGTAGTATCTGACACTAAGCACCTTAGATGTGACAGAAAAGGAGAAATATGTAATGCTGGTGGATGGGGAGGAGGTTGTAGGGGGAGCAAGAGTTCTAAGTCAACTTTTACTGCTTGACAAGAACTTCGGTCTGCTTTTTTGTCTGCAGTGAGACCTATGAAACAATAACATACGATACATTTTTTCACTCGAGTTCAGGGGTGGATCCAGTTGGAAATATAAGTGTAGGTATGTATAAAATGAGGAATTTAGTTGTATTTTCTTTTTTCTTAGAGAAAAAAATTCATGAGTAAGTTATCTCTACAATATATAAAATGTCAACTCTGATTAATGATTCACCCAGTGGCCCAGCCCAAGTACTCATGGTCGAACGTAGAGATGTTGCCATTATTATGAAAATAGAGGGCGTTTCCTGGAGAACTATGAATAATAAATACAAATCTAATCTTTGCAATTTTTTTATGAAATTAGCTGAAATTTTTATGTGAACTATAGTTAGCTCAGAGCAACAAGTCCCAAAAATTTGCTCAAAATTGGTCATACAGAAAAATTCACGAATAAGTGTTATCTTAAGTACCTTAAAGTTGCCAATAAAATTTTAATTGTGGCTACTCAAAGTTACTGGTCTCCAACTGAACAGCGTATCACATGGCATGTCGAGGCAGGGCAGCTGTGAATCAACTACTCAACAGTTTCGCACGCTCATTGGCTATCTTGCTTCAGTGTCTTCCTTCCCATACTGGTTTAAAACTACAAAAAAATAATATCCCCAGTTTTTAAAATAACTGACTGAAATGTTTACAGTGGCCAAGATGTATAAAAATAATGTTCCGTTTTGTGTTTCATCAAAACTCATTGAAAACTTCAGAAATTATGCATAAACATTTTTCTTTTTTTTTCTCTGAATTAGATTTGAAGACCAAATGAAAAGTTCGCAAAGCAAAACCTAGTGGTTGGTGAGAACCCAGACAAATACTTATTTTATAAACAAACTGGGGTTAAAAAACAACATTTAAAAACTTTCCACTGTCACACGCTAGGCAATCTACTTAAAAAATAAAATGAATGCATAACATTAAATAAAAGAAAAATATAGATATGTTTCATTCTTTGGGAAAGATCGTAGAACTTAATTCACAACTTACTGATCCAAATATGCAATCAGTTTTCTCTTTCTCCCCTTTTTTTGAGAATTAAAATTTGAAGGAACACAACCAGGTTTTAACTGCCTTTTAATTCATAGTGTCAGTTTTCTACTCCCATTTTTTTTTTCGGAAATTAAAATTTCGGAGGAACACAACCACGTTTTAACTGCCTTCAATTCATAGTGTCAAAATATTCAAAATATTCCTCCTTAAAGTGGGCAGAATATATTTGGTACTGCACACATTGGGATGGAAATCATCACGTTTCATATTACTCAGCCATTCCTTTAACAGTTTCGGCCTTTTCAGAGGTAACTTACAGAAAGTTATCTTTTCCTCTGTGCATTTTAGGTGATAGGACTTTTCAGCCCAACCATACAATGAGAAAAAGTTCTTAGGCATGTTGTTTACGCTTTCCAACCGTAGTTTAAAGAAGCGTATATGCTCCAGCTTTGTCCGTCCGCACAATAACTCGCATAAAAATGGTTCAATTTCAATGAAATTTTAGTATGTGGTAGGGGACCACCTGGGAACGAACCCTATTGAAAATGGACAAAATGAGGTCAAAGGTCAGGACATAGGATCGGGATCCATTCCTTCGCCCTTATCCCATACTATTAAAGGAGCAATTCTTGTATGTATGTACATTTTATTTTGAAAACAGCTCTAAGGATTTTGATGAAAGTCATTAACCTGCCATTTTCTGGTACTAGAAATCAATTTAGCTTTATCTCGACTTTAGGAAAATTCGTTTAGTGGGTTAAATAACCACCCCGAATTACCACGTGTTTAGTCCCATTAATGTTACCCATGCTTAGAAATCTTATGATCTCGCGATTGGGATGTTGGCCTGTCTCATTACGTCACGCGTTGTGTGGGAATCCTATTAATATTTTATGATGTCACACTCTTGCGAGCAGATGGTCGCGATTCCCATCTGCCTCATTACGTCACGCGTTGTGTGCGTATGTCCGTCCGCACCAGTCTTCCCGAATGTGGCCAACTGGTAAGGTCTACTTTTTACCAGCCACTTGAAAAATCTTACCTGCCAAAATATAAACTAATTAAGTTCTAAATGAACTAATATTAATGAAAATATATTTAATGCATACTCACAAATTTTTTGATTGATGCAAGCCTTTTTATGACATTTTAAAAACAAAGCTGCATATTAGATACAGGCCTGGGCTAATGTGCAAGATCTGTACATTTGAAGCACAAGCTTGGACAATTTTTTTTTTCGTAAATATTTTTGCAAATTTGGTGTTTTTTGGTGATATTCCTGTCTAATTTATGGTTTGGATCCATTAAACAATTCAAATAACATAAACTTGAATTAATATTAGCTTTATTAAAATTGATCGATTTGTATTAACACAATGCTAGTTTGGGGTTGTTGTTGTTTTTTACACAGTATGAATGCTAGTTTAGGATATACATTTTTTTTTTTTACACAACATGATTTAAAAAAAAACTTGCATAGGGCTTTATATATATATAACTGAAAGCATAAAATATTATTTAGGTAGGGTCTTAGGATTTTCATTTAACGTTTGTAGGCACTATGCCGGACTTTCCCATCGGGCGTATCTGTCCACCATAGTTTTATAGCACCACATGGTTCATATTGTTCAATGGGTGGTCCATTGCACCTAATCATCATCAAATCATTCAAAGTACGGTGGTTCATGTTTGCCCTTAAACATGATTTTATTCTATTCATAGCAGAAAATTCTCATTCACAAGCAGCAGTACTGCATGGCACAAACTGCATCAACTCCATTAACTTTAAAATGTTGCTGTAAAAATGTGTTGCATCTTCTTCAGTATAGAGTCGAATAAACAAAGCCTCAAATGTAACTCTTTTTTCAGTCGATGTCATTATACTCGTTGCGTAACTTTTTAGCTTACAGTATTCCACCATCACTGAATTTTCATTCCCATTATGTAAAATAGACTTGGGCAGTAAACAACACACCTGCAAGAGTTCTTCCTTCCCATATTCATTGATTTCAGTGTTGTTGTCTAGAAAATGAGAGGGGTTTAAAATATTTGCCAAGGGAACAATAAGACTGTCAGTTACTGAAAATAATCTTTTTTCGATATAGCTTTTAACTGCAACAAGCAGTTTGCGCCTATCCTCTTCAAAACAACCAAGTTCATTTCGGCTTTGCTCAGAAACCAATTTAATATCACAGAATGTACCATCAGAGATCAAACCATAAAGTTCAGTTTCACGAACACGTTTCGAACATAGGAAATTTTGTAATCTTGATATGCACGTGTTCATTTCATTAACTCCATGATGTAATACCAATTTTTCTCTTTGTAGAAACAGGGATGTATCACTTAGCAATTTACTAAAATCACACATAAAAAGTAAGAATTTCACAAAGCGTGCACTTGTCAGATGCTTCAAGAACCCTTTAGCTTTAGCCTTCAGTTTGCTTGCTTCACTTTTGTGTGCACATATGTGCTGCAAATGGCTACAAATTATATGTATATTGTTACGCAGTGCAGAAACTGCTCTATACTTTGACATGACCCATCGGATGCTGTTTATTGGGTGCACTTTAGAAATTTATCATTAAGAAAGTCAGCCACTTCCTTTGCATTGCGTAACAACTTCGGACTTTTATTATACAGTCCCTTTATTACATCCTCAAAAGTTGTCAAGTAGCTCACATCCTTGCAGGCATCATTCAAGGCAAGCTCTAATCTGTGGTTCAAACAGTGAACCACAACTAAACCATCAACTTTATCTTACAGTTGTTTGGGAACACCTTTAATTGATCCCATGTTCACTGATGCTCCATCAAAGCAACTTGCAACTAATCTTTCTTTCCAATTAGCAATGCCTTTCTCATTCATCATTGTTTCTATGGCCTCCATTGTGCCAGATGTGTCAGCTTTCCAAAAAGGCTGAAGACCAAGAAAAGAAACTTTTTGATTTGGCCCATCCATATACTGGATGTACACAATTTCACTTTCTGACATACTTTTGTTGGTTGAGGCATCTGACATTATTGCAAGAAAATTAGATTCGTTAATATCCTTTACAAGGTTGCTTGGAATTTCTTTTGCTATGTAGCTTACAAATATTTTTGCTGCCTGATCATTAATGTATGTGTCACTCAACTGAGTTCCTAATTTTTACTGAAGTGCACATAAACTTTTGAAATCATTAAATGAAAAGTAACCTTTTGCAATTGTGTATGAAATAAGAAATAACACCTTCATGGATTTTTCTAATTCTTGGGTCATCTTAGATACAGCTATAGTAAGAGGAGCCTCAGATGGTTTGGTCTGTGCTTTGTACACAGAACATGCTTGTTGATGTACTTTAGAAGCATTATGACTTTTAACCTAAAAGGTAAACATTAGAGACAATGAGAATTTGCACTTGGAATATCACTTACATTGTTTGTTTAGATTTTTAAAAATATAATTAAACAAATTAGTAAAATCATGCAATGCATTGATTATGATACGCTTTCCAACATACCAGAAGTTATTACTCAAGTTATGAGGATAATGGCTGTGGAGTAAATCTCACTCCTGTGCTCTTACCTTTGACCCCATTTCGATGATATCAAACAGAATTGGTTCAATATACCTCTGGAACAACATACTAAAGTTTTGTCGCAATAAAAGCATTTTTAGTCAAGTTATGAGGATAATGGCTGCAGAATGAATCTCGCTCCTGTGCCCTGACCTTTGACCCCATTTTGATTATATTCAAAAGAACAGGTTCAGTATACCTCCGAAACAACAGGATAAAGTTTTGTCGCAATCAAAGCATTTTTACGTAAGTTATGACGCATAAGGGCGATAGAATTGATTTCGCTCCTATGTCCAGACCTTTGACCCCATTTCGCCCATTTTTATAGGATTCGTCCCCAGGTTGTGCCCTACGACCTACTAAAATTTCATCGAAATCGAACCATTTTTACGCGAGTTATCGTGCGGACAAATGGACAAAGCCTATACGCTTCTTCAACCTACGGTTGGAAAACGTAAAATAGGGCAGTAACATGCATATTTTAATATATGGTGATTAAAACACTGTTTCCTAAGTCTGCAGTTAAAAAACCGCATTTATTACTGAATGTTGGTAATCCTGAACTTTAGTAGTGTCGATCTTTTCACCGGAATGCGTCTCTGCTGCATGTCGCAAAAACCTATCTGCAAAACGAACACAAAGGGGGAGATATGCCGTTGTTGCAATAGTCATCAATAAATTTTTCTGATAATCCTCCGAAAAATAAGCATTTAACTGTACTAATTATATGTCAACTAGTTCTCAATATCTGTAAACTATAATATTATTATCTTTATTTTTTCGGAAAATCTTGACAGTTTTATTAACTCAAAGTTGAAGTTTTCCAACTATTAATAGAAAAAATAAACTTTTTATTTTAAAATCATTCAAAATGTCAATTTATGATAATATTTTTTCAATCTAAAATGATTATTATCAGTTAACTTTATTTTAAAATGGCTGGCCTCCAGCGTCGGTATGCTCTACGAAGTTCCCGTTTTCAAAAACAACAAAGAATGAAACAAAACATGATTAATTACATGAAAACAAATAAATACATTATAAAAAGATTAAGAAAAATTGTGAATAATCTTATTACAATAAACTAAAAAATAAGTAATATAACTTACCGCTTCCAACTTGAACGTTGAGCATCCTTTTCCAAAACTGGTGTGATCAGCTCAAGCGTTCCGTCGGCATACAGAACAAAACAGCTTTCCGTTTTCCGTCTGCAGCCAGCTCAGGGTGGCAACAGACCTGGAAAATATGAAAAATCGGGAAAAGTCAGGGAATTTCCTTCGCTCGGGAAAAGTCATGGAAAAGTCAGGGAAATTTGTGGCAAATCGAACGAAGTCTGGAATTTTTATTTCCGTCTTCCTAGCTCATCTTGCCAGCGATAAAATAATAAAATATTGGATATTGTTTTAGCCAAATATATTTGCGAGCTTTATGTCTGCATACTATTTCATTAAAACGATGTAGTTTTATGGTCTAAATGGCCATGTTTCCTTTGACTCGGGCTCCAATGCACCCTTGTTCAATCAATCCACAATTCCGCCTCTGCCTGTAATGCCATCACGATGTTTCTGGAATGGCTTCATGTTGTTGTAAATATACATAATTCAGATTGAATTATGTGTGCGCACACGATAAAAAATTCGAAAAGAGATATAATAATGTGTAAAAAGGAAAAGAAGAAAACAATTTTGGAATCAGATTGTTTTTAATTCATGTGTATAGGTCTTATCTTCTCTTTTACTTACGAAGTGTAATAGTATAAATTATTTACTTTGTGTGCTTTGAAGTACCTTTTGCATCAGACGGATGACCGCTGTGGGCATTATTTCTTTTTCCTTCTGATTGTTTGGGTTCAAAAGTTCGTTATCAGAGATCACGATGTTACGTACGCTTCACATTTTTTCGGGTTTGGCTTTAGGAGTGACCTTGAGGAGACATCCTTTGCGCAAGACCAGCCGGGTTTTCAGCAAATTTTGCAAGCTTTGTCTTTTTAGCACATCTTTCGTAAAAAAAAGTTTGTGCTTCTTTTTCGGTATGTCCAGTTCTCGACAAATCCTGGTCGCCCAGGCGCCTAAAATTCGGGCTGTGGTGCCTAATTTTCTTCTTTGTTGAGATTTCGTAATATATTGCAGTAAATACCGTAATTTCTGTTGTGTAATACATAGATTATCTATTGAAAGGTTATAAATTTAGATGCTGCGGACACCGGTAAAAAAAAAAAAACCCAAAAAAACCGGTGCGTCGTTTTTTTGTTATTGGGAAAGTACCGAAATTGCGGTAACAGAAAAAATATAACGTAACAGCGAGATAGAAGACTGCAAAGAGATTGTAAGAATATATATTTTATTTTTTACTTAGAAGTATTTTGACAGAAAATATGACGCAAGGAAGGTGTTACTATTTGTGCGTGCGGAAGCCTAAGCGGTGTGAGAATCCGTGACTCTCGGGAATTGCGCAGAGCTATTCCGTATCATGTACCCATTCTGCGAAGCGCATCGCCTAGTTTTGGTGCGCTCATTGCATTAGTTAAGTTTTTTCGGTATTCAGTTAAAACGTATTAAGAAATAAGACAATGCTATGGACTGTCCGCAATTTCAACGGATTTTTTAGTCTAACTAATGAACTGCGATAATGCGGCAATAGCTAACGATTTTAGTTTTTTTTTTTTTTACTTAAAAGTAACATGACATTTACTTTTTCAATAAGACGATCATTTTTTTTTCTTGCATCTTTGGATTTCTGAGTCGATCCTGTGAATCGCAGTTTTCTGTCGGAAATTACGATTCACGATTAATATGATAGGTGCGGATCATGTGGTGTTGATTATACGACTGTTATGATGCCAATTACCACGGAATGTTCGTATTTTCTACCGATTTAGTTGTCTAACTACGGATTTTACGAATTTTCATTTTGTTTTTAAAAAAATATTTTGGTATTATTTTATGATATACATAAGATTCTTAAGCGGATTCGCGTAATTCTCTGGTTTTTTTAGTCATCATTTAGATCGCTATCATGATTGATGCAAAACTGAAGAGAATTTGAGGTTTGGGTTATTTTCCGTCTGGGGACGGTATTTCGTGTTTCAGAGCTTTCGAAAACAGTAGTTAAATGGAATAAAAAGAATTTGCCCTAATCGTAATTTTTTTCTCCGGATGTTATGTTTGGGTCTAGTATTCTTGTTAAATATCATTTTATGGCATATATGTCCGTATTTCAGCTTGAAACTGTAGGCAAGAATTTGTGTAAAAACGTAAGTTAGACGCCTTGAAAATTGCCTCCTAATCTTCAGGCTTAAAGTTCTTCCGCGAATTTGAGAAATTCCGCCATTTTCGTTATGTTGGCCACTCAGGCGATTGATGCACAAGTAACCAGAATTGTGTGTGTGTGGAAAGTCGACGGAGTTCAGATTTTTCCGTAATCATAATTTCTTTTTCTCGCGATGTTGTCTGTGTCCAGTATTTTTAAGTAACATTTTACTGCGTAAATTTTTGCATTTCACCTTGAAAATAGGAGAAAAATTTCCAAAACCAGAAGTCAGACGGAATTCCAGTAATCGCTATTGCCCCCCTCCAGTGATGTTCCCACTCTTCAGCGCTGTTAAATATTACCCCGCCCCATAAGTTTTTGCTTTTAATCTTGATAAGGGAAGAAAACGGAAGTGACGAAGTTGGAAAATTTGTAAAAATTGATGCATGGTGTTAAAAAGTATTAATATTTCCCAAAGTTACACCATTTATCTGAAATAGTTGAAGCTTTGATATCATGCGCTCATGGTCCTCAGGCTGATGGTTGTTATCAGAGGGCACAAAAATCAAGAAAAGAAGGAAAAGCGACAATGAAGAAGTAGGGAGAGAATGATAGCAGCAGAAAGAAAAATTAAACAATTGATGCTGTGCAGTTGCAGAGTCAACAAAGGACAGACTAACAGTAGTCTGCATTCTTGCTGTCTGTTTTGATTTTTCACCAGTTAAAATGTTCAGCCCCCCCTTCTGTGGTCTCATCTTGTCATAAACTGCAATTTTAATTTTAGAGGCAGTATGATCATATGGTAAGTGAAGGTTCGTGCACTGCGCTTTCTCTTTCTTTGATTTCCTGTCTGTCAAGCATCGTGGAATTCTGATTTTTATCTCCACGTGTCGAATTCACGTTTTTATCTCTACACTGAATACATATTTCATTTCCATTAAGCATCCCCCAAATATTCTAATACTCTGCACAATTCTTTTTTTTTTTTTCCTTTTTGATGAGGCTTCCTTTAAAAATATATATATAAATCACTTTTTTATTCTTTAGAATTGTAGACATTGTGCTTTCCAATATTACAAAATGCTGTACAATTTTTTTTTTTTTTTTTTGTTGGCTGCCTTCAACATCTTTAATAACTGATTTTATCAGCAAAGGACAATGTGTTCAACTTGTGATTTGAAGCCACAAGTTTAGAAAATTAAGTTTTATGAAAAAGCTTGAATTTGTTCAGGACAAGAATATGCAACATAAACTTAACAAAAGTGTTAATGAACACCATCTGGCTATTAGGTCGAATGGTAAGATGCCAGTCTGAAATTCTTTTTGAATGTTAGTTAAAGATGACTGTTTGATTACTTATTGGTGAAAATTGAAGATGTGCTGCAAGGAGTGTAGTTGCAGTCTGTCCCTGGCTGAGTGGTGGCAGAATTATTTCAGAAAGAGGTCACTTTCCAAGGTTAAAGTGGTCAGTGTGGAATGTTTGCTTTTGTTGTCTATTGTTATGAATGAGTTGTGCATCAAATCCTTATGTTTGCATTTTATGGGCTATTTTTTATTTTTAAACAAAAATATTTTGAGTTATCACATTGGCCACTAAAATTTTTTGACTTATCAAGACCATAACTTCATTATGTGCTTAGGGCACTTGCAAGGGATTTTACTTTTTTTATTTTAAGCACTTTTTTTATTTTAAGTTATCAGAAATTTAGTGTTATCACAGTTAGTTATCAAGAGTTGACTTCATTTGTAAAAATAGAAGTAAAAAAGTTTTTTTATTATTTGCCTTTCTGTTCATTAACTTTTCTGGTTTGTATGCAGTGGTAAGGGGAAAAAGTGCATTTTCACCTGGAAAACCTGGAAAAGTCAGGGAATTTTTGTTCATGGTTTTGTAGCCACCCTGCAGCTGTAAGTTTTTTGCCACTTTTCAAAAGTACCACGGTTAAACATGCGAGCTTTTTGGCCTGTGGCAAGTCTGAGGAATCGCAAATTTCCGGTTCACAAATATGTACGTTAGCGTCAACAGTTTCAGCTGAAACAGCATTAATTTGCACATTACAACTTTCGACTGCACCATGCTGTACATTCTCACGTTCAGGAGAATCATTTTCCCGAATAGAATTTCTACTATCCGAGTTCCCACCCCAAAACGCAAAAAAAAATTTTTGCAACATCAAAAAGCAACCAAACTATTTCTGACCTAAAGGAGATCGACTATAAGCTATAACCAAACACCAAAGCAAAAGCATGTTGCGTTCAACAGTAATGCAGCCTTTGCAAGAGCGTAGACGCAAATGTCATCTAACGGCCATGCGGCGTCAGAAAACCGGTTTGTAGGGGCTCTTAGGCTCCGCTCTTAGCCGCCGTTCCGGAAGCGTGTGCGGAGGAAGAGGGAATGCTAGGGGTAGGTATTCGTTCTTATCAGTGACCAGCCTAACGTCTTTCAGCAGATACTGCTAAAAGAAGTTCGGCCTTCTTTCAGAATCAAAATTCCGATTCTGAAAAAGAAAAACTAAAAAAAAAAAAACTGCTCGCCATTGGTGGCGATTGTGCTTTTAATATTTAACCGCCAGTACAATTATTTTGATCGCCATTTGGCGCCTGGTGCCCCGACATTCGGGAAGGTTGGTCAGCACAATAACTCGTGTAAAATCATTCGATTTTGATGGAATTTTAGTATGTGGGGAACACCTGGGAAGGAACGCTAATGAAAGTGAACGAAATGGGGTCAAAGGTCAGGACATAGGAGTGGGATCCATTCCACTGCTCTTATGCGTCATAACTAGTGTAAAAAAGGTTAGATTTTGATGAAATTTTAGTATGTGGTAGGGGACCACCTGGTGACAAACCCTATTGAAAATGGGCAAAATGGGGTCAAAGGTCAGGACATAGGAGCGGAATCACTTCCATCACCATTATGCGTTATAACTTACGTAAATATGCTTCGATTGGGATGAAATGTTAGCATGTTGTAGGGGCCTGCCTGGGGACGAATCCTATTGAAAATGGGCGAAATGGGGTCAAAGGTTAGGACACAGGGCGGGATCTATTCTATAGCCCTTATGCATCATAACTTAAGTAAAAATGCTGCGATTGCGACAAAATTCTATCATGTTATTTCGGAGGTATACTGAACCGGTTCTGTTGCAATATAATCGAAATGGGATCAAAGGTCAGGGCACAGAACCGAGATTTATTCCACAGCCATTATACTCATAACTTGACTGATAACTTGAGTAATGATTTCTGGTATGTTGGAAAACGTATAATTAATGCATTGCATGATTTTACTAACTTGTTAATTAATACACAAGAAATCGTGATTGATTTCCCTGAACCCCTGCGACATATTCCTTGTTAATCAATGGAAAAACTGATGTAAACAAACTATTGCTGATCCGCAGCCACCAAACATATTTCCCATGATGCATTGTGAGGTAAATAAAGTCCCATTGTCTTTGATTTTCATGCGAGGAAACCCTTCTGATTCCACTTGACCAAGTGTGCCATAGAATGTTTTCACATGAGAATTGATTTTTTTTAAATGATTTGTCCCATCCTGTACATTGCTTTCAAGATGCATTGCCATCCATGTATGTCGTACTGTTAAAATCAAATTTTTCATTAAATGACACTTCTCTAGTTTTCGAAGAAAACCTTTTTGTAACATGGCTAGAGGGAGAGCATTAAATATTACTTACATTGCCAACATCAGTGTTGTTTTTATTGAAGATATGTGGGCTAAAATACATCTTGAAAAAATTAACAGTAGTTTATCATGTGGCAATATTATTACTATTTTGTATGGAGACAGTATGAATTTTTGGAGCACTGTGCACAGTGGATTTTCTTTGTAATCTTTCCCAACATCTACTCATCATGACCAGTTTATTGTGTAAGCAAAACAACAAGAAAAACAGGTAATTAATTAGCTTTGTTGAATTGTGAATGTTGCTGCTGCTGCAGATTACCAATCATTTGACTTACGCAGCTTCTATAAGTATTGTCCAATTTATGTTGTGGAAAGTGAAGATCAATATCTAAGCATAAATAGTGATTATGAACAAAATGTTTATTAATGACATGTAATAAATTGCATGTGAATTACTCTTGTACTTTGAAACAGAAATGATTTCTAACCATTCAGACTCAGTCCCATGTCCATGGGATATATATATATATAATACCAGAAATAATTTCGTCTAACATATGCTTGTTTATAAACTGGTCTTTCTTCTTGTTACAGGGAAAACTTCCTATGTCAGGAATTAGTATAAATAAGCTAGATTCCACTGAAAGCCATCAAAATTCCTTTGAAATCACAGGTAAAATATAATTGCAGTTTCACTGAGCTTCTCAACCCCCTATTTTATTGGTTTGTGTTTTACACTACATAATATGCTGTAAACAATAGAGCTTATATTTGCCTTGGAATGCTAATTTCATCCTTCAGCATTGGTGTGTGTGTGTGTGTGTGTGTGTGTGTGTGTGTGTGTGTGTGTGTGTGTGTGTGTGTGTGGCCTTGAATCTGGAAAAGTTAAATAATAATGATATAATGATTAAAAAACTGCAAATATATGTACTTTAGACTGATTAATTTCCAGAGAGCTGTCAAAAGTCAAACATTTTATTACAAGTTATTTTTAAAGTTCTATAGAAAACTAATTTTGTACCATGAAAATACCAAAATTAGCCTGCAGAGATGGAGGAAAGCCAAATAAAGAGCATACACATATGATCTTTTCTAAGCATTCAGTATGAAATGCTCCCCTGGTGTCCAAAACTGTTCTTTACCAAAATTTAGAAATTGTATGCAGAACATTTCACAACAGGAACTTTATCCAATATAGAAAGAATTTTTCAAATAGGACTTCTGGAAGCAGAGGTATTGGGGAAATTGCAATTTACTTTTATTCCCCCTAGTTAAAAGCTTATACATTACTTGAAGAAGAAACTATTTAAAATAGTCTTCATTATAAATAGCATCAACAGGAAGAAATAATTTTTTCAGTCAGATATTTAGAAACAATGATACGTGATAAAGTGTATTTTGAATTAGATTGCATCTTCATTTACGCTCTTTAGAGGCGGAGTTATGCTTCATTAAAAAATGGAAAGTCAGGATCATTGTTCTTACATTTCAAGCTTTCTGATGCAAAAAGAACTTTTTAAATCTAATAGTTTCTACCCATGGATAGACTGACGGATGGACGAAGTGATACTACAGTGGAGTCCCATTAGAAATAAATCCGATATAACAAAATTATTGCAATTCCCCTGTAAACGTTTCCTTGAAGTAATGTATTTTTGATTTCGTTATAACAAAATTAATTTTTACAGCTGTTCGTTACAACGAACACATTTTTCCCATTTCTGAAGGAAGGTAGCAATCTCTACAAAAAATTTCAGCTCAGATTTCTGCGTCCCGGTTATTAAATTTTCATCCCTAATTATGTAAAACTTGAAGATTTGTTTGTCAGTAGGTGATTCTTTACTTACCTCCTATGAACTGACTGATGATGATATCATTCAGTCAGTTATGAACAAATGAAATGACGGAGCTGATCAGGAAAGCAATGACGATGAAGATGTCACTACTCCGTGGCCAAACATCAATGCATCGGAGGCACTTTGATGCTTCGAAAAGTGTGTCATTTCATTTTCTGTCGGACAAATGTCTCTGAGGATATTTTTTCTAGTAAATTTTGCAACTACATTCCTTGGAAAACTTTTATTTCTAAAGCCACAAAAGGACTTGTACAAAAAAAATTACAGAATTTGTGCAAACAAAGGAGGTGTAAATATACGTACTGTATGTACACGCAAACAAGCAAAGATTCATTTCCATTTTTTCGACATTCATTGTTTCTAGCCTTCCTTTCAATTTTAAAGCAAAGGAAGGGAAATTTTGGCGCGATTTTAACGTATCCCCCTTCCGGACGTGAAGTTATATCGACAGATCACATAGGCAATTATTGTATTTCATTTTATTTTAATTTTCTTTCTTCCTTATTATTTTACAAACAAATAATTTCAAGTTGACGAGACATGTTGTGCTTTCATTCAATAAGAAAGCGGTGCTTTTGCGCACTTTTAACGGCTTTTCTGTTTCCACAGCGTTCGTCTTACGCGGCATTCCGGGAGCTAATGGCCGCAATTTTCCTTTTTTGGCGTCCGTATAATCTCATTTGTTAGATTTATGTTTTGTTTTTTTGTGCAAGACCAATATTTTTAAAGCGTTTTCAATGTTCTCTTCTCCGTTTTCGCGGCCGTCAGTGTTCCGGCACTTGATGTCCAAATTTTTCCTTCTTCTTTTTTTTTTTTTTTTTTTCTTCCAGATGGCTTCATCTCAGTTAGATTTATGAAGCTTCCTCTTTTTTTTTTTTTCAAAAACATATTTTTACCCATTGTTTTATCGTCATTCCTCTGTTTTCACGAGCGTGTTATGCAGCATTCTGGGAGCTTATGATCACAAATTTTCCATTGGTAGCTTCCAGATAGCTTTGTTTCAGTTAGATTAAAGAAATGTGTGTGCGTTTTTTTGAAGAGTCATATTTTTTAGCGTTTGCAACATCTCGTTCTCCGTTTTTGTGGCATTCCGGAAGTTGACAGTCGCAAGTTGTTTTTTTTACTTTTTTTATTCTTCGAGATAGCTTTTTCTTAGGTAGATTGAGGTGAAAGTTTGTGTGTGTGTGTGTGTGTTTTTTACTAAAATCGTATATTTAATGTCTCTTGTTGCATTTCCATTGTCGTATTACGCAGCATTCCAATAGCTGATGATCACATTTTTTTTCTTTTTTACTTACTTTCAGATAATTTCATTTCAGATTGATGAGGGGAAGTTTTTCTGTTCTTTACAAGAACTCTTGCCTTATTTCTCACTTTCAAAAAAAATGCCTCAAGTGTGGGATATGGTTGACCTACCACACTTGAGAAGGACGGTCCACCACGGAATCGACCTGGACTTTCTAAACGGCGTATGAGAAAGAGATCTCGGCTGAGTGAATGTAAGATTGGTGTATGGAATACTAGAGGTATAAATGGCAAGATGAGTGTGGTGATTGAGGAGATGAATAAATATAGACTGGATGTGCTGTCCAAAAAGAAGGAAATTGGGGTAGAAGAAGTGAATGGCACGGTGAGTGTGTGGTCTGGAGTATTGGATAATATGAGAGGACAGGCTGGTCTAGGCATGATTTTAAGTGAAAAGATGAAGAACAACTTGATTCACTATAGTTGTGTAAGTGAGAGAATTCTCTGGATTCGTTTGAAAGTGAAACTTCAGAGAATTGTAATTGTTGTAGTGTATGCTCCTTGTGACTCGGAACCTTCTGATAAGAAAGAAGATTTCTGGAATGAGCTAAAAGCTGTTTTGAGCCAGTTTGGTGCTAAAGAAAAAGTTATAATAGCAGGGGATTTCAATGCTAGAGTAGGTGTGCAGAATGCAATTTCTGACAATGTTCTGGGTAAGTTTAATGATCCTTGCGTGAATGATAATGGTGAAAGATTAATTGAACTCTGCATTGAGAATGGTTTGTGTGTATCTAATACATATTTCAACCACAAGTATATCCACACATATACTTGGGAAAATCGCACTCTTGGTCAAAAGAGTGTGATAGATTTTATTGTCTACGATCAGCGTTTGAAACACTTAGTTGTTGACATCCGTGTGATGTGAGGTGCGGATGTTGGTTCTGATCATTACTTGGTAATGTCACGAGTGAAACCTAATGTTGGTTGGAGGAAAAAGAATAGGAAGATACCCAGGATTGAAAGAATAAAGGTTGATAGGCTCCTTGAAGATCATCAGCGGTATTCTGACTTACTCAGAGAATGACTGAAGGATCTGAAATCTGGTGAGAGGGATGTAGAAAAGAAGTGGGAATGTTTTAAGAACTGTGTTGTCACTGCTGCTAAAGAGGTCTGTGGCACCACAATAGTGGGTAACAATAGAGGTGATGCTTGGTGGAACAGTGAGATTGAAGAGGCAGTAAAGAGAAAGAAGGAAGCCTATTTGGGAATGTTGCAAGGTAGAGTCTCTGTGGATGAATATCGCTGTAAGAAGCGTGAAGCTGCTAAGCTGGTTCGCCACAGTAAGGCAAAAGATAGGAAGGAGAAAGTGGAAAGGCATGAGCTGGCTTTTTGGAAAGATACGAAGTCCTTCTGGAAGTACATGAGACTCAGGAAAAATAGGAGAAACAAAGTTGTAAGTTGTGGAAGAATGAGATTGGGGAAATGATATGGGAGCCCAATGAGTTAAGTGACAGATGGGGTGAATACTTCTGTGAGTTATTAGATCAGGAAAGCAAAGAAGATTCTGAGACAGACGCAGATGATGTCACAATGAGGTATCATAGCACAGGAGGGATCTCAAGAGAAGAAGTGTGTAAAGCTCTAAAAGCTCTTCAGAATGGTAAGGCTCTGGGAGTTGATGGCATAACTGCAGAGATGCTGAAATATGGTGGTGACTCTATAATTGACTGGTTAACTGAAATTTGCCAGTTGTGCTGGGAGTTAGGAATGGTCCCTCGGGATTGGAAAGATGCTATTATTGTTCCCTTGTATAAGGGAAAAGGTGATCAGAATGAATGCAAGAACTATCGTGGTATTAGCCTACTGAGTGTGCCAGGGAAAGTGTTTGGTAAGGTTGTTATTGAAAAAGTATGAGGTCTTACATGATTGAAAGTGTGGGATGTTCAGTGGTTTTATGCTTGGTAAAGGCTGCACTAACCAGATTTTTGCATTACGCACGATGATTGAAAAGTATCTGGCTGTTGGAAAGAAAGTTTTTACTGCCTTCATAGATTTAGAGAAAGCTTACGACCGAGTGAATAGGACACTTTTGTGGAAGGTATTGAATGAATATGGTGTTACTGGGAATCTACTTAATAGTGTAAAAGCCATGTATGCTGGTAGTAGAGCTTGTGTACGAGTGAATGGTGTTTTATCAAAATGGTTTTCCATTGGTGCAGGGGTTAGACAAGGTTGTGTAATGTCACCATGGCTGTTTAATATATTTATGGACGCATGCATGCGTAATGCCAAAATAGATAATAGTTGTTTTTTGTCTTGGTGATATCCGTGTGAGCAGATTGCTGTATGCTGATGACACTGTCCTGTTGGCAGAGAGCAAAAGTGAGTTGCAGAGTATGTTGACTCGGATGCACGAAGTTTGCATGAAATTCAAACTGAGTATGAATAAGGGAAAAACCAAAGTTATGGTGTTTGAGAGAGGAACGGGTAGCACTGAATGTAATGTAAGTATAAATGGCTCTGTGATTGACCAGGTGAGTGAGTTTGTGTATTTAGGAAGCACGTTTGACAGAGAGAACAAGTTGGATGGTGAAATCAGTAGGCGAGTGAATTCTTCCTTGAAAGTCATAGCTGCTCTGGGAGGTTTTCACAGGAATAATGGGTTCTCTAGAGAGTCCCGCATGGCTGTGTATGAAACTGTAATTGTTCGTACTCTGATGTATGGCAGTGAAACCTGGGTACTGCAGAAGAAATATAGGAGTCGTTTGTGTGCTGGAGAAATGCGTTACTTACGTGGATTTTGTGCCAAGACATGATCTGATTGTGTGAGGAATGAAGATGTATTGCAATTGTGTGATGTGAAGCAAAATGTTGTTAGAAAGGTGGAGACCAATATGCTTCGGTGGTTTGGCCATGTTGAAAGAATGAGTGATGAAATGCTTACTAAGAAAATCTTTTCAGCCCAAGTGGCACGAAGGAAAGGCAGAGGAAGACCAAGGAAGACATGGGTGGATCAGATTCAGGAGTGTCTGCATGAGAAAAAGATTATGAGTATGAAGTATAAAAGATCTTGTGTACAACGTGTAATGGATATCAGTGAAGCACGAGTTGTATGTCAAGATCGCTGTAAATGGAGAAGTTTGATACGACAACAATAAATAAAAATATCTGGAAGTTTGTATTTCTTTTTGGAGCTAACCTCTGAATCTCAGAGAACAGCTTAGTGTTATGTATGTATGTACATTTTAACAAATTCAGTAAATTTTTCTCAAAAACTGCAGTCAATTCACAAAAGAGATTTCAAACAACATATATGATTGCTATCATTTCCACACTTGACATAATCATTATGCTTACAGAGCTATCTGAATCATCAGCTGATGAGGCCTCCAATACTACAGAATTTCTGCAGGAAATAAGAGCACAATTGTATCAGGTGGAACATCCTTTAAAGGATGGAGTTGAAAGTTTAATCAATTAACTAAATGCAAAATAAAAAAAAATCATTTTACAAATTTCAAATTATTTTCTATTATTTATACTTTCTGATTATTTAAAAAATATCAAAAGCATTTAAGGAATGATGTTTAAATTCTAAATAAAATAAAATCTTTTTCTTTTTTTCTTATCAGGGAAAAGCTAGTTTGATTATTGCGACTAAATACTAATTTGTACAGTTATCCAAATCACAAATTTGCTAATTTTCTAAAATTTTGCTTTGTTGCAGTGCAGAATGATAAATTTTCTAGAAAAAATATTTAGGCTTCTCTTTATCTTGCAGACAGTTTTTTTAAGCCTTTCCTTTCTGCATTGCAGACTCCTGAAAAAGATTCTGCTTCAGGGATTGTATATATAACCCTGTTTAAATAATGAGTTCAGTTCTCCTATACACCAACCTTCATCATGTGACTTATGGCATGAAGATTTACTAGCATAAAATTGTTAATTTTAAATCACATTTAGTAGCACAGTGATGTAGGATTATAAATATGAATCTCATTCAATGGAAAATGAAACAGCTAAGCTGTAATTAACTGGTAAGCATTTAGTTATTAAACAGTTTTAATTTGTGAAAAAGGTTTAGAATGTATAATTAATTCTTTATCTTAACATTTTTGTTATATGCTAATTATTTCCAAAATTAGTTTACCGATGTGCTCATGAAAAGACTGTGATAGTTCAGATTTTTCACTTTTGAAAGCTAGTGATTTTACATAATGTGAAATTAGAACTACCATTGTTGTGTGATTGTGAGTAATCATGCTTGGAAATTTTGCTGTGTACTTCCACGTATTAATTGGTGCTCAAAAATATAGTTTTCCCCCTCCAAACGACACTCAGGGTATCATTTTATTAGCTGCTCCGAAATGTAGATTTTCCTGCTCCTGAGGCTGCTCCAAAATGGGTAGTCTGCACTTCCACCACTGCTTCAAGTTCGTTCTAACGGGAATTTACTGTTTGCATACATACATACTTCTATATAAAAGACGTACTAAAAAGAAATTTAGTGATAGATGCTTTTATCTGGTGCACAAAATAGTGAAATTTGGCAAATTATTTTTTTTTGTATTTTTTTACCTCTTGTCTGTGGAAATTTAAAAGCTGTGGAGCTAAAACCTAATACACATTAATTTCTTGTGTATTTCAACAGTGCTGTGAAGTCTCGTGGAAATCTGAAAGGTTCAGGTTAAAAATTATTCTGTTTTGTGTTGATTTGACATGCAATGACACACATAATTTGCATTTAGTCCTGTAAGTTAGTAGTTCAGTCTTATAAGTAAGTTACTAGATGGCATCATCATTTTGTGTAGTTTGACAGAATGTTCAAAAGAATACAGTCATCACAAGCTGTTTAATTATTTTATAGATTGGAAGAATTTATTCCTCAGACATCAAAATAATGATAATGGTAATAATCACAACAATAGTAATAAATGGAGGCTCATTAATAATCTTGTATAATTCCCATGAAGTATTTGTGATTTTTTAAATTATTAATGTTTTCATCACTATGAATTTATGCTGCGAAATTTTCAAGTACTCCTTTTTGAGAAAACTGAAAAATACTGTGTTTACTCAACCAATACAGTGTAAATTATGTTTTGTAGGAAACATGATTCAAAGAATAATTGTTATTTGCCCATCGCAAGAAGTTGTAGACCAGTGGATGAGTGTTTTGCAGCATAAGTTTCTTCATAATCAGGCGCAGTCCTCTGCAATTGCTTCCAAAGTTTCATCCCAGAGTAGCCCATCGCATCTTCCACAAGCAGCTCATATATCATTGGCCCAAAATCATGTTGTTCATCAGCCTCAGCTGCCTCCACATGTAAGTTATGCAAGTGTGCAGTAGTTTCATTATTATTTTTCATTGTGTGTGTGTTGATTTTTTTCTTCTAAAGTGTGTGACACCAGTGGTAGCCTTGCAATTGTGTTTCATTCAGGAAGATTTTATTGAGCACATCATATTGAAAACTAGCAGCAACAAAAAAATCCAGCTTATAGTAGTATGTACAAGGTATGATAAAAAAAAAAGTATACAGACTGGTTGCATAAGTTTGGAATTGCGTGACACAGCGGGAAGCAATTTGGCACAGGTTGACCTAGGAACCTACTATGCATGTGCTTTGAGTCAAGTCTTCCCTGCTCACCCAGTTTTTTTTACGGTAGTGCTTTGTTCTTACGTGTATGAAGCTGTTCGTCGCATTTGTCATGTTGGGAAAAAATTATCAATGAATTTGCATCAGATTTTGTCAAAAACTTATGGTTCACACACTCCTTTGAAAACCTTGTGAAGTCCTTGAAAAAATAAAGTTCATTTTCAAGTCCTTGAAAGTGCTTTAAAAAGTTTAAGACTCCATAAATAGTTAACATTGGCAAGTAAATTAACATGTTAAACATATATACTTACACTACTAACATTGTAGTACTAAAACTATTTTTATAGCACGTTTTCTTTTGCCAATTTGCAATATGAGCCACATGTACTTTGCCTTTGTTTGATGTTAAAAAATAAATATTTACAAGGGTCAAATGGTATTATTTTATTAAATTTTAATGAAAATAATATACTGCCGGACAATTGCTAAGGACGGATGACAATAGCAACGATAGCAACCATAAAATGGAAGGCAGGAAAATGTGGAAATTAGCATAAGTGCGGGATACAGTAAGACGTGTTGTGCGTATGCAATTTTGGATTGCCGAACTTGTTCGTGACGTCATAGCGCTGATAAGAGATATAAAGGATTTGACGCGTATCGACCGTTGTTGTTCAAACGCAAAGTTGAAAGGGAAAGAATCAATTGACGAACTTGCAATTTTCAGTATGTCTTCCCGACATCACCTAGATGATTTTACGCGTGGCCGTATTATTGGCAAGATTGAAGAAGGGCGAAAAATAACAGATGTTGCCAGGGAGTTCGACGTCAGCCACAGTGTTGTTTCAAGGCTTTGGAAATCATTTCAAACAAATGGAGAGTGTAGCAAACGTCACAGGGGAGGTCGTGTTCGCAGTACGACACCTGCAGAAGATCGGTACATAGTGCTATCAACAAAAAGACACCGGCGCAGCACAGCTAGTGAGGTAGCAAATTAGTTTATGGCTGCTACTGACAAGCGGATCTTCCGAAAAACTGTCGCCAGACGTTTGCATGAAGGAGGACTATACGCCCGCCGTCCTGTTGTGTGCATCCCATTGTCCAGACGTCACCGTACCGCCCGTTTGCAATGGTGCCATCAACATCGCAATTGGACTGATAACGACTGATCTGCTGTCCTCTTCTCAGATGAGAGTAGATACAGTTTATCGTCTGATTGTCGACGACAACTGATCTGGCGTGATAGTGGTACTGCATATTGTCCAGCAAACATACAGGAAAGGGACCGATATCCGACATGTAGTGTCATGGTATGGGCTGGCATCATGATCAATGGCCGTACGTCCCTCTATGTGCTTCCAACTGGGACTATGACTGGCCAACGATACATTAATGATGTTCTGCTACCTCATGTTCGCATGTTCCGTGGTGCTGTCGGTGATAGATTCATTTTCATGGACGACAACGCAACATGTCATCGAACAGTCGCTGTCCAGGAACGTCTTGAGAGCGAGGATATTCAACGCCTCGTATGGCCAGCACGTTCTCCAGATCTGAATCCCATTGAAAATGTGTGGGATGCTTTGGAGAGGAGTCTTGTTGGTCGCCAATGCCCTCCAATAAACAAGGACACCCTCATCCGTGCACTGACAGAGGAATGGGATAAATTACCCCAACAGCTGCTTGATAATGTTGTGCAAAGCATGACACGACGTGTGGAATCTTGCATCGCCCTCCATGGTGGCCATATCCCGTATTGACATCTTACGCCGGAACGCCTGCAGACGGTAATTGCATTTTTCACGTTTACGTATTCTGCACAAAATGGCCTGTTTGTCCCTTGAACACGTTCCAAAGCCTTCTGGATTTCAGAGCACAATAAATTGTCTTTCTTGTAATGTCCTGGCATTCTGACATTATTTTATTTCACTTGGCATCCAACCACACTTACTTTTTTATGCGATATATAGTCGTTTATGATCCGTCCTTAGCAATTGTCCAGCAGTGTAGTTGGGTTTTGGGAGAAAAAAATGTTACTTTTAATAAACATTTAAATTTAACTTACCTATAAAAAACCATGTGGTTGGATACTTGGTTAGCAGCAATATTCAAAGACGTTTTTTTTTTTTTAATATGTCAGTATTTTTTCATTTTTTTCACTTTCATTACTATTATTTTCATTACAATTGAATAAAATATTACCATTTGACCCTTCTATAAATATTTATTTTTTAATATCAAACAATGACTAAGTACACGTGGTTCATATCGTGAATCAGCAAAAAAAAAAGAAAACATGCTATAAAAATAGTGTTAATACTACAATGTTAGTAGTGTAAGCATATATGTTTCACATATTTTTTTACTTACAAATGTTAATTTTCCTTTCAGCACGTTATAATTGCCTAAAAAAACTGTTTTTAGGTGTCTTTGACTACGTATCAACGAATCATAAACAACAGTAACAAAAATCCATAAATAGTGCTTGAAAAAAACATTTGTTTTTTAAGTAATTATATGAAAGAGTATGTGTAAAATACTTGTTTGTGCTAAAAAGTTGCTTAGGAGATTTCTGTGTAGTTCTGATAAAAACACCAAACTGAACAAATAATGTGGAACTTGCATTCAACTCAGGAGAGTGGGTGGACATCTGGTTCCTTGGCTATGACATCACTACAGAGTAAAACATCAGCCATTGGAGTAAAATAAATGGAACGATGTATTTGCGAATTGTGATGGGCGTTTATTGACACGGGTTAAGGGCGCGTTCTTGCCAGAGGATGGAACTTCTTGGAATTGTTTGTGCTTCCTGCGTGGGTTCTTCGTCTCCTGATAGCATCAAAGTCATGCATGAAAAATAAAAAGTTAAAGCAAACAATAAATATCATACCAGCAGATGAATATAAAAATAATGTACCCTTTCAAAATATTCCACAAAATAAAATGATTTAGAAAAATGCCAAAACAGAGGGGCAATTCAAAGTTAATAAAATAAACCAATGGGTGTGGAGGAGACAGGGGATAACAGGCAGGTCATTGAGGGTGTGCCCATCACATATTAACTAAAACACCTACCTACCTACCTACTGACTGACCAACAACACACACGCTTGTGATAATTTGGTTTTAAAAAGTTCTTGAAAAGTGCTTGCATTTATTTTGCTTGGAAGAGTACGAACCTTGAAACTTGCAGAGATGCGTTCTTAAAGTTACAGAAAGTCTATGGGAGAATTGTATAAGTCGTGAACAAGTTTTTGAGTGGTACAAACATGTTAAAGATGGTTGTGAAAGCATTGAGAGTGATGAGCGGTCTGGTACGCTTGCAACCAGCAAAAGTGAAAACAATGTCGAACTTGTGCACGCAGCTGTGCACGAAAATTGCCAAATCTGAAGATTTCAACATTAGTTTTGGTTCAGTTCAGTTGATTCTTACAGACAATTTGGATGCGAGGTGCGTCTCAGCCAAATTTGTGCCACTCAGCTGAGCAAAAACAGGTTCATGTTTCAGCTGCTAGTGAGCTGCTTGAATGCATCGAAACTGACAAAATCTTTTAAAAGCTATCATAACTAGTGATGAGTCATGGCTTTCTGGGTATGACCTTGACACTAAGGTCCAGTCTTCACAGTGGATGACCCCACACTCTCCTGACAGCCCCCTCCCCCAAACCACCAAAGAAAATACAACAAAGCTGCAGCAATGCCTAGACAGTGCTGACTGTTCTTTTATTTTCAATGAGGGAATTGTGCATCATGAATATGCTTCACCAGGCCAGACAATCAAGAAGGAATACTATTGTCGTGCTTTGCAGCATTTGAGGGTCGCAGTTCATTGCAAAAGGCCGGCACTGCATGAGAGTGGCAAATGGCAACTCCACCGTAACAACGTGCCTGCCCGTGCATTGCACAGGTGCGACAGCCACCCTGTTCGCCAGATCTCACTCCGTGTGCTTTTTTTCTCTTCCCCAAAATCAAATGCCACTTGAAAGTAAAAATATTTCAAGATATGGAGGAGATACAACAGCATGTGGTGAAGCAGCTGTTTGCTAGTTCAGAAGATGACTTCAAAAATGCTTCTAGCAGTGGAAACATCACTGGACTAAGTGTGTGTCTTCAGGAGGAAAGCTACTTCAAAGGCGATTAAGTTTGAAATCTGCAGGTCTTGTACTTTTTTTTTTTTTAATAAATCCTGCTGGATAATTTTTGATCACACCTTGCAAATCAGTATTTCAGTGCACAATGATGTAGGAAACTGACACCAAAGAAAAGTCTAGAACAATAGGTTAACTAATGTTATTGTTACTGTTTTACACATTATACAGTGTATATTATAATGTCTTTAGTGCAAGATGCTATGCAACGAAAATGTTGAAGATAACATTTTCGTTGCATAGCATCTGCACCAAAGACATTATAATATACTGTATAACGTATGAAACAGTAACAATAAATGTAGTCAACTTATTGTTCTAGTATGATAATTAGGCACGTTATTTTTATGGTTATAGTCCAATCTTAACCATAATATGGTAACCTTTCTATAGTATCTTGTGGTGCCATCTCAAGCTGTGCACTCTTAAGGAAGGCTGAGTGAAATTAATGCAAGTTACATTAACTGTTGGAGTTAATTGAAAAGTAGTAGTACCTAAGGTTTATATTTCTTTCAGTAAACACACGCACACACACACACACACACACACACCTACCTACCTCTTACCTACCTCATTCATTCTTTGTAAGAGACACACACACCTCTTATTTACATAACTCACTCTCATTCATTCATTTAATGGATAAGCAGTAAAGGCATGCAAGAACCAATACATAGTAGTAAAGACAGATTATGATCAAGAAAGACTGAATTAGATGTCTTTCCAAGTAGTTAGCTGGCCATTCCTGTGTAGATAGCTGGAGTAGTTACAAGATTGAGATACAGTAAATTCCAGTTAATTGGGACACATCAGGGCTAGAACATTTTGGCTCAATTAGCCGGCTGCCCCAATTATGCGAAGCTATATCCCAAAGGGCTAATTTAGGTTGTTCTTCAGAAATTGCCCCAAATAAACGGCTGTCCTGATTAACCGATGGCTCAATTAACCATAATGTACGGTGTATATATTTCAGTGACAGCTCATAGTGATCTAGGATGAGGGGGGGGAGAGGTTGTGCTCATGGTTAGGTAGATTATAAGGAGGAGTGTGTGGGGGGGGGTGTAAATGTATTAGTTTGTGTGGTTAGCTGAGATGGGAGAGGGCTGCTTCCCAGTCTTGTAGAATCACTTTTAAAGTTAAATAATTTCTTTCTGTTAGTGGTATAAGATTACCTACTGCTGAAATAGGGTGCACTATTTATAATGAAATGTTTTAGTCAATTTTTGATGTCACAGTGGTGAACAATTACAAAATGTTTGAGTTATATAAAAAAAAAAAACTTTAATATTGCTGAACTCCAGACCCCCCCCCCCCACCTTCATCGACATAGTTGATTTTTTGGACTTATTCCTGATTGATGACGCGTTCTTTCATTTTTTCATTTTGAGGCCATAACCAGTGGTGTGCGTGCACAAGGGGGCTGTTGGAGTGTTAACCCCTCCCAATTTGAAACCTGATATTTCAAAAATGCAATTTTAAAATGCAAAGTTTTGATAGTAAGTGAAATTGTTTATGTCTCATGATAACAATTGAATTGTTTTCTCATGAAGCCAAGGAAGCAGCAAGAAGCCAAGGACCAGAATGTCCTATTGCAGTTAAAAGCCAATACATGGGTATACTGAAAGTTTCTGTGGCGACGAGACAATGCCAAATTTGAGTTCCGTTACTTATTTCAGATTACTCTAAAGCACGCTGAAAAGCAAGGAATTTTTATTAAAATACCAAGAATCACATCAAAACAAAACCAATGCTGTAATATAAACATAGAAAACCCAGAAGACTATTACAGGATTTCAATTTATGTGCCATTTTTAGACATATTTATTAGTGCTTTGGAAAATAGATTTCTCTCACACAAATCAGTCTTATCAGGATACCATCACTTTACCCAACTTGTTTTCTGCACAGATAAATAGCAGAATGTAAGTGGTCAAGCTTTATGTGGTGATAAAAATATGGGCAATAAGAACATTAATAATAATTTTTTTTTTTTATTGGGGGTTTAACGACCACCGTGAGCAACTCAATGGGCTATAAGCAGTCGCCCGTCCCTAATTTAGCACTGGTTCCAGGGAAGGGAGAGAGCCAGTGCCGTAAGACAAACGCAACATCCATGCCTCACCGGGATTCGAACCCAGACCCCTTTCAGACGAATGATCAGAGGCCATCGCTTAGACCACTGCGCCACCGGGGCGACAATAATAATTTCCAGCAATATTTATTTGAATATTTTTGTGCAGATGTTGCATACATTTTAAAAATGCACTCAACACATTTAGTGCATGAAAAAATAAAAATCTGCCCCCCCTCCCTCCCCTCCAAAAATATTCTGAGGACGCCACTTGCCATAACTACCCTTTAATGCACAAAACTATGTTTTGGAAATTTGCCATCTTAGCAAATTTCCTAAACAGTAAAAGTTGACATACAGAATTTCATCAGTTTAAACAGAACATGCTTCAGTTCGAATGAACTTTGTAAGAAGACGTGTAATACGAAAGTTGATTAGAAAAAGGAGTTTGCAGTGCTCATACTAAATGGAAAAAAAGGAATGTTGTTTACTAAATAAGAATGGATTCTAATTACAAATATATTTGACAAAAAGTATGAAAATTACCACAGAGGATAAAAGAACGTAAAACTGCTACTGAGAAAGGCGACTGGAACAGTGCAATGGCACACGTAGAAGTATATAGATATGCAAACCACTGGGAGAAAATTCAGATTTTGAATTATGAAACTCATATCAATATTATACTTTTCAGAAATAAAGATTCAGTGAGTGAGCCCATAAAATCTATAAGATCAATGTTTGGTTTAATGACAAGTAACATTTCATTAGAGCATTTGATACATTTTATTTGAAATGTGCCATAACATTAATCTAGAATTTGCAAACAATTTTTAAAATGCATTCTGGGTCAGCAACTAATGTGGAGTAGAGTGAAGCATTAAGAATAGGACTTCATAATCACCTAAAGGCTAGAAATGTCTCCAAGGAAATGAAAAACTAAGAGGAGAAGGAGAAATAAGTGAATTCTATATTTGAAGAAACAGAATGAAGCAAATGATTAACAGTTGTGGTTTTATTGCATTTTATTTTTCTTGTTCTAGTCCTTAAAGTGCACTGTGCTCTGATATTTCAGGAAATGAGTGAAGTGAGAAGTTCTGAGGTCTCTTTTGTTGTTGTTGTTAATAGTACTGCTACTCCCATTATCACCACCTCTTATACTAGTTTTTTTAAGTGTGAGAGTTAAGATGGACTGTAGAGTATATTTTCTATAGGGTATGAAGTTTGTGTAAAAGTTAAAATGTAAATGTGTGATAGTTAGAAATCTATTTTTGAGCTAACTGCTGTTTGTATAAAATGAAATTGGGTCTAATTACTCTGAAAGCAAGCCAAGGAAATCAAATGTAGCTTTCAATTTTTTTTTAATCTTTTATACACAGACACCCATTGGAACAGATATATATATATATATATATATACTATTTTCTATAAAGAAGATACCTAAGCAAAAAAATACATATATAATTTTGACTCACACCTAGTACAACATAGAAAAGGTTATGTATCTACCTGTGTGAGTAAAAGGAGAAAAGATAAAAAAATAAAATAAAACAACTGAATGTAGAAGGTGTCGAGAATACTGAGCCTTGGCTTTATCAAGGACCAGCAAAAACTCTGCATTTTCTCACTTCCACAAAGACCTAGTTGGAAATGGGTTTCTGCAAGGCCATAGATGCAAGTAACATTCCCACCTAAAATAGTTTAAAAAATATATATATAAGTCATATCCTCCGTAGAGTAGCATGACCTAGCACTAGTTAACAATTTCGCTTGCATCCATTAACCTTCATGGCCCGACCCATGCTCTTCATCTGTTACTATTAAACAGAGAGAAGAAGATTAAAGAGAACTCAAGATGTGAGAGTGACATAATAAATAGAAATTTTCCTTAGTCTTCAGTTTTGCTCTTAAGTATATATATATTTTATACACAGACACCCATTGGAACAGATATATATATATCATTGTCAACCATTATCAATCCACTGCTGGACGAAGGTCTCCCCAAGTTTCCTCCACAACGGTCTGTCTTGTGCCAGTCTCCTCCATGTCACCCCTGCATACTTTCGAATTTCATCCACCCATCTCCCATGTGGTCTTCTTCTGGGTCTTTTCCTGTCCCTTGGAATCCAATCCAAAATTTCGGCTGTCCATCGGTGATCTGTCCTTCTGGCAGTATGTCCAGCCCATTGCCATTTCAGGGATTTAACTCAGATCATGATGTCTTCCACTCTTGTCATTTTCCGGATCCACGAGTTCCTCTTCTTATCTCTCCTGGTTACACCAAGCATGCACCTCTCCATGCTGCTTTGAGTTGTCTGCAGCCTTTGTATGTCTCTTTTAGTTAAGGTCCACGTCTCTGCACCATACGTAAGCACTGGAAGGATGCATTGATCAAACACTTTTCTTTTAAGACATAATGGCATATTGCTCTTGAAAATTATGCTGTTTCTTCCAAAAGCTCTCCAGGCAAGTTTTGTACGCCGATTAATTTCTTCATCAATGTGACCCTCACTTGATATCTGTGACCCTCACTTGATATCTGCTGTCCAAGATAAACGTACGTGTCTGTTATCTTTAGCTTTTCTCCATCAATCGATAAATCTTCATTTCTTGTAAAAGCATTGAACATAATTTTTGTCTTCTGAAAGTTCATTTTTAATCCCACTTCTTTACTCTTGTCAGCAAGTTCCTGGATCATACTCTGCAGCTCTGATGGGGTAGTTGCAAAAATTACTACGTCATCAGCAAAACGAAGGTGGGTTAGATAATCTCCATTAATCTTTATCCCCTTGTTTTCCCAGCTCAGCGACTGAAAAACACCCTCCAATGTGGCATTAAAGAGCTTCGGAGATATGGTGTCACCTTGTCTCACTCCCTTTCCAATTTTTACGTGTGTTGTATTTTCAAACAGCTGAATCTTTGCACTTGCATTTTCATAGATGTTATTAATAATATTAATGTATGCATCTTCAATACCGCAGGTTTTCAGAGCCATTGTAACTGCTGATGGTTTCACCGAATCAAAGGCTTTTTCATAATCGATAAAAGCCATGCACAATGGAAGTTCATATTCCCTCGCTCTTTCAATTAGTTCTCTCAGTACGTGGATATGATCTATTGTGCTGTAGCCACTCCTGAATCCAGCTTGTTCTCTCGGTTGAGCCATGTCCAGTGTTACCTTCAAGCGGTGTGAAAGAACTTTAGTGAAGATTTTATAAACTACTGATAGGAGGCTGATAGGTCTGTAGTTTCCGAGATCCTCAATGTCACCTTTCTTATGTAGCAGGATCATTGTAGCGGTGTTCCAATCCTCAGGAATCTTTCCTTCATTAAGGAATCGAGTGAAAATTTGGGCAAGTACTGTTTCGATTTCTCCACTTGCTTCTTGTATGATGTCTACAGTAATTCCATCTTCTCCTGGAGCTTTTCCCCGCTTCATATTCTTGATTGCATGTGCAACTTCTGCTGGAAGGACTGGAGGAACTCTGGTACTGGTATCTTTCATGATGTCTGGAGTGCATGTATCATCCCTTTCATATAATTTGGAGTAGAAATCTTTCACTCTTGTCAAAATTTCGCCTCTATTTCTTGTTACAGAACCATCTTCTTTTCTCAGTGCCATAATCTGTTTTCTTCCCTTACTGAGATGTCCCTTTGCTATCTTTAGGCTTTGGTTGTTTTCAATTGCTTTCCTCACTAGTTCACAGTTGAATTTTCTTACGTCTTCAGTGATACTTTTTCTTACTGTCTTGCATAGCTCTATATATTCCACTTTGGAAGTCACATCTTCTTTAGTTGTCCTCATCTCTCTTCTTTTTTGCATCAACATTTTCGTTTTTCCTGATAATTTGTTTACATGCAACTTGTTCTTAGACCCAGCTAATTTTGTTGCTGTTTCCATAAGAGCTTTGGTTACTTTTCTGTTAACTTCAGAGATGTCCACTTCTTCTGATGTTTTTTTGTTTTTTTCATTTTTAATCCCACTAAAGCAGAGAACCTGTTCTTCAGTTCCAACTTGAAGGTATTATGGTGTTTTTTAAGGTTGGTTATGTCAATAGATTTTGTTTGTCTTATGAGCTTGCCACGTTCAAGTTTAGTGTTGAGGTGCATCTTACATCTCACCAATCTATGGTCACTACCTGTGTTGAACTTGTTTAGCACACTGCAGCATTCTATGACGAATTTTTTGTTACACATAATAAAATCAATTTCACTTGTCATCCCATTTGGATGTCTCCATGTCCATTTCCTGTGTGGCTTTTTCTTGAAGAAGGAGTTCAAGATGAAAAACCCTTCTGCCTCTGCAAACTCAACGAGAGTATTTCCACACTGGTTTCTGTTGCCGTGACCGAATTTACCTACTGAAGTTTCATTCTGTTGCCGTTGCCCTATTTTTGCATTGAAATCTCCCATAATTATTTTCAAGTGCTGCTTACCTTTATTATTTAGATGACAAATTTCCTCATAAAATTCTTCAATTTCTTCTTCAGGATGACTTGTGGTGGGTGCATAAGTTTGAATAATCTGAGCCTGGTATCTTTTCGAGAGTTGGATAACAAGTCGTGCAGCTCTGTCAGAGGAACTTTCAACTTCTACAACTTTATCCTTCAGTTTCTTGTTTATTATAAATCCAACACCACTAGTTCTGCCAGTATCTGTCCCACGATAGTAGAAGAGATGTCCATTTTTCAGTTCGATGAGATCTTCTCCTTTTTTCCTTACCTCACTTAGCCCCACGATGTCCCACTTGATCCTTTGTAGTTCCTCTTCCAATTCAGGAAGCCTTGAATCACAAGATAGGGAGCGTCCATTGTAAGTAGCCAAGGTCAGCATCAGATGGCAGCCTAGTCCGGTTCCCCGGGGATTCTTAGCACCCTCTGCCTTCATGTCGCACTGGCCGCTGCCTTGGCCAGGTACATTCCAGCTGCCGGAGACTGAGGGCCAAGATTTAAGTTGTGGAATCATTTTGGAGGGGTTTGGCCATAACTCACCACGCTGGCCAAGCGGGTTGGTGAGTGTGGGATAGAATTTCCTCTAATCCCGATGGTATAGTTATACCGCTATTGGCGGTCGTCAGAGCCCCTTTAGTGGGAACAGGATACACCACGAGAAGGCGGGGTTGACATCTGTCAAGGAGAGGCTGTGATGTTACGCATCACCTGACCTTACATCCCATATATATATATATATATATATATATATCATCATCATCGTCAACCATTATCAATCCACTGCTGGACGAAGGTCTCCCCAAGTTTCCTCCACAACGGTCGGTCTTGTGCCAGTCTCCTCCGTGTCACTCCCTCATACTTTCGAATTTCATCCACCCATCTTCCATGTGGTCTTCTTCTGGGTCTTTTCCTGTCCCTTGGAATCCAATCTAGAATTCCGGCTGCCCATCGATGGTCTGTCCTTCTGGCAGTATGTCCAGCCCATTGTCATTTCAGGGATTTAACTGTGATCATGATGTCTTCCACTCTTGTCATTTTTCGGATCCAAGAGTTCCTCTTCTTATCTCTCCTGGTTACACCAAGCATGCACCTCTCCATGCTGCTTTGAGTTGTCTGCAGCCTTTGTATGTCTCTTTTAGTTAAGGTCCACGTCTCTGCACCATACATAAGCACTGGAAGGATGCATTGATCAAACACTTTTCTTTTAAGACATAATGGCATATTGCTCTTGAAAATTATGCTGTTTCTTCCAAAAGCTCTCCAGGCAAGTTTTATATGCCGATTAATTTCTTCACCAATGTGACCCTCACTTGATATCCGCTGTCCAAGATAAACGTACGTGTCTGTTATCTCCAGCTTTTCTCCATCAATCGATAAATCTTCATTTCTTGTAAAAGCATTGAACATTACTTTTGTCTTCTGAAAGTTCATTTTTAATCCCACTTCTTTACTCTTGTCATCAAGTTTCTGGATCATACTCTGCAGCTCTGATGGGGTAGTTGCAAAAATGACTACGTCATCAGCAAAACGAAGGTGGGTTAGATAATCTCCATTAATCTTTATACCTTTGTTTTCCCAGTTCAGTGATTGAAAGACATTTTCCAATGTGGCATTAAAGAGCTTCGGAGATATGGTGTCACCTTGACTTGCATTTTCATAGATGTTATTAATAATAATAATGTACGCATCTTCAATACCGCAGGATTTCAGAGCCATTGTAATTGCTGATGGTTTCACCGAATCAAAGGCTTTTTCATAATCGATAAAAGCCATGCACAGTGGAAGTTCATATTCCCTCGCTCTTTCAATTAGTTCTGTCAGTATGTGGATATGATCTATTGTGCTGTAGCCGCTCCTGAATCCAGCTTGTTCTCTTGGTTGAGCCATGTCCAGTGTCACCTTCAAGTGGTGTGAAAGAACTTTAGTGAAGATTTTATAAACCACTGATAGGAGGCTGATAGGTCTGTAGTTCCTGAGATCCTCAATGTCACCTTTTTTATGTAGCAGGATCATTGTAGCATTGTTCCAATCCTCAGGAATCTTCCCTTCATTAAGGCATCGAGTGAAAATTTGGGCGAATACTGTTTCAATTTCTCCATTTGCTTCTTTTATGGTGTCTACAGTAATTCCATCTTCTTCTGCAGCTTTCCCCCGCTTCAAGTTCTTGATTGCATGTGCAACTTCTTCTGGGAGGACTGGAAGAACTCTGGTACTGGTACCTTTCATGATGTCTGGAGTACATGTATCATCCCTTTCATATAATTTGGAGTAGAAATCTTTCATTCTTGTCAAAATTTCGCCTCTATTTCTTGTTACAGAACCATCTTCTTTTCTCAGTGCCATAATCTGTTTTCTTCCCTTACTGAGATGTCCCTTTGCTATCTTTAGGCTTTGGTTGTTTTCAATTGCTTTCCTTACTAGTTCACAGTTGAATTTCCTTGCGTCTTCAGTGATACTTTTTCGTACTGTCTTGCATAGCTCTATATATTCCACTTTTGGAAGTCACATCTTCTTTAGTTGTCCTCATCTCTCTTCTGTTTTGCATCAACATTTTGGTTTTTCCTGAAAATTTGTTCACATGTTACTTGTTCTTAAACCCAGCTAATAATTTTGTTGCTGTTTCCATAAGAGCTTTGGTTACTTTTCTGTTAACTTCAGAAATATCCACTTCTTCCGATGTTAGGCCTTCTAAAGCAGAGAATCTGTTCTTTAGTTCCAACTTGAAGGTAATATGGTGTTTTTTAAGGTTGGTTATGTCAATACATTTTGTTTGTCTTATGAGCTTGCCACGTTCGAGTTTAGTGTTGAGGTGCATCTTACGTCTCACCAATCTATGGTCACTATCTGTGTTGAACTTGTTTAGCACACTGCAGTCTTCTATGACGAATTTGTTGTTACACATAATAAAATCAATTTCACTTGTCGTCCCATTTGAATGTCTTCATGTCCATTTCCTGTGTGGCTTTTTCTTGAAAAAGGAGTTCAAGATGAAAAACCCTTCTGCCTCTGCAAACTCTACGAGAGTATTTCCACGTTGGTTTCTGTTGCCGTGACCGAATTTACCTACTGAAGTTTTATTCTGTTGCCGTTGCCCTATTTTTGCATTGAAATCTACCATAATTATCTTCAAGTGCTGCTTACCTTTATTATTTAGATGACGAATTTCCTCATAAATTCTTCAATTTCTTCTTCAGGATGACTTGTGGTGGGTGCATAAGTTTGAATAATCTGAGCCTGGTATCTTCTCGAGAGTTGGATAACGAGTCGTGCAGCTCTGTCAGAGGAACTTTCAACTTCTACCACTTTATCCTTTAGTTTCTTGTTTATTATAAATACACCACTAGTTCTGCCAGTATCTGTCTCACAATAGTAGAAGAGATGTCCACTTTTCAGTTCGATGAGATCTTCTCCTTTTCTCCTTACCTCACTTAGCCCGACGATGTCCCACTTGATCCTTTGTAGTTCCTCTTCCAATTCAAGAAGCCTTGATTCAGAAGATAGGGAGCGTCCAGTATACGTAGCCAAGGTCAGCATCAGATGGCAGCCAAGTCCGGTCCTCCGGGGATTCTTAGCACCTTCTGCCTTCATGTCGCACTGGCCGCTGCCTTGGCCAGGTACATTCCAGCTGCCGGAGACTAAGGGCCAAGATTTAAGTTGTGGAGTCATTTTGGAGGGGTTTGGCCATAACTCACCACGCTGGCCAAGCAGGTTGGTGAGTGTGGGATAGCATTTCCTCTAATCCCAATGGTATAATTATACTGCTATTGGCGGTCGTCAGAGCCCCTTTAGTGGGAACAGGATGTACCATGAGAAGGCGGGGTTGACATTTGTCAAGGAGAGGCTGTGATGTTACGCATCACCTGACCTTACATCCCATATATATATATATTTGGTTTATGTTGTTATTATTATAAACTTTTAATTATGACACATATAAGCTGTCACTAAGCAGTTTATAAGTGTGTAATAATTAAAGTATAATTAAAATCTCTTACAGTACGTTATAGTTATAATTTCTGGGAAATAAAATGAATGTAAGTCATGCATTGGCAGTTAGGTTTTAGTAATCATTGATAAATATCAGTAGTTAACTTTTGGTTGCTGTGTTTTTATCTGACACTGAGAAACAGTTACTAATCAAAAACAACTATTATGGGAATTTTACTAGGAAATTTTTTATTTAAATTGCAAATTTTCGGAGAAAACTCTTCTCTTTCTTCAGGCTAGCTTTATTCAAAGACTGAGAAACAATTTTGTTTTATGTAATTTGTTTATCATTTTAGCAGCTGAATATTTCATTTCAGTTGACTCTCAACAGCACCTGTAATCCTGATGAAAAACCAATTTTGCAGAGCAGGAAACTTACCTCTTTTTCAACGAGCAACAAATTATGGACGTCGTGGAGTCTTAGACCTCACCCTCCTATTCGACCTAGCTTACACCAAAGGAAAGGTGAAGTCATGCTGAGAAGAAGCAATAGTCGCAGGAAAGAAAAAGGTACATTTTATATCCCCTGAAGTACATGATTATAATTTATATGTGATGTGTGCTCCTGGGCCCAGACACCCATTGAAATTCATCAGTGGGTGCTGAGCACCCATTAAGTCACTGACAAATCAGAAAGTTCTAGAAAAAAAAAAAAAAACTCTGAGTAGTAATTTTTGTAATTTTCAGTAAGAAATAATCGAATTTTCTTCTTTTCAGTATTTATAAAACAATGTGTTACAATGTATATATATAGAAAGGGACAACTCAAAG
This sequence comes from Macrothele yani, assembly GCA_039090855.1. Lineage (NCBI taxonomy): Eukaryota > Metazoa > Arthropoda > Arachnida > Araneae > Macrothelidae > Macrothele > Macrothele yani. The sequence goes on along the minus strand of CM077027.1, from coordinate 52,292,310 downwards.
AAGCATGGAAAGATACATGCTTGGTGTAACCAGGAAAGATAAGAAGAACTTGTGGATAAGGAAAATGACAGGAGCGGACGACATCATGACCAGAGTGAAATCACTGAAATAGCAATGGGCTGGACATGTTGCCAGAAGAACGGAACACCGATGGACAACCTAAATTTTAGACTGGATTCTGAGGGACAGGAAAAGACCCAGAAGAAGACCCCATGGGAGATGGATGAAATTCGAAAGTATGCGGGAGTGACATGGAGGAGTCAGGCCCAAGACAGACAATTGTGGAAGAAATTTGGGGATACCTTCATCCAGCAGTGGATTGATAATGATGATGATGATATTTTTTTCAAGTCCCTTGATATCCATTTGGGGAAGGTGAAAAATTATGTGGTAACATGGAAGGAACTACTGCTGTGCATGAAACACTCCCAAAATCTATTTATAGAATCATACATTGGGTGATGAAGGAAGAGATGTAGATAACTTGATCAAAGATCTGCTCTTCAGAAACATAATACATACTGTGTATACAGTTATACATACATATAGAGACATGTAAATAGAATGCAGTGGCACATTGATTATTTGTCTTTCAAGGGATCAAATTTAAAAGACTTGTAACCATAAAAAGTGAATAAAGAAAATTAAGACCATGTTTAATTATACATCCCAGTATTAAAAACCTGTCTCACTGATTAAACTACATGCCTATTTTGCATATAAGTCAACGTTCCACTGTAGATCTTGTGTACAAAAAGCTTGAGTAAACATTGAACTCTAGCACAAATAGGACTTATCCAGAGCTTAAACACCCATTGACTTCATGTCCAAAGCTCACCCATTGGATATATGCAAAGTCAGCCCCTATGATGATATTCATATTTGGTCTATTGCTGTAGTGTATATAATTGGGTGTGGAACTCTGCATATGTATCTCCTCTTACTTCAGGAAACAAAGAGAACTTACTGAATGTTATTCAGACATGTTTATGCTCCATCTCACAATGAACAGTAAGAATCTTTTCTCATAGCTCCTATTTATTATTTGGGTGTTATGAAATCCACAGATTGCCACTATGAAGGCACATGAAATTTCATAGGGAACAATTCAAAATTTTCTGTGATATTTTTTATGGTCTGAATAATTGTGTTGTTACTGTGTGGACTGCCACTCTGAGCAACATTTGATTGTCTTTCTTAATTACTAGTGATTTGTAATGTAAAAAATCATAAAAAATATTGTACACTGACGGAGACAAAATTTGAAAACTACTGTATTTTACTTATTTGACAAATACAATATTATTAATAATAAATCATTTAATAATCCCCTGGATGAAGAATAACTTATTAAATAAGTAAGCTAGTGAAACAAAGTGAAATAAAATAGAAAATTATGTATGGTATGATAAGTTAATTGCCTAAAGAGAGTTCACCTGTTGAACACACAAATTTTGCTGTTGCCATACCTGAAAAGTTTCCCTCAAACTAAGTTTTTGTCACTGTGGCATCATTTTTACTATTTCGTGGGCATCCAGAGTGCATGCTACTTTTTAGTCATTCACAGCTGCCAACTGAACTGTTTATCTGAGGAGATTCCTGATTCATATTCTTAATTTCTTTGTACAGAAGTTCTTGTCCAAAATCAAAAAATATTTTTCATATTTAATGATTTTGGAGGGGGAAAAACTACTTAAATGTCATGCAAAATTAGTTCTCATATATATATATATATATATATATATATATATATATATATATATATATATATATATACGATGATTGTACTGAAAGTAATGCAAAAGTGGGCATAATTTTTTTATTAATTGACAGAAGTCATTCAAATTGCACATGTTGGTAGAGTAACTTTGTCTCTATACAAAGGTAGTACTCAACATAGTCTCCATCATAAGTGATGCATTTGCACCATCGTTGAACCCAACTATCGAATCGTTTTAAAAAAATTCAGGTGTGGACTGTTGTACCCACTTCTTCACAGCCACTTTCACGTCGTCTGTGTCATCAAATTATTGTCCGTGGGGACTGTCCTTCATTGGACCAAACAGGTGGAAGTCAGAGGGCACCAGATCTGGGCTGCACGGTACATGGGAGACCACTGATCAGCCTAATTCACTGATCGCCTGATTCGTTGTCGGAGATGTGTGTGGTCTTGCATTGTCATGGTGAATGTGGATTCTTTTCAAATTCTTGTTCGGACTCTTCCTCGTTATGGTTTCTCTAAGCTTCTTGAGTGTCTCAATGTACTGCTCGCTGGTCACGGTACGGCCATGTTCCAGAAAATCAAGCAGAATGACACCCCTGTCATCTCAAAAAATAGTCACCATGACTTTCTGTGCTGATCACTGGCTCTTGAACTTCTTAGGTCTTGGTGAAGAGGTGTGACGCCATTCCACAGATTTATTCATCGTTTCTAGGTCATAAAGGTGCGCCCACGTTTCATCCCGCCACCAGATCGGAAAAAATGTGTCTTCGTTGGCTTCAAATGTTTCCAGCAGATCAGAGCAAACTTCCACCCTTCTCTTTTTCAAATCGGGTGTCAACTGCCGAGGTACTCACTTTGCACACACTTTCCGATACCCTAAGTCTTCCACCATCTTCTGTATGGCATTGCGACCACAGCCCAGTTGTGCAACAAGCTCATGGATTGTAACTCATCTTTCCACGTGGATCAGTTCATCCACTTGCTGATGATTCGTGTCAGTGGTCGCAGATGTTGGTCTCACACTGTGTGGTTTGTCTTCAGTGCTTGTTTCCCCTTCTTTAAACTTCTTCATCCATCTGTGCACATTGCTCTTGTCAATGGTATCATTTCCATAAACATTGTGTAGTCTTCTGTGGATGTCGAACAGCCACAGAAGACCACCCTTCCCATGTCAAGAACTCAATGATGGCACATTGCTTCTGCTTGGAATCCATTATTTACCTGCAATGAAGAAGAAGAGTTGCTATAGAGGAAGAGTTACTTTACCAACATGTGCAATTTGAATGACCTCTGTCAGTTAATAAAAAAGTTATGCCCACTTTTGCATTATTTTCTGTACAACTCTAATGTATATGTATATATACTTTATATAAATGTATTGATGAATGTTTTGAAATGAAATGATATACCAGCAGAAAAAGAATAATGTATTTACCTAAGTTTTTTTTTTTTTAATCACTCTGTTTCCTGATTTTATGAAAATATGTGATTGTGTAAGAACAAAAAAGGTTTATTGAAGCAAACAGTGTTTTGGAAAGCAAACTATTTTGGATATTATATTACCTAAACGAAGTTACATTATTTGAGCTTAAATTGTGTGGAATCCTCCCCTTCCCCAATCGGGAAATGCTATTTATGTCCAGCTGCAATATTACTAATCATTTCAGTTTGAATCCCGTGGAATCATTCATCTCAACTGGATTGTGTGGTTTCTAATGGCAGGAAGATTATAGCTTAAGTGAAAGAATCACTTAGAATCAATTTATTTCAAGCAGTTAAATGTTACTACCAAAGAATTTGTAACTGATTATATTCTTAGCAGTATTATCACACCTTGTATCATTCAGTTATTTTAAGAATTGGGCAAAATACATGATATAAAGGTTTACTTACCTGTTATTCACTGTCATGTCTATACAACTCAATAATTTTGAAAAGTGTAGGTATTCCCGGAATTTGCATGTTCAACAAAATTTTGAAACGTCAAACCAGTATTCAGATTTTAATTTTAAAATTTAAAAAAGTTAACACATTCATATTTCATTTTCATAAATAAAAACATTTATTTAACTGTCTTGGAAATAAATTATTCTTATTTCCTTTTAACATTCTTCTTGTTTTTTCGCTTTCTTGGACATAAGGGAAAATGTTGGTATTATTCTGTGTAATTATTAGTTCTTTTTAATGTTAATTGATAAAAGATTTATGTACAGCAATAAAAATTTACGTAGTGATGTTCACATATGATTTTGCCAAAGTTCATAAAACTGAAAAAGTTTTATCAAAATCACTCAGCTGGCTGGATTGATGTTCCAATATTCTTTAAGTTCTTGATACACATGCACATTTCCCCCATATTCCAATAGTAATTTAATAAAATATTTACTTCTGACTTAAGTTTTGTGACTCTTTGGAGTCCCATTTTCACAGATTTGGTGAAGTCCAGTATAGAACAGGAAATATCCTTCGTATCTTGTTGGCTGTCATGTTTTCTCTATGTTAGGGGTTTCCTGTATAGGGTGATTCAGCTAAGTGTGTACAGTGAAGAGAGGGAAATGCCATCTTCAGAGCGGAAATGCCATCTTACCATCATTTGTAAACCGCCTGCAGAGGTAGTAGGATGGCTGATTTCACGAACGCAGAAATGGCTAATATGCACCTCGCATACGGAGCAGCGGACTGCAGTGGACGAGCCGCTGTGCGACTGTACCAGGAACGGTAGCCAATGAGACAAGTGCCAAACCACCAAGTGTTTGCACGGCGGCATCATAGGTTATGCGACTTGCCAGAGCTATTGAATGAACAACCGGTCCCTCAGTCGCTGCGCCGTGCAATGTGGTTCTAGCACGTTGTCCCCCCCCCATTTCAGCAATGACGTTCGTCATCACTTAAGCATGACATCTGGACATCAGTTGATCGAGTATGGTTGTCCTGTTCATCGGCCTACAAGATCGCCAGACTTAACATGCCTTGATTACTTCTTCAGGGGTTACATCAAAGGACTGGTGTACGACACCCCCGTTGAAAGTGATGAGGACCCTGTAGCTGCTTCGGAAGTCCGAGACACACCTGGAATTTTCCAAAATGTACATGATTCCGTGTGCCAACGATGTCAAGCGTGTGTTACAGCTCATGGTCGCAACTTTGAACACCTTCTGTAACCTCAATGCATTTCACAAATGTCTTTTGAGTAATAAAAAGCATTTTTCTCTTATGTGCTGCTCTCTCATTTCTCGTTCTCTATGTACACTAGCACATGAAGATGGCGTTTCTGACCCTGCATTGCTATGTGATTCCAATTTGTCTTTGTGCAACCTACCCCTCCCAGAAGTTTGTACACGCTTAGCTGAATCACCCTGTATGTATTATTGATCTTTCTTTTATCTTCTGCTTTTTTGTCCATAATGAAATGTCCGATTTGTACAATGTTCGTCAATCACACATATCTCAGCTCAGAATAAATATGATTAATCGAAATAAAAATCATTTGATTCAACACATATTTGCCAACAAGAAACAAGGTTATGTATTCCAGTAGCATAAAAATTGGGAGTTCTGGAAGCGACAAAAGCTTGAAAGGCATTTTGAGCATCAGCTTGATTGTGGAAAATTTTCTCCTGCAAAAATTGGTCTAGATACTTGAAAAAATGGTAGTCGGTTGCCAAAAGGTCTGGTGAATATGGTGGATGAGGTAGAGTCTCATAGCCCAATTTGTTCAACTTTTGCAGAGTGATTAGCTCAATATGCTGTCTCACATTGTCGTGCAGAAGTATTGGGCCCTTTCTGTTGACTAATGATGGGCGAATGCGTTGCAGTTTGCTGTGCATTTCGTCGATTTCCTGACAATACTTTGCTGCAGTAATCGTTTCGTCCACATTCAGGGAGCTATAGTAGATTAAACTGGTTGAAGACCACCAAACAGTCACCGTAACCTTCTGCTGATGAGTTTTGGTTTTCAGAAGTGTTGAGGAGCTTCGTCGTGGTCCAACCACGACACGGAACGTCGACGATTGTCGTACAGGATCCTTTTTCGTCCCATGTCATAATTCAGTCGAGATCAAAAATCAATTTTGTTGCACAAAAGCAGCCTCGACAAGACTTCCAAACGACAATTTTGTTGATTTTCGTTCAATTCATGTGGCACCCATTTGTCGAGCTTCTTGGACTTCCCAATTTGGTTGAGGTGCACAGAAACGGCTGATTTGCTTACTCCCAGTTCTTCCGCAAGCTCACGAACAGTTGTGTGTGAATCTGCTTCAACAAAGGTCTTCAATGCATCGTCATGGATGATGGTACTTTGTTGTCCACGCTTTTCATTGTCGAGTTTCGTGTCCCTAGTTGTTCTGCAAAGAGAAAGTAAGCATTTCAAAAATTCCTACTAATATGTTTTTTTCCGTGTTGTGAAAAACTATTGGCAGACCTAATAGTTTTTCACAACAAGGAAAAAAAAAGAAAAAAAGAAAAAAAAAAAACATATTAGTAGGAATTTTTGAAATGCTTACTTTCTCTTTGCAGAACAACTACTTTCAATTAGGGAAAACTTTTTTCATTCAAAAATCGGGGCTAGCTATGGGCTCCCCACTCTTAGCTAACTATTATGTGGGAAAACTAGAAGAAAAGATACTAGTACAACCCACATACTTCTGCTTATATAGCAGATACATGGATGACATCTTATTTATAATAGATAGCTCAGAAATTGTTCCAGAAAGAATTCTAGACTCATTCAATGAATTAGATGATTCCCTTAAGTTCACTATTGAACTTCAAAAAGAAAGAAGAATAAACTTCTTAGATATTACTATCTATTATGAAGATGAAAAATTCCTCACTAGTTGGTATAAAAAACCAATGAATACTAAAAGACTACTGGATTTCAATTCGTATCATCCAGTTTCTATTAAGAAAAATGTAGCAAGTCAGTTTTTAGAAAAAATTAATAAAATAGTTTCTACTGCAGATAAAAAAGAAGCCCATAAAGAAGAGCTTAAAGTCATACTTGCAGAGAATAACTATCCTAAAGAAGAAATTGAGAAGCTTCTGAATTTTAATGGTACGAAGAACCCACAAAAGCAACTAGTAAAATTCACTAGAAAAATTTCTTATCACAAAGGTTTATTTGAGGCTTTAAAGAGAATTAGTAAAAAATACAATATTAGGCTAGCTCCAAGTTTAGAGAACAAAGTTAAAAAAATTTTCCCTAAAATAGTTCAAAGAGAAGAAGATATTTTTAAAATGCAAGGAGTAGTTTATGAAGTAAATTGTAGTTGTGGACTATCTTACATAGGTGAAACAGGTCGCAGACTAGAAACTCGTATAGCTGAGCATAAAGCAGCTATAAAAAAATGCTCCAACAAGACTGGATTAGATAGGCATGTTAGAGAAACTGGGCACAGCATGGATTGGAATTCCCTTAAAGTAATCAGTTTCCAAAGCAATTTCCAAAAAAGAAAACTGAAAGAAGGAATAGAGATTGAGAAAAATCAAAATTCCATCATCAATGACTGCAAAGGATTTTCCCTGCCTAACATCTGGCAGGATTTGTTGAAAAATAACCTTAAACCGTCAAGGTAAACCGTAACCGTGATAGTGACAAGTAAAAAGTGATAACAACAAGACAGCCTGAAGAAGGAGAAGAGTTTTCTCCGAAAATTTGCTATTAATGAAGGAATTTCCTAGTAAAATTCCCATAAGTTGCTTTGGATTATTAATAAATATGTAGTAAACAGGTGTGCAAGCTTTCGCCACCAATGGGTGACTTCTTCAGGATGAAATAACGTCTAAAGAATATACAAGATTTGAATGCAATATAACATTAATATAAACAGAAAACTAAGTACAATGCTAGAAGGTGAAATATGTCTCGCGCAGGTGGGTGAAAGACATGGGTTAGGTGCGTGCTGTACGTAAAAACATGCGTCATGCAAAAGGCATGTCAAATGAAAGTTATTCACTGCACATGATCGGGTTGGTTAAGATCTCAATGGATTCCCTTATAGCAGTGGCCTTGGCATTTGTGTAGGAGGCAACTTTCTTCATGTTGTCCCATTGCGGAGTGGCTGAATGGGTTGCGACTTCTTTTGCTAATGCTGTATTTATTCTTCCCGCTCCAATGTCTCTCTTGTGTTCTGTTAGTCTTACCTTGAAAGACCCCTGCGAAGTCAACATTTTGACGGTGCAGGTAAAGTCATCAGCTAGTATTACCTTGAAAGAGCGCTTTGTCATGCCCACATATTCTTTCGTGGATCCGTCGGGGTGGATCAGCAGTATAGAATAAACTCTGGCGTCTGAAAGATCTGTGTTAGTGTTCCTTTTTGAGGTGAGGATTGTGGCAAGTGGTTTAGGTCCTCTTACTTCATTGTCAAATCCATATTACCGGAGCGAGTTCTACAGAAAATAAGTGAAATGTTGTATGTAGGAGCAGGATCCAATGTAGCGAAATGGGCTGTCACGTGCCCAGTTGTCGGGGCTGGTGGACTTTAGTTTTGCCGTTTCAATAATCGCTTCAATCTTCTGGGCATTGTATCTTGCTCTGGTTGCAAGGATTCGTAAGTCATTGAGCACTTTCAGCAGTGTAGGTGGATCGGAACAGTGTGTGTAGGTCCATCGTGACCTATGTTGAAAAAGGGCCCTTTTGTGTACTATCGGACACAATGAGGAGGGCAGCATCACGTCCGGGTTGTGCATTGGTTTGTAGTAGACACTTGTTATTGGCCTTCCTTGTGGTGCCTTTTTGATAAGCACATCAAGGAATGGGAGTGTGCTGTTCAATTCCTGTTCCATCATGAAATTGATGCAGGGGTGCATAGTATTGAGCTGGTCAAAAAAAAAAAAACGATTGAGATCAACAGGGTCATGAGGCCAGATGAAGAATATGTTGTCTTCATAACTCAGCCATGTTGTTGGGATCAGGGTTTGAGCACTGAGGATTTTTGCTTCTAGTGGCCGAAGGACAGCTTCAGCAAGCACGGCTGAGAGTGCTGATCCCACAGGGACTCCTTTAGATTGTTTATAAATTCGGTCTTTGAAACAGAAAAAATTAGAATCTGTGACAAGTTCAATAAGGTGGAAAATCTGGAGGAGCAAGTCTTGTTGAAACAAGGCAGAAGCTTCCAGTGCTTGTTTAAGATTGTCAATAGCCTCAGAAATTGGGATGGATGGGTACAATGATACTATATCAAAACTACCCATAAGATGATTTACAGGTATGGAAATGCTGGCGATTCTGGAGATTAAGTCTGTAGACGAGCGCAGAACATTATCGGAGTCAGGCAGGAAGGATGTGAGAAAACGTGCCAGTTCTTTTTCTAGGTGGCAGAAAGGAGCAGATCTGCGTGACACAATCAGTCTAATTGGTAGCTCTGGTTTATGATGCTTTAAACGCCCAACAAGTTGCAGGATCTTGGGTCCTGGAGGGAGCTTAGCTGCTCTCATAAGATTTGGTGGTAGGTGTGTCATCTTTGCTACCCTTTTTAGGTTGGCAGTCCATCGGTTAAGGTGGTTAGTGAGTTGCAGGGTTGACTCTGACTGTTGGATGAAATCATTTATCTTCCGCTCGTAGTCTATAGCATCCAAAGCTGCTGGTTGTTGGGATTTATCGGTTAAAACAAAAACAAAACAAATGTTGGGTCGTTCTTGAAGGTGTTAATATCCATCCTAGGCATTGAATTTCTCTTCTTGGTTCTTTGTTGTTGTTGTTTTTTTTTTTTTTGTGATTGTTGTAGCTTCAGGGCACATTGATGGCGGAGAGCGTCTCGTTGTTCCGAAGGAACTTTGCTGATCAAATTTTCGACCTGGGGAATAATTTCTGAGGGTTGTAGATGAGCTTCGATGGCATGTTTAGGCCCTTTATGCAGGGTAGTTAACTCATAATAGGAGAATTTCTTTGATGAGATGTTGACTATAGGAACCACGAAGTTGGATGAGTGAGATTGCTGCGGGTTTTTCAGGCTGGCAAGTTTATTAGCGTGTTTCATCGATAGTGATCTATTTTGCCGTTGTACTAGCATGTCTAATTTGCGCATGATAAAATCCAATTCCAGGGGGTAGTTTCAGTGGTGAGATTGTTGTAGAGTCTAAAAGCCTTGTCTCGAGGGCCATGACCTTTTTTCTTCTAAGCTGTACTAGATGGGATAGTGGTTGCTGTTGAAACAGTTGTTTCTTCCTCTGGAACCATTGGCCTTCTATAGTGGTCTTAAATTGGAGGAACTTTGGGATTACTTTCCATTGCTTGCAAGTGGAGAGGAAAATAAAGTGACAGCATTCTTTTTCTAGCTTAATTCTTAGACACTGGTACTCCATATAAATACCAATGTTGCCCGGAAATAGCATAAATATAGAAATAAACAGGTGGGTAGTTACACCAGATGATAACGATTCATGTGAAAATCCGTTTATTTGGCGTAATAGATAGTAAACAGGCTTGCGAGCTTTTGCCACCAACAGGCTACTTCTTCGGGCTGAAATAACGTCTAAAGAATATACAAGATTTAAATGCGATATAACATTAATATAAACAGAAAACTAAGAACAATGCAGGAAAGTGAAGTATGCCTCATGCAGGTGGGTGAAGGACATGGGTTAGGTGCGTACTGTACATAGAAACATGCACATGCAAAAGGTATGTCAAATGAAAGTTCTTCATTGCACGTGATCGGGTTAGTTAAGATCTCAATGGATTCCCTTATAGCAGTGGCCTTGGCATTTGTGTAGGAGGCGACTTTCTTTATGTTGTTCGATTGTAATAAATAGTAAACGCTTGTTTACTATTTATTACGCCAAATAAATGGATTTTCATATGAATCGTTATCATCTGGTGTAACTACCCACCTGTTTATTTCTAAACTTGTATTAATTGATTAAAAGGAACTAATAATTATGCAGAATGACATTAAAAAGAACTAATAATTATGCAGAATGATACCAACCTTTTTTCTCATGTCTAAGAAAGTGAAAAAAACATGAAGAATGTTAAAAGGAAATAAGGATAATTTATTTCTAAGATAGTTAATTAAAATAGACTCACATTAAAATATTTAGCATTTTACCCTTATACATATTTGTGGTGAATAGAATTAAAGTAAAAGCACTTATATTTAAAAAAAATAAAAAAATAATGATAATAATAATAATAGAGTATTGCACATGGGCCCCAGGTACAACTCCCTTCAACACAAATACAGCAACTTAACACTTTATGATGCATTTAAAGGTTAAAACATCAATAGTAAATTAAAATGTCACACACAGTAAAATTTTTAAAAACAAAGGAACAGCATTCCATATTTTCAGTACATCTAGTGGTTTAGTACTTTCACTATATTCTATAGCATCATCAGAGCCACTGTCACAACGTGTATGCCACCTTTTGGGGAAAATATGTGTTTGAAATTGTTGTATGTTGATGTATAGAGTTCTCCTCCCTGAAACCAATTAGTTTTTGTAATCACCCAATTATGATTCAAACAGGAGACATGATTTCCAGAAGCAGGAAGGAAGATCACTGCACAAAACATGTTCTACACTGGCTGCTTTATTGAAAAATAAATTTCTTGGAATCATTCATCTTTACCAGCCAGTGGAAGATTTCAGTATTACCGTAATTTTCGGCTTATAATCCGCAGACCACGAAATTTACATAAAAAAAAAAATTTCCTTCATATAATCCACAGACAGTGACATTCAGAAAAAAAGATCGCTGTATAATCCGCACATCATAGATGTTGAACAGGAAGTGGAATTTTCGACAGAAAGGTCGGTCACACAATGATCCACGAGTCCAAAGAAGTAAGAAAAAAAAATATTTTATTAAATGAAGAAATTCATTTTTAAAGGTTACTTTTTCATATATTTATCTCCGGACAGATAAAGCTCAGTGGCATGGCATCCATAGATCATGGCGATGCAGCTCCAGAGTATTGCATTACACCTTGCCAATTACGAAAAGCTGATACAGAACAAGTAATAGAAATACCGTATGTACTAGCGTAAAGTCGAAAGGTTTTGGAGGAAATCCTGCTTTCAGAGTTGGGGTATCGGTTTATTTGTGGACCAATAAAATATAGGGCTGGACTTCCATGAATCCTCCGGCAGAATTTACCGACGGATTTGTTTACGTTTTAGATCGCGGCTTTCTTCGTGTTACTGCGTAATTGTTTTCTGACATATCGCGCAGTAACTTGATCATATCCTCAACTGTACCCATCACTTTGAGTTTAAATTAGGCAGTGTAACTGAAATGTTTCCTTTTCAAAGACATCATGAATAGCAATGAATGAAAACATCAGCAGCAAAGGTGTTTTGGGTCAACTCAAAACGGGAAAGGACAACCTAAACAGGGGGCACGACCTTGGCACGGCGCGTATGAGATCCAAAAGGAGGAATGCATAAGTTTGTGAAGCAAGCGCTGTGCGTACTTCTTTGGCTAGCTGCGAAAAACAGAGACGGCATGACAGTTGGAGCTGTCCTCAATAATACAAAATGACCCCTGCCGTCCCTCCCCACAACTTTCCCGATTTTTCATTATAACACCCCTCCTTTCCGCTCCGTACAAACTCCTGACCTAAGGAAAATTTTTTCGAGGGAGCTCCTTTTCCAATTATACGCCTTTTCTGCACAATTATTTCGGATTTTTTTTTTTTAAATCAAAGGGCCATAAAAACTTTATTTTTTAAATCGGCGTATAATCCACAGAACCTACATTTAAAATTTTTTAGCAGATAATCTGCGGATTATACTAAGAAAATTATGGTATATGAATGTGCAGTATGTGTCAGGAAGAATTGTCTGTATTTTTGCATGATTTCCAATGGTGTGATTGCTAAAATTCATCATGTGGCTGTTCATCAGTATGATTTCCAATGGTGGAAAGATTGCTGCGTTATAATATCATGATTTCTGGTGGAGGAATTGTTTATACAATGTTAGCAGTGTGTGATTTTTATCCAAAATGTTTGGATAATTGCATCTGAAAACAGGAAATTACATTTATAGATAAAAATGAATACCAAGTGATTACATGAAAGCATGCAACTTTATTTTTCTGCCTCAAACTTCATAATTAAAAAGTCATTGAGAAGTTTTCAATTTATTTTTATTTTATTTAATTTTATTTTATTTATTTATTTATTTATTTATTTATTTATTTATTTTGTGAGCAGGTGGGACTTTGGAGTAGGAATCTGGAATACAATAAACATGTGTGCAATAGCAGTAAGCCGTGAATGTCTTGGAATGGTGGTGGGGCAAAATACAGTTAAAATCGGGTGTGAAGCTGATGTGATAATGTGGCATTTGATAGCCTTGACCACAAGTCCACCTTTTAGAGAAATGCAGAATGATGTATTGGAGTGTATAGAGAAAGTTACAATTGAACTGTGGAGGATTTATCAAGAAAGACTGTATAATTTGCTTACTTTTTTCTTTAGTTTTTCTTTTGTGAAATTTAATTATTTTTTTCTTCCCACCTTGTCGTGTCTGTGGTGTATTTACCTGTAGAAACCATTAACTTACTGAATCTTGATAAAACTAGCATCAGCATATGCAGAAGAGAAAATGGTTTGTGTGTGTACATTTTTATGACAGATTTGGTTTGTTCTGTATTTTTCATCAGTTTGAAACATAATCTTTTATTTAGATTGCATTAATTCCATTTCTTGACCGCACTGTACTATATGAAAAATATTATTTTCAGTTTCAGTGCCAGAAGAAAAGGACTTTGAAGGGGACATGAAGATTCTACAGGTTATAGAAGCATATTGTACCAGTGCAAAAACAAGATACACAGTGAATTCTGGTAGGTGTAATACTTTTTCTTTTTTTACTATTAAAATTTTTGAGTAAAGCACTGTATTAACTTCAATATCTCACTATTATCACTTCAGAAATGGTAATTGCAGAAAAACTGCATTAATAACATTTCTGAATCTTTGGTTGGAAACTGCTACCAACAATTTCTACCATTTTAAGTCTGTTTTTTAGCACATGAAAGAAAATTCCCAAAACTCTTTCAAGTGTTTTGGTAATGAGGTCTGATATGATGTCGGCAAGGTGATGACAGCATTACATAATGGGAGATGGCTGTTTTGTGTCAGTGTATCATTTTCAGCAGATGACACATTTTCCTGCACATTATCTATAGCATTCGGGAATGTTTTTTTTTTTTTTTTTTTTACCCCATTGTGTATCAGGCATGAATTAATAATAATAATGTAACCATGTTTCATTGCAAGTGAAGTAAATATTCTGCTTCCCTCCACACCATCATGGATATTAAACCAGATAACAGAAAAATGACAAAAGATTTTTGGGTTCAAATGCTGTAAAAACTGTGCTGTACTTCTACTGCCACTTCCTGAAAACAGCATAGCCAATGAAATTTACTAAATTTATATCCTTTTTTTGAAATTGATGTACACTCATGTGCCAGATAATTATGACTACCCCTTCCACCATGAGAGGATGGAGTTCACATCACCTAGCAGTGGAAATGGATAGGCACAGAATGTGTATAGACAACATAAATAGGGCATGCCAATTCTCCAGTACAAGCCTCATGCAGTGGTGAAAGGGAAGAATTTGTTGGGAGTTTGTACAAGGGAATGATTATTGACACAGAAGGAGGGGCTAGGCATTATATCTGCAACTGCAGGAATTGTTGGGTGTTTGTTTGAGGACCAGTGTAATGACATTGTAGCAAAAATGGTCTGAAGATGGACACACATCCATCCAAAGGCTAGAAAGGGAAGACCACCTCTGGTTGGCAGATGAGGTGAATGCCAGCTGGCATTTGCTGTCTAGGACAACAGATGACTCACTACACCTCAATTAATGATAGACTGCAATTAGGGCACACTGAGAAAAGTTTCGCAAGAAAGAATCCAGTGGACAGGCTTTACAAGTCAGCAGCACATTTACCTATCTGTGTTAACCGACTATCGTTGACAACTTGGTCTGCAGTATGCTTGGGAACATTGTGACTGTATGTTGAACAATTGAAAAAGAATGGCCTGGGCCGATGCGTCCGGGTCCCAGCTTCAATGTTATGTTTAGTCTGCCACGGAATGGTGAACAGCTATAACTAGACTGTACAGTTCTAGTTGTATGAGTACCCCTTAAGGTAGGTGCTGGCAATATCACAGCATGGAGATTATTTTTGGGGGTCAGTGTGTCTTGTTATCCCTGTTGAACATAATCTCACTGCCAGATTTTACCTAGACATTTTTCAGACCAAGTGCTTCCCTACATGGTGACTACGTACCCAGATGGCTCTGTACTCTTTTGGCATGACAGCACCTTAAGTAGAGGTCTGCACTTGCCTGAATTTGGGAAGTTTGGCCTGGCATGTTTACATTCCTTTTATTACAAGTAATTTGTGCAAATTTTCAACCAAAAATTCAGGACTTTGCTAAAACTCTTGAATAACTATCCTTCCCTTTTAAAAATATATGAACTGATCTTTTTTATGCATGTTTACAGAGCTAGGCGATTTTTTATGTTGTAAGGATTTTTTTTTTTTTTTTTCAAGTTTCCACATTTACAGCAGAGCAAGCGCATGGGAAGCATACATGTTTTTTAATGATTAAACTACAGTTAGTAAAGTTTTTTAATTTATTATTTTGGCATTTGTAAAACAGAAGGAAAATGATCAATGCTTATTTAAACATCCTTGGATGCATAAGCATTTTTGTTATATGTTATGTATGTGCGATATACCAGGTCGTTCAGGAAATAATGGCCGATTTGGGGGGTAAAAACGAAAGGGACATGCCTCATAGCACACAATCTTGTTTTTTTCCGAAATAGGCACCTTCAGCAACTACACACCTTTGCCAGAGAGTGACAAGTGCTTCAATGCCAGTCCGGAACCTTTGCCAGAGAGTGACAAGTGCTTCAATGCCAGTCCGGAACCTTTGCCAGAGAGTGACAAGAGCTTTAATGCCAGTCCGGAACCTTTGCCAGAGAGTGACAAGTGCTTCAATGCCAGTCTGGAACCTTTGCCAGAGAGTGACAAGTGCTTCAATGCCAGTCTGGAACTACTGCCAGCGAGTGACAAGTGCTTCAATGCCAGTCAGGAAGAAATCTGGCTCCCTGGATGCAAAAAAGTCCCAGAATGCAATTTCAGCCTTTTTTCAGTTTCTGAAGGTTCTATCCTTGAATTAATTGTTAATATTCCATGAACAGGTGGAAATCGGTAGGTGCCAAGTCAGACGAGTAGGCTGAATGTGGGAGAGTTTTCAGCCTCAGTTTGTGTAGCTTCTGTTTTGTCATTTGTGACACGTGTGGTCTTGCGCTATCATGGAGGAGGATGAGACCCTTCTAGTTCACCAAAGATGGCTGTTTGGAACACAACTTCTTGGTCATTCGGTCAATTTCTTCACAGTATGTGACTGAGGTAATGCTTTCACCAACTCAAGAACCTGTAGTGTATGACACCGTGAACAGTCCACCACACTGTCAACAGAACCTTCTTTGGCATCAACCATGGTTTAGGATGTTGTTTTGGTGGTTCACCATGGGTCAGCCACTGTCCAGATATCTTACGGTTGTCATATAGCACCCACTTTTCATTACAGGTTACAATGAGATCAAGTTAGGGCTCCTTTCCATTGTGAATCAGCAGATTACTGTACATTTCAAACTGTTGTTTCTGATGCTCCATCAGTTTGTGTGAGACCCACATATCAAGCTCCTTGACCTTATCAATTTGGTGAAGATATTCGGAAATGGTTGGCACCAACACATTGTACTGTTGTTGTTTCCGAGGACACATCACACCAAACATTGTACTGTTTGGTGTGATGCGTCCTCGGCCCTTCTCATCTTGTAGGCTCGTGTCACCAAAGTGAAACCTTTCAAAGCTGATGAACAGTACATTTAGATGTTGCATCCTCACCCCATGCCTCGACTACATTACTGTAGATCTGTGCTGCATTGTGATCCAGTGTGAGCTCGTGAAGCAGAATCACCTGCAACTCACTCTTTCCAAACTTTTTGTACAGACCTCTATCACGGGAGTAGCAACGACTGTAGCCCAACCGATTATAATGTGTATGTTGCATCTGAGTCACCCTTAAATGGTGCTGCGAGTGGGTTGGTCTGCAAGCATTGTGGGCAAGTTAAATGTGGCACCTCAGAAAATTGGCCATTATTTTCCAAACGACCTGATATGTGCTGAACCCAAGTTTTCAGTATGTATCAACAATGTATACATGCTTCTGTAGGGTGGGTTATGTAATTTTGGACATACACATGCAAATGGTAAGGTATGTTATGTGCCTTTCATATGCACAATGGTACTGTTATATTTTAGTGAACAATGTCAAAATTGTCTGTGCAAAATTCAGTATTGTTCAGAGTGTCATTTCAGGCAACTGCATTTGTGTGTGTGTAATATTGCCATTCAAGATTTCATAAAAAATATGTGTGGCATTCATATGTTCTTTGTGCCTTCAGTGCCGAGTGTTTCTACAGGACTAAATTATGTCATTTTAGAATGTACATACAAAACAGTATGTTCTGTCAGTATTATTGAGAGACAGCAGATACCACAATGTTTGAAATAATCTTAGTCACTATTGAAAACTGCCTTGATAAAAACTGAGACCAAACATTTGTTTTACAAGCTGATTTTCTACAAGTAATCTAATGACCATGCCCTCAGTCCCCCCCCCCCTTTTTTTTTATTCTCTGCAGTTTTTCAACATACTGATGAGGGAGGTGAAGTGTTTTGTGAAATAATTTAAAGTATCTCACAAAATAATGGTTACTTATTTGTAACCATTATTTTGTGAGATACTTTAAATTCCTTTGATTTAGTGAAACATTTGGATTGAAATTTTTTGTGTTTTAGACTTAAAACGGCTTGTTATGTGTTCAGATATAATCATTATAGAAAATTATGCTGGTTGCCAGATTGAAAAGCTTGATATGTGAACAAAGTGGGAAGTAGGAATTTCCTGATAAATTTAATATGTAAAAGGCCTTTCTGAATTTCATTTTATCCATAATGGATCTCAAGGCTTTTACAGCATTAAAAAAAAATATCATAAAAATTAGTATGAGTACTGAGTGTTGTGTTTTGCAGAGTTCTAGCCTTTTCTGTTTGCTAATCCCATGGACACGTATTAATACTTCTTTTAATACAAAGTATTACCGTCTTTTGCACGATCCCAAAGAATGATGCATGAGTACAATTTAAATTCAACCTCAATGACCATTTTGAAGCTTATTTATTCCTGAAATCATAAAAACATCATACATTTAAATGCATAATATTCTTTCAGACCCGATGCATTAGTGCACTAAGTTAAAAGCATAAGATGTCCATCCTCAGATGCGTTAGTGCACTGCAAATGAAGAATAAAAAATTAGTACAGTATATAGTATGTACAGGTTAAGGCTAAGGGATGTGTGACTTTTGTCATTCGTCAATGCGCATGTGCCAAAAAAGTTTGCATTAGTAATAATTGATTATATCACATAAATGTCAAATTAATCATTTTCGTTTTCAACGTTAGTCAACATGAGCATTTTCCATGGTAAAGAAATATAGCCTGGTTGATCATTGTTACAGCACAATTGTTTAATGTTGTCAATATACAGACTTTCTGTAAATAAATGAAAGGATTGTTTACATCACATAACTTGCAATCAATTATCAGGAATACTGATCTTTTGGTTCTTACTTAGTCTGAATTTTCCCCCGTATGTTCAGGGAGCAGAATTTTTAGGTTTTCTTTTTCTCATTTTGACCTACCTTGGAGAACATCTTCACCCTCACACTTTTCTTTTTGTAGATGGAAGGTGCTTTGAACCACTTACTAACGCATAATCATCTGCTTAATAGCCATGTCCATACATGCAGAACCCCACGTATGCAAGAGCAGTGGCTCTTTCAGAGAGCAGCAACAAAAAAATCATAAACTGATTCTACTACTACTGAAGGGGGAGGGGGTCCCGCGCCAAAATGTCACTGCGCAAGCGTTAAGCGATGGAAGCAGCTTTTATCTAACCAACTTTACTAAATCTCACTGTTATCTTATAGTTTTGGTTCCAGTTGTATTTGTTCACAGCAATAATGAAAGTTTGACATTGATAATTACTGGATGAAAAACATTGTATGAAGAGTATCATGGTGCAACTGCTGAAAGGAGATTTTACAATATGATTATTAAATTTTACATTAGTTTCCTTTTCCTTTTATATCAAAGGTATGCTTTCCTTCAGAAAACCTTAGGAGTTTGTGATGCACACGCAAACCACGTACGCATGGCTTGCCAGTTGGTTGGTTTCAGAAATAATGTATTTTCATCAGAATGCCATGAATCTCAAAAAATATGCTGCTAAAAACCAACCAAACAACAAACAGTAATTAGATATTATTTATTCTTCCTAAGTGTATATTTACAAGCATTCAGTAACAATAGCAACAGTTCTTGGACATGGCAGCATCCTATTCGTGTTACAGCAAAACAAATGCATTTCGAAGAAAATCTCTGATATTAATGTGTTACACCTAAAATATTGTAGGTCATGTAGTTTTCAATAAATCATTGGTAGTAGGATAGTAGTTTTCAATAAATCATTGGTAGTAGGATAGTAGTTTTCAATAAATCATGGGTAGTATAATTGTTTTCCCATTTATCTCACTGTAGGAATGACAGAAATGCTAATTAACAGTCGTAAGAGAAGCAGTGTAAAATGCCAACAAACCTGAAATATGACATTTTTTCATAGTTCATAAAATAATGGTAATTCAGTATATAAACATAACTTAAAGCACAGCATGGACTTTAAACAATTAAAACTGCTATCATTAGCTGCTCCAAAACCTGAGTTCTGCTCCAAAATGCAAATTTTCTCACTCCAAAACCCAACGTTTCTGCTCCAAATTGCATATCTTCCCACTCCCAAGAATTGCTCCTAAACAGGGGTGTTAGGACACTAACACCCCTGTGATGATCAACCAAGCTATATTTCTTTGCCATGGAAAATGCTCATGTCGACCAACGTTGAAGATGAACATGATTAATTTGATATTTATGTGATATAATCAATAATTGCCAACTAATGCAAACCTTTTTTGGCTCATATACATTGGCGGATGACAAACGTCACGCTATCTCTTAGCCTTAACCTGTATATATTATATATTGTACTCATTTATGCTTCTTCATTTGTAATGCACTAAAGCATCTGAGGATAGACACCGCAGCGGGTCCGAAAGATCTTCTGCTTTTAACTTTATGGTGTTTTAATGACTTTAGGTATAAATAGTCTTTAAAATGATCGTCGAGGTTGAATTTAAATTGTATTCATGCATCACTCTTTGGGATCGTGCAAAAGACGGTAATACTTTGCATTAAGTGACTTATGTAGCATGAATATAATCACTTCACCGATACTTCTTTTATGTTTTCTCTCGTGGATCTCCACTCTTGATCTGTGCTATCCCCTGTCCCCTAAGGTTCTAGCTTGGGTTGGATTGCTCAGACCTCCATGATTCAAACTTGAGCTTTGTAGCACATGGGTGCTGTAACTTCATGATCATTAAGAAACCTGAGACACCAACCAGAATCAGTAGTTTGGTGGAAAGTGAGGAGTACATGGGGCATTTTTAGGGGAGGAGGCCTAGCCTCTTCCCCCAAAAGTGTTTCTTTTTTTAAGTTTTTGGTTAAAATGCGACTTATATTAGAAAAAAAATGCCTTAATTTTTTTCAAGATGCATCAACTTACATTAGAACAAAAAATGCTTTAAGTTTTTCTTATATTTTTCTTTAACTTTAATTTTGTTCTGGTGGGTTTCAAAAACCTCCGTTTTCGTCACCCTCCTCACAAAAAAAAATCTACATACACGCCTGGAGGAATATCTTTGTATCTTAAATAAAAAAAGAATCCATCTTCTAGGAGTTCTTGCCCAGAGAGATTGTTAAGGAATGATTCAGATCTCATAAATTCATCCTCATTACAGATTCTAAAGATCATCCAACTTCTTAGGAAAAATTCTTGCTTCTTAGACACAAGATAATTTAATATTCTCATATGACTTTTGTCTCACCTTCATGTTAAAGGGTTCTGTTTATCTCATTGGCTTGTGTTCCCTGGCTTCCTTTTTGTTTCTGTCCTTTGACTAATCCCTTATTGGCCATTTTTACTTTCCTCATTGGCATTTGGATCTTCGATGCAACAAATTCATTAGGTTTTTTTTTTTTTTTTTTTTTGGATTTTATTATGTACAAGGTGCACCTTCACATCTTATTTTTAGGCAGAGAGAGAGAGAGAGAGAGAGAGAGAGAGAGAGAGACAGACAGACAGACAAAGAGATAACTTCAGCTAATACCTTCTAAAACCCACTTCTCTTTTCCAACAGTATTAGTTGTTAGCAAGAACCCAACCTGTGAACACGGATCAAAGAGCTTAGGACAAAAGTCTCATCAAAGAATGTGGCATTTCTACAGCAACTCTTCTTCCTTGGAGATGTAGTAAGGGGGACAGTAGCCCTTACCAGAGATGGAAAGGTGATAAATATATTTTCACGTGGGTTTTCTTGAGGGTTCCAAAAACTAAAAAACAATCACCAGCACACATAGTACACTAGTGTGCAAAACTTAAGCAACAACGTCGTTTGACAGCATACAGTCATGACAGGGGAGACAAGGGCGATTTGCGGGTTGTACAAGGGAACAACAACTCATGACAAAGGTGATGCATATGCAAATAGCAGGAGTTCGACGTCAGAGGTGACGTGAGGGCAAGTAAACTGCGTGGAGGCAGCGCGCGCAGTGCCAGCCGACTACAAAAGACGGCGGACAGAGGCATTTCCAGACATTCGCTGCAAGTGAAAGTGAGATCGATCGTGCAATATGGCTAGGAGAAACCATCAGGATGCCTTTACACGTGGTAGAATGATCGGAAAGCTGGAGGAGGGGCGTACCATGATGAGTGTTGCCCAAGAGTTTGGAATCGATAAAAGTGTAGTGTCACAAGCTTGGAAAGCCTACCTAACGACAGGTACAGCTGTACGAAAGGTAGGTGGTGGTCGCCCCAGGAAAACAACGGCGAGTGACGACCGATATCTCGTCGTGCAAGCGAAAAGAGACCGGAACCAGACAGCTGGCAGCATGGCGCAGCGGTTGCGTACAGCAACCGGACGACAGGTATCCCGGTTTACTGTGGCCAGACGCCTTCATAAGGGTGGGCTATATGCCCGCCGGCCGGAACGCTGCATACCATTGACAGCAGCCCATCGACGGCACCGTTTATAGTGGTGTCGCGAACATGCACACTGGACACCTGATCAATGGAGTCATGTCCTCTTTACCGATGAGAGTCGTTTCAATCGGACAAACGATTCTCAGCGCCAGTTGATCTGGCGAGAGGTAGGGACACGCTTTCATCCCATGAACATCAGGGAACGAGACCGTTGGGGTGGTCCTGGCGTACTTGTGTGGGGTGGCATTATGCTGAACGGTCGGACGGAGCTCCACATTTTCGACACAGGTACCGTAACCGGAGCGCGTTACTGTGATGAGATCATCCGCCCAAGCGTGCATCTGTTCCGAGGTGCCATTGGTCCAGACTTTGTTTTTATGGACGACAACGCTCGCCCACACAGGTCCCAAGCAGTTGAGGACCTGTTAGATTCTGAAGATATTCGCAGAATGGAGTGGCCAGCGTGCTCCCCTGATTTAAATCCTATCGAACATGTGTGGGATGTTTTGGGGAGACGCCTGGCGGCACGATCGTTTCCCCCGGAGAACACCAGACAACTGACACAGATGCTCCTCTAGGAGTGGGAACTGTTACCTTAAGAACTGTTGGATCATCTGGTGTTGAGTATGGCCAGACGGTGCCACACAACCATTGCACTTCGGGGAGGTCATATCCCGTACTAAGGGACTTAGGATTGTTGTTCTCCCTCATGGACTGTCGGTTAGGTGTACGAATGTCGTGCTGTCAATAAACCATTTTCTGCTGCCTGCCTTCGTGTATGCGTTCTATTCATTTGTTTGCTACGCTGCTTTCGTCATCCTTTAGGTACTGCATTGTGCCTCTGTAGTGTGAATTTCATGTCTCACAGGTGTGTTTTCGCGGAATTACGCCAAAATCAGTAAAGTTGCTTAAGTTTTGCCCACTAGTGTAGATGCAGTGAAATAAAAGATTAAACGAGGGTAGGTTTTAATAAAATAATATTTCAACAACTTCTGTTGAATCTTGTTCGTTTTCAGTCTTCTTATTGTACTGTTCATTTCCAATCTTCTTGGAGTATTGTATGTTTCATTTATTTGGCAAAGCTGTGTTAAATATAATTGTTATTCTTTTGTGTTTCCCCATTGTTGTCTTTCAAAATGTTTATGTTTAAAAGCGAAAATAGATGCCAGAAGATAAGCTTTGACATAAAGGACAGAAACACTTTTGGGAGAGGGGGAGCATTTTTGGTGAGACAATTTTAACCACTTACACTTTCAACAACTTTTCTGCACATGCCTAAATTGTTTTCACCATTGCAATATCTATTTGATATTTCAGGGCAAAGTCTCATCCATTTACCCATATTAGCTATTTGCCATTATGTTAGATTTGATGGTAAGCACAAGCTTAAAAAGTCACTGTTTCCTTATTTTAAAATTTGGGCAGTCATGACAGGGATAATCAGAATGTGTAGTTTTTGGTAAAGAAATAATTTTGAGTTAAAATCTTGCAAAACTCATTATTCTGTTGTAAGTGAATTTTATTTAAGCATAAAAATTCAGAATGATGTAAATATAATCACTGTCAGCTGTTAGATAAGTTAGTTATATGATATTTTGAGTCAACGTGGAATTCAATTATAAAAGTTAATTACAGTGGATATAAACCATCGTGGTTGCCCCAAACTAAGAGAATTTCTTATAGGTGTAAAGTGTTAGGTTCCAAAGTGACATTCTGTTAGAATAATCAATTTCTAAATCTAACTTCTCATCTTTGGTTAATTTTATATGCGCTTTTGTGAAGACTTATGCAAATATTTAAACAAATTTGAATGTTTTAGTGAAAAAACCTGAAGGAAGAAAATGCCCTATCAAGGATTTAAGGATGCACAAGGCATATGGGATGCCATGAAAACAAATGCTGCTTACTTACACAAATTTTAAGGTTACATCAGTTTGTGTAAGTAGTAGTTTTTTCATATTGCAAGATACATCAGTAGAATTGATATGAGTTACAGCCCTTTTCGTAGTTGATGAAATTTTTGTGATTTTGTCACCATGAGCTGGATGATATAAAAGAAGTGTTTTCCTGATAATGCATGCTGATTATGCTTTTTATGTACCACTTAACTTAGAGGAATGTTGTGGAGAGAGAATTTATTATATAATTACATCCTATACAAATTAATTTTAATTCTTTAAGTACCGTTTTTGTATATGATAGTGCATCAATAATGAAAGTTGCAAGAGTTCTTCAGAAGATTTTGTTTTTTTATGGGATTTTTGACATGGTATTGCTGTTAGAGAAGACATTTTCGTGATGTTTACTCTACTAATTGATGAGTTATTCTTTAATACTTATTTTTATTTTTGGTATGTGAATGTAAGACTTGAACAGTAGCACGAAAGAGTTAAATTGTTTTTTTTTTTTTTTTTTTTTCTAAGCTAATTTATGAGTTAAGGAATAATTCTTATTTCACTGTATTTCTTAGTTTTTCCCAGTGTTTTGAGGTACTAGGAGTCTAAAAATCCTGGTGCCAAATGTTAAATTCAAGTCCAAAAAGATATTTGAGTTTTGAAGTTGTGGTTTTCTCTTCCATTCCTGGAGCCAGTAACTTTAATTTGGGAGGGACAAGTCACAGCTTTAAGTTGATAATCGTACCTCATAGGGGTGAAAAAAGAACAAAAGAGAAATTAAAAAAAAATTTCATGAATAGTTTCTGGATTTATATCTTTAGCTTCTGCTTTCTCACATTTCAGGGACAAAATTGCATCAAATATTGATACCTTTAAAGGGAAATTGAGTTTAGAGCATACTCTCAAATAAGTTACCACAAACTGCCCCCCTCCCCCCATACTTGCGTGATATTTGTCATTTATCACCATTTGGAAGCATTTGCTGAGGTGTTCATTCACTGCTATATTCTAACAGATTTGTGTTTAAAAAATTTATGAATACTAATCAGTTGGTAAATTATCAAAACATGGGTCATTCACACTTGGAGAATAGAACAAATTTGTCTTCAGATTCCAGTCACAGTTTTATTTCGTAAGCATAACTGTGGTTTTGGTTAAAGTGAAGCCATAGTATGCAGCCCTTCACATAAAGGCACTGATTATTGACATGAAAAAAAAATTACTTTTCTGTGTCTTTGTACTTGTGAGGGTGTTTTCAGCCATGGCAACAGTAAAATAAAAAAATGGGAATTGGTCAATGTATGAACCTGCTGCTGGGTGTTTTTTAATGGAATTTCTGCCCACTCTTAGGTAGAAAAATTAATGCATGATTAACAAGGACCACCATACTGATTACCTCCAGTTTTTATTATTATACAACTCTGGCATTAAATTTATGTGTATGTATCTGAATCTAAGTTCTTCATGTGAATCTTTTTTTTCAGTTTTTTTGGTAGTAAGTGGAGTTTAAAAAACAATAAAAATCCTTCTATTTATATAAGAATTCAAGACATTTGTGCTTGCCTACAGAATAGGTCCTGCTACTTGAGTCTGTTTTCGTAGTCTGCTTGCTTGCATTGTGCCTGATACGTACTGTTTCCTTAGTTTTTCTTTTCTGAAATGGCCATTAAAAGTACATTTTGTGTGTTGGAGGCAGTGGTGACACCAGCAGGGGGCGGGAGGCAGAGTATCATATAAGGGGACAAAATATCGTTAAGTGCTTGGCAGAAATTTTCCCAAAAAAATTCCATTTCATGTAGATCTAACCCAACACTGATGTTATCCCCATTAAAAAAAACAAGTTTGCACATTTGTACTGTATGTAGTACTGGGAACCATAGATACAAACCTCCGTGGCCTTTAACAAGTTACTATTTCTTTGCAATTTTAGCTTACTTATGTCTCTTTTTTTCTTCTAATGCTTTGTTGTCATAAGACTGTTCATGAATTTTAGTTTGTAACTAGATAAGGAATATCTCCCTCAACTTTTTAAACTATAATGGCAAAAATGTTGTACAGTACAATTCCAAAAATCCGCACGGATTCGAACACCGGTTACAGTTAACAGACAGGTAAAAAAAAAAAGGTTTCAGAAATTGAAATTTTTTATTTTCCAGCTGACATAAAAAAAAATGTTTAAGATATTTTTAAAGGTTTTTAAAATATTTTTTGTGTTTTCTCTATTTGAAAAATATTACTAATGATATACATTTTTTTTTTTTTTTTTTTTGACCAAAACTGATGGTACAGTATTGAGAGATTAAAGTTCAAATAAAGCACATATCAAGCAGGCAATCTGGCAACTTAGCATTGCGTGTTTGCATTTTTTTCCCGGTACAAGTGCTGTGAGAATCTGTTTTTTCAAGTCTTGTTTCACGTCTTAAGGTGAAATTTTTTGAATAATTGTTTGGAAATTTGAGAAAATAGCAGGAGTGAAGAGAAAAAGCACAGCTCTTTAACGATTCAGCAGAAAGTGGACTTGTTTCAAAAACTTGATAATGGCAGTGAACCAAAGCTTGTTGCGCAGATTTTTGGCATTGCTGTTAGGACTGTGTATGATATTAAGAAAAACTGAGACAAGATATTGCAATTCTATGCCATGAATGATAGCAATTCTGAAATTGCTAATCGCAAAACAATACATGAAGCCAGAAACTCCACCCTCAATGCTGTTTACGAGTGGTTTCGGCAAAGGCGTAATGATGGTATGCCAATTACATGTCCACTCTTATGCAAAAAAGCCAAGCTATTTCATCAACAACTGAAGATTGATGAGCCTTGTAATTTTTCAGTTGGATGGCTATCCCGCTTCAAACAAAGATATGGAATTTGTTACTTGAAATCCTGAGGGGAGCAAGAATCGACAGATAAGGTAGCTGCAGAAGAGTTTCTGGATGTGTTTGCCAAATTTGCCCAGGAGGAAGCTCTTTCTCCTGATCAAATTTATAACATGGATGAAACTGGACTTGTCTGATGTTGTCTACCAAGACATACTCTAGTGTGTGCTGATGAAGTAGGACCTTCCTGTTGTAAGGAAGGCAGCGAAAGAGTAATGGTTGCTCTTTGTTCCAGTGCCTCTGGAAATCATAAATGTATGCCATTTGTGATTGGAAAAAGTGCTTGTCCTAGGGCTTTGAAGGGCGTAAATGCCTTACCCATGATCTACCACAGTAATAAAAAATCATGGATGACCAAAGAACTCGCTACAGACTGGATGAATGATCACTGTTAAAGTCACTAGGAGGCACTGTGTGGAGGTCGGACTTGCTCCAGACTGTAAAATTTTGTTGGTATGGGACAACTGCATGGCACATCCTGAAGATTTAGCTTCAAATGATGTTACAATTATGTTGTTACCCCCAAACATAACTTCATTAATTCAGCCCATGGAACAGGGCATAGTTAATAAGTTGGAAGTGCAACTACAAAGGAGAATTCCTAAAGAAACTGTTGAACTCTGATAAATCATTTCAAACAATCAAAACATTCATTAAAGATTTCACAGTGAAGGACTGCCTGTACTCAATAGCAGGTTCATGGAACAATGTGAAATGTTCTACTGTGATAGACACATGGCATAAGTTACGGCCAGCATCAATATTTATTGACTCTGAACCCGGCGATTACGAGTTCAAAGGTTTCATAGCTTTGAAGGCAAAATCAAAGGCTACAGAGCTTCTAGCATATGCCAAACAAGCAAATGTGTCAATGATGAATGTGTTTAGAGAAGAAGATATAGTTGAATGGATGGAATTTTCAGATAAGAGTGAAGTCCAAATGATGACTGATGATGAAATCATAGGTAGTGTGATTAATCCTGATGCAGGCGATTCAGACACTGACAGTTAGGATTCTACTACCAAAAAAATATCCTAAGGTGATGGAATTTTGTTGGAAGAACAATACATAATTTTTTAGAACAGTAGAAATGTGTTTCAGCACAGGAAATAATAATGATTTATAGACTTCAGGAAAAAGGTCAACGAGAGAAACCAAATTTAAAACAATTGACCATTGATGGAATGTTTGCCAGCCAGAATGTTTGATTGACATATACAGTATTTGGTAAATAAAAATTCAAAAATTCAATTAATTAATACAGTACAGTTAAAGCTCCTTATTCACGGTTCCCTTATTCGCGTTTTCACTATTCGCGGGTTATAAAATTGTGACCAAGTTCCTGTATTCGCGACTAAAAATTTCTTTATTCGCAGATCCAGTCGGTATATTAAAAGGATTCGGTGTCCTTTATTAACGCATTGACATCTTTTGAGTACTGCTGGCACGTGCAGAGGCGGTTTTTACAAAGAGTGTAACCGAATGGACTAATATCAAAGTAAAAAAAACCTTATTGCCACTATGCCTAAAGTATGTTGTCAAATGCCGCCGCTGCCGTGTTACACGTTTCGCTATGTCCTTTGATAAAAGCCACCTTCGCCACGGTCGGTGTTTTATTGCTTCAACTTGTCAGTCGTTGCAATAATTTTGATTGAATAACACGTGTCTCTTCTGCTTTGTTCCCAATTTATAATGTCGAGTAAAAAGAAAGAAAAATTAGTTCCGACGTGGAAAAAAATAGTGTTGCCGCTTAAAGTAAAAATAGAAATGCTTGACCGTTTACGCCTTGGTGAGTTGTTTACATCCATATCATGCTCTTTCAATGTTAATGAATCAACTGTACGATCCATCAAGAAATCCGAAGACAAAATAAGGAATTCTATAGCTTCAACCTCACTATCAGCAAAAATTGTTCGTGATCCAGCAATTGAAAAAATGGAAGCTGCGTTATCATTATGGATTGAAGATCGTAACCAGAAAAGAGTGCCCCTAAATGGTCTTATGATACGCAAGAAGGCAACATTTTAAAGAACCTGGTGATGAACGTACAGATGGAGGATTTCAAGCATCAGAAGGTTGGTTCAATAAATTCAAGGTGCGACAATCATTGCATAGCATTCAAATTGTTGGAGAAGCTGCATCTGCAGACACCGCCACAGCAGAAAGATATCCAGAAGAATTTTCAAACTTAATTGCTCATGGTGGATACAAACCGGAACAAGTGTTTAATGCAGATGAAACTGCCTTGTTTTGGAAAAGACTGCCAAACAAAACTTGCATATCCAAAAGTGAGAAGTCCGCCCCTGGTTTCAAGGCAGCGAAAGATAGAGTTACACTGCTGCTGTGTTCTAACGCATCTGGAGATTGTGTTATAAAGCCACTAATGCTTTACAGATCGTTAAATCTTCGTGCTTTAAAAAATCAAAACAAGGACAACCTGCCAGTGTTTTGGCGTGCAAATAAGAAAGCGTGGGTTACAAGTGCTATTTTTTGTGACTGGTTCCGGAATTGTTTTGTTCCTGAAGTTGAGATTTATTTGAAAAAAATAATTTAGACTTTAAGGCTGTTCTAGTTTTGGACAATGCTCCAGGTCACCCTTGTGAGCTTGAAACTATGCATCCAAATATAAAGGTGATATTTTTACCTCCTAACATGACAGCTTTACTCCAACCCATGGACCAAAGAATAATCCAGACGTTCAAGCTCTATTACATTAGACAAACCTTCAAAATCATACTGGACACCATGGAATGTGATCCTGATATGAATGTGATGCAATGCTGGAAAAATTTTGACATAGCAAAATGCATTGTTAACATAAAAGAATAGTTGGAAGAACTGAAACCATACACATTGAAATCATGTTGGAAAAAACTGTGGCCTGTTCTGACTGTCGGAAATGATGAAGAATCCGTGCAAATTCAAACTTGAACTGCAAACATTGCTGAAGTTGCAAATGGAATAGGACAAGATGGCTTTGAACAGATAGAATCAAGTGACATTTAAGAGTTGCTTGAATCGCAAGATGAAGATTTGACCGAAACCGACTTGGAGGAAATGTTAAATCCGCATTCCATTGAAGAAGAGGCTTCAACGAGCACTGAAAAGGTGACCTTTAACTTGAAAAACCTGAGTGAAGGTTTACGGATGGCAAATGAGCTTTGTGATTTCTTCATGAAAATTGATCCATCTATGGAAAGGAGTCTTATTTTTAAAAGGCAAATTGTTAATGCCACAGCTGAATATCAATCTGAATTGAAAGACCTTTTAAAAGCGGCAAAACAAGAAAAAATTACTAAGTTCTTTAAACCCTTGCCTAAGCCTGACAATAATAATTAATAGATATTGTTAAAAACTCTCATTAAATTGATTTTATTTTGATTTCTTTTTTTAATTTGGAACCTTGGAACGTATCCCTTATAATCCCATTCAAATTACCATTCCATATTCCCGGTTTCTGTATTCGCGGCATATTTACGGAACATATACCCCACAAATAAGGAGCTGTTACTGTACTGTATTATGAATTTGTTCCCTATATTTTACTTACTTATTAAATACTGTATATATCTATATAAATTCCAAATACTACTAATTACAGTATCAAATACATATTACTAATTAATTTTACTAATTATTAAACAAATTAAAGTGTATAATTTGTACGTACCATCCTATTTGAACTAGTATTATACAATACGTATGTACTAGTAAACACACACAGGTTCTCTAAAATCCACAAAATTCTACAATCCGCACAACCTCTGGAACCAAGTTGTGCGAATTTTCGGAATTGTACTGTAATTTGTAATTCTACTGCTCTCCCAGACATTCACTCAGAGGTCTACCTCCATTTCACAGAAATAGTACAACATTAATTTGAACAAAAAATTCATTTTATATAAAAAAAAAAAAATTGTGAATCCAAAAAAATCACATACATTTATCCAAGTTACACTGAGATGGTTGTACTCGCTATGTGTTCCAACTGCTTAAATATTTAAAATGGGGGGGGGGGACTTAAGAAAGAGGTCAAAGATAAGTTGGGCTGGCTTCAGCCAACACATAGCGTACACCTGGCTGGAGGCGCAAAATGCTATGTCTTCTGAAGAAAGAGCAACACTCAGTTACTCTCAGAACACAACGTGATAACCTCTTTAGAAGATTCTAAGGAGAATCTTTAATTTATCTCCCAAGTAAAAGGAATGATGAATATCATGGCTTCATCAATCTCAATGACAACCGCTGACCTGCCATCCTTCCTTTCTTCAGCCAAATCCTTAAGGGGACTCCAAAAACCTTCAGTGATTTGGGTGTGAGGCCTGGTTTGTGGATCAGCGAAATTGGTGGTGTGATTAAATGTCTGGTGCATGTTTCCTTTTACCCCAGTGGACGATACGTAGCCCATTCATTCATCATTATCATGTGCTTTTGAGGTCTACTATTTTCTGAATTACAGGAATGAGGGTGGAAGAAGAACTTAAGCTTTTTGGTCACTCACAAGTTATTTGTATTGGAAATGGGTTGGAAATCATGGATTCTTACTGAAAAATCATTGTTAAGGTGTCATGATCGGGACAATGCATGAGAATAAACAGCTCCAGAATCACTCGTAAAATTACATAGTTTTGGCCTTGATGACTTCACCCAGAGTTCTCACGAACACTGGAATCCTGTAATTTGATTTCCCTTTTTTTCCAGGCCTGGAAAGTTGTTGATTTTTCCTATTTTTGTGAAATGTCTTGGAATAGTCCTGGAATTTTTTTTTTTTTTTTGCAGTGAAAAAAAGAATGGGTCGAAAAGTTTGTATTGATTGTCACTCTGTTCTAACTCCCTGTAGCATCTGCTCGTGATGACATCACTTTAATGGAGTGTGGTAACATGATGGCATCTTTCATCGTGTGATGCTTCAGTGCAAAGTGTTTGAGTGCCTTATTCCCAGCGACTTTGGTCTGTGGTGTAGCAGTCGTATGCAGTTGGAGTCACATCATCATCTGGAAACCTTCCTGTGCAACCAAGATGGCCGTTCCATCTGGCACATGCTTTCCTCACTGAAGGACATTAATATCTTGCCTCCCTGCTGCTAATGTGCATGTGAATAGATGACTATGGAATAGGGAATCTTCCATGGCAAAATTGTTTTGTATTATTATCATTGTGCTAAGTTCCAGATAGCTTCATATGAGTATTATAACACAGCAATTTTTATGTGGGGAAATTTTGTCCCTTCATTGAAGATGGTGGGACCCATAGGATTTCATGAGAATTCTAAATGCATAGTTTATTTCACCCCAATTTGCAAAAAATAAGACAAAGCACTATGATTCCAGCAAAAATTTAAGCTCCTGAAATTTTTTGTAGAACTCCTGGAAAAGTCTTGCAATTTATTTTCTGTAATTGTGTACGAACCCTGTTCACCACATTATAAGATAAATCTTCCTTCTACATGGGGAGTTTTTACCCTTATGGGTGTTGACTGCTTGAGATGAGCTAAATGAGATCACCATCACCCTAATCTCATTGGTGTAAATGGTGGGGAATCTAGTTTGAAGTGATAGTCTAGTTTTGCTGAATAGGGGAACAATACCTTTTTTAGTTTAGTTTATTTCTGTTTAGTGCTCAGCTTCTGTAACAGTGATTCTCTGTTCTGTTCCTGCTTTGTATCATATCCATTACAAATGTCGATTTTATTTTTACAAGTAAGATGGTGACTCACCATTCATGAACAGTGATTTTGTCACGGTTTAAGTCATAGTTGCTTCCGCTGAACTGTCATCATCATAACTGTGTTAGGAAAATCACTGTTAAGCCCACTTGTACTTTGTACCTCTTTCATGCATATCCAATCCAGAAGATTGAGATCAATGAAGACATGATATTTGTCATTCCTGGTCTGTGAGGTATGGATTCCTTTCATTACCTATCAGAGAGGTTATCATGTTTCCTTTGTAAAAAACTAAATGTTCTTCAGAAGAAATTTTTTATTTTCCTCTAACATAGAAAATGTCCTTTTAGTAGTCACTTCGAAAAACAGAAACAAAAACTGAAAAATCCACACATCGCAGGCTATGCTATTACACGATGCAAGAGAGCAGACACCTAGTGCCCTCTCTCACAGACATGAGTAATTGGGTCGATTCTATAAATGAACCTATGATGTTTACACTTATAGTATATTGATTATTTGTGGGACAGAATTCAGATATTTTTTGCCTAGCAGTGGTACAGAGTTTAGATATTTGCCCAGTCCAGAGTGTAGTTTAATTTTTAGTAACAGTGCTGTAGGTAGAATTCTGTACTTGTCCCATCTCTTGCCGTTTCCCACATCACGACAAGGAGTGTAATCACCGAACATGCACATTGTGTCCAAAAGGAGTGTCGTACAGATAATATTGCCAGGTCATTCATACTTTTTCCACATCAAAACTTCAGAATTCTTTAATGGGTGGGGTCTTCAGCTGTTTTAATAATACAGGAAAAATATTGGTTGTTGTACTATAATACATTACAAGCTTTGCCTTCTAGAAGCAGTTTTACACTAAAAAATTGTCAGGTATTTTAGATGTGATCATTAGCCTTAACTTTTTATTTAAATACAAGGTCTTTTACTTCAGTCTTTGAGCAGATTTACTGGCATTGTTTTAACAAACTGATGCCTGAAGAAGTGGGAGTTATGTCATTGGCATATCAAGTAAAGCACGATGCTTCTCTTTATAAATTAGATGAAGTTAAACTCGTATTTACCTACAATTATTCCTTTTGTGTATTTCTATTGAACCACCCCGTGTGTGTGTGTGTGTGTGTTTACTATTATAAAGCAAATTATCTGCCTAGTACCTATGGCATCCTGATACCTGTAGCTCTGTATCAAACGCAATTGATTTTTTCACTAAATATTATATTGGTTCGTAAATGCAAGTAATGCGATGGTCAATCACAAAACTTTTTTATGACTTTAATTTACTATGTGTGACAAATAGGATTAGTGTTGTGAAAATGGATCACTAACTGCTGTAGCTGTTAGCTTTTACTAACTCATGGGAGCTTAGCTTGGTTTGCTTAAACTAACAACTACAGTGTGCTACGGTTTGCAGCAGATTTAGCATAAGTGTGCTAGATTTAAACATGTTCTTATAAGTCTTCGTCCTATTTCTTTTTTTTTTTTTTTTTTCCATGTTCATCGTTCCCGGATGTTCAGTGGACATTCGCCATTTGATGGCCCTGCAAGGTGTTAGGAGAGGATTTGCTGATCCCGACTATGATGATTATACTCATATTTATTCTCGCTCAGCAACATGGTGCTGTGGAAATTTCTCGATGAAAACTGTTAGAAAGTATTTGTAATTTATTATTGTTGCAGCCCTTGTTGAATTTCAGATTATGTAATTGTGAGATTTATGGAATAAAATCCTTTATTTTGTGGGATTCTAAATCTTATTTTTTCCCCCTCCTGTTCCCGTAGTCATAAGTTTAATACCAAATACTTAATACAAGGTGGCAAGAACTGTAATATGCAAAAAATATTACTACAGCACTAAATAGTTAATGTGGCTGTTTATTTTTCTTACTGACAAGGGATATTCATGGCCTTATAGACTGTGGTTTCTGTGAAACAGATATGGGCATAGTTTATTTTTTGAAAAGAGACTGCAGGAATATCTGAATTTATCCTGTTTAGAATTTCATATAATTGTATGGGTTTAAAGAAGAGTATTAGATTTTTAATTTTCACATTGTCACTGCAGTGGCAGTGTATTCCAGTGGTGAAAATCTATCCATAAGATGAATTACTTTCAGAAGTTTACCCATAAGTAACTAATAGTTCAAAAACCTATGCAAATATATGAAGTTCTAAATTAAAATTGCTCGTGACAACTTTGAGTTCACTTTCATCAGTAGAATTTTGTCCTGTTTTAGGAAATGCCTGAGTTAGATAGTTTTTATACAAGAAATTCTTGTTAATTGTGTCACAATTTATAAAGAAGTTTTGTTCCCCCAGATTGGTTTAAACTCCAGAGATTTGCTTTAACAGCCTTGGAGTCTATAGTCATTTCATTTTGACAAAGTGCCAGCTATCAAAATTGTTCGTGAAACTGAAGAAAATCTGTATTGTGTGGTCAATAACATGCATATAAAAAAATTGTTTTCATAAAAGGAAGTATACACAAAAAATCAAAGGAATTAAAAAAAAGGCATTTTCTGCAATTTTTTCTGAAGTTTTTTAATATTTTAACATTATGACCGGTCACATCTAAAAAGGGGGAAAAGTCAACATTGGCTCATCAGATTATTATTCTTCATATTTTTTTTTTTTGTCCTTAAAATTCAGATATTGTCAGGCAGACTTCCATTGCACTATAATTTTCTGCATCAGAACTTGACGTTGGTAGTTTTCTTTTTTTGTAATATTAACATGTTCAAAACACTGTTTTAGATAGGTGGATTTATGAGATTGATCCGTAAATGAACAGTAAAATGCTTAATTACCCTAAAGTGGTTTTCTCAGAACATGTTTGAAAAGCTTTAGTACTTAACATCATTTTCTTTATTCAACGACAAGAATAAAAACTTTCCACACTTGTTAAAATTTGTTGTGATAACAGTTCTTATTTGTAAATG
This sequence comes from Macrothele yani, assembly GCA_039090855.1. Lineage (NCBI taxonomy): Eukaryota > Metazoa > Arthropoda > Arachnida > Araneae > Macrothelidae > Macrothele > Macrothele yani. The sequence goes on along the minus strand of CM077027.1, from coordinate 52,256,985 downwards.
ATTTGGAGAATGTTACAGGCACACTCCCTTGTGAGTCTCTTCCATTCTGTTTTGACTTGTCCACTCCTTGTTTAGTGCTGCTGGCTCCATGGAAGTACCGTAATTTTGAGTAGATAAGCTGCGGCGTATATGAGTTCAAAATTACTTATACAGCATGGCGGCATCATATACAGCTTTTTTTTTTTTTTTTTTTCTTTATTGGCGGAGCGAAATTATGTAACAAAAAACGTTTTGACTTGTTCCATTCTTTTTTCCACGGGAAGATATCTCAATAGAAAGGGAATGGAATAACGATGTTACAGCCACGTGCAATAAATTCCACCCACTCCATCTTAAAACAAGACATGAAAATAATAGGTTATAGGATTAAGGTAAGACAGGCAGGAGAGAGGTGACTGATAAAACTCGGAAAAAATCCGTGGCTGGGAGAAACTCCACAGGGAATCGATCTTGTTAGCAAGGATCGCCCTTGTTTCATGCTACGAGCAACTAAACTCTCTTTGAACTTATGACGTCATCAGCTTCGTTCCAAGGATCCAGGCCCTTGATCCAGGCTAACACTCTCTCTCCCCCTCTTGAAACGGGATATCTGACTACCATCCAAGATCAACTGTCAATGACAGCCTGTGCAAATTTTGTCAGTGACGTGTGCGTTCGTTGCATTCAGTTTGCCAAATCGCATTTTCTCGAGTACGCTACGCATAGTTCTACGCTATCATGGAAAGTAAAACGACGAAATGCAGAAGTTATGTTTCTAGTTTTAAGCTAATCGTAAATAAATATGTTTCTCCGAATCCTGGAAAAACATCAAAACTTTTACGATTATTTCGAGCTTCACTGAAGCAAACATTATTTCTAAAAACTGCGGTGAAATGCCAGAAGACAGCGAAAGTGATGCGGACGACCCCAAAGTTTTTTTAAATGATGAGCTTTTAAAACTTTTTAATTCGGACAGTGAAGTTTCCGATTTTGATGGATTTGATTGAAAAACTAGGTGTACCAGATCTTTTCAGAATGTTGTGCATGTATTTTTTAAATTCTTGAGGTGTAAATGTTTTACAATTGGTTTAAGCGCCTTATTAATTCTTCGAGTAAATTTTCATAAAATAGGTAGTGGGTAAGTGTTTTCCTTAAGATTGAATCTTGTTTAATTGATATATTTATTTATTATTTGAAAGATCAGGTACTATATTTTTATCTACGTAATGTTTTCAAGACTCCGCCGTGGTACTACCCCACCTTACTGCAAAGATGTGACGTTTCTGGTGATTTTTTTTTCATTCTGCCCCTTTTTTTATCGCTGTAGCGTATATGCCAGTGCAGCTTATTTACCCAAAATTACAGTAGTAGAATCAAAACCGTTGGATAAGCACAAATATTTGTGCTGTATTTAAGATTCCAAATTTTTTTTATGTAAGCATTGAAATTTGCCAGCTTATGTGGAATGCCTAGTAGAAGTTTGTAGAAATCAGATTAGGAAAATTATGTAGGAAATATTCTCTTTGTACACTCATTACTTTTTCATGTAGAGGTGTCAGAATTGTATTTAGTCCGCGTGGTAAACTCTTCTAAAAAATTGAAGCATTTGTGGAAGTTCACCACATGGATAAAAATTAATTCCAATATCTCTGTGTCAAAAAATAATGCGTTTTCTGTTATCCATATGAACTGTAGATTTTCTTCATGGCTTTCCTTTATGTTTATACCCAAAAATTTGATATATCTGACCAGAGCCTTCCAGTGAGGCAGTGGTCTAAGCTGACTTTTGACCATTCATCCAAGTGAGTACTAATTCAAATCCCAGTGAGGCATGAATGACATGTTTGTCTTGCAGTGCTGCCACGCTCCTTTCCCTGGAACCAGTGGTCCTAAATTAAAGATTGGTGACTGTTTATAGCCCAATGAATTGCTCGTGGTGGTCACTACCCCCACCCCACCCCTTCCAAAGTGACCGGGATTCCTGTGCTAGGATGTCAGAAAGCAAGTGAATGTGTGCATTATTTAAAATTTTAGGTGCCTGCTCATTTTGGCTGGTGTAGTGGTAGCATGCTTGAGTAGAAGAATATTACTACGTTCAAAAAGTTCCGGAACTTTTTATATAAAAAAAAGAATAAGTGCTGATAATACCTGTTTATGCAGTGTTTCCTTCGAAGTAGTTACCCTGTGCAACTATGCATTTTTGCCAGCACCCATACAAAGATTTACCATAATTTCAGGTAAACAAGCAGCACTGGTGTATATGTCACAGCGATAAAAAAAGGGGCGAAGTGAGAAAAAAATCATCAGAAACGCCGCACCTCCGTATACGCCACACCTTTGTAGTAAGGTAGGTGGGGTAGTACCACGGTGGAATCTTGAAAACATGCATCATCGTCATCATCATCATTGTCAACCATTATCAATCCACTGCTGGACGAAGGTCTCCCCAAGTTTCTTCCACAATGGTCTGTCTTGTGCCAGTCTCTTCCATGTTACTCCCGCATACTTTTGAATTTCATCCATCCATCTCCCATGTAGTCTTCTTCTGGGTCTTTTCCTGTCCCTTGGAATCCAATCTAAAATTTCAGCTATCCATCAATGGTCTCCGATGAATCCCTGAAATGGCAAATGGGCTGGACATATAGAAATTTGTCCAGCCCATTGCCATTTCAGGGATTTTTCTCTGGTCATGATGTCTTCCACGCTTGTAATTTTTCTGATCCACGAGTTCCTCCTCTTACCTCTCCGGGTTACACCAAGCATGCATCTCTCTATGCTGCTTTGAGTAGTCTGCAGTCTTTGTATGTCTCTTTTAGTTAAGGTCCACGTCTCTGCACCATATGTAAGCACTGGAAGGATGCATTGATCAAACACATTTCTTTTAAGACATAATGGCATATTGCTCTTGAAAATTATACTGTTTCTTCCAAACGCTCTCCAGGCAACACATTGATAATTTCTTCATCAATGTGACCCTCACTTGATATCTGCTGTCCAAGATAAATGTAGGTATTGGTTATCTCCAGCTTTTCCCCATCAATCGATAAATCTTCATTTCTTGTAAAAGCATTGTACATCATTTTTGTCTTCTGAAAGTTTATTTTTAATCCCACTTCTTTACTCTTGTCAGCAAGTTCCTGGATCATACTCTGCAGCTCTGATGGGGTAGTTGCAAAAATGACTACGTCATCAGCAAAATGAAGGTGAGTTAGATAATCTCCATTAATCTCTATCCCTTTGTTTTCCCAGTTCAGTGATTGAAAGACATTTTTCAATGTGGCATTAAAGAGCTTGGGAGATATAGTGTCACCTTGTCTCACTCCCTTTCCAATCTTTATGGGTGCTGTATTCTCAAATAGCCGAATCTTTGCACTTGCATTTTCATGGATGTTATGAATAATATTAATGTATGCATCTTCAATACTGCAGGATTTCAAAGCCATTGTAACTGCTGATGGTTTCACCGAATCAAAGGCCTTTTCATAGTTAATAAAAGTCTTGCATAACGGACGTTCATATTTCCGCGCTCTTTCAGTTAGTTCTCTCAGTATGTGGATATGATCTATATTGCTGTAGCCACTCCTGAATCCAGCTTGTTCTCTCGGTTGAGCCATGTCCAGTGTTACCTTCAAGCGGTGTGAAAGAACTTTAGTGAAGATTTTATAAACCACTGATAGGTCTGTAGTTCCTGAGATCCTCAATGTCACCTTTTTTATGTAGCATTGTTTCAATCCTCAGGAATGCTCCCTTCATAAAGGCATCAAGTGAAAACTTGGGTGAGTACTGTTTCAATTTCTCCACTTGCTTCTTGTATGATGTCTACTGTAATTCCATCTTCTCCTGGAGCTTTTCCCCATTTCCTGTTCGTGATTGCATGTGTAACTTCTGCTGGGAGGACTGGAAGAACTCTGGTACCTTTTGTAATGTCTGGAATACATTTGTCATCCCTTCCATATAGTTTTGAGTAGAAATCTTTTACTCTTGTCAAAATTTCACCTCTTACGTACATAAAAATATAGTACGTGATCTTTCAAATAATAAATAAAAATATGAATTAAACAAGATTCAATCTTAAGGATAACTCTTACCCTACTACCTATTTTATAAAAATTTACTTGAAGAATTCATAAGGCACTTAAACCAATTATATAAAACATTTACCGTATATACTCGCGTATAAGTCGCTTTCGTGTATAAGTCGACCCCCCACTTTCAGAGGAAAAAATCGTAAGAAATCGGAAACTCGCGTATAAGTCGATCCCCCCACTTTCAGAGGAAAAAATCGTAAGAAATCGGAAACTCGTGTATCAGTCGATCCCGGAATGAGAAAAGAAAAATTTCAATGAATTTATTCAAAAACATTTGAAAACGAAAAGAAATTATATATATAATACTAAATTTAATTTGCATACCCAAAAACTTCATCGGAACCCATCAAAATCCGATTCCGAGTCAGACTCGCCAAACAGTTCAAAAAAGTCTTTCTCCGTCATCGGCGCGTCATCATAAACATCAGTATTCCCATCTATGCCTGTGGCATCAGAATCACTGTCATCATCACTCATAAAAATCTCATCATCCTCTGTGCCATCAAGTTTGTTACTAATGCAACATTTCTTGAATGATTTCACAACCATTTCCGCAGGTATCGCATCCCAAGCATCCTTGACACATCGCACAATCAAAACGATATCCGGCTTCTTTAGTTTTCCGCCCTTGGTTTCAGTCGGCAAATCGGAACTTATCCAATCTGCCCAATACCTCCGCACATTGTCCTTGAAGGGCTTATTAAGGCAGACATCTAGTGGTTGAACAGATGTCAACCCATCTGGGATGACAGCAAGAGTTGTTTTTGAATTTTCTGCAGTTTTTTTCACTTCTGCACAACGGTGTGCAAGAAACATATCCCACACCAAAAGATAAGGTTTCCTCAAAAGTGCACCTGGCCTTTTGTTCTACACATTCTTTAACCAGTCAATTGTTCCGGATTCGTTCATCCATTCTTTTTCATGGGCACGAACGAGCACACCAGACGGAAAGACAACGCTTTTCGGCAGTGTTTTGCGTTTGAAAATAATTACCGGAGGTAGCTTACTGCCGTCGGCCAAACAGGAAAGAACAACCGTGAAACTGGATTTTTCGTGGCCAGTGGTTTTGATCAAGATATTTTTTTCGCCCTTTTGGTTCACCGTCTTATTTCCAGGAAGGTCGAAACACATGGTGGTTTCATCCATGTTCCCTATTTGGGAAAGTTCAAAAGCAGTCACTTTTCTCTTTTGAATTACCGTAATTTTCGGACTAAGAGCCGCATCGGCATAAGGGCCGCAGGTGAGAATTTTTGCAATCTTGGAAGCAAAAATTGCCGTAAGGGCCGCACCTGTGAAGTCGTGGTGCTGCTCAGAAAACTAAATTATCTTCCTTATTTTCATGAATTAACTCACGCCCAACGTGATTATATGTATACTTCAAAGGCTAATTCTGCAACTCAGTATCGATCTGCTTTATACACTTATTTTTTCATACTGGCAAAATTTTTATTTATACATTTTTTATTAATCATGCTAATGATGTTATTTGTTTGCCTTTATTAAATGCTCAGAACCATTTATATAATCAATATAAATCACAGTTAATCTTAAGACTCCCGTTAGAATATCGCATTGCTCGTAAAATTGCACAATTGTCTAAATTCCATTCAATGTGGATGTCTGCTACAGGATGGTTCTCTGTTCACCGCAATAGAATCCGTCTTGGAAGTAATTAACTTATAAATTATTGCTTGTTATGCTTTCGATTAATTGTTTTCTTTAATGATATGTTCCTTCTATGTTATGCTTTTTTTCTCATGTAGAAACGTATCCTTTTACCAGCTGCTTCACACGTGTTCGCTGATCTGCCGTCAACACTTCGAAACGGCGGTGCGCTTTATCTCTTTCAAGTGGTTTGACTTACTTTCATTTACTGCACACTGAGCTGTTACTGCTGGGCGCGCTATCCACAGAAGCCTCGGGCGTCACGCTACTCGTCTGTGTGCTTAAGTCCCCATTCCATCCCCCATGCAAAGGGCGTTTGAGTCGGGCATTCCTGTTCTCCCCCACTTTCCCTCCTAAACACCAACATCAGGACAGCGGAGTTATTGTCTAACGTATGAGTAGAAGGGGAAGGGGGACATGATCACAGTCGAGTTCGTGAACAAAAAAAGACGTTTGAAAAAATTTACTAAGCATCTGCATGAAAAAAAAAAAAAAAGAAAAAAAAAAAAGGGAGGGAAGAAAGTCTTATCGAAAACAAATTCGGCATAAGGACCGCACACCCGAAAAATTTCACTTTTAGTAACGTAAGAGCCGCGGCTCTTAGCCCAAAAAATACGGTACATACTTTTGAAATTCCATTATCTTTGCTTCAAGGTCACGAGGTAACTTTTGTGTAATTTTGGTGCGCTGGCGTAGACACAACCCATAGCGGTTCATGAACCTTGTGCACCAACCTGGTGAGGCACGAAAAGTGTTATTTGTGGCTGCAAACTTTTCATCTTTTGCGAGCTTCATTGCTCGCAAACGTATACCACTTCGCGTTACAATGTAACCATTTTGTCTGCAGCCCACAATCCAATCATTCAAGACACTTTCCAGCTTTGGGAAAGATGTCGTTCCACGGCGCAGCGCCTTTTGCGATTTTGGGATTTTCACCAAGTCCGTTTTTTTTTTACGCCAATCTTGAATCAGTTTTTCGTTAATGCCAAAATTGACGTGAAGCAGCACAGTTGTTAGTATTTTCTGCAAAAGAAACCACTTTCAACTTGAATCCTGCATTATAGGACATTCGTTTCTTTACACAATCCGTGTCACCCATAATTGGAGAAGCGAGACACGTGCGATTAAGAACAAGAAAAACACGTGCGATTAAGAACAAGAAAAACACGTGCGATTAATAACAAGCAACACCTAACACTGGCTCCGTTATGTCAAAGGTCAGCGCAATCAACTGGTAGTCGGAAGAGCAGAGCTTTCTATGCGCGGCTGTGACTGCCCTGTGGATACGCAAAGCCAGGAGAGAGGAGACTTTTCAAAACGCGGAGAAATTTGCTGGGTCGCGATTTCGTAATTCTACCACATCGGTGTTCTTTCTTTCTTTCTTACTTTCTTTCTTTCTTTCTTTCGGAGGGTTGTGATTTCGTAATTAATACCGCATCGGCATTTTTATTTCTTTTGGGATGGATTGCCTTTTGCCTCACGGAAAGAACTTTTGGACTTACGATTTTTTTAGATCCTGCGTATAAGTCGACCCGACCCCATTACTTTGAAGCTCTCATTTTGTCCCAAATTTCTCGACTTATACGCGAGTATATACGGTATATCTCAAGAATTTAAAAAATACACACACAACATTCTGAAAATATATGGTACGCTTAGTTTTTCAATCAAATCCATCAAAATTGGAAACTTCACTGTCCAAATTAAAAAGTTTTAAAAGCTCATCATCTAAAAACTTCGGGGTCGTCCGCATCACTTTCACTGTCTTCTGGCGTTTCACCGCAGTTTTTAGAAATAATGTTTGCTTCAGTGAAGCCCGAAATAATCGTCGAAGTTTTGATGTTTTTCCAGGATTCGGAAAAACATATTTATTTACTATTAGCTTAAAACTAGAAGTATAACTTCTGTGTTTCGTCATTTTACTTTCCATGATAACGTAGACCTAACCGTACTCGAGAAAATGCGATTTAGCGAACTGAATGCAACGAACGGACACGTGCATGTCACTGACAAAATTTGTACATGCTGTCCTTGAGATCGATCTTGGATTGTAGTCGAATATCCCGTTTCAAGAGGGGGGAGACAGCTAATCTGATGACGTCATGAGTTCAAAGAGAGTTTAGTTGCTCGTAGCATGAAACAAGGGCGATCCTTGCTAACAAGATCGATTCCTCGCGAAGTTTCCCCCACCACGGATTTTTTCCGAGTTTTATCGGAGTCACCTCTCTCTTACCTGTCTCACCTCAATCCTATAACCTATTACTTTCATGTCTTGTTTTAAGAGGTGGTGGGTGGAATTTATTGCATGTGGCTGTAACTTCATTATTCTAGTCTTTCTCTATTGAGATAACTCCCCGCGGGAAAAAGAATGGAACAAGCCAAAACGTTTTTTGTTACATAATTTCGCTTCGCCAACTAAGAAAAAATAAAATAAAAAGGCGCATACACGGCCATGCTGTATAAGACGCGCAGGCCAAAACTTCAATTTTGAACTCCTATGCGCCGCATCTTATCTACCCAAAATTATGGTAAATGCAGACTGCAAGCCTTCTTTTGCCACATCCTCCAGTGCTTCCATTGCAGCTCGTTGCACTTCTTTGGAACTTGAGAAGCGTCGCCCCTTAAGCAAATTCTTCATCTGGGGAAAATGGAAAAAGTCACAAGGGGCGAGATCAGGGGTATAAGTTGGTGTGGAAGAACGGAAATGTGATGTTTGAACAGGTAATCGGATACCAGGAGAGATCTGTGAGCTGACGCATTATCGTGATAGAGCACCCACAGGTTGGTCTTCCAAAGATTGGGTCGCTTGCATCTCGCTGATTCTCAGAGACATTTCAGGACGTTGACGTATTCTTCTTTAGTGACTGTACGACCATGTTGAAGGAATTGCTTGTGTACAACCCTCTTGCAATCGAAGAAAACTTACCTTAGACCTTTCCTTTGGAGCGTTCAGCCTCCAAAGGAAAGGTCTAAGGTCGTCATGACCTCTCATCATCCTCGATACTCTGTCACCGGTTTTCAAATCGTCGATGTCACTCATGAACTCTAGTTCAACTCATTGCACTCTCACCATACGCTGACTTAATAATTTGAAAAGCCTCAGCGAAAGATCTTCCGAGCAGAACACAAAATTGTACACTTGAACACTGTTCAGAGTTCAACATCGTTGTCCTCGCAACGGAGAGCCTCGAATACCTGTAAATATGAACTATGCACATTCGCTGTACGCGTTGGATCTGGATCAAACCGGTTTTGGCTGGTCGGTCACATCATGCTCTTCACTTGCTCAGCGGGGAATGACGTAATTCACTGACATTTGGCAAATATTTTAAAAGTTTCGGAACTTTTTGAATGTAGTAGTAGAAATCAGGAAATAGGCATGGCAATTGTCAAGTTTCCTAAAGAGTTGGCCATGTGGGTGAAAAGCAATACTGGTATCCCTCTGGAAAAAAAAAAAAAGAAAAGAAAAAGTGAAATATCCAGGGCAATGTAACTTTCAAGTTTTCTTATGCGATGGATGTTATGTGTAGAACAGTAAAACTGGTAATTCAAGCACCTAGTAGGGTGAAACAAAACAAAGTATCACCCAGTTTGTAATTATGGAACTCTCAATGAAGTTACAGTACTGAATAGGCATGCAGTTCCCCAATATTCATGACCTCAGTCTTGATGAGGAATCTATTTTTCAAAAGTCAACTTGGTTAAGGTATTAGAGCTGACCAGATGATGTTCTAGAAACATCAGTCACAACCCCATTTGGTCACATTAAATATCCATTTCTAAATTACAAGGTATTATGACCTATAATAATGCAGCTCAGACTTTCAAGTGTTTCATCCACAGTACTTCTATTGTTAGTCATCAAAGAAAATTAGAGTTACAAACTCACCTCTTAATGACTGCCTCCAAGGTATATGTGTGACACATATATAATCTCCGACTGGCGTCTTCAGCCTGAATGACGCGCCAACTATGCAATCTGGATTTTTTTAACCATAAAGATTTAATTAAAATATTATTTTTTTATTTTTATATTATTTCGATTTAAAAAATCTATAATGCACGAATACAAAAATTATTAACACACAACTGTATACACTAAAAAATTTAACTCATTTACACATCTTTAGTGAAAACCCTCTGTAGTCAGTTAAGGATTATTTTTCACTTAGTCTTAATAGGAATCCGAGAAAAATAATCATAAAAAAGTTGAAAATAAAAAATATATAGTGCTTCCTTTCCATACATTAAATCTTTCACAGTTGAACTCTGTAAAATAGGTTGTGAATTCAATTGTTGTTTTGGGCAGTCTGTTTCTACAAAAAAACGAAAAAAAATATTGGTTAATAGTAACTACCACCAAAAGCTTTTAGACTGAGCTGGTGTTTGTGAAATCCCAATTTCTTTTAAAGTAACAAAAGTTTCATACATAGGTAGCATAAAAAATAAATTGCGACTGCTTATAGCCCATTGAGTTGCTCAAGGTAGTCGTTAAACCTCCTATCAAAAAAAAAAAAAAATTAAAACATAAGCTCAATCAACACATTAAGAATTGACAAAAAAAACAGCTTTAATTCAGTATTGTGTTGAAAAAAAAATGAATTTCCTAAATTTGATAAAATTAAATTACTTGCTTCACATAACAATGCAAAAGAATTATGAATTTCTGAATCAGTTTTCACTGAAAAATATAAGGCAAAAGTTTGTAATATTCATAATCCAACAACTCTGCTAGTTCCTGTAGAAAATTTTAATCCAAAAAAAAATGCAGCCTGTTAGAAATTAGTAATATACCTGGATTTTTGGTGTTCATTCAGCTCATAGGAGGGGAGCACAAGACTGCAGGATCCATGTGTGTTGTAATTGGTGTTTTATTGAACCGTGGCCCTTGCGTTCAAAAGTAGGAAGGCTCCACACACTATCATTGTAATTTTCAGTATGGTCAGTTTCTGAGGCCTTGAATGTCAGATGAAAGGAGTTGGTTTTGAGAATGCATCGTGATGGAAATGAAAGGCCTTAGCCAGTCTTTAGGTTTAACCGATGGGAGTCAGGGCTGGGAGTGAAGTAAAAGATTTTTTATAATTCATTCTTGGATAGTTAATAAGTTTCTTGCTCTCAATTGTTGTAGTAGAATGCAATGCTGTGTCTACATATGTAAAGCATTTTTTTGAAAAATAATACTTAACTTATTACACAGGGCTTTCATTAAAAAAGACATGTAAGTAACTTAAGTTACGAAGTTTTTAAGTGTCTGTACTGTACATAAGTAATTTTGTATTGGTGCATTATAGGTTTTTTAAATTGAAGTAATATAAAATAAAAAATAAATTTAATATTTTAATTAAAGTTTTAATGGTTAAAAAGAATTAAGATTATATAGTTAGTGCTTCACTCAGGGCCAAAACGACCATCGGAGATTATATGGTGGGCGTCACATATGTACCTATGAGGCAGTTGTTAAAAGGTGAGTTCATAACCAATTTTCTTTGATGACTAAGAAATTTATTAGAGTGCTTGCAATTGAATACAAATAACTACTTGGACATTGCTGGCTAACATTTTCAAGAAGTATGATAGTTGTTTAGTAAACATACGTGTATCTGGTGTGTCCATGTCGCATGGCATAAAATGTACGACTGAAAAAGTTAAGCTAGTAGCAATTTCGAACAGCACAAAACATACAAAAACAGTTATTTCACAGTGACACAGCTACTTTTTTTTTGTTAGTTTCTGTAGCATTTTCTCTGTAATGCATAACAGTATCAACTAGCCATGCATAATTTGTGAAAGGTTTTCCTCCAAATTCCAAGCATAAAATCCACTGGCCAGCTGCAACAGAACAAGCATTCAGGCATAGTCACTGCACTTTTTTTTAATATATATATTCTTATATTCCTAAAGAATGACTTTTGCTAATAATTTGAATACATCATTTTGACGTCATCAGAAGTTAACTCTCATGATGAGGTAACTACCCTGCTTAAAGGACCTAAACATGCCTTCAAAGCTCATCTACAACCTCGGAAATTATTCCTCTGGTTGAAAATTTGATCAGCAACGTTCCTTCAGAGCAACAAGACACTCTCTGCCATCAATATGCCCTGAAGCTACAACAATCACAAAAACAACACAGAACCAAGAAGAGAAATTCGATGCCAAGGATGGATATTAACGCCTTCAAGAACGACCCAACATTTGTTTTTGTTTTAATCGATAAATCCCAACAACCAGCAGCTTTGGATGCTATAGACTACGAGCGGAAGATAAATGATTTCATCCAACAGTCAGAGTCAACCCTGCAACTCACTAACCACCTTAACCGATGGACTGCCAACCTAAAAAGGGTAGCAAAGATGACACACCTACCACCAAATCTTATGAAAGCCGCTAAGCTCCCTCCAGGACCCAAGATCCCGCAACTTGTTGGGCGTTTAAAGCATCATAAACCGGAGCTTCCAATTAGACTGATTGTGTCATGCAGATCTGCTCCTTCCTGCCACCTAGAAAAAGAATTGGCACATTTTCTCACATCCTTCCTGCCTGACTCCGACAACATTATGCGCTCTTCCACATACTTCATCTCCAGAATCGACAGCATTTCCATACCTGTAAATCACCTTATGGGTAGTTTTGATATAGTATCATTGTACCCATCCATCCTGATTTCTGAGGCTATTGATAATCTTAAATAAGCACTGGAAGCTCCTGCCTTGTTTCAACAAGACTTGCTCCTCCAGATTTTCCACCTTATTGAACTTGTCACAGACTCTAATTTTTTCTGTTTCAAAGACCGAATTTCTAAACAATCTAAAGGAGTCCCTGTGGGATCAGCACTCTCAGCCGTGCTTGCTGAAGCTGTCCTTCGGCCACTAGAAGCAAAAATCCTCAGTGCTCAAACCCTGATCCCAACAACATGGCTGAGTTATGAAGACAACATATTCTTCATCTGGCCTCATGACCCTGTTGATCTCAGTCGTTTTTTTTTTTTTTTTTTTTGACCAGCTCAATACTATGCACCCCTGCATCAATTTCATGATGGAACAGGAATTGAACAGCACACTCCCATTCCTTGATGTGCTTATCAAAAAGGCACCACAAGGAAGGCCAATAACAAGTGTCTACTACAAACCAACGCACATCCCGAACGTGATACTGCCCTCCTCATCGTGTCCGATAGTACACAAAATGGCCCCTTTTCGACATAGGGCACGACGGGCCTTCACACTCTGTTCCGATCCACCTACGCTCCTGAAAGAGCTCAATGACTTACGAACCCTTGCAACCAGAGCAGGATACGATGCACAGAAGATTGAAGCGATTATTGAAAGGGTAAAATAAAGTCCACCAGCCCTGATAACCGGACACGTGACAGCCCATTTCGCTTCATTGGATTCTGCCCCTACATACAACATTTAACTTATTTTCTGTAGAACTCGCTCCGGAAATATGGACTTGACATCGGAGTAAGAGGGCCTAAATCACTTGCCACAATCCTCGCCTCAAAAAGGAACACTAACACAGATCTTTCAGACACCGGAGTTTATTCTATACCCCTTATCTACCCTGATGGATCCATGAAAGAATATGTGGTCATGACAAAGCGCTCTTTCAAGGTAACCTAGGCTGATGACTTTACCTGCACCGTCTTAGTGTAGACCTCGCAGGGAAATGCGGAACTCTCTCGAATAGTTTGGGATTAATAGGATCCCTGCCGGCGTTCCGACAGCTAGCCCGTCAGTCACCGTAAACCAGTCTTCCACTCGGACAGATTCGGTCTAGAGACCTGTGGGGATCTGCCTCCCCCACAGGACTGGTACCTTACACCCTTCTGTCACAACCCGTTGTGTGACGTGCTATGGGCAGTTGGGGCAAGCAACTTTTCAATAATCATCACATCTCCTGCCCGGGAGATCGCCCGCCAATGCGAGTTTTGGGGACAAAAGTCCTTTATTTGGTATCAATAAAACAAAATACATGCACATTACATTGTGAGGGTCTCATGCACCCCTCTCACAAATATTCAGACACTAAATCACATTGAAAATATTTACATGGTCCTCAGCGCTAGGGCCAGTGCTGTGGTGATGACCCCAGGCCAGGTTCATCAAAAATACCTTGGTCAATAGACCCAAAAAGTTCAATATCAAGAGCAACGTACCTCCGAGGGGACTACCATCTGTCAACCATAGTTGACCCGGCTTTTCCTTTTTTCAAGTTCCCTGATAAGACTGGGACACGTCTTACTGAAGCTGGAGTGAGAAACGTCCAACTTCAGGCAGAACTTGGCATTCGCAGCAGTGCAGTTGCTGCACTTCGGTGCGGCTGCACACTGGTGGTGCTGGTGCCAAACTTCACCGCAATTGCCGCACCTTGCTTCTGACTCAGGGCAGTTGCCTCGGAAATGGCCGAAGCCATTGCACCGAAAGCACCTGACCTCCCGCAAAAATTCCTGTAGGCGGAGCACTGACCAACCCAAGTTCAGTGTCTTTCGCCTCACCAAGTGCTGGAAGGCCTTGGGCTCCACGTCTGCCGCCCAAATGACCCTACCTCCCTTGCCCTTGATTGGAAAACAGGCTTTAAACCTATTCTCGAGTTCTGGGTTCTGCCCACCAACCGCCTCTTCAAACTCTTTCCCTGAGAGATCCCTGTCGACCCCATAGACTATCAACCGGGGGTGTCTCTTTCGTGGGGCCGTGGGGAGTGTGCAATCTTTGGTCAACGGATTGTTACTCAACTCCTGGGCAAGGCGGTCGAGCTCCCCGGGATGGGAACACTCCACCACGACCCCTCCTTTCCTAATGCTCCGAATGCTCTTGACCCCTATCTGCAGTTTAGTTGGGTTGACTGCAGTCTTCAGGGTCTTCTGAGGACGCACTCTTGACTGTGGGGTAGACCAAAAGCACATGTCTCTTGTCTCCCGTCTTTTTCTTATTCTTTTTATTCTCAATCGGGGCGGGCGAAGACCCTTTCGCCGTGCTAGCCCCTTTCCTAGCCACTTTGGCGTCAGCTTTGCAGCTCGACTCCTGCAAACAAGCCTCTTTAATACTCTTCAGGGCCGCTTTCACCTTTTCTCTCCCTGAGGAAGTGACCCGCGAGTCCTTGAGAACGGACTCTGCTTCCCCAATGAGGGTGAGAATGCGGCCCACGAAAGCCTCTGGTGTTAGCACCGGGGGTGTCCTGGGATGCTGGTTGTCCTCCAGAGGTGACTCTGGAGGATCAGCGGACGACCCCTCAAGAGCCCGAACAGGTTCGGGCTGGGGTGGTGTTATACCCTCTCTTGCCATGGGCGGAGGTATCAAGGGCGTGCTTACACCACGTGCTGACTGAGAAGGCTCAGTTGAAGGTGAGGCTCCCTTCGTGGGTGTAGCGGCTTTAGAGCCCTTCGCTAGGGGAAGCGTCTTTGACGGTTTCCTCCTGCCTTTGGGCTCCACCTTCCGGCTGTTCTCAGAAGCGGGGCTAAACCCTTTAGCATTGCCGACAGGGCTTGGTAGTGCTTCTGCCGCTACCTTCAGTGTCCGGGTTGACCCGGACGGTTTGGGGACTGACCCCTTAGGATTCACTTTACCCTTCTGGGTAGTTGACATCTCTGTGAGAGAGATGAAAAAATGCAAAATTCTTCTAATTACTGAGTGGGCACCCTGGGGTTCTCCCACTCAAGTCTAACCTTAGAATCCGGGCGCTCGGGCTTTGGGCTGACAAGGGATCAAAGAGTCCCTTCGTCAGCGGGGCTGGAACGATGTCGACGTACCCGAATCTGATGCTAGAGTCTCTATGCGGGCTGAACGGAACTTCGCCCCCTTACAAGAGCGTTTTCTCTAAGTCCCGTCACTGCTCTAATTGATAGGTAACATAAAGTTAACCTATTCTAAACAAAAAAAATCACGAGAGTGGGATGATTCCCCCTCTCGTGCTTGAGATCTCAAATCTGCTAAGCAGTGCAGTATTGCTCAACCAAGTATCGCAAAGAACTCTCCCCCGGTCGGCATCAGAACGACCGGCCTCTTTCAAGGTAACGACTAGCTGATGACCATTATCCTGTACCGTCCAAATGCGGACTCCACAGGGTTAGAAGAACTCTCTCAAAAGATTTTTAGTGACGGCGTTGCGAGTAATCCTGCCAGGATCCGACATTCCCCCATCCGGACAGAATCGGTCCGTAGACCTGCAGTGCGCTGCTACCCCCGTTTGCCGGCACTTCCCACCTCTCCATCATGACCTGGGTGTGCGTGCTATTTGGGCAGGGGCTTGAAAAGAAATTTTTTCTCTACCCCTGACTGGGAGAATAATTGCTGGCGCGAACTGTTTGGGGCGTCTGCCCTTTATTCTAACAAGACGATACATGCATATTTATTTACACTGAGGAACCCATCTCCGCGTGGGAAACAAGTCCTTTGCTCAATGGGCCCTCTCACATTGAAAAATATTAAAATATTTACATTATTTACATTGCCACAGGACTAGGGTAGGTTCTGTGGTGACGACTCTGGGCTCGAGTCATCTGTTTCCCTTCTTCGGTTCTTCATCCCTCTTCTTTTCTTCTTTCTTCATCCCTCTTCTTCGTTCTTCTTCGGTCACCCCTCTATTAGGTAGACCGCCTGTTCCTCTTTGAGGTACTTGACCATCTCAATGAGCCCCTGTCGCGCTCTTGGGTACGCGAGCAGGATCGAGAGGTCCCTCGTCTTTGCCAATTCTGGCACTAATGTTGCTCTCTTCCCTGCCAGAGAAGCACATTCTAGAATCATGTGTGCGACATCTGCAGTCTGGGCACCACACATGCACACTCGCTCCCTAACCGCAAATCTGCGGAAGTACTCTGGCGACACTCCGTGCCCGGTTAGTACTTGGTTGAGGAAGCCATTACTCTCAATGCGCCTTATTGAGATTCGGGGGAAGATATGGCATGTCCTTCTACCCATATCCCCTTCATCCCATCTCTGCTGCTACTCCACCAATGTGGCTGATCTTTCAAGGTAAGACTAGCAGAACCCAAGAGAGACATTGGAGCAAGAAGAACAAATACAGCATTAGCGAAAGAAGTCGCAACCTATTCAGCCAATCCGCAATGGAACAACATGAAGAAAGTCGCCTCCTACACAAATGCCAAGGCCACTGCTATAAGGGAATCCATTGAGATCTTAACCAACCCGATCATGTGCAATGAAGAACTTTTATTTGACTTACCTTTTGCATGGCGCATGTTTCTACGTACAGCACGCACCTAACCCATGTCCTTCACCCGCCTGCACAAGGCATATTTCACCTTCTTGCATTGTACTTAGTTTTCTGTTTATATTAATGTTATATTGCATTTAAATCTTGTATATTCGTTAGACGTTATTTCTGCCTGAAGAAGCCATCCCTTGGTGGCGAAAGCTCGCACGCCTGTTTACTATTTATTATGCCAAATAAACGGATTTTCACATGAATCGTTATCATCTGGTGTAATTACCCACCTTTTTATTTCTAAATGCATGTTATTTTCAAGATTTTCGTAAGTAACATACTCACAAAGAGAGTCATTTTATCATTTCATGCAGAAATAGCTTTGCATTCTGTTGTTTTTTCAATCTAGGTTACTTTAATTTATTGAGCTTAAGGAGAAAAGAAACAAGCTTCCCAAAAGTAGATGATGTTAATACAGTCATACCTGTATATAATGAAGTTTAAGAAAGAGTGAAAAATCTTTGATATATGCAAACTTCGTTATAACTGGACAGATAAAAAAAGGGGGGGCTATTTTTGGCATGTTACATTATGCCTGGTTAGAACTAGTCAATCATAAACTATTTTTTCACGTAATTAAATGTAAATAATATTTATTAATTAAAAACTATACCTAGCGAACCAATATGAGTGAGATCTGAAATATACAAAACATTTAACAAATGTAAAAAATAAATTAACTGCCAAAAATTTTAAAATTCACTTGTTATATGTGGCAACGGATATACGATCCAGTTCTTGCTTGTTTTGTTCTAATCTTAATCTCTGTTTAAAATGGTTTTGAATTTTCTCTCAAACAGTGATTACGATGTTTCTAGATACAAAAATAAACTACTAAGATTTTCTAAACAGAGGAGATTCGGTGATTAAAAGGTTGAGAGGCGGGAGGGGGTCATTTGCCCAGGGTATGTAGAGATGTATGTATATCAAGGGCTAAGCAGGAGGTAGTAAAAAACAACCTAAAACATTCTTGTCTTCATGTGAACTGACCTATCTGTATGGGGAACCACAAGGCGTTGTCCACAGCAGGTAATTTCTTGTTTTCCAGTGAAAAAACTGGGTGAATGCCACTTATTTTGTTTGCTGATAACTGTGCTGAACTTTGATATATGCAGTTGCTCCAAAAATTATTGTTCATAATATAACAAGGGAGAATTCAGCAGTTCAAGGAATCTATAAAAATTTCCGTTTTTGCTGAACTTCATATTATGCAAGCTTGTTATACTGTATTACTTTTAATGACAGATTCCCATTTTCATAGTCCTCAAATTTAAAGTATTGAGTGCATTCAACTTATATGGAATTCCTGGGTATTCTGCTGTTACAATAACTTTTCTGATAAGAGATTTGTAATAGAAAAACTTTAAAAGATGAGTTGAGAACTTTAAGGTTGGACAGTGCAGTTATCTGTGATCAGAGCATTTTTTTTTTCCTGATTTCTTTATCATATTTGGACATGAAATAATTTAAATTTGGTTCGAATACTTTTGAGTTGCTGGCTAGTTTGCTGTACACATGGTTTGTAGTTGTCCTGAAAATCCTGTGGAAAGTTATCTGTGATCAGAGCATTTTTTTTTCCTGATTTCTTTATCATATTTGGACATGAAATAATTTAAATTTGGTTCGAATACTTTTGAGTTGCTGGCTAGTTTGCTGTACACATGGTTTGTAGTTGTCCTGAAAATCCTGTGGAAAAAGTCCTGTAATTCCATTTTGTCCTGGAAAATGTAAAAATCTTAAAATTCTGTTAACATGTCCTGGGATTTTATCATTCTGTTTTTTACTCCTACACAATATTTTAATTCTAAGTATTTCAAGTGTTGTACTTAAGCATAGCTGCCAAGTTTCTCAATTTAATCAAATTACGTCTAGGTTTTGAACCCCATGTCCAGGAATTTGATTTTGTGAGAAAACATCCAGTTTTTGTGGAATTTTAATAAGTTGCAATTTGTTGTTCATTTTTGCTGCAATATGTTTCCTGTTTACTACAATTGCAGACATTCCAGGTGCTATGGATTCTCCATAGTCACTACAGGAATCGTAGGTCCTCTGTAGAGTACAGGAAGCATCAAATACACTATGGAAATTGAAAATCTCAGTGAAGTAATTTTATTCAGCATCTGTGTGAAGTTTCATTTTTTCAAGATTGTAACATTTATTAAACGCTTTGGGGTTTGTTTATTCGATGATTTTAATATTGTGACATTTCTTTGATGCTTTTTCAATATTTTTTTGGATGTCTTTAATGCTGTCTGTCTGCCGAAATTGTTCTGAATTGCACCAGAAAACATTGTTCTAGTAAGGATGAGAATGTTCTGTGATTTTCGAATTTTTTGGACCTATTTCCAACAGTTGCTTCTTTGAAACCAATCAGTAGAGCAAGCATTTTTGTCCCTCCCTCTCTTTTAAAATGAAATTAAATTTCAAATTCGGTATTTAATCTGTCCATGGTGAAATTTAGGCTGTTTTCATGACCCGTAAAATTGTTTTCACGAAAGAGTGAAGAATGCAGTGCCAGTTTTTAGCACATCTTTTGTAAAAAAAGATCGTGCTAATTTTACCGGTTTGTCCGTCTGTACCCACAATATCTCTGCAACTATTAGTCTGATTTGAAAAATTCTTTTTGCATTGGGAAGCTTGAAATATACGAATGATGATCGTTCATTTTTTTTTTTTTTTTATGATGTACAATTTTGCCGCTAGAGAGCGTAAATGCAGATGATGTAGAATTCAAAAATATGTTTTTTTCCACATATTTGCTTCTAACCATCCGATTGAAAAATTCTTTTATCTTTCGATTCCATTTATGTCGCAGAGTATTTTAGATATAGTTACTTTTTCAAAATGCGCATAGATTTTCTGCTAGGGGGCATAAAAGTAAATTACATTTTCCTGATAATTCTTCTTTTAAAACTCAGATCTAAAAAAATTTCTTCAGCGGATACACCTCTTGATGGAAAATTTTTTGCATATAATTTCAAATTTTTGGTAAATTATACTTTGGCCACCAGAGGACGTAAGTGTTAATTTTTGCTTCTGGTGTATTTGCCATAAAATCTGAGCTTCTAAAATATCGATTGAAAAAAATTCTTTCGTGGACTGATGTCACTCACATCGATATACCTTTTCGGAATATTTTCTTCTTAAAATATTCCACATTTTTTCCGCCAGGGGGCGTGGATGTATATCTACACCCCCTGGCGGAGAAACTGACTTCTAGGACTTCAATTTGAAAAATTCCTTCTTTGTTGGATAGTGTTTCCAGTGTGACATGTTTTTCATATAATTTCAAAATTTTCAAGTAATTCATAGACTTTCCGCTAGGGGACGTAAAGGTTAATTGCTTTCTCCCCTGTATCTCTGCTTCTAAATCTCCGATTTGAAAAATTCTTTCTGTACCGGATACAGCTCCGGATGGGAAATCCTTTGCACATAATTTCTAATTTTTGTAAAAAATCGTTTTGCCACCAGGTGGCGTAAGTCTTAATTTCCGCTTCTGATGTATTTGCAGCAAAATATGAGCTTTTAAAATCTCGATTGAAAAAAAAGTCATTTGTTGACCGATACTACTCATGTCGACAAACCTTTTAGGAACATATTCTTCTTGAAATAATGCATGGTTTCTACGCCAGGGGACATAGATGTATATTTTATTTTTGTAAATACCTCTACTTCTAGGAGTCCGATTTGAAAAATTCCTTCTTTGTTGGATAGTGTTTCCAGTGTGATATGTTTTTCATATAATTTCAAAATTTTCAAGTAATTCATAGACTTTCCGCTAGGGGACGTAAAAGTTAATTGCTTTCTCCCCTGTATCTCTGCTTCTAAATCTCCGATTTGAAAAATTCTTTCTGTACCGGATACAGCTCCGGATGGGAAATCCTTTGCACATAATTTCTAATTTTTGTAAAAAATGGTTTTGCCACCAGGTGGCGTAAGTCTTAATTTCCGCTTCTGATGTATTTGCAGCAAAATATGAGCTTTTAAACTCTCAATTGAAAAAAAAGGTCAAAAGTTATTTGTTGACCGATACTACTCATGTCGACAAACCTTTTCGGAACATTTTCTTCTTGAAATAATGCATGGTTTCTACGCCAGGGGGCATAGATATATATTTTATTTTTCTAAATACCTCTACTTCTAGGAGTACGTTTTGAAAAATTCCTTCTTTCTTGGATAGTGTTTCCCAGTGCAAAATGTTTTTCCTATAAATTCAAAAATTTCAAGTAAATCATAGACTTTCTACTAGGGGGCACAAAGGTAAATTGTGTTTTCATGCGTTATTTCGGCTTCTAAAATTCCAATTTGAAAAATTCTTCCTGTATCACATACAAGACCTAATGAAAAATATTTTTCACATAATTTCTAATGTTCGGTAAAGAATGGTTTGGCCACTTCTGCTTCCGGTGTATTTGTAGCAAAATCTGGGCTCCTGAAAAGTACAAAAAAAATTTTTTTTCTTGGACCAATACCACTCATATGGAAAAACCTTTTGGAATACTTTCTTCCTAAAATAATATGCATGGTTTTCCCACCAAGGGACATAAAGTCACATCTTATTTTTGTCGATATCTCTGTTTCTAAGAGTCCGATTTGAAAAATTCTTTCTGTGTTGGAGAGCGTTTCCGGTGCGAAATGTTTCTCATATAAATTCATGTTTTTCTTATCGCACAAGTCTGCAACCAAAGGGCGTTAGCCCATGATTCCGTTTACAGCAATATCTGAGGGATTGAAAAACTTCTTTCTACCGTCATATACTATTGTTTTCCATACCAGTTCCATTGACTTTGAATACTTTTGATAAACTTACTTTGCATCAGAACGGATTCAAAAGACGTGCTTATTACACCCGATAATTCGGTGTGATCTTTCTTGTTATTATTTAATATCACTTAAAACATGTGGGCAATTGCATTTGCTTTTTGTTTGAAACAAAATTATGTTCAAAAACAGTACTGGGCACTCACTGTGCAGAGAGAGTGATTTCATGGGGAATGAAAGACTGCAACAGAGGGTTGAATTTCCAGTTTTTAATTTGAATTCTTTTGTTAACAAAAGAAAAAATGTTTACACTTTTTGTCTGTTGATGTAGCAAGCAGTAATTAAGCAATAGGAAACTATGCATATTCGTAGAAATTAAACTTTAAAACTTTATAACGCCGCTCCTCATTCTTCCCTAAAAACAATCTGTGTATGTGTCATGGAAATTGTGCAATTTCTCACGAGAACAAATGAAGCAACAATTTTCAATTTAAATTTTGCTTTAATAAAAAATGCTTGCTTTAAATTTCACTTTTGCTTATCATTAAATTTATAATGTGCTATTTCAAAATATTTAAATGTAAACAGTATTTTGTTTATATACTGACTGTGATGTATGAAAGCATTTCAAGAGTAATGGCACATTTATGGTCTAACTATAGATTCTATGCCTATATATTTTTGAGTTTTTTATATATCATCATCATCATCATTGTCAACCATTATCAATCCACTGCTGGACGAAGGTCTCCCCAAGTTTCCTCCACAACGGTCTGTCTTGTGCCAGTCTCCTCCATGTCACTCCTGCATATTTACGAATTTCATCCACCCATCTCCCATGTGGTCTTTTTCTGGGTCTTTTCCTGTCCCTTGGAATCCAATCTAAAATTTCGGCTGTCCATCTATGGTCTGTCCTTCTGGCAGTATGTCCAGCCCATTGCCATTTCAGGGATTTAACTCTGATCATGATGTCTTCCACTCTCGTCATTTTTCGGATCCACGAGTTCCTCTTCTTATCTCTCCTGGTTACACCAAGCATGCACCTCTCCATGATGCTTTGAGTTGTCTGCAGCCTTTGTATGTCTCTTTTAGTTAAGGTCCACGTCTCTGCACCATACGTAAGCACTGGAAGGATGCATTGATCAAACACTTTTCTTTTAAGACATAATGGCATATTGCTCTTGAAAATTATGTTGTTTCTTCCAAAAGCTCTCCAGGCAAGTTTTGTACGCCGATTAATTTCTTCATCAATGTGACCCTCACTTGATATCTGCTGTCCAAGATAAACGTACGTTTCTGTTATCTCCAGTTTTTCTCCATCAATCGATAAATCTTCATTTCTTGTAAAAGCATTGAACATCACTTTTGTCTTCTGAAAGTTCATTTTTAATCCCACTTCTTTACTCTTGTCAGCAAGTTCCTGGATCATACTCTGCAGCTCTGATGGGGTAGTTGCAAAAATGACTACGTCATCAGCAAAACGAAGGTGGGTTAGATAATCTCCATTAATCTTTATCCCTTTGTTTTCCCAGTTCAGTGATTGAAAGACATTTTCCAATGTGGCATTAAAGAGCTTCGGAGATATGGTGTCACCTTGTCTCACTCCCTTTCCAATTTTTATGTGTGTTGTATTTTCAAACAGCCGAATCTTTGCACTTGCATTTTCATAGATGTTATTAATAATATTAATGTATGCATCTTCAATACCGCAGGATTTCAGAGCCATTGTAACTGCTGATGGTTTCACCGAATCAAAGGCTTTTTCATAATCGATAAAAGCCATGCACAATGGAAGTTCATATTCCCTCGCTCTTTCAATTAGTTCTCTCAGTACGTGGATATGATCTATTGTGCTGTAGCCACTCCTGAATCCAGCTTGTTCTCTCGGTTGAGCCATGTCCAGTGTTACCTTCAAGCGGTGTGAAAGAACTTTAGTGAATATTTTATAAACCACTGATAGGAGGCTGATAGGTCTGTAGTTCCTGAGATCCTCAATGTCACCCTTTTTATGTAGCAGGATCATTGTAGCATTGTTCCAATCCTCAGGAATCTTCCCTTCATTAAGGCATCGAGTGAAAATTTGGGCGAGTACTGTTTCAATTTCTCCACTTGCTTCTTGTATGATGTCTATAGTAATTCCATCTTCTCCTGGAGCTTTCCCCCGCTTCATGTTCTTGATTGCATGAGCAACTTCTGCTGGGAGGACTGGAAGAACTCTGGTACCTTTCATGATGTCTAGAGTACATGTATCATCCCTTTCATATAATTTGGAGTAGAAATCTTTCACTCTTGTCAAAATTTCGCCTGTATTTCTTGTTATAGAACCATCTTCTTTTCTCAGAGCCATAATCTGTTTTCTTCCCTTACTGAGATGTCCCTTTGCTATCTTAAGGCTTTGGTTGTTTTCAATTGCTTTCCTCACTAGCTCACAGTTGAATTTCCTTACGTCTTCAGTGATACTTTTTCGTGTTGTCTTGCATAGCTCTATATATTCCACTTTGGAAGTCACATCTTCTTTAGTTGTCCTCATCTCTCTTCTTTTTTGCATCAACATTTTGGTTTTTCCTGATAATTTGTTCACATGCAACTTGTTCTTAGACCCAGCTAATTTTGTTGCTGTTTCCATAAGAGCTTTAGTTACTTTTCTGTTAACTTCCGAAATATCCACTTCTTCCGATGTTAGGCCTTCTAAAGCAGAGAATCTGTTCTTCAGTTCCAACTTGAAGGTATTATGGTGTTTTTTAAGGTTGGTTATGTCAATAGATTTTGTTTGTCTTATGAGCTTGCCACGTTCCAGTTTAGTGTTGAGGTGCATCTTACATCTCACCAATCTATGGTCACTACCTGTGTTGAACTTGTTCAGCACACTGCAGTCTTCGATGACGAATTTTTTGTTACACATAATAAAATCAATTTCACTTGTCGTCCCAATTGGATGTCTCCATGTCCATTTCCTGTGTGGCTTTTTCTTGAAAAAGGAGTTCAAGATGAAAAATCCTTCTGCCTCTGCAAACTCAACGAGAGTATTTCCACGCTGGTTTCTGTTGCCGTGACCAAATTTACCTACTGAAGTTTCATTCTGTTGCCGTTGCCCTATTTTTGCATTGAAATCTCCCATAATTATCTTCAAGTGCTGCTTACCTTTATTATTTAGATGACGAATTTCCTCATAAAATTCTTCAATTTCTTCTTCAGGGTGACTTGTGGTGGGTGCATAAGTTTGAATAATCTGAGCCTGGTATCTTCTCGATAGTTGGATAACGAGTCGTGCAGCTCTGTCAGAGGAACTTTCAACTTCTATCACTTTATCCTTCAGTTTCTTGTTTATTATAAATCCAACACCACTAGTTCTGCCAGTATCTGTCCCACGATAATAGAAGAGATGTCCACTCTTCAGTTCAATGAGATCTTCTCCTTTTCTCCTTACCTCACTTAGCCCGACGATGTCCCACTTGATCCTTTGTAGTTCCTCTTCCAATTCAAGAAGCCTTGAATCAGAAGATAGGGAGCGTCCGTTATAGGTAGCCAAGGTCAGCATCAAATGGCAGCCTAGTCCGGTCCTCCGGGGATTCTTAGCACCCTCTGCCTTCATGTCGCACTGGCCGCTGCCTTGGCCAGGTACATTCCAGCTGCCGGAGACTGAGGGCCAAGATTTTAGTTGTAGAGTCATTTTGGAGGTGTTTGGCCATAACTCACCACGCTGGCCAAGCGGGTTGGTGAGTGTGGGATAGCATTTCCTCTGATCCCGATGGTATAGTTATACCGCTATTGGCGGTCGTCAGAGCCCCTTTAGTGGGAACAGGATGCACCACGAGAAGGCGGGGTTGACATTTGTCAAGGAGAGGCTGTGATAGTGTTGAGGTGCATCTTACATCTCACCAATCTATGGTCACTACCTGTGTTGAACTTGTTCAGCACACTGCAGTCTTCGATGACGAATTTTTTGTTACACATAATAAAATCAATTTCACTTGTCGTCCCAATTGGATGTCTCCATGTCCATTTCCTGTGTGGCTTTTTCTTGAAAAAGGAGTTCAAGATGAAAAATCCTTCTGCCTCTGCAAACTCAACGAGAGTATTTCCACGCTGGTTTCTGTTGCCGTGACCAAATTTACCTACTGAAGTTTCATTCTGTTGCCGTTGCCCTATTTTTGCATTGAAATCTCCCATAATTATCTTCAAGTGCTGCTTACCTTTATTATTTAGATGACGAATTTCCTCATAAAATTCTTCAATTTCTTCTTCAGGGTGACTTGTGGTGGGTGCATAAGTTTGAATAATCTGAGCCTGGTATCTTCTCGATAGTTGGATAACGAGTCGTGCAGCTCTGTCAGAGGAACTTTCAACTTCTATCACTTTATCCTTCAGTTTCTTGTTTATTATAAATCCAACACCACTAGTTCTGCCAGTATCTGTCCCACGATAATAGAAGAGATGTCCACTCTTCAGTTCAATGAGATCTTCTCCTTTTCTCCTTACCTCACTTAGCCCGACGATGTCCCACTTGATCCTTTGTAGTTCCTCCTCCAATTCAAGAAGCCTTGAATCAGAAGATAGGGAGCGTCCGTTATAGGTAGCCAAGGTCAGCATCAAATGGCAGCCTAGTCCGGTCCTCCGGGGATTCTTAGCACCCTCTGCCTTCATGTCGCACTGGCCGCTGCCTTGGCCAGGTACATTCCAGCTGCCGGAGACTGAGGGCCAAGATTTTAGTTGTAGAGTCGTTTTGGAGGTGTTTGGCCATAACTCACCACGCTGGCCAAGCGGGTTGGTGAGTGTGGGATAGCATTTCCTCTGATCCCGATGGTATAGTTATACCGCTATTGGCGGTCGTCAGAGCCCCTTTAGTGGGAACAGGATGCACCACGAGAAGGCGGGGTTGACATTTGTCAAGGAGAGGCTGTGATGTTACGCATCACCTGACCTTACATCCCTTTATATATATATATTTTTATTTCTTTGATATTTGAATTAAAGCCAAAGTAGAAATAAATTTATTTCAAAAGATCATTATATCATAATATAAATAAAATGATATTTTTTTAGAAATAAAACCTGGTTACGTCTTCATTGACGGTTTTGGTATTTAGTTTTTATCTGTGATTCAAAGTTTCTTATTAGGTAAGCAAACATCACTTTCAAAATTCTGTTTTAAGTTTTCTGAAGCCTGTAGGGGCTGTTTGTTGTAGGTTAGAGGTTAAACAGACCTGTGGTTTCACTGTATTTTAAGTAGGAACATTTTAATCACGTGTCCTGGAAAAGCATTTAAAAGTCCTGGAATTCTGTGATTAGAAAAGACTATGAACCATGTATACAGTTTACTGAAAACAACACAGCTTTTTATATTTTGAAATCATTGTTATGCCTCTGATCCATTTGCATTCACTATGAGTACACTATGAGTCATTCTCTGATTTGACTTCAACTGTGGTAGTTTTATCATTGTTATTGAGTATGTGGGTGTTCATTTACTTTTGGTAATTCAATTTCTGATTGACAACAACCTTACTGGCTAATTTTGCTTCACAGGGCAGTGTGTTATAAGTTTCACTGTCACGAAATGACATTTGATGTTGAAGAACTACTGGATTAAGGAGATAAGATTCACTTGTGGAACCTGAAATAAAGCAGAAGAAACTGTGTGAAGAGTATTATCAGCTGCTGTGAGGCTATTATTGTTCACAGGCCATCACTAAACAGTGATGATAGCTCATGGGATGAGCCAAGCATTTGGACCATGGCTGTGGCTGATTGCTTTTCTTGCATGCAATTTCCTTTCTTCTCCCTCTTTCTGGGACATAATGTGAACTATTGATAATGGTTCACTCAGCTGGTTTTAGTAGTTCGTCATTTGTTTTGTTTACCAGGAATACAAGACAGTCCATAATTTGGGGTAGCTTTCTAGAAAGACAGAAAACTGATTTACCAAGGTATACAACAGCAACTAGGGCCTCTGTGAATCTTGGAGAGGTGCAAGCTAGTTCTGTGTGACATTGGCAAAAAGACCCCAACTCACTGGGTTTTGTTCCAGAATCCTTAGGTTGAATGGCCAACTGGAACCCTCAGCTGTGGGCTAATCCCCCACACTGATGTACTTACCTGATTAAAAAGACAAAAAGAAATATTAAGAATGACTCAAGTGTGGGATATGGTGGACCTACCACACTTGAGAAGGACGGTCCACCACGGAATCGACCTGGACTTTCTAAACAGCGTATGAGAAAGAGATCTCGGCTGAGTGAATGTAAGATTGGTGTATGGAATACTAGAGGTATAAATGGCAAGATGAGTGAGGTGATTGAGGAGATGAATAAGTATAGACTGGATGTGCTGTGTGTAAGTGAAACCAAAAGGAATGAAGATGTATTGCAGTTGTGTGATGTGAAGCAAAATGTTGTTAGCAAGGTGAAGACCAATATGCTTCGGTGGTTTGGCCATGTTGAAAGAATGAGTGATGAAATGGTTACTAAGAAAATCTTTTCAGCCCAAGTGGCAGGAAGGAAAGGACGAGGAAGGCCAAGGAAGACATAGGTGGATCAGATTCAGGAGTGTCTGCATGAGAAAAAGATTATGAGTATGAAGTATAAAAGATCTTGTGTACAGCGTGTAATGGATATCAGTGAAGCACGAGTTGTATGTCAAGATCGCTGTAAATAGAGAAGTTTGATATGCCAACAATAAGTAAAAATATCTGGAAGTTTGTATTTCTTTTTGGAGGTAACCTCTGAATCTCAGAGAACAGCTTAGTGATATATATGTATGTATGTATGTATGTATGTATGTATGTATGTATGTATGTATGTATGTATGTGTGTGTGTGTGTGTGTGTGTGTGTGTGTGTGTGTGTGTGTGTGTATGTATATAAATTAGTTGTGGCAGAACATCATAGTGAATATACTAAAAGGTGAAGTGTATAGAAATATATGAAAAGAATACTAGATACAAAATGGCAATTCATTAGGTATAACTACTATTTCTGCTACTGGCATTTTTAGCACATCTTATGTAAAAAAAGATCGTTCTTATGTTACCGGTTTGTCCGTCCGTCAGTCCCCACGCTATCTCTACAACTATTAGTCCGATTTGAAAAATTCTTTTTGCATCGGGAAACTTGAAATGTGGGAATGATGAACCTTCATTTCGTTGTTGTTTTTTACGATGTACAATTTTGCCGCTAGAGGGCGTAAATGCAGATAATGTCAAATTCAAAAATATGTTTTATTTCACATATTTGCTTCTAAGCATCCGATTGAAAAAATTATTTTATCTTTCGATTCCATTTATGTCGAAGAGTATTTTAGATATAGTTACTTTTTCAAATTACGCATAGATTTTCCGCTAGGGGCGTAAAAGTAAATTACATTTTTCCCGATAACTCTTCTTCTAAAACTCTGATTTGAAAAATTTTTGCTTCAGCGGATACACCTCATGATGGAAAATCTTTTGCATATAATTTCAAATTTTTGGCAAAGAATACTTTGGCCACCAGGGGCGTAAGTGTTAATTTTTGCTTCTGATGTATTTGCCATAAAATCTGAGCTTCTAAAATATCGATTGAAAAAATTCTTTCGGGGACTGATGCCACTCACATCGATAAACCTTTTTGGAATATTTTCTTAAAATATTCCACAGTTTTTCCGCCAGAGGGCGTAGACGTATATTTTATTTTCGTCAATATCTCTACTTCTAGGTGTCAGATTTCAAAAATTCCTTCTTTGTTGGATAGTTTTTCAGTGTGACACGTTTTTCATATAATTTCAAAATTTTCAAGTATGTAATTCATAGACTTTCCGCGCCACCCCGGTGGCACAGTGGTCTAAGGCGCTGGCCTCTGATCATTCGTCCGTAAGGGGTGTGGGTTCGAATCCCGGTCAGGCATGGATGTTGTGTTTGTCTTACGGCACTGGCTCTCTCCTTTCCCTGGAACCAGTGACCCTAAATTAGGGACGGGCGACTCCTTATATAGCCCATTGAGTTGCTCACGGTGGTCGTTAAACCTCCAATAAAAAAAAAAAAAAAAATAGACTTTCCGCTAAGGGGCGTAGAGGTAAATTGGGTTTCCCCCTATATCTCTGCTTCTGAATCTCTGGTTTAAAACATTCTTTCTGAACCGGATACAGCTCCTGATGGGAAATCCTTTGCACATAATTTCTAATTTTTGTAAAAAAGAATAGTTTGGCCGCCAGGGGGCGTAAACCTTAATTTCCGCTTCTGATGTATTTGCAGCAAAATATGAGCTTTTAAATTCTCGATTGAAAAAAACGTCATTTGTAGACCGATGGTACTCATGTCGACAAACCTTTTAGAAAGATTTTCTTCCTAAAATAATGCATTGTTTCTACGCCAGGGGGCATTGATGTATATCTTATTTTTGTCAATATCTCTACTTCTAGGAGTCCGATTTGAAAAATTCCTTCTTTGTTGGATAGTGTTTCCAGTGCGACATGTTTTTCATATAATTTTAAAATTTTCAAGTAATTCGTAGACTTTCCGCTAAGGGTCGTATAGGTAAACTGCTTTTCCCCTACATCTCTGCTTCTAAATCTCCTATTTGAAAAATTCTTTCTCCATCAGATACAGCTCCTGATGGGAAATCCTTTGCACATGATTTATAATTTTTGTAAAAAATGATTTGGCGACCAGCTGGCATAAGTCTTAATTTCCGCTTCTGATGTATTTGAAGCAAAATATGAGCTTCCAAAATCTTGATTGAAAAAAAAAGTCATTTGTTGACTGATACTACTCATGTCAACAAACGTTTTAGGAACATTTTCTTCTTGAAATAATGCATGGTTTCTATGCCAGGAAGTGTAGATGTATATCTTATTTTTGTCAATATCTCTACTACTAGGAGACCGATTTGAAAAATTCCTTCTTTGTTGGATGGTGTTTCCAATGCGAAATGTTTTTCCTATAAATTCAAATTTTTCAAGTAAATCATAGACTTTCCGCTAGGGGGCACAAAGGTAAATTGCATTTTCTACATTATTTCTGCTTCCAAAACTCCGGTTTGAAAACTTCTTCCTTCTTCCTGTATCGCATACAACACCGGATGGAAAATATTTTTCATATGATTTCTAATGTTTGGTGAAGAATGGTTTGGCCATCAGTCGGCTTAAGTGTTAATTTCTGCTTCCGATGTATTTGTAGCAAAATCTGGGCTCCTGAAAAGTAATAAAAAATTTTTTTTTCTTGGACCGATACCACTCATATGGAAAAACCTTTTGGAATACTTTCTTCCTAAAATAATGCATGGTTTTCCCACCAGGGGATGTTAAGCCACGTCTTATTTTTTTTCAATATCTCTGTTTCTAAGAGTCCAATTTGAAAAATTCTTTCTATGTTGGAGAGCGTTTCTGATGTGAAATGTTTCTCATATAAATTCATGTTTTTCTTAACGCACCGGTCTGCAACCATAGGGCGTAAGCTCACGATTCTGTTTACAGCAATATCTGAGGAATTAAAACCCCGACTGAAAAGCTTCTTTCTTCCGTCAGATACTATGGTTTTCGATACTGGTTCCATTGACTTTGAATAGCTTTGATAAATTTAATTTGCGTGAGAACGGATTCAAAAGACGTGCTTATTATACCCGAAAATTCTGTGTCATTTTTCTTGTTATTAATCTGACAGAAGTGATTTAGATGGTTATGTTAACCAAATTTTCTCTATTGAGAGCTAGATCAGATGTGAACTGATATGGCTATTGAAACTGTGACCTAGATCCCAATTAACCTATTCAATATGTAGAATGAAACAGTTGAACTGGATGCTAAGAATTAACAGAAATAGTTTGATTTTCTTGAGTTGTTATTTCTTGATATTTTAACATAGTAACATGACAAAGTACATGTATATGAAAAAATTAAATATTAGCCATGTAACTTAGTTATCATTATTTGAGGAAATGCTATCTCTATACTCCGCATGGAGGGAGGGGGAGACACTTTGGATTATTTCATGCCCAGGCAAGGAAATAGGTTTATAAAAATTTGCTACAGCTTTTAATGAGATGCAAATTCATTGAAGCCTAGAATTTTTACCCCATTAGCAATGTGAAGACAAGAAGACTTTTGAGTGGCAGAAGTTGGATGTTGGAAACATGACCAAAAGAGGAAGAGAAGTGGGTGACTTGATTGAAACAAGAAAGATTCAGATTATCTGTGTTCAAGAAACAGGGTTGAAGGGGAATAAGGCCCTGGTGTTAGGTGCTGGTTGAAAACTTTTCTGTATCACAGCTGGCACTTAGTAAATATGGGATTAAATTGTCAAGGAATCTCAAATGAAGGGAAGTGACAGATTAATGGGATTATAGTGAATGAAATACCAATGAGCGTATTTTCTGCATATGAACGACAGTGGTTGTGATCAGGAGAGGAAAAAATATATCTGGGAGTCCCAAAAACGATGAAGTGTTCCATTGGTGCAGATAGTGATCGAATGCAAGATGAAGAACTATGCACAATGAGATGCCAGTTTATTAGTTACACCTGCCCATGTCATATAAATGACTCACTCCAACACTTAAATCAGCACACAAACACAATGTGTGGTATAAATAAGATAGGCTATCTTTTCAAGCTTCAGTTAGTGTTCAGTTGAGGGTCGGCATTGGCAAAATGAGTGATCTGAGCAACTTTGAATGGGGCATGATAGTTGGCGCCAGAAATGCTTATTCAAGCATCTCCCAAATGACCGTCCTCCTGGGCTTTTCACGCACAACCATAGCAAGGACTTACTGTGAATGGTATGACACATAAACATTTTCCAGCAATCAGCAATCTCTTAGGCAGCTGGTTGATCAGAGGGATCAAAGTAGGCTGGTGAAAATCATGCAAGCAAATGGATGTGCCCCAATGCAACAAATCATTGCAGAATTCAATGTTGTTGTGCTGAGGGTGATCATCAAATGCACCACTTATTGGACTATGTCACAAATGAGTTGCAACAGCTGATGACCATGTCACCAGCCTCCTTTGACTCCTCCAATTCATCAGCTGTTTTCATCCATAGGCGTACCTGCCAAATTCTGCAGTTTGCCCATAAAATTTATGGAAATTCTATTGTTTTATGGACATGTTTTACCAATTTTCCTTTTTTTATTTTTTCCAGGTTAAGTACAATCCCAAGCAACAAAGTATCTATGTATTTTTGATTTACCCGATCACAATATTTTCCACTCCTGCGTCCCCAATCCTCTCTACTTTCAGCCTAGCTTGACTTGTTAAAAACAATTAGGATTAGCGATGACCGCTAAAAGAGAGAAAAATTTAAAATACCAGCCTCACATATCACAAAATTGCTTTTTTAAAGATATTCTAACATATCACAAAAGTTTGCGGTCAAAATCTCAGTTAAAGTAAAAAGGTTAGCACAATCGCAGCATTGAGGTTACATAAAATTTTTGTTTCTTTGTGTAGCCTAATAGCGTTAATTAGATAATTGTATATCAATTGCAGTTACGCCGTTAAAAATGTGTTATGTTGCACCAAAAAGTGATAATAGACCAGCTGCACCACTTTCTGAGAATAGATACATCCTTGTGTGGTGCAAACAAAATCCAACAACATGTAACTTTGCACCACATTATGGTGCAAGGTTGCAACATGTTTTTGTTTGCACCACAAAATGGTGTATCTTTTTACAGAAAGTGGTGCAGCTGGTATAATACTACTTTTTGGTGTAACCTATCTTAAAATTTTTAACAGTGCATTTCTCTGTAAATGTGAAGTATTGGCAAATTTTTTAATATGCAGTCGATTAAAACTGACAAATGATTTGCATAATATATGGGCTTGTAATCGATATGTTCAAAACATTTAGTAAACCTTACAGCAGTCAATTAAGCATCGAAATTGGATGTTCACAGATATATATATTTTTTTTCATATGGATTTCAATTCTTGAAAGTTAACAGATCTGCATGCATAGGATTGCTGATTTCTGGAAGTTTTTTATTGTGTGTTACACCTTTCACAGTAAACTCTTGTTATGTTTGTTCTTGAAAAGTCTGAGACAGTGGCTGTTCGGGAGATGTTCAAACTGGCACACCCGGTGTCAGCGGTGGTTTCACATTCAAAGTCACTTGGATTGCTGTTTGGGAGATGTTCAAACTTGCACACCTGGCACCAACTGTTATTTTACATTCAAAGTTACTTGGATCACTTGTTTTGCGCATCCCAGCCTTTAACCACACTCTAGCTGATGCTTCAGGATCTGGTCTGCCTGATTCACACCACATTCACATGCCTTCTAATAAACTGGTACCTCAGTATATATACAAATACATAGAGTATGAGGAGGAAGCAGTTTTGAGGATAACAATCAGTATAGTGATATGGCACTGGCTAGAATATGCATTAAAAAATGTAAGAACACATCCACTTACACAGGGTTCTCACTCAACCTGGAAAACAGGGAAAACCTGGAATTCTCAGGGAATTTGAAAATGGTTCCAAAAATCAGGGGAAATTACAACCTTTTTTTTTTTTTTTTTTTTTTTTTTGTAAAAATCAATGGATGCTTTGTTTTGCCAAAAGAACTTTATTTTTTCAAGATTTCAAACTTCTGCTTGCAATTACTGCCTGCCTAGAATTTGGTAAATCTTACTTTCAGTTATATTAAGTATTTCCTTTATTCTCTAAAAAAAATATGCAAAATTGAATTTTTAAAATTGCCTGTTATTAAGCTTTTGTTCAATTTCTGCAGGCAGTTGTTATAACATGGAACAATTAGGCACAGTGGCTCCTGCTTGAAGAAACACTTCACAAGAGAATCATCCAAATGATGGATCAAAGTCCTTTGTCTGTTGGTTCTCTTGAAACAATGTTTCTTTGAACTGACAGATTTTTTCTTACATATGACCTGTTTCTGTGGAAATGTATTTACAAATTCCGTGTGGGTAGTATTCACAAAAGTTCATGGAACTTTGGTACAGAAAAAAACGTGCACAGTTAGTTGTTATTAATGAAATGCAGGCAATTTTATAAAGACAAATTACTTAAAGAATTTACAAGTGTGTGCTTTGGTGAGAAAAATGAATGGAATGGAATGAAATGTAGCAATTCTTTGCAACATGCCACTCTGGAAAATTTTAAAAACCACCTGGAGAACCTGGAAAAGTCAGGGAATTTTTTTATTACTTTTGAGTGGGAACCCTGTTACAATAGTGGAAAAAGAATGCCATAGATTATGTATTACATAGGGATACACCGATGAGCCGTTCCATCATGACCACCCCCAGCATAGAGAAATAAGCACGCCTGGAGACCGAATGGCGGCGTAGGTGAAGTTCACAGAGCAGTGTATATACAACACGAGGACCGGCTTTCGGTTAGTAGCCTGTTGGGAGTCACAATGGGAAAAGCTGACGATTTATTGGAGCTCGATAAAGGACAAATTAGGATGGCACTGCGCTTCGAAACTACGATCTCAGAAACAGCGCAGCTTTCGGGTTGACGTGCAGCTGTAGTGAGTACGTATCAAAAGTGGTGTAGAGATGGCCGAACGATGAACTGTCGTCTGCCCGCTCATTGATGCCAGAGAGGAGCGGAGACTGTCGCGCATTTTTCACAGCGACCGCAGGGCCACAGTGCAACAAATCACCTGCAGTTACAACAGAAGTGATCAGGACAATGTGTCACAACACATAGTTCATTGCAGCCTTCTGCTCATGTGCCTGCATAGCTGAAGACCTAGCAGAGTTCCCATGCTCACTGCATGTCATTGCCAACAACGCATGAAATGGGATCAAGATCATCGAGATTGGACCTCGGGTGATTGGAAGAAAGTGGCTTGGTCTGACAAATCAAGATTCCTGGTGCATCACGTAGACAGCCGAGCACAGATATGCCAGTTACCAACGAAGGCTATGGCACCTGCATGCACTGTTGGGTGGAAACAGGCCAGCGGCAGCAGTGTTATGCTGTATAAGACATCTTCTTGGGACACTTTAAGTTCCAATAGCACAATCCCTGACAGCTGTCAGGTATCTGAACATTACCTTACGACTTTGTTAATTGCAACTACTCCAACCAAGTACATTGGCCAGATCGAATTTTACCCTCCTATTGTGTCTATACTAAAGAAATCAAGCAATCAACACAATCTTTCATTCGGTGTAACCACTAGGAATATTTTTTCGTTAATTAGAAATGATAGCGATAAGGTATCACCATTGGTTAAACATAGTGTTTATTGTATACCATTGATTCAACAGGTAAACAATGGTACCAACATGTTCTACATTGGATCAACACTTCGGACATTAAACATATGTCTGGCTGAACACAAATACGCACTCCGATCAGGATCATCTAACACGGCCTTAACAGCAGCTGTTAATCAAGAGGGTTACGTACCTGATTGGAATAAAGCAAAAATCTTAAACTCAACTATTAACAAACGGACTGCCTTTTTCACTGAAAGCCTCTATATTATTAAATTTGGTGATTCCTGCTGTAACTTTGACCTCCTGGCCTATTTTCCGAGCCAGTGGAGATGGCTGGTCGCTCCCTCCAGACAACCAGATGTTGAAGAACCTACGTAGTTCATTTTTGAACTGTAACTTTAACTTTTGTTATCTGGCATCTCCTTGAGACAAACTGGTGAAATGAATGATGGGTACTTGTACTTTATAATGATTGACTCTGCATTCCTACGACACTTAACCTGATAATGGGGCCATGAGAGCCCCGAAAGTTCTTGCTTGTAAATTATTTTAATTTGTAAATAAATTTGGTTTTACTTTGCAAACTTTTAAGGATTTTATTTATTGTACGCAGACAGCATTTGTGATACCTGTTACCGTGTCGTACTAATGATTACTTTTGTCTTCTATCTGAACATTGTTGCGGACCAAGTTCACCCATTCATGGCAACTGTGTTCCCTGCTGGTGATGGTCATTACCGACAGGATAATGCGCAACGCCACACTGCCAGAATCGTCAAGAAGTGCTTCGAGGAGCATACTGGTGACTTTCTGTTAATGCCCTGGCCTCCAAATTCACCTGACATGAACCCAATCGAACATCTGTGGTTCAACTTGGTAAAGCGGGTTCACACTAAATCGCCACTACCCAGAAATGTACGGGAACCGGGGGACCTATTGTTGACATGATGGTACCAGATACCCCAAGATACCTATCACCATCTCATCAAATCGATGCCTTGCCGAGTGACAGCTGTTTTGCGGGCTAAAGGGAGTCCTACAGCTTATTAGGTAGGTGGTCATAATGCAATGGCTCATCAGTGTAGATTCCAGTTGGAAAGAAACCAGAAAACAATAAATCACAACTTTTATGAACCTAAAAGCAAAGGAGAAAACTAGAATCAACTTATGGAGACGGATGCAAGAAACATGGTCAGTTTTTAAGGAAAGGTTGCTTAAAATGGCATGAACAAAGGATGTAGTGGTGGAGAGTGGTAAAATCATCGGGGAGAAAAGTTCTGGGAGTAACTATGGGGGGGGTGCCCCAGAAAAGACAAAAAAGACTTCCTGATGGAATGAAGAAATACATTGGAAAGTAGGGGGGGGGGGATACAAATAACAAACAAACAAACAAGGAAATGGTATGGTATGGACTAAAATACAGGATTAACAGGACTTGGAAATATGCAAAATAGCCAGGATAGCACATACAACGGCAGTGGCAGTTGCTAAGGCTCACTATCTTAATGGAAGTTTTAAAAAACTGGATTTGCAAGATATCAAAAGATAGTGTTCAAAATTGTTAAAAGTAATAAATAAGGCAATTAAACATATTTATACAGATGAAAAATGAACATAGTGTTAACAAATGTGCAGAAAATAAGAGCTTTATAGATATATAGCTCTTATCTGTATGGAAAGGCACACTATCTGAATGGAAGTTGTGAAGAACTGGACTTGAAGATATCAAAAGATAATGTTCAAAATAAATAAAGCAATGAAACATATTCATACATATGATAAATGAACAAAGCCTGAGGAGGGGGTAGTGTTAAAAGATGTTCAGAAGAAAGACTGACTTCTAAAGACTTCATAATGAAAAGAACTGAAGTTTAGGAAGAGAAATGACCAAATGAAACAATAATTACAGAAGTGAGGAGGCAAGAAGTCCTAGATATCTCAAAAAGAGTGTGGGCTAGGTAATATATTAATACTTACAAAAATATAGAAAATTTCAGATGCAGAAGATAATGATACAAGGATTGTACCAAAAGTAATGCAAAAGTGGGCATTACTTTTTTATTAACTGACAGAGGTCATTCAAATTGCACATGTTGGTAGATTAACTCTTTCTCTATAGTAATCCGTCTTATACATTGCAGGTAAATATAATGAATTCCAATTAGAAGCAACATGCCATCATTGAGTTCTTGATGAAGGAAGGGTGCTGGCTGTCCGACATCCACAGAAGTCTACAAAATGTTTACGAAGATGACACCATTGACAAGAGCAATGTGCACAGATGGATGAGGAAGTTGTAAGAAGGGGTAACCAGCCTGAACACAAACCACACAGTGGAAGACCACTGACACAAATCGTCAGCGAGTGGATGAATTGATTCGTGTGGAGAGATGAGTCATAATATGTGAGCTTGTTGCACAATGCCATACAGAAGATGGTGGAAGACTTAAGGTATCGGAAAGTGTGTGCAAAAGTGGGTACCTCTGCAGTTGACACCCGATTTGAAGTAGAGAAGGGTGGAAGTCTGCTCTGATCTGCTGGAAGCATTTGAAGCCAATGAAGACATTTTTTTCTTATCTGGTGACAGGGAATGAAACGTGGGCGTATCTTTACGATCTGGAAATGAAGAATCAATTCATGGAATGGCGTCG
Organism: Macrothele yani; assembly: GCA_039090855.1. NCBI lineage: Eukaryota > Metazoa > Arthropoda > Arachnida > Araneae > Macrothelidae > Macrothele > Macrothele yani. The sequence goes on along the minus strand of CM077027.1, from coordinate 52,218,451 downwards.
CACCTCTTCACCAAGGCCTAAGAAGTTCAAGAGCTAGCGATCAGTACAGAAAGTCATGGTGACTGTTGCGGGGGGGGGGGGGGTGACAGGGGTGTCATTCTCCTTGACTTTCTGGAACATGGCCATACCGTGACCAGCAAGCAGTACATTGATACACTCAAGGAGCTTAGAGAAGCCATAAGATGGAAGAGACCGAACTAGAATCCACATTCACCATGACAATACAAGACCACACACATATTTAGCAATAAATCAGGCGATCAGCAAATTAGTCTGGTCGGTGGTCCACTGCATAGGCCAGATCTGCCGACTTCCACCTGTTCGATCCAATGAAGGAGAGTCTCCGGGGACAATGATTTGATGATACAGATGAGGTGAAAGTTGCTGTGAAGAAGTGGGTTCAATGATGACACAGATGCATCGCTTGTGATGGAGACTATGTTGAGTTCTACTTTTGTATAGAGAAAGAGTTACTCTACCAACATGTGCAATTTGAATTACCTCTGTCAGTTAATAAAAAAGTTATGCCAATTTTGCATTACTTTTAGTACAACCCTTGTACTTTGTGATATCTAATGAGAAGAATATTTGAGCAGGAAATTATTGTGGATGAATAGAGGAGTGTTTTGCTACCCATTTATAAACAAAAAAGAGATCAACCATTGCAACTTACAGACTGTAAGGCTAAATTTACCATGAAAACATAGGAAAGAATATTAGATAAGAGGTTGAAGGAAGAGGTAGAAATAGCAGAAAAACAATTCAAATTTATTCTGGGAAAAAGTACAGAAGATGCCATATTTGCCATGAGACAATTCGTGGCGAAATCCAGATCAAACATCACCATTGCATGTTATGTTTATTGATCTGGAGAAGATATATGATAGAGTGCCTATCTTTAAATACAGAGTTGCCCGAGGAGTGCTCTAATGAGCCATAACATTATGACCTCTACCTAATAATATGTTGGGCATTCTTTTGCCACAATAACCACTTGTACCTGGCATAGCATCAACTCCATTAGACTGTGGATGATGCCCTCAGGTATTCTGTACCATCTGGACAGAATAATGCTCTCAGAGATTGGCAGTGGAGAGAGGTACTGGCATGAACATTGCATTCCACTACATAAATATTGGTCAATGTTGGATCCCATAAATATTTGGTCAGATTTGGGTGGGTAGGATTTGGCCCCTGAGGGAGCACACAAAATGTTTTGACATGATTTTCAAACCATTTGTGCACAATGCAGGCCTTGTGATATGGGTCACTGATTTACTAAGATTCTGGTGTTTTCTAGATACATGGTCACCCTGTTTGGCCTGAAACAAAGCCTAGGTAGGATCTGGTGGTGATGATGTACCTGTTAGAAGAAACTACCCAATACTGAAACACTCATCACAGGTTTTCAAAAAGGTGTGCAGACTGTTTTTCTGGCTGCTTCTTAAAAAAAAATGATATCTTGCAAAAAGTTTAATTTCATTCAAGTAAATTTAGCGTATGATAGTGTACCATTTAGAAACGTCATACAATAGGAAAAACAAAACAATATAATGTTGGTGAGGGTATTGTTATATTGCAAAAGAACATTGATGTTAATATACCTTCGAGAAACAATTCAACCTTGCAATCTGGTTTCAACTGTTCACTTAAGTGGCAGCAGACACCCATCCATCCATTGGCATGTTGCAGCTGAAACTCATTGAAGCAGCCAACTCCTTTCCAGTTGTCCAGTGTCCAACCAACCAGGATGCTTCCAAGGCCATTGCAGGCAGTGCTGTCAGTGAGTCAGTCAGCATGGACTCGTAAATGGGCCATCGGCTCCTTATGCTGATCTGCAAAATGTCCACTGGATTGTGTGCACGTAAACATTTCTCTGTGTGCATATAAAGTTTGGAATGACATGAAGTCTGTCATTAATTGAGGGATCATTAGCTATTTATTTTTCCTGACAGCATATGCCAACTGACTGTTAACCAGTGCTGATCTCCCCTTTAAATATGTTGGCTAGATGCATGTCTTTCTTTGAATCATTCCTTCGACATCTTCACTGTGATGGCCCTCCAACAGATGCCAATGCATGTGGTTGTTCAGGTGCTCTCTGCTGCCTTCCTTGCACTGATGATCATTCCTTGTTCAAACTCTGAGAAGTCCTTCCCGTTCCCCATTGCATGTGCTTTATGCTGGCAAACTGACATGCCCTGTCTGTGCCATCTCTCTCTTTCTATATACACTATATTGACAAATGTCACCGGACACCTAGAAGAGAAACACAACATAGCATTTATTGACATACATTAGTACGGTGTCAGTCCACCTTTGGCCTTAATGCATGCGCTGACCTTTCGAGATATGCTTTCGAAAAGGTTTTAGAACACAGCGATAGGTATGCGCTCCATTCAGTACATAATACTGCCGCTAACTGTTACTTAGTAGTAGGCCTTCGTTTTAAACTTCTTATGCGGTGTTCTAATTTATCCCATAGGTGCTCTATGGGATTAAGATCAGGGCTGTGTGCTGGCCAATCCACACACAATACGGAATTATCATCATACCACACCATAACAGCCTTCGCTTATGGCTCAGTGCATTATTCTGCTGGTACCAACAAGGCTCAGTTCCATAGTATTGCCACAAAGTTGGTAGGGCATAATTGTCCAGAATATCAAGGTAGACTTGCTGGTTAACAGGTTTGTCCATGATAACCAATGGGCCGGGACCATACCACGAAAAATACTCCTACACGAGTACACTACCAGCTCCAAACTTGACCATAGGAACAGTACCACTGTGGTAAATAACGTTCCCCCCGACTGCCGCCATACCCATTCATTGTGTATCTGGATTCATCAGTCCATAAGACCCTTTCCCATTGATCTACGGTCCACGATAAATGTTCTTTACACCATGCTAAATGAGGAGTAGCATTCCGTGTGGAGATAAAAGGCTTATGAGCAGCCGCACGACCACTGTAGCCCATGGAATGAAGTTATCTGCGAATGGTACGTGTGCATACCGAGGTTCCATCATTTTTCATTTTTACTCACCTGTACACTGAGGTCTTGTGCAGTACTCCGTCGATTAGCTGCAACGACTCTCCTGAGGCTTCGACGCCCTCTATTACTGATTTTCTTTGGTCTGCCAGTATGTTTTGCTGCTTCAGGTACTTCATGTGTTTTCAGCTTATTCAGTACATCCAAAACAGTTGACTTGGGTATGTTTACATGCCTCTCGCTTTCTCTTATGGACAACCTACTAATATAACAGCCAACATGCTTTCCTTTCTCAAAGTCGGTTCTTCCACACCACGACATTTTCACTCAACCTCACAGTGCGATATGATCGCAGTCATCTGCAGGCTTGTTTTTATACTGTTTGCAGCTGTACCACACTAACAATGCAATGGATCCGTTCCTTTGCTTTTGAAGGGATGTCCTGTGACTTTTGTCAATATAATGTATATAATATATATGTTTCATTATAGTTAGTGAGGTCATTGCAACATGCTGTGAGATGTGTCTACTCATAATGACAGGGATGATCATAATGATCTGGTCCTTTGGTGTTGTGTGTACAGTTGGTAAAAATGTATGAAATTCTCACATGTATCTGAAGGTAGCATAGAGTAGATAGTGCAATCTGGTGCATATAAAGTTAAAAATGAATTAAGAATCAAATTTGAGCCTATTCTTATTTGATATTCTTATAGATGTTTTAACAAGAGTAGTGAGGAAAAGCAGCATCTTGGACCATGCTATTTGCACATGATGTTCAGTTTCAGGCTGGTACCAAAAATGCGGCTGAAGAAAAGTTATAAATTTAGAAAAGCAATAGAAGGAGTAAGAAGATTTAAATTTAGCGAAACCTGTGTTGGCAGTTGCTCGCATTCAGTGGTCACCTGCCAAAATGAACAGTTTTGTTTTTCACGAATGTTGTCACTAATAGAAACAATGTGTAAGAGATCTTTATTTGGCAATCACCTGCAGGACGCAGCCACAGGCAGCCATTTTCCTGCATTTTGCATCACCACTATGTAGAACAGATAGGAAAATCTTGTTTAAGAAATTCTAGATAGCTAACGAAAAGGCTGTGAGTTTAAAAATAAAAATATGGAACACTTTATCCTTTTATTTATTTTCTCTTTCTCTGTCACCATTTTTCACAGGATTGTAAATGTTGGTGGGTTCTTGGAGTCTGCCAAGTTCTTGGAATTTTGTTTGCAGACTGTATGTCTTTCTGTTAACTAAGGTACACATGTTCAATCTTTAATTGGCTTAAATGAGAGCATGAAGCCCACGGGTGAGTTCATAGCAACCGTATTGTTTGAGCAGGCTTGATGATTCGCTCCAGATATTAAAAGAACATATTGCTGACTTGAAAGAATAGAAAGGAGGGGGCAGGTTCTGTAAGTTGCTTCATAGCTCAACTGCAATAGTTCTGCTATTGCATTTGGTGCCTCCTTACCTTCCATTTTCTGAGACAGAGCATGTGGTGGAGCTCCCAAGTTGTGATGTCTGTATATTCCAAACACCTTACCCAATTCCCCAGCCTTACTGCAGTCTCTGAGTGAGAGATTTAGTGAAAGGAAGTAAGCTGCATTAAAAAATGCATGGGTCATTTTATTTTCAAGTCAGGATGGGAGATATTTTGGTAGATTTAACCATTCTGTTTGATGGTTGCCTGTCATGATGGTGGTTCTTCCACAGAACCGGGGATGACCTTGTTAGACAGGTTTCACTATACCTACCATTGGTATTTGGAAAAATATATATATGAAGGAGGAATGCAAAGTTAACATCTGGTGTGTTTTGTGATAGAAGTTGTTTAGTTAGGCCTGAAAATCAGTTTTTAAGACTCATTAGGCATAATGCTTAGGCATGGACTGTGACAAAATATACAGATAATAAGCTAAGCATTGCAGTAATAAAGGCAATGAAGTGTATGTGCAGCTTCACCACAAAAGATGCCATTAGTAATGAGAGGATAAGAGCATTAGTTAAAGCAGCAGATTTGGAATTAGGTCCAAGAAGCAAGATTGCCCTGGTGTGGGTACACATTAAGAAGGAACGAAGAATGCGTGGATTTTGGAGTCATATGAAAATGGAGTCTGCCATGAAAATAGAACAGAGAAAGACTTAAGATGGAGAGCCTGTTTAAACCAAGATATGAAGGAAAGTAATTTAATTTAAAAACTGAGAGAACTCAGGGTACCAAACTGAGTGAGAAAGTTCTGCCGTCGCATCTCCAGCTAACTGTGGGACTTCTGCAGAAAAGGAAAGACAGGAAAGAAGAAAAATTAAAAGAAATATTATATTCAGTTCTTAAATGCTCATGAAAGTTTTAAGGATGCATCATCACCATATGTGCTACTATAACTGTGAATATTATAGTGTGCAAGCCCACCCTCCAAAATTTAATCAAAAAATTTAGGTTTCCTATATTGAATTGGTACAAACAAGTTCTTCATTCAGAACAGATTGATAATTTTGTGAACAGAAAAAGGCAAAATAAAGTAATTAATGACTGTCATACCCACGTGCAGAATTTTTCTGATGGACTTCTTCTATTCAGAGTACAGTAGATTCCGGTTAATTGGAACACGTCGGGACTAGAACAGTATGGCCCAATTAAGCAGCTGCTCCAATTATGCCAAGTTTTATTCCAAAGAGCTAATTTGGCAGGTTCTTCAGGAATTGTCCCAAATAAATTATTGTCCTGATTAACCAACAACCCAGTTAACTAACTGTTTATCTAACTCAAAGTGGTTGTATGTGCTCAGAAACATTGTTCATTGGCATCTGGAGTATACTGTGAAACTGAGTGGATGAGTGGCATCTGGAGTATACTGTGAAACTGAGTGGATGAGTGGCATCTGGAGTATACTGTGAACAAATCTTTGATATAGATTGTTGACTTAAAGCAAATCATTCAGGAACTTCAATATGTATCATCAGGCTGAAGCAAAATAACATCTAAGGCAAAAATCCTGCTAACAGTTTTATGGTATGTCAAGTTTGTAGTAGCATTCCATGCTAACTATCTGTATTTTATTTGTACAATAAAACTTCTGAATAGTGGACACCCTGGGACTTTAACATTTGTCCACTATTAAGAAGTGTCTGCTGTTTGGGAGTTGACTACTGAGCCTAATTAAGCTCACAATACAAAAAACTTCTTATTAAATACATACATACAACATATAATTGAAATGATGTTTCCTGTTAAAATGTTTTTTTTTTTTTATATTGTTTTACAGTGAGAAGCAATACAATGCTTGTGGATACATACAATACAGTATTTTCATTTTGAAATGTGAGACATTCAATGTATATAGTGTGATGCCATATTTAAATGTGCATACATAACAAAAATATGTTACACCATCAATTTTAAAACACATGTACTTACCATTTGTTATTTTATTAAATCATGTAGCAAATCTTGGCTGCAAATCTGATAAAAGCATTTTTTTGAGGGAGGGGGGCCAATTTGTAGCATGTTCTTCAAAATGTATTTTTTATATTCTTCAATAGTTCTAATCTTCCTGTATCCCCTTTGTTTACAAAAAGCTTTTGTAACTGCTCCCTACACTTTACAGCATCACAGCATCTTTGGAAAAATGGTACACCTCTTCTACAACTACATCAGATTCTTCCTCAATCAAATCATTTTCTTCTGATGTTTTCAAAGCAATGAACGTGCACATGTCATTTGTTGCCTTACCGTTACATAGATCTTCACTGACCATAATTAAATCTTTTGCATTTCCTTCTCTTTTTACACACTTAATTAGCTTGAAAATGGTGTCTGAATCTTGTTCATCTGGACTGACCACTGTGCCACCCAGGTGACAGAGTGGTCAGAGGTGCAGGTTTCTGGCTAATCATCTGAGCTGGCCAAAGGTTCGAGTCCCGGATGAGACATGGCTGCTGGTGGGGTTATCTTATAGCCTGACTATCTCCCATCTCTGGAACTAGTGTTCCCTAATTTGGGCAACAGCGTATATCCCATAGTTTCTCATGATAATCAACTGTAAAATAGAAAAAAATGATAAGACCAGTGTGTAATTCAGCCAGTATCACATCACGATTTGTGTAATGCAATTTTGTGAAACAAACTCTAGAACCTCACGTAAAGTGTGATTAAATGAAAAATGCTATAAAGAAGAGTAGTATGACTTAAGCAGACTTGGGCCAAATTGTCAGATTTTTTTCATTTTAGGGTGATTTTGACCTCAAATGCAAAAGTGGAAAGACAGTTCTTCAATTAAAAAAAAATAATTCTTAGATCATTTTTTTCTTTGTTCTCTTTTCTATGAAAAATAAAGGCATTACAAAGTTAAGCTGCATATCAGCAACTGCCGACGTGATTTAGGGAGCGATTCTAAATGATGTCATCTATCATTAGTGTTTATTCCTTTTATTCCTTCCTGCTGTTTTCCCGCACCTGTTTCCTTTGTAAATACCTGGTTTCTTTTTTGTGAGTCTCTGATAAATTATATTTTCATTTCCAAAGTTTTGTTTTTCTATCATTAGTGTTTATTCCTTCCTGCCCCCCCTACACACACACCTGTTTCTTTTGTAAGTACCTGGTTTCTTTTTGTGAGTCTCGATAAATTACATTTTCATTTCCAAAGTTTTGTTTTTATATTTATTTGTTTTTCCAATACGTAGGAACCTTTAAACATTATTTTCTAAGTGCTTCTGTGGCAAGGTATGAAAGACATTGGCCACAAAATAAAATCAGTGTGGAAGTCTGTATATATTGCAGAAGATACTGTAGGACTTGTTTATGAATCATGATATAATCAGCACAGCAATTGGACATCACTGAACTGACTGTAATTACTGTTTCTCACATAATATCAATTGCATAATAAGACTTGAAAACTTTGTCGCCCTGGAGCGAGAAACGAACCCACATCACCCGATAACCGGTTGAGCATGCTATCCGTTACCTCATCCAGGACAGCTAGGTCTGAGTGTTAAGAACTTTCCCCGCACCAGGGCGATGAAATTTTAATTTTCAAGTTTTTTTATGTGATTGATATTACATGAAAAACAGTAATTACAGTCAATTCAGTGATGTCCGACTGCTGTGTTGATTATATTGTGACATATTGGCCAAGTATTATGAGAAGAATATTTCTTCCACATTGTTTACTTGTTTCGAAATATTTTGTCCAGGTAAAAAAAAAAATGATGTAAATTTTAAATAAAAAAAAATAAGAAGAGAAAGCATGTGATGCACAAGTAAAAAAAAATTGCAGTACAAAAAATGAAAAGAAATTATTTCAATAGATTTACTGCATAAATTTTTCTGAACAAATTGCACTTTGTTATGGACATATATATATATATATATATATATATATATATATATATATATATATAAGTTCTCTGCCTTGCAGGCTTTGTTTTTAAATTCCATTAAAAAGGAGAAGAGGCATCAGATTCATTGCATATGTAGTCATAGGTAGATCTTTTTCGTGTTTGTTTTTCAAGTTATATCCAAAACTATGGTAAAATAATATTTTACTGTCTAGGGGCATTTCTTTGTTTGCTATTATGTACAGCTGCTAATGAAGTTCAGCATTACTTACTTAAGTAGCAATATTACTTTGTTGAGGCTTCAAATTAAGGTGCTGAAAAGGCAGCATTTTTGTCAGTTCTGATGTTTTTGGGATATATAATTTTCTAAATTTTTTATGTCTGTAATAGCTATCATTCTTTCAGTTTGTTTTCTTTGCATACTTTGCAGAATATTGTACTGGAGATATAAATTAATTATTCAGAGAAATTCTTTGTACTTTCCCGAGAGAAAGTTTGCCTATCAATAGGTTTAATAACAAGTATGGATCCCCATACAAATTTGACTTACTTGTTCATCAATGACTAGGTGGATAGTCATAAGCATACTTACATTTTTGCAACTTAGGGAGGACCTGTCAGCAGCCTGTCTCCCACTCGCTCACATACACTCTTTATCTCACTGGCTCACACTCACTATGCTTTTTATTCAGTGCATTTCAATAAAATCAATGCTCAGTCTTCACTGATCAAATTGCAAGTAAGCTGTTTCTCTATTAATTATCATAGAGTAATTAATACAAAATAAATATCCTATGGGCAACACAAAACCAATAAATCAGATTAAGTAATTAAAAAAGAATTAACATACATACAATTTTGTAGCCTAAAAATTAAACTTTAACTCAAAAATTAACTGGGTTTTTTTAAATAATTACTGATTTGAAGCAAATATTCACTACTGAACTGCTCGCTGTAACTTTGTGGCAAGCATAGAATACCAAATGTACTCATATGTAAGTTGATCTCATGTACACTGAAGAGCAATTGAATTAGAAACAGTTGGCGTTATGCAAATGTGGCGCTGTGGGCGGCCCTGTAGATAGAAACGACATGACGTATGCAGTGATCCGACAATATAAGGAGTGATGCGACGGGAATAAGTAAGAGTCAGACGCAGTATGGGTAAGACGAAGGATCTAAGCGCATTTGATCGTGGGCAAATTACCAGGGCCCGACGAATGGGTCACTCCATCTCGGAAGTCGTGCAGGCACTGGGATTTTCACGAGCCACTGTGTCACGGGTGCACCGTGAGTACGTCGAATCCGGTAAAACCATCCCTGCAAGGGCCAACTGCCGTGGACAACAGCGTGTGGATGAACGGGGTCATCGTCGGCTAGCTGGCATTGTAACAGCGGATAGACGGGCCACAGTGCAAGAAATCACTCGGCAATTTAACGCTGGTGCACAAAAAGTGCACAAAAACGTGTAAGCCACACCATCCAGAACCATCTCCTTGCTATGGGGTACAGAAGCCATCGTCCCACGAGGGTACCACTGCTGACCGCACATCACAGGGTACAAAGATTAGCATGGGTGCGGAAACATCATCACTGGGCCCTACACATGTCGAAAAATGTTGCCTGGACTGATGAGTCGAGATTCACGTTGGTACATGCGAATGGCAGGATACGAGTACGGCGCAAACCACATGAAGCGATGGATCCTTTTTGCCAGTAGGGTACTCTTCAAGTTGGTGAGGGTGGCATTCGCGTCTGGGGACTGTTTATGTGGACTGAAATGGGACCCCTGGTACGTGTGACATCGTCCCTTACCGGTCAACGTTACCGGGATATCCTGGAGAACCATTTGCTCCCATTTGTGCATCTTCAACACCCCACTGGGGACCTTGTCCTGCAACAAGACAATGCACCGTGCCATCGCTCCCGAATTGTATCTGAATGGTTGGATGAACACTCCACCGACGGGACCTTGCTTCCTTGGCCAGCTAGGTCACCTGACTTCAATCCCATCGAGCACATTTGGGATGCCATCGAGAGAGATGTTCGAGGCCCTGACCCCCTCCATCAAATCTTCGTGAACTGTGGGAGCTTGTTCAGGGGTCGTGGATCCGTATGGCTTCCCAACGCTTACTGTGTCTTGTAGAGTCCATGCCGAGACGAATCGCCGCCGTCATCAGGGCGAAAGGTGGTGCTGCACTTTACTAGACAGGTATCTCTAATTCAATTGCTCTTTGGTGTATAAGTTGAACACCATTTTTTTTTTCTTTTTTATACGTCACAGTGTAGGAAAAATTTACACAGGCACCAGAAGACAAAGAATCAAACAGTTTGTAAGTTATCACAGATCTATTTTGAAAATGGGTAGTGTGTCGTGGTGATGAACTTCAGTTTATAAAAAGCTTTCTGTTTTTATTTTTTGTTCTGTCTGGTGTGAGTTTCTAAGAAAAAGTCTACAGACATGTACATCCAGAGATAAGGAGACAAAAAATGAAGTGGGCTGGAAGTTATTACACATCAGATCTGGCTTGAGAAAGCAGCTTTGAACCACTTCATTGTGACAAAATGCAGTAATAATTATGAAAGGAAAAGACTGCCTCAACTTGAGTAGAAAAGAGACAAAAGTCTTCCACTGTATGTCAGCTAAACTGTGGGAGCTGAAAAGTGCAATTCAGGATGATGTGATCATTATTGTATTGATGATAATATGATTCAATGTGTTACGGCTGTAGGACAGTCTGATTGGTAAAAGATATGATAGATCACATAGATATAATTGTAACATACATCTGAATCAGGAATATTTCAGAATTGATGGCCAACAGATTAGATGCTCACATTTTGCAAATGGCACTATGGCCGATGATTTAACTATCTCACACACACACACACACACACACACACACACACACACACACAAATAGGTTAAACAGTTGTTTCTTACCTGACATCTTACTCTCGATCTTAGATTTCCACAACTTTGGTCCTGCTTGAGCCTAAAAACAATGGGCATAGTTTACTTAGAATCATAACCTTCCATTGCTGATTATTTCATATCTTCACAAAGTTCTCAGTGTATAGGTGGACCTTATAATTTGGGATGAAAATTTGGTTTTCAAAACTCCACCTATATATGAGTTATGTGGTAATTTGAAACTAGCTGTCAGTTTTTGCCAAAAGTGAAGGACAAATTTTATGTTTTTCAAGAGAAGTTTTTGTTTTTAATGTCTTACCTTCAATGATCTGTATATTGATGTAACTTTGATGTTATACAAAAAACATTCCAAGTAAGTGAATGGCTGATTAGATTGGTATCAGTTTCTGCTTTTGTGAAAAAAATTAAGATGTATGCAACAGCATAAGAAAATTAATTGTTCGGGGGAGTGGTAAATGGCTGCTGAGTAGCCCAATTGATTTTTTTACCATATCTGTTCACTGGTGCATTAACAATTTCTACTAATCTATGCTCAGCCCTTTATGATGGTTCTCAACTGATAATCACTCTCAAGTAAATGCACATACCCTACCGAGTGAAGCATATTATTTAATGAGCTTGGGTACATTGCAGTTGCATTGGCAACTGACATGTTATTAACTGTGTTCAACAACAATAATTAACATGAGAAACACTATGAATGGGTGGTTAGTGGTCAAAGACATTAGTTTCTGATTTGTTGTCCAAGCAGGGTACCAATGACCCTAAATTAGAGACATGCAACTACTTATAGCTTTTAGAGTTGCTCATAGTGGTCGTCAAACTCTAATGCAAAAAAAAAAAAAACAAGCATTAGTGAAGACTTGTGTGTGATAAATGACAGCTGTCAACAAAAGAAAAGGCTTGCATAATATAATGTTTTAGTTCAGTTAGTGAAAATGATCTGTAAAAATATTAACTTTAACTATTAGCTTAACTGTTACTTCAACTACATGTTAGCTTCACTGTAAACTTTAAATTGTTATGCTACTTTAAGGTTGCTTTTCCAGTTAAGTCTCAGTCATAGGTGCTGAAACTTAACTATGCACACATCAAAACACTCTGTAATACTTTCATAATATTCAGCATGCAAGACAACTCGCAGGCAAAACAAGAATGAATGCAGTCGTAAACAAGAACGCTCCCAGTAGTAAACAAGAATCAAGAATGCACCTTTAGACAAGAATGCATGCTGATAAAAACAAGAATACACTCCAGTCATCACATTGACATTGCTTGTAGCTGCTCTTGAAACATTGCGCTCACAGCATTAAAAACCTGAGCTCTAATCTCTTGTACTTTGACTTGATATCAGGTTGTTGCCAAAGTTCAAGTACTTGAGAAACAAAATGCAGTGTTCAGACAGGAAAATGTTTAACAAGAATAAACCAAGTTTGCGTAAGAAGACAGGAACCAAAAGGGAAGGTTAAATTGAAAGTATGCATCACAGTAAAATATGGTAACAAAATGGGGTAGTTACAGCACTACCTCCTCATATCAGTGGTTTGGGCATGGTTTGTACACGTCCTGGAAATGTCCTAAAATTCTGTTACATGTCCTGGAACATATAAAACGAGCGAAACACAAACCATGTCCTGGAATTTTATCCACTCCGGCCTTTTTGTCCCTGCTTGATGTTTTGTAGTTGAAGATTTTTCTACTGACATAACTTATGTCTGACAAATTTTGTTAGAAAGGTTTTTTTGCAACTACTGAAGTATTTGATGGTAGTTTTTTAAACATGCTGTTATTCAAAACTACAAAAACTATAAAATGCACTCAGTCCCAATACGTAGCTGTAATTTGTTGAGGATGAGATTACCACATGCAGTTAATCAAAGAAAGAGCAAGATTAATGCCTCTCCTGTGTTGTCAGCTGCTGTGAAAAGTTTTTTTTTTCTTTTAAGTGAACATGTGAGCTGACCACTAGAGAGAGGGGGAGGGGGAATGGACTATGCAGGCTTTCAGCAAACATTCATTAAAAATAATTTTAAAAAATGCCTAACTTCTTAAGTTTTCATCGGATTTTGACGAAATTTCACATGGGAGTTTATTTTGACGTGTCTTGGTTACTGTAAAAGTTACATTCGATTATTTAAAAAATTGGAGAAATTTTTTTTTCCTAACATTTTTTCCCTAGTACGACTTCTGCAACGTAGGCACTTGAGCTGTCAGCCACCATCCAAGAAGTGATTCATTGTCAAAGGGAAGAAACTTTCATCCCCCCACGCAGCCTTCCGAACTTCGTTTTCCGATGATGTCACATCACCCATGACGCATTCTTTGTGATCAGAAACCGATGACCCCGCCTTTTTTATGTAACTACATATAAACTTTTTAAATCTTTTCTGCTGTTCAAGCAGAATGAAAAAGGTAATGACCGACTTCCTTACAACTCAAATTTTTTACCATTTTGTGCGATTTCCATACATTTGGAGTAAAATTTTTCAACAACGTGTGAGTTCCGTACAAGTCAAATTTTTGAATCCATACAGTACAGTACAAGTTAATAGAAAAGTTTATGAAACCATTGTGAAATTTGTTGCCTATTTTAATGCAAATCATATAGTATACAGTACATAACTTAATACAAAAAGCATTTTAAGTTATACTGTACAGTATGTACGGAAATCTCATGAAATTAACATAATTTGAGGTGTACAGAAGTCGCATGTACGAAAGTACTGTAGCATATAACCAATGAAAAAAGGAAAGTGACATTTCGTGTCTTGAAAATTCAACATCTGTACATACTGTATGTACATACATATGAACAATCAGCAGAATTATGAGAAAATGCATGTCGCACAACAAATAAAACTGGAAAACGTTCTCTCTCTCTGAGCATGTGTAACTATCCCTCCCCCTGCCAGTTTTTCTCCAATCGCGGCCAAGGGTCGTATCAGATTTTTTGAGTTGGCCAGGGGTCACAGTGAAGTTGTTTGTCGCTAGTCAGAACTCAGTACGTATATACATACATACAAGTTCAGTAATTTTATGGGATTTGTGGAGCACTGAAACAGAATGGTACGTAGTAACACCACTGGTAACACTTATTTGCTCCCTATCAGCACTAGACCTGCTTTTTTGCGGCATCGGATTGCAGCAATTCTTGACCCCTGAAAACTTGCAGGAAATTTTCAGTGCCAAAAGTGTGTTCGCAGGAAGAAAATACAGTGTATTTTTATATGTAAAACCCTGCACTAGAGGAAGACACGTGCTACGCTTTTCCAGCAACCAATTGGCAAGCAGCATTCCTCATAAATGTGCAACTTATTTCCATACAACTTACTTTCTTCGTTACCACAGTTGCGGATACATAGTGTTGCTGACTTAGGGATCGCAACATCATATTCTATAAATTTCTGTAAAAATTGTATCGCATTTTTTTAGTAAATAATCAGTATATTTGTTTTTGAAATATCATTATATGCATAATCTCACCCTGTTGTTTTAAATTCGCGACCTTGGCAGTCCGGCAGATTTAAAAAAAAAAAAAATACCTGAAAAAGTCCGATTTTTGAGGTTGTACTGTATCTTATTTTTGTCCGTATCTGTTTCTAGGAGTATGATTTGAAAAATTCTTTCTTTGTTGGAGAACATTTTTGGTACGAAATGTTTTTCATATAATTTTAAATATTTCATAAAGCAGAAGTGCGCCACTAGAGGGCGTAAGTTCACGTTTCCGTTTACAGTTATATCTACGGGACTAATAACCTGATTGACAAATATTCTCTTTAGACCAGATATTACTAACTATGAAAACACCTTGTATGTATTTTCTCCCCAAAATAATGCACAATTTTGCCACTAGGGGGCACAAATATTTCATCTATTTTCCTCAATATCTGTACTTCTAAGTATCCGATTTAAAAAATTCTTTTAACAACAGATATATTTATCTTATGGAACACTAAGTTTGTATTTGAGGAGGTTTGTGGTTCAGAATTCTGCCACCAGGTGGTGCTTATGTACTCCCATTTGCAGCCTACCTCTGCCTCTAAAAAATCTAATGAGAAATTTCTTTTTTTTTTTTTACTGTATGTCATTTGTTGTAATAAAGATGGATAGTGAATAAGATTTTTGCTGCAATAAGAAGATCCTCTTCAAATAATGTGTACGTTTTCCCTAGGGGTTGTAAAGGTCAAAACGTTTTTTTTTTTTTTTTTTGCTATCTCTGCTTTTGAAAGACGTTTTTGAATTTTTTTTTTTTCCCTTCCTTAGCATAACTTTTGCTATGAGGAATACTTTTAGCCTGTTTCAACTTTTTCCATTGTGCAAAATTCTTTTGCTAAAAGGCATATAGTTATATTATGTTTCCTTCTCTATCTCTTCTTTTAACTGTTTGATTTGAAAATCTTTTTGTCTCTAATACCTTCCTTCTGCTATGCGAAACGTTTTTTGCGCCATTTGTTAATTTTCGTAACATGCTTTTTAGCTACCCACTGTTGGAAGTAGCTTATGTTTTATAAGTAGCCAACCTTTTTTTTTTTTTTTTTTTTTTTTTTTTTGTGGGTTATTTTGACCTTAACTGAAATTTGCTAATGAATTCTTTACATAAAAAATTGCCACAAAATTAGATTGCTTTCTAATATCAGAAACTTAAATCTAGTTGTTTCTTAGTATTTTCTGAGCAAACTAATTACTTTTCATCTTCTATAATTAGTTTTCTAATCATGCCCAGCTAAATTGCCTTGATCACTTATGAATGCAGTTGTACACAGCCCTTGGATTTAATGTTTTCCCGTTATTCTCTTTCATTTCATGTTGAAAAATTTTGTGCATACTTTGTTTGCTGGCGAGTACAAATTTAAAACTTAGCTACAGCATCAATATGACGTTGAAATTTCCTTCCCTAAATGTAACGCAATTACTTGCTCTCATGATTATGTGTTTAAGAAATAACAATCCCATTGGTCCTTTGAAAAAGTTCCAAATATTTCATCTTTCCTTACCCTTAAAGTTCCATTGTAAACATTATTTCAAAATAATTAAATATAAATATTATTTTATGTATTGCTTGTGTGGTATATAAAAGCATTTTAAGAGTAATGCCACATACCTATGTATTTTTGAGTTTTGTGTTGTTGTTTTTTATTCTGTAATTTGCTTCAATAATTGAACTAAAGCCAAAGTAGAAAAATGAAAGTTTCTTAAATGAGTGGCAGGCAATGCACGTAACTAACATACAAATTAAGAAGGTAGTGTAGAACACGCTAAGTTACGTAAAAAGTTTAAGGCAAATATATTTCAGCCATTACTATGGCCTTCATCAGTGCGACTACGATTGGTTTACGTTGCCAGATTGGAAAGGTAAGTTTTGTAATGGTAACTCCGGGTGATACTAAAAAGTTGGCTCCCTTCCAAAATTGGTATGCTCTGAGGTTTAGAGAAAGTTTGGAAATTTTATTTTCTAAAAATTGCAACTCTGAGCTCCCCATTTTCGTTTCTTACATCTGGAAATCCCTCATTGCATCACGTCACCCGGAGTTACCATTAACTCACACTCGTCACTAATAATGATATACACCAAAGGGCCAAAACATTATGACTAGCATGTCTATATGCAAATTGGAGCAACTGCAGGTAAATGACAGAGCATGTGAGGTCATGAAATGATATAAATCATGCCTGATATTGAGCTCTGTTAATCGGTGTTATTCTTGTTCTTTAGATGGGAAATGCAGCAGATTTGTGCAAGTTTAACAAAGGCCAAATTGTGATGGTCAGACTACTGGGTCGGAGGAGCATTTCCAAGATGACAAGGCTTGTGTGGTGCTCACGGTCAGCTGTGGTTAGTACCTTCAAAAAGTGATCTGAGGAGAGAAAACCACGAACCGCCTGCAAGAAATGGGCCAACCATGCTAGAGGTAAGCAAAGGCTATCCCATGTGGTATGAGCCAATAAAAAGGGATACTGTGGTGCAACTCACTGGTAATGTGAATGCTGGTGACAAAGTAATGGGTCACAACACACTGCTGAAAGTCTGGCTGCATAGCAACAGGCCTCTTGCTAACCTCCAAGTGCCCATGCTAACCTCGTTGACCATCAAAAGTGCCTGCAATGAAATGAGCATGTGAGCATCAAAAGTAGACCTTGAATGATTGGGAGAAGGTTGTCTGGTCTGATGATTGTTTCGTGTTGCACCATATGGATGGCCGGGTGTGTTTGTGTTGTTCACCTGGGAAAGGGTTTGCACCAGGATACACCATGGTATGAAAACAAGCCTTTGGAGGGAGTGAAATGCTTTGGGCAATGTTCTGCTTGGAAACCATGGGTCCAGTCATCCATATGCTGATTGCTTCTATAAATCAGTTATTGGCTTTTTCAACTTGTCAGTTTTCAAGCAATTAGCTAACTAACTTCTCACACAAGGCCTCTAGGTTTGAATGTTGAAAGATCTCTGTGTATGTTCTGTAGTTCTGGTTGTCTTCCCATCTTGAAGCCAATTTCCATAACAAATTTGCAGTTAGCAACTCCTTCTTGCCCTGCAGATGTTCATAAAAATTGGAGGGGGAGGTAACTTTTCAGTGCCCATTTGGTTTATATGAAGCATGAGATGAACCCTGAAACTTGAAAATTGTATAGTCCATCTCTTTATGCAAAAGTGGTCTAAGAAAACTTTTTGGGTTATGTTGTTATTTCTCATAGCAGCACAAAATTCAAATGACATGGTAGTTATTTAAGTTGTGACTAGTATTTGTATAGCTCAAGGAAACCCCTTGAATAGCCAACATGCTGCTTTCTGATTTTACCCTTGTGTCCAAATTTAAAGTCCAGAAGGCAGTAGCAGGCAAATAACCCAAAATGGTAAATGAAATGTTACTGTGTTCACAGGACATTTGCAAATGGACACAAGAAGCAAATGCGGCTGGAAATGCTTTTCTTACGTCTCATACATGTGTATCCAATGCTGTGCAATGGCGAGCAATAGGATGACTAAAAGCAGGTCACAAGGGACTTTAAATATCCACCCCAGAGTGGTTTCACGGTTATGGCAGCAATTCAACACCACCAGTGGAGTGTTAAGGTCATCCAAGACATATGACACCTCATGAGGACCATTATGTCGCTTTAGCCACATGACATCATAGGTCTTATACAGACTGGCAGTTGTCTTTGAAGCTCTCCATTGCCACTAAAACTGTGACATCAGGGCAAACAATATATCAAAGGCTTAAAGCAAATATGCCTTTTATGCCAAGGGACTCATTGTTTGTGTCCTGCTGACCACATCTATGGGAGAACTCATTTGAACTGGTGCAAGCAAAATCGTTTTGGAGCCCAGACGAGTGGGTCAGTGTTCTTTTTACAGATGAGTTTATATTCAGTCTAAAAATGGGTTCTCATCAACATTTTATCTGGAGGGAACAGGAAACCCTTAATGATCCTGCAAACATCAGTGAACGAGATTCCTTTGGAGACGGTGTTCTGCTTGTGTGGGGTGGCATTATGTTTCAACAGCTGCACAGCACTCCATATGTTCACAAGAGGGAATATGAGTGCTGAGTACTATAGGGATGAGATCCTAGAGCTCTATGTCCAACTTTTTTGGGAAACTGTTGGCCCTCAGTTCCTTTTAAGGGATGGTAATTCTTGCCTGCACAGGGCTCAGCTTGTCAATAATTTGTGCAGAGCAAGGATATTCACTGTGTGGATTTACCAGCCAGGTCTCTGGACCTGAACCCTATAGAGCATGCCTGAGATGATCTGGGATTACATGTTGCAGCTTGTCAGCCTCCTCCCAGAACCCTTCCCGAGATACACTCCACCCTCATAGAGGAACGAAATTCTTTGACCCCAAAATTCATCACAACCTGGTGATGAGTACGTATCGTCATTGTGAGAGTTGTTTGTTCATACAAGGTGATTACATTCCATGTTAAGACATTTTTAGTTTACATTCTTACACCTAACCTTGATAACATTTGCAGATGTGACCCTGTATATGTAAAATGTGTACATACTTGTCTGTTATAAAATGTTTATTACCCTTACAATTGTGTCTCTTTACATATCAAGCATCTCTACCTTCTATCAGAATAGTTTGAAATGCTGTTATTGCAATAGAACCTACTTACGTGGTACCATACATTAATCTATACTACTTATTATATGCAGTAGTGTATACTGTTTCACACTTTATAATAATAACTGTGTGGTCACTAGAAAAGGACGATTAGGCTAAAATATTATTAAAATGTAACTCTTATCCGATGAACTGCACCTTCAAAAAATGTTGAAACTAGTTTAGAAGGTGCGGTTCATTGGATAAGGAATAGATTGGGCTTTTATCTTCTTGGTTTGTTTTTTAAATTCTTTTAATCTTTAGTTCGACAAAACTTTGTATAGTCGAATATCTGGCTTGTTCGTTCCCATGGTTTCTCATATTTTTTATTTCAAAGACATTTTTATACTTCATTGTTCACAAGTTACAAGTCTTTTATTAAAAAGTTTTTATTCTTGAAGTCTACACAACGTGTAAAATGATATCACAGGCTCTACCCTGGAAATACAGAGCTGCAGCAATAGAATAGGTGAGTCGGAAATTTTTAGCTACATTTCAATAATATTTTAGCCTAATCGTCCTTCTCTAGTGACCACACACTTGTTATTATAATGTGTGAAATAGTATACACTACTGCATATTATAAGTAGTATAGATTAATATCTCTACCTTCTGTTATGCATTTTTCTTTTTATCCCTCCAAATTCCTTCCGGACTTTAATTTTGGACACCAGTGTATTTTGATTGGCCAAAAACACCCAAGCTTACCATATATCCTGGTTTGAATGTGCAGTCTTAGGGTTCCAGCTGCTACAAGGGCAGGCTGAAAAGTTTTGCCTCCACTGCAACATTTGGGGTAACTAAGCAGATACATCCAGATAAAACCAATTATGGTGCAAACACATGAGTTCCCCTTTCCACCATACATAAGAGGCATCTCTCAGCTTCTTACAGTTTGTGTTCAGTGTGAGTCATAATGGTGTGTTGTTCAGCTTGTGTGTGCTTCAAACATCAAACCATCATTGAATTCCTGATTGAAAAAAAAAAAAAGTTGCTCCCACTTACATTCATCAAACATTGAAGTCAGTTTATGGGGGATCAGTGTGTTGACGTGAGCACCATAAAAACCTGTTAATCCGGACCGAATGGGATCGTAGGTAATCCGGATAATCCAAAAAATGTAGGAAAAAACATCTGATTTTATATAGCAAAATAGTATATATTTTTCATTCCATCTTTAATACACACACTATTATAGCACATGCTTAATCATAAGTAAAAAAATCTGTAAGTTTCTTTTGTGCTATTTTGGAATTTTGTTTGTCATGATGCACGATAGTGTAGGCATTTCTGTCAAAAAGTTCAGCAGGTGTTGTTTCCAGCTGCTGTTTTAAATATGTCATCACTCAGTCCAGCATGGACATTGCTTCTGCATGGCTCATCTGTTCTTCTCCCGGCATGTAGAGGAACATGCTGCAATAATATCTTCATCTATCAGCTTCTCATAGCTACCATCATTTTCTGTTTGCAGCTAAGAACTAACATAATTTATTTCCACATCTGAGCATCCTTCTGCGTGTGTAGCAAGAGGCAAGACTAGAGAGTGTCCAACAGGGTTCCCAATCAACCTGGAATTCTCAGGGACTTTGAAAATGGTTCCAAAAATCAGGGAAAACTCAGAGAAAATTAACCCCCCCCCCCCCCTTTTTTTGTAAAAATCAATGGATACTTTATTTTGCCAAAAAAAATTTTTTTTCAAGATTTCAAATTTTTGCTTGAAATTACTGCCTGCCTAGAATTTGGTAGATCTTACTTTCAGTTATATTAAGTATTTCCTTTATTCTCTAAAAAATATGCAAAATTGGATTTTTAAAATTGCCAGTTATTAAGCTTTTGTTCAATTTCTGCTGGCAGTTGTTATAACGTGGAACAATTATGCACAATGGCTCCTGCTTGAAAAAACACTTCACAAGAGAACCAACCAAATGATGGATGAAAGTCCTTTGTCCTGTTGGTTCTCTTGAAACATGTTTCTTTGAACAGAGCCATTCCATCATTAAGCTTAGCTGCATTGTGTTATAGAAAAACTGAAGCTATTCAACTGACAGATTTTTTCTTACATATGTTTCTATGGGAATGTATTTACAAATTCCGTGTGGGTAGTATTCACAAAAGTTCACGGAACTTTGGTACAGAAAATAATATGCACAGTTAGTTATTATTAATGAAAAGCAGGTAATTTTATAAGGACAAATTACTTAAAGAATTTACAAGTGTGTGCTTTGGTGAGAAAAATGAATGGAATGGAATGAAATGTAACAATTCTTTGCAACATGCCACTCTGGAAAACTTTAAAAACAAACCACCTGGAGAACCTGGAAAAGTCGGAATTTTTTTATTACTTTTGAGTAGGAACCCTGTCCAAGATCACCTCTAACTGTGGTGCATATGAATGATTTAGACAGTTGGGGAAGCACAGTTTCCAGTACTTAAGCTGTGTTAACTTTGTGGTGTATTCTATTGATATGATTTATTTATTAAAAAACATCGGAGATGGTTGAAAAGTAATCCGTATTAACAGGTTCTGGATAAACAGGGTTGTATGAGATGATGGGTAAAGCAATGTGAAGATGAAGTGGGGAAGGCAAATTTGAATGACAAACCAAGATTGGGGAGGCCCGTGACTGCAACGAACCAGTTTCATCAACAGCATGTTGAAAAAATTATCTGTGAAAAAGAAACCACTGCATAAAACAAAAATGTCTCTGACCTAGAAAACAAATTGGTCTCTGACCTAGGTATTTCTAGAGAACGGGTTGGCATATAATTAGTATTCTGGTATTTTGAAAATTTTGTGCCAGATGGGTACCTCTCATACGAGTTGTCTGATGAGATGAAGGCTGATATAGTGCAAATTTTATTGAACATTTGAAACGTTCTTGGTATAACACAGATCTCACTCTTAATGATTTCCACTTGTTTCCTAAACTAGAGGAATACTTGAAAGATCATCACGCCTGACAAAGATGTGAAATCAGTATTATGTAAGTGGTTTCAAATGCAAAATCCTGATTTTCCAAGGACAGGCTACAAAAATGATTGACACAGAAGAAATGTACTGAAGTAGGAGGTGATTATGTGGTGAAGCAACTATGCAGCTTTTTAAATAAAAGGTAAAGGTAAATTTTTGTTTTTGTTTCATTGAAAAAGACTTTTAACCATTAATTTTCATTCAGGTGGAGGCAAAACTTAAAAAGCCCGCATGCATAGTTTGTCATTTTGTCGCAGCCAGAAGAAAAAAATTAAAATGTAACAAATAATTCCACATTTACACTGTTTGACTCAGCTGAAAGAGATTTGTGAGTATGTAGATTGTGAATTCAGAAATGTTTTGCAATATGTCTATATCCAACTTCTTCTACTACTCTTAGCTATCACGAAGATCTTCCAAATTTATGATGCATTAAACTTGTTGTTTTATTCACAAGAGCACTCACTGCCCAGTGATGATAAAAAATTCTTTGATGATCACTGTCCTTTGAAATGTATTTGTGGTACATTCCTGGGACATTACAAGAGTTTAATAAGAAAGCAATCTGTGTACCTGAGTGTGAATGGGAAATATTACGGTAAGCTTGTATAATCTACTAAACCAGAACTGCTCCAAATCTAGGAGCAAGTTCCCAAAATCGCCACCCCAGTGGCGCAGAGGTCTAAGCGCTGACTTCTGACTGTTCGTCCACAGTGGATCCAGGCTCAAATCCTGGTGAGGTGTGGATGTTGTGTTTGTCTTAGGCACTGGCTCTTTCCCTTCCCTGGAACCAGTGGCCCTAAACTAGGGATGAGCAACTGCTTATAGCCCATTGAGTTGCTCAGGGTGGTCATTAAACCACCAAACCAATTTAGTTCCCAAAATTTGGGAGTCTGGTGAAACAAAATCAAAATTCAAAGAATAATGCATAATGTGTAGTGATGATGAAAAGTAATGTAGTATATTTTCTGCCAGTCCTCTTTTTTTTTTACCCAAACAACTTATTGTGAAAAGAAATTCCAATTTGTTCCATAATTTTCTTTTCCTGTTCTCTGTCACTGCTCTAAAAAAAAAAATTAATTTTTGATTTTGATTTTATTAAAATACAATTTGCTGAAGTTAAATTCTGTACATATGAATTCAAAGTACTAAATTTTCCTTCATATAATCTGCAGACTCTGAAATTCAAAAAAATAAATAAAAAATCTGACACATTAACTTAACCACGGTGACATATAATCCATAGATCAAGAGATATACAAATAAATAATTTACTGGACAAAACCCGTCAGAATCAACGGTTAGTTTTTTTTTTTTTTTTTTTCCCCGTTTTCTTTCTTTCTTTCTTTCTTTTTTTGAAAAGAATAAACTTATATGAAATAACAAATGTAAACTTGCGGACGGTCGTAGTGAGCGATGGGTTTGCCTCCTCTGGGCGCTCCGTGGTAACAGTGGCACACACAACAGCAACTAGGGCCTCTGTGAATCTTGGAGAGGTGCAAGCTAGTTCTGTGTGACATTGACGAAAAGACCCCAACTCACTGGGTTTTCTTCCAGAATCCTTGGGTTGAATGACCAACTGGAACCCTCAGCTGTGGGCTAATCCCCCACACTGATGTACTTACCTGATTAAAAAGACAAAAAGAAATATTAAAAATGACTCAAGTGTGGGATATGGTGGACCTACCATACTTGAGAAGGACGGTCCACCACGGAATCGACCTGAACTTTCTAAATGGCGTATGAGAAAGAGATCTCGGCTGAGTGAATGTAAGATTGGTGTATGGAATACTAGAGGTATAAATGGCAAGATGAGTGAGGTGATTGAGGAGATGAATAAGTATAGGCTGGATATACTGTGTGTAAGTGAAACCAAAAAGAAAAAAATTGGGGTAGAAGAAGTGAATGGCACAGTGAGTGTGTGGTCTGGAGTATTGGATAATATGAGAGGACAGGCTGGTGTAGGTGTGATTTTAAGTGAAAAGATGAAGAACAACTTGATTCACTATAGTTGCATAAGTGAGAGAATTCTCTGGATTCGTTTGAAAGTGATACTTCAGAGAATTGTAATTGCTGTAGTGTATGCTCCTTATGACTCAGAACCTTCTGATAAGAAGGAAGATTTCTGGAATGAGCTAAAAGCTGTTTTGAGCCAGTTTGGTGCTAAAGAAAAAGTTATAATAGCAGGGTATTTCAATGCTAGAGTAGGTGTGCAGAATGCAATTTCTGACAATGTTCTGGGTAAATTTAATGATCCTTGTGTGAATGATAATAGTGAAAGATTAATTGAACTCTGCATTGAGAATGGTTTGTGTGTATCTAATACATTTTTCAACCACAAGTATATCCACACATATACTTGGGAAAACCGTACTCTTGGTCAAAAGAGTGTGATAGATTTTGTTGTCTACGATCAGCGTTTGAAACACTTAGTTGTTGACACCCGTGTGATGAGAGGTGCGAATGTTGGTTCTGATCATTACTTGGTAGTGTCACGAGTGAAACTTAATGTTGGTTGGAGGAAAAGGAATAGGAAGAGACCCAGGATTGAAAGAATAAAGGTTGATAGGCTCCTTGAAGATCATCAGCAGTATTCTGACTTACTCAGAGAACGACTGAAGAATCTGAAGTCTGGTGAGAGGGATGTAGAAAAGAAGTGGGAATGTTTTAAGAACTGTATTGTCACTGCTGCTAAAGAGGTCTGTGGCACCACAATAGTGGGTAACAATAGAGGTGATGCTTGGTGGAATAGTAAGATTGAAGAGGCAGTAAAGAAAAAGAAGGAAGCCTATTTGGGGATGTCGCAAGGTAGAATCTCTGTGGATGAATATCGCTGTAAGAAGCGTGAAACTGCTAAGCCGGTTTGCCACAGTAAGGCAAAAGATAGGAAGGAGAAAGTGGAAAGGCATGAGCTGGCTTTTTGGAAAGATAGAAAGTCCTTCTGGAAGTACATGAGACTCAGGAAAAATAGGGAAAACAAAGTTGTAAGTTGTGTGAAGAATGAGATTGGGGAAATGATATGGGAGCCCAATGAGTTAAGTGACAGATGGGGTGAATACTTCTGTGATTTATTAGATCAGGGAAAGCAAAAATGATTCTGAAACAGACGCAGATGATGTCACAATGAGGGATGAAAGCACAGGAGGGATCTCAAGAGAAGAAGTGTGTAAAGCTGTAAAATCTCTTCAGAATGGTAAGGCTCTGGGAGTTGATGGCATAACTGCAGAGATGTTGAAATATGGTGGTGACTCTATAATTGACTGGTTAACTAAAATTTGCCAGTTGTGCTGGGAGTTAGGAATGGTCCCTCGGGATTGGAAGGATGCTATTATTGTTCCCTGGTATAAGGGAAAAGGTGATCAGACTGAATGCAAGAACTATTGTGGTATTAGCCAATTGAGTGTGCCAGGGAAAGTGTTTGGTAAGGTTGTTATTAAAAAAGTACTGGGTCTTACATCATTGAAAGTGTGGGATGTTCAGAGTGGTTTTATGCCTGGTAAAGGCTGCACTAACCAGATTTTTGCATTACGCATGATGATTGAAAAGTATCTGGCTGTTTTACTGCCTTCATAGATTTAGAGAAAGCTTACGACCGAGTGAATAGGACACTTTTGTGGAAGGTATTGAATGAATATGGTGTTACTGGGAATCTACTTAATAGTGTAAAAGCCATGTATGCTGGTTAGTAGAGCTTGTGTACGAGTGAATGGTGTTTTATCAAAATGGTTTTCCATTGGTGCAGGAGTTGGACAAGGTTGTGTAATGTCACCATGGCTGTTTAATATATTTATGGACACATGCATGCATGCGTGATGCCAAAATAGATAATAGTGGTTTATGTCTTGGTAATATCCGTGTGTGCAGATTGCTGTATGCTGATGACACTGTCCTGTTGGCAGAGAGCAAAAGTGAGTTGCAGAGTATGTTGACTCGGATGCACGAAGTTTGCATGAAATTCAAACTGAGTATGAATAAGGGAAAAACCAAAGTTATGGTGTTTGAGAAAGGAACTGGTAGCACTGAATGTAATGTAAGTATAAATGGCACTGTGATTGACCAGGTGAGTGAGTTTATGTATTTAGGAAGCATGTTTGACAGAGAGAACAAGTTGGATGATGAAATCAGTAGGCAAGTGAATTCTTCTTTGAAAGTCATAGCCGCTCTGGGAGGTTTTCACAGGAATGATGGGTTCTCTAGAGAGTCCCGCATGGCTGTGTATGAAACAGTAATTGTTCCTACTCTGATGTATGGCAGTGAAACTTTGGGTACTGCAGAAGAAACATAGGAGTCGTTTGTGTGCTGGAGAAATGCGTTACTTACGTGGGGTTTGTGGCAAGACACGATCTGATTGTGTGAGGAATGAAGATGTATTGCTGTTCTGTGATGTCGAGCAAAATGTTGTTAGCAAGGTGGAGACCAATATGCTTCGGTGGTTTGGCCATGTTGAAAGAATGAGTGATGAAATGCTTACTAAGAAAATCTTTTCAGCCCAAGTGGCAGGAAGGAAAGGCAGAGAAAGGCCAAGGAAGACATGGGTGGATCAGATTCAGGAGTGTCTGCATGAGAAAAAGATTATGAGTATGAAGTATAAAAGATCTTGTGTACGACGTGTAATGGATATCAGTGAAGCACGAGTTGTATGTCAAGATCGCTGTAAATGGAGAAGTTTGATACGACAACAATAGGTAAAAATCTCTGGAAGTTTGTATTTCTTTTTGGAGCTAACCTCTGAATCTCATAGAACAGCTTAGTGATATGTATGTATGTACAAATGTAAACTTTATTTGGTTGAAAAATTCATTCAATCACTTCAGTAAAGACGATATAGTCCAGGTTTGTGATAAGCATCACGACTGCACCGTTTTTCAGTCATAAAATGTGAGGCGGAAGTCCACTCACCTTGATTGTGTGCAAAAATTCAACTGGATAGCACACTCTTTCACTCTCATCTTCAGTCACAACTGCGTTTGTAAATGTTGTTGGAATGAGATTCGCGTTGCAAATACTCGTCATTCTCTCTTGTCTGAGACATATAGTTGCAAGCCATTGATCGCTCACGCCTTCCAGTAAGGCTGTTACGCTTTCTTTTCTCTTTTTCTTTTTTCTACGGGAGAGACATTATGTTAAGGGTTAGTATGCAGTAAAGTATTTACTTACTATAGGACTGATCATAGAACACCATGCACACACCAAGTCTCACACTGAACTGAGCGCCTGATGTAGATAAGGGCTGCACGCTTCTTCCATAGACTTTACATAGGAACTTTGCGGCCCCGCCATGCCCGAACTGTTGCCCCAATCTCAGTTTTCTCTTCAACTGGCATGTTTACATGGTCTGACCTTTATTTTGATACCTGAACCATATTTTTACGTTCAGCCATCCTTTCAAAATAGGTCTCACAGTAAAAAACCTTATAGAATGAAGATGTAGATGGCACAACTGAATATGTACATTCTAAATATTTTCACTAACAATGGCCAACAGAATGTTTATTTACATCTTTAGATAATGGGAAATGTTTTAGCTATGTGATTAAACTGGATCGAATGAATATTAAATTGTATATATACATCACACAGTCTAACGGCATAATGCAAATCAGGTCTTCGAGAGTGTTCGCTGTTCCGATAAGAAGAACTTTAATACGAATGCCTGCTAGCGTTGCTTTGCGTAATGGTTAGCTCAGAAAAGAGAAGACTTGGGGCTATCTCAGTCCCTCCATGCTTCCGCTTTCAACCACAGGTGATCGAATGCCAACCGCACGCTTTTCCCATAGACTTTACATGGAAATTGTGCTGCTGCATAATGCCCGAACCATTGCCCCAATCTCATTTTTCTTTTCGACTGGCACATCTACATGGTAAGACCTTTATTTTGATACCTCAACCATATCTTTACGTTTAGCCGTTCTCTCAAAATAGGACTCACAGTAAGAAACCTTATAGAATTAATATATAGATTCCTTCATAGATTCCTTGCCGGTGTGTCTGTTGACCATGAAATTAATCGAAAAAAAAAACAAAAAAAAAAACTGTACTTTCCAACAGAAAAGTTGCAATTCACAAGATGACCCAGAATTCTAAATAAGTAAGAAAGAAACAATCTTCTTATTAAAAAAAGTAAATCATTTTTAAGTACTTTGGTGTAGCTTTCAAGTGGAAAAAGAACAAAAATCCCTAGTTTTTTCAGAAGCACCGAAATTTATACTTAAGTCAGACCTAGAAATTCGTATTATTTGGCTTTTTTGGAAATGTTTCAGCTGAAAAGTGATAAAAAGCTTGAACTAATGAAAAATGATTATGTGCCTTGAAAGAACTTATGAGCTTCTCACAGCATGCTATCTTCCTTTTTTTTTTTTTTTTTTCTTTTTTTTTTTCTCTCACAGCACGCAATCTTCTATTTAATACAAATTGTACCACCTTCGTTACATCATATCTTCTGTCAGAATGTTTGTATGTAAAAAAAATATGTTCTTTCCATGTTGCATTGCATTTTTGTTGTTGTTAGTGCATTTCCGGTATTTTTACGCCAACACTTCTCCTGATAGTTACCATGCAGATTTTTTTAAATGCTGCAAAAACATTGTTTTGTTTTTAAATGGTGTATTATTTGCAGAACCCCTAAATTTATAACATTTTTAGCATATGATATGCAGATTATATGACAGAAATTTACTGCAAATTATGAAATTTGAATGCAATGGTTGGCACAAATGTACCATATTTTCACTGTTTCCATGTAGCAACTCCTTCAGAAAAGTCGAAAATTGCATTGCCCTGGAGCAGGAATCGAACCCGCATCTTTCGATTTCCATTCAAGCAAGCTATCCACTACACCACCCAGAACAAGGAAGTTCTAAGCAACTGAAACTAAGCAGATGTAGCTTAGGAATCTGAGAACCATTCAGATTTGCGTTAGTCGAAGCTATTCCGTGCTTCCTCATAGCATCACCACAACCTTTTCTGACATCCGGGGTTGGATGTAGGTCACAAGTTCCAGTGCTTCACAGAACATCATACATAAGTGGGAATCAAATTTCCCTGAAGAAATATTTCTTCACAATACATGGAATGCAATATAAATGTAATCGTTTGCACAAATGTACCGTATTTTCACTGTTTCCATGTAGCAACTCCTTCAGAAAACTTGAAAATTACATTGCCCTGGAATGGGAATCGAACCCACATCTCCTGATTTCCGTTTAAGCATGCTATCCATTACACCATCCAGGACAAGGAAGTTGCAAGCAACTGAAGCTAGGCAGATGTAGCTTAGAAATCTGATAACCGTTCAGATTTACGCTTTGGGTGGTGTAACAAATAGCATGCTGGAACAGAAATTGGGAGATGTGGGTTTGATTTGTGCTCCAGGGCAATGTAATTTTTAAGTATTCTGAAGGAGTTGCTACATGGGAAAAGTGAAAGTACAGTACACTTGTGCCAACATTTACATTTGTATTGCCTTCCATGTATTTGTGAAGAGTTATTTCTTCAAGGAAATTTGTTTCCCACTTATGTATGATGTTTTTTGAAGCAGTGGAACTTGTGACCTACATCCGACCCCGGACGTGATAAAAGGTCTTAGTGCCGCTATGAGGAAGCACGGAATAGCTTCGACTAGTGTAAATCTGAACGGTTCTCAGATTTCTAAGCTAAATCTGCTTTGTTTCAGTTGCTTGGAACTTCCTTGTCCTGGGTAGTGTAACAGATAGCATGATCAAACGAAAATCAGGAGATGCCGGTTTGATTCTCGCTCCAGGGCAATGTAATTTTCAAGTTTTCTGAAGGAATTGCTACATGGAAGCAGTGAAACTATGATACATTTGTGCCAACGATTACATTTGTGTCGCATTCCCTGTATTTGTGAAGAATTATTTCTTCGGAGAAATTCATTTCCCGCTTATGTATGATGAAATTTGAAGTAAAAGAAATTGGACACTATGGCAACTTGGTGAAAAGGATTTGTCCAGCTCTGTACTAAAGCCTGTTAATCAGTCGAGCAATATACACTGCTGGACACCCAAAATGCAACACTAAGAAGGAAGCATCCGATTGGCCTGAAATTTATTATTCAAACGATTAGCATTGCAGGGCATATGCAAATCATGTGCGTCCGGCATGCCACCGAGAAGCACTATAAGAAGGGTGCACAGAAGGCAGGGTGTAAGTAGTGGAAGTGTGTTGTGCTGCCGGACCTGTGCTTGGAA
Source organism: Macrothele yani (assembly GCA_039090855.1). Taxonomy (NCBI): domain Eukaryota; kingdom Metazoa; phylum Arthropoda; class Arachnida; order Araneae; family Macrothelidae; genus Macrothele; species Macrothele yani. The sequence continues at coordinate 52,187,901 of CM077027.1, read as the reverse complement.
AGCTTCCTGATGCCTCGTCGCAGAATACGGCAGTCATTCCAGCACGTTTCGGAGTTCGACAGAGGACGAATAGTGGCTTATCGCGACAGAGGTTTATCATACTGAGACATCAGCGCCTGTTTGGGACGACATCCAGCCACAGTGAGGAGAGTATGGATTCGGTGGGTGCAGGAGGGACGGACTAACCGACGTGAGCGATTGCCGCAGCCGCGGCATGCCACTGGACGAGAGGACCGGCATGTTGTGTGGCGGGCATTGACAGCTCGCACCGCCACATCACAAACGTTAGCGCAGGAATTAGGGTGTGTTGCGCAACAACCTGTGTCAGCACGTACCGTTCGACGTCGTCTGCAGGAGCGGGGACTTGTCGCAAGGCGCCCATTGCTCCGATTTCCATTGACATCACACCACCGGCGAGTGCAGTGGCAGTGGGTCATTAAACGCCGCACCTGGACTACGGAATGGCACGACATTGTTCTCTCTGAGGAATCCCGCTTCTGCCTGCAACACCACGATAGTTGGATCCGCATGTGACGGCACCGCGGCTAAAAACTGTGTGACGCCTGCATTATAAATCGCCATACCGGTCCGTCGCCTGGCGTTATGGTTTGGGGCGCAATTGGATATGACACCCGCACCCCTCTGGTATTCATCGCCGGTACACTCAACAGCCACTGCTACATCTCTGACGTTTTGGAACCTCTAGACCTCCCTTACCTGCAGGACCTGCCAGTGGCCACGTTTCAACAGGACAATGCACGCCCGCACGTGGCACGCATCGTGCAACAATTCTTCATGGCCCACCTGTTCTCCCGATATGTTGCCCATCGAACACATCTGGTCACTGATCGGCAACCCAGTGGCCCGGCAAGCACCACACGCGGCTACGCCTGATGAACTGTGGCAACGTGTGGAAGCAGCCTGGACCGACATACCCCAAGCCCACATCCAAAGCCTCTTTCGTTCGATGCTGCGGCGTGTAGGGGCCGTTATTGCCAGCCATGGGGGCCACACGAACTATGGATGTCTGTGTGTTCCGCAAGTCACACGGGCCTGTAAGCTCAATCGTTTCATCTTTGCATCTGTTGTTATGTGTCCAGTAAATCTGGCTTTGCTATCTCGTGTCCTTCTTGGTATTGCATTTTGGGTGGCCAGCAGTGTAATATGGCTCATGGTAGCTTAATAGTTGTGCAGTTTGCCAAATGTTATGTATATATGTAGATATACGATATTAGTTTACACCTAGAAATTACAATACAGATTCTCTGTTTGGATGAAATATAGTTTTGTAAGCACTTGGTAACATTTTCTCTGTCTTTGCTTTAAATCAGGGATCGCATTCCTCCTAAAATTCCTAAAATTCCTAATATTTTGTGACCCTCCTTAAATTCCTAAAATTATACCTAAAATTTGCTATTCTTCCTAAAATTTTCGTAAGCTTATTTATTAAAAATATAACCGTTATTAACGCCAATAAATTTACCATTACGGTAAGGTAAAAAGACCTGTTATTGTAGAAACACAGCCTATATGCTGTGCTGCTGAAGGGAGGGGAAATGACGCCATCGAGATGCACTTGCTTCGGGGGCGGGCGCTCCACTTTTGTGCCTTCGGACAGTTTTCGAGAGTAGCAAGAGATCTAAGGGAAAAGGGGAGGGGTCATTTTCACCCCTGGTTTGCGCTTTGCAGACGAACTCCGTGGCACGCAGAAGATCGTACTTTATTTTTGGACATGCCTCGTGGAACCTCCTCTTTCTGCTGATGTTTTGTTATTGTAAACCGCAGGTGGGTGGAAGCAAAGAGGAAACATGTGGTCTCCTTCCGTAACCTCCGGTAATGACGATGGGATGGTAGCTGAGTGTTATCGTGGCAGGCAGTAGAGCACGTGATCATTGACCTTCGGTCGGCGACAGCGACCTTCGATGCGCAATGTATCTCGGCTCCGACTCGCTTTGACTGAACTTGCGTGAGATGCGTATGATAGTTTCTGGTTTTGCTTCTTTTATGGTGTTCTCTGTGCTGTGTGCAGGTTCAGTTCTCTAGTGGTGACTTGCTTTTTTTTTTTTTTTTTCTGTCTTCTGACATCCTCGCAGCCAAACTTCGGGAAGTTGTCTGGTTTTGCAATGTTGGAACGTGTTTTTGTACTTCCCTTTCATTTTCTGGTTAGTAATACAAGTGTTTAAGATGCCTAAATCCAAAACGAAATTTCAAGATGCGTGTCTCGCCAAAGAATTGACGGAGTGAAGTTGAAAGAATGGTGTTCTGCAACTGAAACAATATTTTCTGCTAAGTGTATATTGTGTTCAGAAATTTTCAATATTTCTAATAGTGGCTTTTCACAAGTAAAAGCGCATCATAAAGGGAAAAAAACATTTGCAGAAATTTCAAAGTAAATTTCAAAATAAGTCCATCCTGTGAAAGCCTTTGGAGGACGGGATCTTCAGCCCAAAACAAATATTAGTGAAGTACTGAGTCATGATTTACAGCTGGCTAAAGCCGAAGCATTATGGGCTATGAAAGTTGCTAAGGACAATATGTCTTTTGTTTCATGCACTGAAACAGTTGAACTTTTCAAAGAAATGTTTCCTGATTCTGCTATTGCAGCCAAAATTCAACTTAAAGAAAAAAAGTTGCTTATGTGATATCACATGGATTGTCAAAATATTTTGAAGAGGATTTAAAAAAGACATTGCATCTAGTAGCCCAGGAAAGGTTACTATAGCATTTGATGAAACTACAAATACACAAGTGAAACGGCAGTTGGATGTGTATCTCAGGTACTGGTCTTCAGAAATAAATTCAGTTTCTTGCCGATACCTAACAAGCGTTTTTCTGGGTCATGCAACAGCAGATATTTTGCTAAAAGAAATTCTTGATGTGTTATCATCCTTGAATACTTCGTTGAACAGAATTATTTGTGTATCCATGGACAGCCCAAATGTAAATAAGTGCTTTTTATGCAAATTCAATGAAGTTGTAAAACAAGAAACAGGCCAGAAATCTTTGGAACTAGGTTTTTGCAACCTGCATGTTGTTAGTAATGCATTTAAAAATTTTTTGACAAGCTTAAATATAGATTTTGACAAATTTGCTACTGATATGCATTACTTTTTAAAGAGTAGTGCTGCAAGACGAGAGGATTATAAATCTATCGAGGATATAACATTGGTCACAGCCAAATTTCTTTTGCGTCATGTCAGCAACAGATGGTTAACCATTGGTTCTGTAGCCCAGAGGCTCTTAGATCAATGGCTAAATATTACAGAATATTTTTTAAACTTCTTGCCATCTCAAAAAATATTTGAAAAACAACTACGCAATTCGGCAAGGTATAAAAGAATTCACTGTTTCCTGAAAAATGAGCTAACTCCTTGCTATTTAGCATTAATTTCATTTTCACACCAAAATTTTGAAAAGTTTTCATTATGTTATCAGAGTGAAGAACCAAAAATACACCAGTTATATTCTGATTTAAATACTTTAATGAGAAATGTTATGGCTCAGTTTATCCAAGATGATGTTATTGCAGGGAAATTTGGAGAAGACCTAAAGAATGTAGATTTTGAAAACAAAAATTCATGGAAAAAACTAGGGGAGTTAGAAGTTGGTATGAAGACAAAAAATCTCCTCAGGAATGTTCAGGAGACCAGGCAGAAATTATTTCTCTTAGATGTAAGATCATCACTAATTGCAACCACAAAATATTTAAAGTCAAATTTGCCATTCTGCAATCAAAAGCTAAGAGACATAGAAGTTTTAAAGGTAAAAGAACCAAAGAAAGAGTCAACTCAACTTTCAGTCACTGAAGGACTTTCAGAAATAACCAGAATTTCAAGTGTTTTGCATTTTTCAGAGGAACAAATTGATAGAGTAAGAGAAGAGTGGAAACTTTTAAATTGCGATAAGCCAACTCTAGATGAACTAGTGAAATTTTCAGAGGAAGGGCATATTCCAGTGCAGATTGGTCATTACTGGCGTAATATATTTAGTATTAAAGACTCTATTGGAAAAGAAAAATACTCAAATCTTGCTAAAGTCATCAAGTCAATTTTAGTTTTACCTCATGGTAATGCTGATGCAGAAAGGGGATTTTCGGTTAACACTGCTCTGTTAAGGAAGAACAAGGCTAACTTAAAAGACTCAACTATAACATCATTAAGAATAGTTAAAGGGGCCATTAAACACTATGGATGTGTAAGTAAAGTTCCCATAACAAGAAATTTGTTAAATAGTGTTCATGATTCACATAAATTTTATAAAGAGTATGTTGATAAGCTGAAGGAAGAAGAATCAAAAAAGGTAAAAGAAAGGAAGCAGAAAGAGAGGGAAAATAAGGTAAAGCAGCTAGAGAAAAAAAGAAAAGCTGAGTTTGATGACAAAATAAAAGAAAATGATGCAGAAATAAATATGCTTAAAAAGATAAAGAAGCCTCCCTAGCAGTAATTCAAGAGGGAACAGAAAGAATGAGAAAAGCTGTAGAAAAACAAAATACTGTTGAAATAGCAGTTGCCTCTAACTTGATCATACAAGGTTCAGCTGAAATAAAGAAAAACTGAAAGTAAATTAGTTGTGGTGGAAGCAGAAAAAGATAGGCTTATCAGGAAAAGGTTAAAACAATAATATGAAAAAAGTAATTCAGTGAACAATTGTACATAGTTCTTGGTTTTCAATTACCTTTTTAGGATATTATAATTTAATGTGAAACCTGGAAACTTTACTGTGAAAATCGTGAATTGCTTCTGGTTCAACAGCATATTAATGTTCAAAGTGAAACTTGAATGTGGTAAATGTACTTGAATATGATAATAACACGTGAAAAGATAAGAACTGAACATTAGAAGTAAATCATACTTAAACTTTAGACATTAGACGTTATGCAAAAAATTTGGGTGTGAACTTTGACCATATATACTAATGGACTGCGCATTGGCAATAGCTGCATCAAAGCCGCCATGGCTCCAACATTGGGCACGTCATCATCAGACTCCAAATTTCGTGTAAAAATGCTGTTATGATTACTAATTTACGCTGCAGAACTTCAGTGTTTTCTGTGTATTATGTGAATGCGCCTCATATATAATGAAAACTCTTCAGGTAAGTTTACTTATGAGCTATATACATGCATGATCGGGTTGTTTACATTTCGTGATTTATAATGTGATGAACATTTGCGAAGAATTTGGAACATGCATTCCATTTTTTTTTTTCCGTAAGTTACTATATTTTTATATCAATAGCTGCAAGTTTCTGGTTAAGTAATTGAACTTTATTGACTTAGGTATTTAGTTCGTTTCTTACCCATGAAAAATCATAGAACTTCCTTTACTATATCGCTCAGAGCAACCATAAGCACAGCAGGTGTAACCCATCTTTTTGACTGATGTCATGTGATTTTATGTTGGAGCCAGAAATTTTGATGTCATGCGCAGTCTATCAGTATATATGGTTGAAGGGTGTGAAGCAAACTCTTTACAATGTATACAAAGTTGTTTTACTAGATGTATACAAATATACATCTAGTTTTTATTGAAATACACTCCTAAAATTTTCCTAAAATTTTTCTAAAAATTCCTAAAATTCCTACCTAAAATTTTCCAGAAGTATGCTATGATCCCTGTTAAATGTATTGTTAAAATTTTCATTGTCTTCAGCATTATGTTTTTGTTTGTATCTGTCATCTTTGTATGTGAACATTAACCTTTGTACTTGCAGCTCTCTTAGATGCCCCTCAAATCTTAATTGCTGAAGAAGAGAAGATAATAATTGAAGAATTTCGAGGCAATAGAGTCATCACTGAAGAAAAGTAAGGAAATCCTGCAGATTTGCTTGTAATAAAACTGACTGATTTACATAAAATTTCAGGTTCAACCATTAGAGCTCATATGTTTAGAAATAACTACAGTCAATATAAAAATTTTCCAAACAATATACTAAGAGAGTGAATGTGTCACCATACATTCATTAAATGGGTGGCCAGCACCAACATTGTGATAGTTAGCGTTACATCATGTAAAGGTATAGGTGTTTACTGTAGAAATTATCTCTATCTAGTTTTTGCCTGTTTATATAACTAGCTGTTGTCTTTTCCAATTTCATATTCTCATATTCTTGTTCAAAATCCTTTTCTTTGCTCAAGGACAACCCCCCCCCCCCACACACACACACTTACACACACAGTTGCATATCTTCATAGTGCAATAGCATTGAAATAAGTCTGGTGAAAATAATTAAAACTTGCAAAACATTATATTAAAAATGGTAGAAGACTGTTAAAATCATGTTCTACATTAAATGATCATTGTTGTGTAACTTAACATATATCTTGACCTAGTTTATTTACAGAAACATGTTGGTATTCAGGGAACACCTGCATGCTGCTCTGACATGTTGAATGGTATGACCTGGATTGTGAAAAAACATGTGTGGTGCATTCAAAAAGAAACTGAAAGAAACACAGCCCAAAAGTTCATGATTACTGTTGTTTCCAACTGATAGGAGGGATTTCCAAATGATAGGGACAAAATAAGGACAATTCGTATTTTGGTTGCAAGAGGTAGATATTTCAATGCTTTCACAAAAACACAAAGCTCTTTTATTAAAGAAAGGAGCAATTCCCTCAGTATGATTCCAGAGAGGCTGTGCTGAAGTTTTAGTGAGAGTGAATATAGCCAAGGAAAAATTGGGTCTACTTAGGGTAACATTCTTTTTTGTTAACAGAAGACACAGCTTGAGAATACATACATATTCCCGAAAATTGTTCTTATATTTTACTTGCAAATTTTAATTAACATCGTTAATAGAAACTCACCCAAAGGTTGTTGCTTCTTGGCACATTTACCGCATGTATCATTTCAGCTGACTTATCATATTTCGTGATAGGCCTTTCGTGGTCGTCATATCTCTTCCCTGTGTCTTCACATATAATCTTGCTATTTTTGTTTTTGAGCCAACATCTTACAACTACATTCACATATTTCTTATACACTATCTACCAACAAGTAATTGGACACCCCTGCAATCGACAATATCTGCGGTCCTGATACCCGTCACGGCCGCCGCCGATAAATATCATGTGGGAAACAACAACGCAACCAGTCGCATGCAAGATGCCACGCAGTTCGAAGCTCTCTGATTTTGAGAAAGGTGTAATCATCGGGTATCACAGAAATGGCCAATCCATACGTGACATATCCAGCGAGTTGAAGTACCCAAAATCGACAGTGGCCTATGTGATTGGCAAGTGGAAGATGAGAGGTGACTGTCGGAATGTGCCCCGACCTGGCAGACCCACAAAACTGGGAGTTAGAGGCCGACGGGTGCTGGCCAGAGAAATTCGGAAGAACCACACCAAATCGATGGGCCACAACCGCAAGGAGTTTCAACAGGCATCCGGGAGTGTTCTTTCGATGAATACCATCCGTAAGGAAGCCCATCTGCTCGGTTATCATGGACGTGCTGCCGCCCACAAGCCTTTGATCACCAAGTCCAATAGCGCTGCTCGGCTAACATGGTGCAAAGAACGTCGACAGTGGACCGTTGAACAGTGGAAACAGGTTCTCTGGAGCGATGAATCAAGGTTCACCCTCTACCGTTTGAATGGTAGGGTCTGGGTTTGGCGTCTGCATGGAGAACGCCTCCTGCCAGAATGTATTGTGCCAACTGTGAAGTTTGGCGGCGGTGGAATTATGCTATGGGGGTGTTTCTCCTGGTATGGCACAGGACCTTTGGTCGCAGTTCCTGGTAGACTCAGCTCCGAGACCTACTGCACCATTTTGGATGACCATGCGCTTCCTACGTTGTGGCAGTTTTACAGGGTGGACCCATGTTACTTTCAGGATGACAATGCCACCTGTCATGTTGTGAAGTCCACCATGGCTTGGTATGGTGACAATGGGGTTAATCAAATGGACTGGCCTGAGCAGAGCCCGGACCTCAGCCCTATCAAGCACCTCTGGGATGTGTTGGAGTGTCGACTTAAGGGGTGCTCCCACCATCCGAAATCGGTGAAAGGAACTGACCTGTCTTTTCCAAGCCGAGTGGAAGAAAATACCGCTAGCCGTCGTACAACGCCTGGTTGAGAGTATGCCCCGGAGGGTCGCAGCTGTAATCGCCGCTCGTGGAGGCTGCACCAACTATTGAAGGTGAATAAACTTCGTTTTCCTTTGCTATCACTGGTGTCCAATTACTTGTTGGTATATAGTGTATATGGACAACTTTCATTATCTTCAGCATATATTAAAAACTCTATACATAACTCTTTCACCGTTCATTATACATAACCCTCTCATCATTAATCAAACACATTTTAACCCTAACTCTCTTGGTCATTAAATACTGTCCATGTCTTATTATTCACAACATCCATACATTCATATTAAAAGCAACCTTTTATATACACTATTTAGAACACCCTTATTTCATCCACTCAATTCATTTACTCACTGCTTCATCACTTCCTCTTACCCTACTTAGTTTTCGATGGGAAACACGATCCGCCGAACCACTGACAGATCAAGCCCCACACCTATGACTATGTCTGCCTCTAGTACTTTCTGTCAGTCCCTGGCTGTCTTCAGGAAGCCTGTTGAATCACCACCGTTCTTCTCTGCAGCCGCAGAGCAAGTAATACAATCATCTCCTAACTTTTGCTCTGTCATTTTGTTTTATGATGTTTGCCTGTGGCGCCATCTGTCCTTTCTTTTGGTCAATTTCTGTTTCATTTTTATCAAGGCCTTCCAATTATTGTTTAGTATATTTGGTTCGTTAGAATTGCATATTACACCTTTATTTTTCTCAATAAGAACTGCCTGGAAAACAAGGAATATCCTAAATTTGAATAATTAAAAAATGTAAAACAGAAAGACATTTGAGAATGACTGAATCAGTTCTTATTGAGAAAAATAGAGGTATAATATGCAATTCTAATGACCCAAATATACTAAACGATAATTGGAAGGCCTTGATAAAAATGGAACAGAAATTGACCAAAAGAAAGGACAGATGGCGCCATAGGCAAACATCATAAAATACAATGACAGAGCAGAAGCTCGGAGATGATTGCATCACTTGCCCTGCGGCTGCAGAGAGGAACAGTGGTGATTCAACAGGCCTCCTGAAGACAGCCAGGGACTGGCAAAAAGTACTAGAGGCAGACATAGTCATAGGTGTGAGGCTTGATGTGTCAGTGGTTAGGCATATCGTGTTTCCGATCAAAAACTAAGTAGGGTAAGAGGAAGAGTGATGAGCCAGTGAGTAAATGAATTGAGTGGATGAAATAAGGGTGTTGTAAATAGTTTATATAAAAGGCTGTTTTTAATATGAATGTATGTATAGGTATATATGGATGTTGTGAATAATAAGACATGGACGGTATTTAACGACCAAGAGAGTTAGGGTTAAAATGTCTTTGATCAATGACGAGAGGGTTCTGTATAATGAACGACGAAAGAGTTCTTTTTGGAGTTTTAGAGTTTTTAATATATTCTGAAGATAATGAAAGTTGTCCATATATAAGAAATATGTTAATGTAGTTGTAAGATGTTGGCTCAAAAACAAAAATAGCAAGATTATATATGAAGACACAGGGAAGAGATACGACGACCACGAAAGGCCTATCATGCATTATGACAAGTCAGCCGGAAAGATATGTGTGGTAAATGTGCCAAGAAGCAACAACCTTTGGGTGAGTTTCTATTAATGATGTTAATTCTTTTTTGTATTCAACCAACCATTTAAAAGTCAATTGGATGAACCTTATTTTATAAGTTCTGTTCAACACGTTTTATAACAAGTCTTATGCAGAAGAAAAAGTCATGTATCTGGGTTGTGTGATGCATCTTGCATAATATAATCTAACTAAACTCTGTCGAAATGTCTAGGACATATGAAGAGGCCTAATAAAACACTGAAACTATAAACACAATGGAATCAAAATGTAGTAGGATGAAGAACATTCAAGATTTGATCAAGTTGAAAGTTTAAAATAATGATGATTTTGCTAAAAAAGTGATGAGAATTAAATAGTGAAATAATGTTGATCAGTTAAAAAGATTCGACAAGAGTAAAAACAAGGGACATTCTATTCCGCATAACACAATGTGAAGGTCGATGTTCGTACCAGCGACGCGTTTTGCCTGCCCTATGCAGGCATTCTCAAGGCAGAAAATGCAATGGATCCCTGGCCAAGGTGAACTCAAAGTCGAAGGAGATCGATGTCATACAAACAACGTGTCAAAGAATACATCACCATAACATGTTCTGTCTTGGCGGGAGTGCTACACGCCATCTATTGGTTAAAAGTCACTAAACCAATCAGTAGAACAAACATTTTTGGCACCTTCCCCCTTTTAAAGCAATTAAATTTCAAAGTCTGTACTTAATCTATGTGTCATGGAATCTAAGCCATTTATTTCCATTATCTGTTAAATTGTCTTCACAGCAGAGTGAACAATGCTGTACCAATTTTTGATATTCCTGTTTTGCTCAAAATGTGTTCATTCCCATTCCTTAGTTACTTCTTACTATATCGAGGGACAGAACAAGCTTTTCTGTTTGTTTGTTTAAAGCGAAATTGGCATTCAAAAAAGCTACTACGTGCTCACTGTGCAAAGAAAATTACTTTCAGGGTTCATGCGGTCCTTAAAAAGTCCTTATTTTTTAAAACAAGTGCTTATTTTTTCCCCGCCTTGTTTTTGTGCTGCAGTAATGGGCATCGCAACCCTGTCCCCATTTTTGTTTGCGTGTCTGTAAATATGCTAACTTGTTCACCAGGGGAGCTTTCTTCTAGCTCATTGAAGGTAGATAATCCCCTGGAATGTTCTTAGAAATGATCTCCCTTCAACACTCCACCCCCACCCCCCACCCCCACTTTTCCCATGTAGCCTGCATGACTTACCTTGCCTGACCTTACCAGTGGGATTAACATCCATGTTGTGTGTCTTTTCAGGGGTCAAAGCAAAGGTGGGGTGGGGGGTTCTGTTTGACTTCTTCACAATTTATGGGTTCCTGTGGTCTGATCTATTTAGTGCCTACTGCTCTACTCAATTCACCTTTATTCATTGTCACTGTGTCTCCTGCTTGTCCTTTTTTTTTTCGGTGTATATTTAATTCTGTTCTTTGTGGGCAAAGTAGTTTATATTTGGGGCAAAATGCCTGGTAAATGGCCACTAGCGCTGTTTAATCCCCTACATATGTATATATACATACTGTATAAACACACATCTGGTGATATTCCAGTGATGCAAAGTCTCAATTGCAGTGTAGGTCCTTAGAAAGTCCTTTTTTTTCCCCACAGAAAAGGGTATGAACCCTTTACTTTACAGGGATCAAAAGACAGCAACAAAGTTGAAGTTTCAATTTTGAACTTTATTTTTTTCTTTTTGTAAACAAAAGAGAAAAATGTGTGCTCTTTCTGTCTCTTATTATGACAGGAAGTTATTAAGAAATGGGCAACCATGCATTTTCAGACAAATTAAACTTTAAAATGTTTTAAAAAGTTCTGATGTAATTGTCAACTCCTGGAAAAGAGGTTTTGGACTTCTGGAAAACCCCTTAAATGAACTTCCAAAAATCAGTATGAACCTTAGGCATCTTTAAATGATATCAGTGTTGAAATAGCAGTTTCTTGAGAAACTTACCTCCAAGAAAGTTTCAGAACTTGAAAAGATTATATGAAAACATGCAAGCTTACACTCAGTAGACAAAGCATTGGAGATAGAGCTGATGCGGAAAATGTGTAACAGACCTACACCAAATGCAGGCGATAAATAGGCAGACAGCAGGGCTTCCCAACAGTGTATCGCAATCAACAAACATGGTTATCTTAGCTACTTTGATCGTCGGCGCAAGACAATTATTATCTTAGCTACTTTAATGGATCGACACAAGACAATGGTTATCTTAGCTACTTTAATGGATCAGCACAAGACAATGGTTATCTTAGCTACTTTAATGGATCGGTGCAAGACAATGGTTATCTTAGCTACTTTAATGGATTGGCGCAAGACAATGGTTATCTTAGCTACTTTAATGAATCAGCGCAAGACAATGGTTATCTTAGCTATGTTAATGGATCGGCGCAAGACAATGGTTATCTTAGCTATTTTAATGGATCAGCCCAAGACAATGGTTATCTTAGCTACTTTAATGGATCGGTGCAAGACATGGTTATCTTGGCTACTTTGATCGTCTGCGCAAGACAATGGTTATCTTAGCTACTTTAATGGATCGGTACAAGACATGGTTATCTTAGCTACTTTAATGGATCGGCACAAGACAATGGTTATCTTAGTTACTTTAATGGATCGGCGCAAGACATGGTTATCTTAGCTACTTTAATGGATCGGCGCAAGACAACTGTTATCTTAGCTACTTTAATGGATCGGCGCAAGACATGGTTATCTTAGCTACTTTGATCGTCTGCACAAGACGTTGGTTATCTTAGCTACTTTAATGGATCGGCACAAGACATGGTTATCTTAGCTACTTTGATTGTCTGCGCAAGGCAATGGTTATCTTAGCTACTTTAATGGATCGGCACAAGACATGGTTATCTTAGCTACTTTAATGGATCGGCGCAAGACAATGGTTATCTTAGTTACTTTAATGGATCGGCGCAAGACATGGTTATCTTAGCTACTTTAATGGATCGGCGCAAGACAACGGTTATCTTAGCTACTTTAATGGATCGGCGCAAGACATGGTTATCTTAGCTACTTTGATCGTCTGCACAAGACGTTGGTTATCTTAGCTACTTTAATGGATCGGCACAAGACATGGTTATCTTAGCTACTTTGATTGTCTGCGCAAGGCAATGGTTATCTTAGCTACTTTAATGGATCGGCGCAAGACATGGTTGTCTTGGCTACTTTGATCGTCTGCGCAAGGTGATTCTATTACTCAAATGATAACCCCAGGATTCTCAATGGCAACTGTATCCAGGGTGTACCGCAAGTATACAGTCGACGGACATACCAGCACCCAGAGAATGAGCGCTGGCCGACCACACACCATTGATGTCTACATGGTCAACGTAGGAATCCAGGTTCAAACACACTGCTTGGCAATAGAGGCGCAAATCACATCTGGGTTAAATGTTGGAGTTCCAAGTAGCGTCAGTGAGAGAATGGTATGGTACATGCTATGTATGCTGGGCTACGGCAGCCGACCCCCTACTCGTGTACCCTTGTTGACTGCTTATCATTGGAAATTACACCTCGCCTGGTGCTTGGAACGTCAAAACTGGACTTCTTCAAAGTGGCTCCTCATTGTGTGGTCAAATGAATCCCGTTTTCAGCTGTACCAAGCTCACAGGAGGGTGCGGGTTGATGTCAACAGCATGAGGCCATGGCTCCGTTGTACCAGATCGGCTCTGTTTCGGGCAGTGGTGGCTCTGTGGTGGTAGGTGGTATGGAGCGCCTTCTTATGGTACACATTAGGTCCTTTAGTATATGTCAGTGCTGAGACGGGTCGAGCCCAAAGTCAAGCCCAGGCTTTGGCTGCATAATACTTACTGGAGCTTGGGCGGGCTCGAGCTCTGAGAGAAGGAGATAATTTTCTTTTCTTTTTTTTTTTAAATGTGATTTTGTATGATTTAGTACACAAAACTTTTTTACACTTTCTAGTTGTGAAATAGAATTCTTCGGCAACTGGGTCTGAATGTGGAGTGGAAACTTGGTGGGGGTATTCATTTTATACTTCGGTAACAAATACCATAGGCCATGAATTACTAAATTTCTGCAAAGGAAAAAGTCTTTAAGAACTATGGATAGTAAATATTAGGTGTGCAACTTAATTCTCAGCCACAGGCACGACACGTTGACAACAAATTATAGCAAATCGAATATGTACCTAATCAGGGAAATAATCCCTATCATGTTGGATACATTTGAGCCATCGGTCAGGGAGCTGCCGAATGCCACTGCAAAAATAAGAGGGTTGTTTTGAGTTGATAAAGTCATCAATACTTGTGTGTACCTCCTCGACAGAAGTGAAGTGCGTACCACTCGGGTGATGTTGCAGGGAGCGAAAGAGGTGATAATCCGATGGGGCAAATCTGGAGAATACGCTGGCTGAGACAAAATCTCCCATCCCAGATTGGTGATTGTGTTTAAAGTCGTTTTCGCAGTGTGAGGACGCGCGTTATCCTGAAGCAACACGACCGACCTTCTGCCCTTGTCGGTGTATGGCATTTTCGCCTCCATTGCGTCACTCACACGCATGACTTGCTCACAATAACGCTTAGCATTTACTGTTTCACCAGGTTTAAGCAACTCATAGTGTATGACACTGCGCTGATCCCACCATATGCACAGCAACAACTTCCTGGCATGGATATTCGGTTTGGCGGTAGGCTGACCTGGATAAACCCACGATTTGTGCCGCCTAGGATTATCGTAGAGGATCGCCACTTCTCATCACAGGTCAAAATCTTATGGAGGAAATTCTTCTTCTTGAATCTGGAGAGCAAGGACACAGCAACATCGCAGCGCCTAGACTTGTTCGCAGCTGTGAGTTCGTGGGGCACCCAACGTCATTCCTTGTGAATCCGTCCAAGCTTGTGCAGGCCCTTTGCAATGCCACGGGATCTGCATCCAACAGTTGTTCCAGTTCCCCATCATCAACTTTCTGTGGCTGTCTCAGACGTTCTGCATCCCAGAGATTGAAATTTCCCTGCTTAAACCGCTGGAACCACTTCTTACACATACTGTAGGACACAGCAGCCTCACCCAAAGCAGCACAGATCATTTGCTAGGCTTCTGCAGCACTTTTTTATAGCTGAAACGCAAAGAGGAGGCAGTGCCTCGAATGTTGCTTCTCGAACGACATTGCTTTCACCTTCAACTTTCGTCCCTTCTGTCACTACTGCTGTAAGCAGTTACAGGTTGCCTGGAAAGCTGTTGGACGACGCTGCAATCAGCCATTATCGTACACAGTTACTTGCATTTGCCAACATTCTATGATCGCTTGTGGTTAGGGGCCGAGAATTAAGTTGCACACCTAATAAGCAAGCTGACGAAATTTCGCTCCTTAGCTCAATGGGGCAGCTCCCTGTTAATTCTATTGAGCAATGTAGATTGTATGACGTAGATTGTTGTGCCTCCCGATGTTTCTTAATGCCTGCCCCCCCCCCCCATAAAACATTTCAGGAAGAAATGAATAGTCCAAGAAACTATAATAATAGATAAACATTCCTTCTCCACTCCGCAGTTGAGAAAAACATGGGTTGATTGCACGGGGAGGAAACAGTGCTGGAAGTCTGGAAGACAAGATATTTTTTTTAATGCGTAAACATGTTAATCCTAGTTTTATGGCTCATTTGGGCCCGGGCTCTATCTTGCAATATAAAATTTGGGCTCGGGCTGACATACTTCGAGCTCGGGCTGACATACTTCGAGCTCGGGCTCTTAAAATTGATCCTGAACTCAGCTCTGGTGTATGTAGAGAGGTCCTTAACTGCTGCAAACTACTAGCATGTGCTGGCTGATCACCTACATGCTTTCATGGTGGTGGCCAATGGTCTGTTTCAGCAGGACAATGCACCACCCCACCAGGCTGCAACCACCCAGGCATGCTTTGAGAAACACTCATGTGCATTTGAAACCATCCAGTGGCCCCCGAGGTCCCCAGATTTAAACCCTGTGGAAGCTGTGTGGGATGCCATGGAAAGGAACATCAGATCCATGGATCCTGGACCAACGTTTTGAGCGGAGTTGTGGACAACGCTGCAACAGGCATGGCTGGCATTACCTCCAGAAACCCTCTAGCATTGGCGTGCGCAGGCTGTTATTCATTCTAGAGGAGAACCAACATGCTGTTCGGTAGGTATCTCTAATGTTTTGTCCATTAAGTATACTCATCAGAATTATCAAAATATGAAATTGTGCTTTGCAGATCATGCATTTACATTTTCCTAAATTGGGAAAGGAATATAGCAGTCATTATTTGGTTAAATTATGTTAAAAATTGAAAAATATCTTTACATTCTGCATTTCTTGTTTCATGGAAATTTTTAATAACTTATATGAAGCTTCAGATAAGTTTGGGTTCTTATAAAATTGTATCAAAAGTTACGGATTTTAATTTAAATATGTTTTTCCCCTAATGAAGTGAGTGAAAAATTTGAGTACTTTTAGTTGTGCAGCATTAAGTTAATCAATCATCCTTTACATTCAGATTTAAGATGTTGCTTGTTTTGGTTCAAACATTATGAGGATTTGATAATAAATAATCAATGCCATGGCTGTTCCTAAACTTGATACACTATAATTTTCACTAAATTATGGGTTTTACTCGGGAATAAAAGGAAATTACTTACAGTCGAATTTTCGTGTAGCACCCCTACCCTTCCTCAGGACTACACTATAGTAGGTATTGCCATTCATTAGCTAAATTCCAACCTTTCACATCATTTAATGTTGTACCTCTTAAGGGTAGGGTGCTACCCAAAAAATTCAACTGTAAGTAATTTCCTTTTATTCCTGAGTAAAACCCATAATTTAGTGAAAACTATAGTGTACTATAAAGATTATTCTGATCTTAGTCTTCTGTTGTTGTTTTTTTTTTTTTTTTTTTTTTTTTTTTTTTTTGCTGTAACATACATGGCCACTGGTATTGGCATCACAAGTAGTGAAGTAGTGAATATTATTTATCATTACAACATTGGTTTTAATGTGCCTAATCATGATTTGTGCAGATTCATTTCCATGTGTGCCTCTCCTAATACTAGTGATATGGTATCATCATCATCATCATCATCAACCATTATCAATCCACTGCTGGATAAAGGTCTCCTCAAGTTTCTTCCACAATAATCTGTCTTGTGCCAGTCTCCTCCAGGTTATTCCCGCATACTTATGGCATAGTTACTTAAATATTGCAGCAATGTTGCAGATGTGTATTTGTACAAATGTACATACACCCGAGCTTTTGAGCATATCATAGGAAAAATTTCATTCTATCTCACTCAGTCTTTGACTTCTTAAAGTGCCATTTTTATGTGTTGAAGATATTTTTTGCAATGGTTATGTTTTCCAGTACTGTGCTGATATTTCTTAGCTTTTCACTAGTCTTCCTCTTTTTGGTTTTATCAGAAATGTCTATGAGTAATGAGTGTGCCCCCCCCTTCCCAGGAGAGACAACCCAGGATCACTGTCTGCCCTTATGCAGACTCATTTTTTGAAAATTTAGCTTTCATTTAGATTCTGATGACACTAAAACCCCTTCTCCCAAAGAAATTAGGGGGTCAGAAAGTAAAATCTATAAACAACAAACAACTCGCATAATAAGTGGGGATTCAAACTTACTGTAAATTTCTTTCCTCTAGGTAAGAATTAAAAAACAAAACAAAAAATTGTTTTGTTTTTTAATTCTTCAGCCACCAAAGCAACTCATCAAAAAATGCTTTCCTACATGTTAAATTTCATGTAAAAAAATGTGGATTTTAAAGAATGAGGCAATGATCCCAGTAAGAAACAACTACATTCGTATTAGACAGTAGTGCCCAACTGCGACTGGGGGGGGATATGCTTCCAGTGTGCAGTAGATTCCAGTTAATTGGGATGCATCGGCCCCACTTATATGAAGCTTTATCCCAAAGAGCTGATTTGTGATATTCTTCAAGAATTGTTCCAAAACAATTGTTGGCTCACTTAACCGATGGCCCAATTAACCAAAATGAAGTGTATATATTTCATAACAATGGACATTGCAGAGTAGTAGACCAACAACAAGACACATAGCAATTTATTACTTTTTAATTTCAGTTTCTCTTGATCAAAAATTATACTGTTTTATCAAGTAAAAGTGTAAATGTTTTAACTCATGTGCTTCTTTTCTTATGTGTGTGAAGAGAATGAAGGTATCTTGTCTAAAGTATACAATGTTTATCATTGTACTTTTTCTTTAGGATTATTAGTATTTTGAAAACTTTTATATGACAGAGGATGTTGCTGTTACAAAAGCAAGTGTTTGTGCTATTAAAGGTGTTTTAATTAATACTTTGCCAAGGTAAAGGGAAAGACACAAATCAAGTATTCTAAAATCGAGCAATCATATGCAGCATTTACTGAATCTATATCACAAACAGAATATTAGAATTTTCCAAAGACACTTGTCCTAGGAACAGTTTGTGACACAAAGGTCTTGGCTACATAGTCTAGTTCTATTTCATCTCTTCAGTCTTAGTAGGTGTTATAGCAAGTTTTCAGATTTGCTGCATGATGCAAGGAACCCAAAGTAAATAACCAAACGGCCTTCTGTTTCTGTTTAGTTATTAGAGTGACTGTTCAAAATCTACATCAGATGGGTGCGGTCATCTTAATATATCCTGCCCCCATGAGAAATGACCAAACTTCTGAGGCTTCTCAACCCCCCCCCTTCCCCTCCTTCAAAAAGGAAACAAAAAAAGCCACCACATGAGAGACATTCTCTTTTCATGGTGTGTGAAAGACAATTAATTGTACTTTATGGTTGTTTATACTATTGTTAAGTATCATTTCATTTCAAAAAATGTTTGTATTTCAGCTTAAAAAAATTCCTAAAAATGGAAGTTAGGCAGAGCAAATATTTCCCTGTAATCTTAAATTTTGTTAATCGTGAATTTCTTTATTTCTTTCTGCCCAGTATTGTTGTTAAACATCGTTATGTTCCATACATATTTGTATCAGCTTGAAAATGGAGAAAAGAAAAATTTGAAAATAGAAGTTAGATTAAGCAAAGGTTTTCCTCATAATCATACTTTTTTTTTCTTTGCAATGTTCCCAAGTGAACTGTATTGTTATCAAATGTTATTCTCCCTCATAAATGTTGCATTTCTGCTTGATAAGGGTAGAAAACTTTTCCAAAAATAAAAGTAACAAAGCCAGAAAATTTGTAAGAATTGATTCATGGTGTTCAAAAGTATTCATCCTCTCAAAATTACACAGGTGTTTTTTTAAAATAGTGAAAACTTTGATATCATGCATTCATGATCTGCATGCTGAAAGAAGATGGATGAAATTATAGTCATCCGAGAGCATTAAAAAAGAAAGAAAGAAAAGCGACAATGAAAAAATGGGAAGAAAAGATATAATTGTTGAAAGAAAAATTAGTCAATGAATGATGTGCAGCTGCAGTCAATGAAATATAAATATGGCTGTGAACGTGTTCATAAGAAAGGAAGACTTGCTAGCAGCAGGAAACTTAAGCTGATGTATTAGCAAGTGCAATAACAAAATAAAACAAGAAAAAAACTCTGTATGTGAAACCAGGCAGGGATCGCATTCCGCCTAAAATTCCTAAAATTCCTAATATTTTGTGACCCTCCTTAAATTCCTAAAATTATACCTAAAATTTACTATTCTTCCTAAAATGTTCGTAAGCTTATTTTATTAAAAATACAACTGTTATTAACGCCAATAAATTTACCATTATGGTAAGGTAAAAAGACCTGTTATTGTAGAAACACAACCTATATACTGCATTGCTGAAAGGAGGGAAAATGACGCCATCGAGATGCACATGCTTCGGGGCGGGGGCGCTCCACCTTTGTGCCTTCGGACAGTTTTCGAGAGTAACAGAGATCTAATGGAAAAGGGGAGGGGTCATTTTCACCCCTGGTTTGCGCTTTGCAGACGAACTCCGTGGCACGCAGAAGATCGTACTTTATTTTTGGACATGCCTCGTGGACCCTCCTCTTTCTGCTGATGTTTTGTTATTGTAAACCGCAGGTGGGTAGAAGCAAAGAGGAAACATGTGGTCTCCTTCCGTAACCTCTGGTAATGATAATGGGATGGTAGCTGAGTGTTATCGTGGCAGGCAGTAGAGCACGTGATCATTGACCTTCGATCGTGCGTCGGCGAGAGAGACCTTCGATGCACAATATATCTCGGCTCCGACTCGCTTTGACTGAACTTGCGCGAGATGCGTATGATAGTTTCTGGTTTTGCGTCTTTTATGGTGTTCTCTGTGCTGTGTGCAGGTTCTGTTCTCTAGTGGTGACTTGCTTTTTTTTTTTCTATCTTCTGACATCCTCTCAGCCAAACTTTGGGAAGTTCTCTGGTTTTGCAATATTGGAACGTGTTTTTGAACTTCCCTTTCATTTTCTGGTTAGTAATACAAGTGTTTAAGATGCCTAAATCCAAAACGAAATTTCAAGATGCGTGGCTCGCCAAAGAATTGGACGGAGTGAAGTTGAAAGAATGGTGTTCTGCAACTGAAACAATATTTTCTGCTAAGTGTATATTGTGTTCAGAAATTTTCAATATTTCTAATAGTAGCTTTTCACAAGTAAAAGCGCATCATAAAGGGAAAAAAACATTTGCAGAAATTCCAAAGTAAATTTCAAAATAAGTCCATCCTGTGAAAGCCCTTTGGAGGACGGGATCTTCAGCCTGAAACAAATATTAGTGAAGTACTGAGTCATGATTTACAGCTGGCTAAAGTCGAAGCATTATGGGCCATGAAAGTTGCTAAGGACAATATGTCTTTTGTTTCATGCACTGAAACAGTTGAACTTTTCAAAGAAATGTTTCCTGATTCTGCTATTGCAGCCAAAATTCAACTTAAAGAAAAAAGTTGCTTATGTGATATCACATGGATTGTCAAAATATTTTGAAGAGGATTTAAAAAGACATTGCATCTAGTAGCCCAGGAAAGGTTACTATAGCATTTGATGAAACTACAAATACACAAGTGAAACGGCAGTTGGATGTGTATCTCAGGTACTGGTCTTCAGAAATAAATTCAGTTTCTTGCCGATACCTAACAAGCATTTTTCTGGGTCATGCAACAGCAGATATTTTGCTAAAAGAAATTCTTGATGTGTTATCATCCTTCAATATTTCGTTGAACAGAATTATTTGTGTATCCATGGGCAGCCCAAATGTAAATAAGTGCTTTTTACGCAAATTCAATGAAGTTGTAAAACAAGAAACAGGCCGGTAATCTTTGGAACTAGGTTTTTGCAACCTGCATGTTGTTAGTAATGCATTTAAAAATTTTTTGACAAGCTTAAATATAGATTTTGACGAATTTGCTACTGATATGCATTACTTTTTAAAGAGTAGTGCTGCAAGACGAGAGGATTATAAATCTGTCGAGGATATAACATTAGTCACAGCCAAATTTCTTTTTTGCGGCATGTCAGCAACAGATGGTTAACCATTGGTTCTGTAGTCCAAGAGGCTCTTGGATCAATGGCTAAATATTACAGAATATTTTTTTAACTTCTTGCCATCTCAAAAAATATTTGAGAAACAACTACGCAATTCGGCAAGGTATAAAAGGATTCACTGTTTCCTGAAAAATGAGCTAACTCCTTGCTATTTAGCATTAATTTCATTTTCACACCAAAATTTTGAAAAGTTTTCATTATGTTATCAGAGTGAAGAACCAAAAATACACCAGTTATATTCTGATTTAAATACTTTAATGAGGAATGTTATGGCTCAGTTTATCCAAGATGATGTTATTGCAGGGAAATTTGGAGAAGACCTAAAGAATGTAGATTTTGAAAACAAAAATTCATGGAAAAAACTAGGGGAGTTAGAAGTTGGTATGAAGACAAAAAATCTCCTCAGGAATGTTCAGGAGACCAGGCAGAAATTATTTCTCTTAGATGTAAGATCATCACTAATTGCAACCACAAAATATTTAAAGTCAAATTTGCCATTCTGCAATCAAAAGCTAAGAGACATAGAAGTTTTAAAGGTAAAAGAACCAAAGAAAGAGTCAACTCAACTTTCAGTCACTGAAGGACTTTCGGAAATAACCAGAATTTCAAGTGTTTTGCATCTTTCTGAGGAACAAATTGATAGAGTAAGAGAAGAGTGGAAACTTTTAAATTGCGATAAGCCAACTCTAGATGAACTCGTAAAATTTTCAGAGGAAGGGCATATTCCAGTGCGGATTGATCATTACTGGTGTAATATGTTTAGTATTAAAGACTCTAGCAGAAAAGAAAAATACTCAAATCTTGCTAAAGTCATCAAGTCAATTTTAGTTTTACCTCATGGTAATGCTGATGCAGAAAGAGGATTTTCGGTTAACACTGCTCTGTTAAGGAAGGACAAGGCTAACTTAAAAGACTCAACTATAACATCATTAAGAATAGTTAAAGGGGCCATTAAACACTATGGATATGTAAGTAAAATTCCCATAACAAGAAATTTGTTAAATAGTGTTCGTGATTCACATAAATTTTATAAAGAGTATGTTGATAAGCTGAAGGAAGAAGAATCAAAAAAGGTAAAAGAAAGGAAGCAGAAAGAGAGGGAAAATAAGGAAAAGCAGCTAGAGAAAAAAAGAAAAGCTGAATTTGATGACAAAATAAAAGAAAATGATGCAGAAATAAATAGACTTAAAAAAGATAAAGATGCCTCCTTAGCAGTAATTCAAGAGGGAACAGAAAGAATGAGAAAAGCTGTAGAAAAACAAAATACTGTTGAAATAGCAGTTGCCTCTAACTTGATCATACAAGGTTCAGCTGAAATAAAGAAAACTGAAAGTAAATTAGTTGTGGTGTAAGCAGAAAAAGATAGGTTTATCAGGAAAAAGTTAAAACAATAATATGAAAAAAGTAATTCCGTGAACAATTGTACATAGTTCTTGGTTTTCAATTACTTTTTAGGATATTGTAATTTAATGTGAAACCTGAAAACTTTACTGTGAAAATCGTGAATTGCTTCTGGTTCAACAGCATATTAATGTTCAAAGTGAAACTTTAATGTGGTAAATATACTTGAATATGATAATAACACGTGAAAAGATAAGAACTGAACATTAGAAGTAAATCATACTTAAACTTTAGACATTAGACGTTATGCAAAAAATTTGGGTGTGAACTTCGACCATATATACTAATGGACTGCGCATTGGCAATAGCTGCATCAAAGCCGCCATGGCTCCAACATTGGGCACGTCATCATCCGACTCCAAATTTCATGTAAAAATGCTGTTATGATTACTAATTTACACTGCAGAACTTCAGTGTTTTCAGTGTATTATGTGAATGCGCCTCATATGTAATGAAAATTCTTCAGGTAAGTTTACTTATGAGCTATATACATGCATGATCGGGTTGTTTACATTTCGTGATTTATAATGTGATGAAAATTTGCGATGAATTTGGAACATGCATTCCATTTTTTTCTTAAGTTACTATATTTTTATATCAATAGCTGCAAGTTTCTGGTTAAGTAATTGAACTTTATTGACTTAGGTATTTAATTCGTTTCTTACCCATGAAAAATCATAGAACTTCCTTTACTATATCGCTCAGAGCAACCATAAGCACAGCAGGTGTAACCCATCTTTTTGACTGATGTCATGTGATTTTATGTTGGAGCCAGAAATTTTGATGTCATGCACAGTCTATCAGTATATATAGTTGAGAGGTGTGAAGCAAACTCTTTACAATGTATACAAAGTTGTTTTACTAGATGTATACAAATATACATCTAGTTTTTATTGAAATACACTCCTAAAATTTTCCTAAAATTTTTCTAAAAATTCCTAAAATTCCTACCTAAAATTTTCCAGAAGTATGCTATGATCCCTGAACCAGTATCTTTTAAAACACTTTATTTTGTTTTGAATTCAGTAATTTTATAGTGTAAATACAGTGATGTGCTGCAGTTTAATATTTACTGATGCATAAATTACAGTAAACAATTCCATCGCACTCATGTGGCATTATATTCACACTTTTTCCCCGGAGCATTTCAATTTTTCATCCGATTAGAAAAGACTACTTTTTTTCTCTTCATCAGTCCCATTATGGTAATTGTCCTTTATTAGAAATGCAGTGCAAAACAGCTGTTTTAAAGTAATTTATAATATTGCTTACACATAAATCATGTTATGCTGTGAGTTTTCTTAACCTGTGGATGTGAAACATATTTCATATACTTAAATTTTTAAATTATTATTCCATTCAAGCTTTTTTAAAGTTCGATTTTTGTTTTCATTTTGTTTAACAGAACTTTGGTAGACACAGTTTATGCATTGAAGGATCAAATACAAGAATTAAAATCAGTGAGTATCTTAATTTCTGTAATACTTTGAAAGTACTGTTATGAAAAGTAAAAAGAATTCTTAATGACATATTAGAATTCTACACACAAAAGTTATGTGACAAACATTTAATGGAGGAACATTTCATTAATAACATCTACCTTCCCCCAGCGTTAGAGTGAATGAAGATGACGTGTTTATTCAGTTGTTGCTAGATTTGAGGTGTTTCCAAATAAAGGGAATATGATATGATGAGTCCAAATTACAAGGAGTAATATAAAGGCAAATTTCTAAACTTATGCAAAACTTGAGTGATTGCTGATTCATGAAAGAGACAATACATTTTGTATTTAACCAATGGAGAACTGCAGACATGTTACTTAAAGATAATGAGATATTAAGAAACAAAATAAAACAAGAAAAAATCATTGGAAATATATAAAAGGATTTAATATTTAAAAGCATTTAATATTTCTTAGCATTGGAAATATGTTCAGTCAAACACAGATTAATACTGCAGCATGTGCTTCCAATGTAATAAGTTAAGCCTTGCAAAGTGTTGACTGGGGTGGAATAAACACCTGGTGAAACAAAAGGTTAATTGAATCCCTATAATTAAGAATCAGTTTGACAAGTTGGGAAGGCAGTTTGAATGCTAGGAAGCATCCAAAGGTATTAAAGATTCTGCAAAGTTTGTAAGAGTAGGAAGGTTCGAAACATGGTGGCACTTAAACAAGGTTGGGAGAGATGGGTTTCAAAGATTAAACTAGTGACTTTTTTCAAGATTCAAAGTTAAGAATCAACCTTTGGATTAACCTTTTACCTGCCAGTGTTCCTGTTTGGGAACATTGGCAAGTGAAAAGTTAATCCATTGAACTTTTCAATTAAAAAATCGGAAAAAAGCATTCAGTAATTTTTTTTTTTTAAATTGCTGAATATGCTTTATATTTTTTAGCAATTTTTATTTTGCCTTCCATTAAAAAAAATAAAAATCTGAAAATTTCCCAAAACTCAGTTTTCTCTTATTTTTATACCTGTCATAAACACTTTATAATTTTGATTCATAAAAAACATTGAATTTCTTTTATATTCACTGGAGCAAAAGGGTTGAGTTTATGTTGTGATCACATAAATTTTTATATTTCTTAATTCATTAGTGAGAACAAGTGTCTTTTTTTTTTTTTTTTTTACGAACATTTCCTTTTAGCTCCTTACCCAAAGACCTTGTAACTGAACTTTGACACTTAGTATTGGTTAACTCCATAAAATCTATGATGATGGGCAGGATGATTATGTAAGCACTATCCTCGGGGCAAAGCTAACCTGACTATGCAGTTAAAGCTACGGAGTGTGTACTTTCACTGCATAATGTACAGTAGTACCAGTTTAAAAACTCCTGTCTAAGCTTGAACTGAGACCTAAAAAAGCACATGGATATATACACTGAAGAGCAATTGAATTAGAGATACCTGTCTAGTAACGTGTAGCACCACCTTTCGCCCTGATGACAGTGGTGATTCGTCTCGGCATGGACTCGACAAGACACCAGGAGCGTTGGGAAGTCATACGGATCCCCGACCCCTGAACAAGCTCCCACAGTTCACGAAGACTTGAGATTTGATGGAGGGGGATCAGAGCCTCGAACATCTCTCTCGATGGCATCCCAGATGTGCTCAATGGGATTGAGGTCAAGTGACCCAGCTGGCCAAGAAAGCGAGGTCACGTTGGTGGAGTGTTCATCCAACCATTCGGATACAATTCGGGAGCTATGGCACAGTGCATTGTCTTGTTGCAGGATGACACCCCTAGTGGGATGCCGAAGACGCACAAGCGGGAGCAAATGGTCGTCCAGAATATCCTGGTAACGTTGACCTGTGAGGGACAATGTCACACGTACCAGGGGTCCCATTTCAGTCCACGTAAACAGTCCCCAGATGAGAATGCCACCCCCACCAGCTTTAATGAGTACCCTGCTGGCAAGAAGGATCCATCGCTTCATGTGGTTTGCACCGTACTCGTATCCTGCAATCCGCATGTACCAACATGAATCTCTACTCATCAGTCCAGGCAACATTTTTCAACATGTCTAGGGTCCAGTGGCAATGTTCCCGCACTCATGCTAATCTTTGCGCCCTGTGATATGCGGTCAGCAGCGGTACCCTCGTGGGACGATGGCTTCTGTACCCCATAGCGAGGAGATGGTTCTGGATGGTGTGGCTGCTTACACGCTTTTTGTGCACCAGCGTTAAATTGCCGAGTGATTTCTTGCACTGTGGCCCGTCTATCCGCTGTTACAATGCCAGCTAGCCAACGATGACCCCGTTCATCCACACGCTGTTGTCCACGGCAGTTGGCCCTTGCAGGGATGGTTTTACCGGATTCGACGTACTCACGGTGCACCCGTGACACAGTGGCTCGTGAAAATCCCAGTGGCTGCACGACTTCCGAGATGGAGTGACCCATTCGTCGGGCCCCGACAATTTGCCGACGATCAAATGCGCTTAGATCCTTCGTCTTACCCATACTGCATCAGACTCTTACTGATTCCCGTCGCATCACTCCTTATAATGTTGGATCGCTGCATACGACATGTGGTTTCCGTTTACAGGGCCGCCCACAGCGCCACATTTGCATAGCGCCAGCTGTCTCTAATTCAATTGCTCTTCAGTGTAGATGTTCTAAATGTCGTACCTACGTACATAAAAAAATGAAGATCCCAGTTTCAGTCGTGTTTCTAAAAATTACAAATATTCACATTTTTGCAACGTCGTTGTCGCTTTTGTTTTGCTTCAAAGAGGCTATACAGTATTCATGGGGGATGTTTACTGCGAGCAGGAGAGGAGAATTGTGTTAGCCTAAGGGTAAGGGGGAGATAAAGGCTTAGCGGTCACTAAGCTTGCTCCTTTCTTCATATTTACTGTTTTAAAATACTCATTCAGAAATCGTTTGTCTGGCGGTCGGCAAGGTTGAGAAGGTGTGAGGTTTGAAGGGAGACATCATGGTGGAACGCGGGAAGTTTCCTTTTGGGAAGGGTCCACGACATATGACTCTCCGTTAGTGAGCAGAGAAATACTGAAACACAAGCAATATCTTAGTTGTAAATGAGTTTATGACACCTCTATTCATAGTGTACTGTGGAATTAACTTTTTTAAAGGTCTTATAGAGGTTATTATTCATAAAAGTTGGTGGTCAAATTTTCGAACTAAAGCCTAGTTCGTCATCAGGACTACGGCACAGGGAAGATGTTAGACTTCTGCTCATTCCACCCTGATTATATTAAATCGAATACGGCGAGACAATGTTTGGTCCTGGTCTCTTCAGCTACTCAAAAAGATCTTCACAAAGAAGAATTAAAAGAAATATTGGCAGAAAACAATTACCCCTCCCCATATGTTGAGAAAATATTTAGACAAGTGCCAAAAAAAGAAGCAGGAAATAAACAACTTCAAATTCACCAGCAAAATTGCGTACCACAAGGGACTTTCCGAAAAACTGAAGAGGATCGGAGCAAAATATAATATCAGGCTTGCTCCAGATCTAAATAACAAATTAAAGAAATTCCTGCCAGCTTTAAAGCAGAAAGAAGTGGACATCCAATTGCAAGAAGGAGTAATATATTGCATCGACTGTAACTGTGGACTCAGCTATATAGGAGAAACAGGGAGAAATATTAAAGTCCGAGTGAAAGAACAGCAAGCAGCTATTAGGAACATTAGTAACAAAACAGGGCTAGACAGACATATACAAGCAAGTGGACACTCCATAAATTGGGACTCAGTAAGAATAATCACCCACCAGTCAAACTTAGTAAAGAGGAAACTAGAAGAAAGGATCAAAATAGCAAGAAGAAGAAGAAGTACCACAATTAACGATAATTGCGGTTGGACTCTTCCAACTGAGTGGCAGCAACTACTCTAGTGATGTAGTCCTGATGACAAACTAGGCTTTAGTTGGAAAATTTGACCACCAACTTTTATGAATAATAACCTCTATAAGACCCGTAAAAAAGTTAATTCCACAGCTATATCTTGTCGGTAAATCGGTTCATAGTACTGGCAGTGCCATTGTTACAGTTTCATCAAAATACTGTTCACATGAACCCGTTGGAATAGTCAAATTATTTTCAAGAGCCAAGAAAAACAGGATTGGCATTCTATAACACTACCTTATTCAGAGATACACTGCCGGACAATTGCTAAGGACGGATGATAATAGCAACAATAGCAACCATAAAATGGAAGGCAGGAAAATGTGGAAATTAGCATAAGTGCGGGATACAGTAAGACGTGTTGTGCGTATGCAAATTTTGGATTGGCGAACTTGTTCGTGACGTCATAGCGCTGATAAGAGATATAAAGAATTTGACGCATATTGACCATTGTTGTTCAAACATAAAGTTGAAAGGGAAAGAATCAATTGACGAACTTGCAATTTTCAGTATGTCGTCCCAACATCACCTAGATGATTTTACGCGTGGCCGTATTATTGGCAAGACTGAAGAAGGGCGAAAAATAACAGATGTTGCCAGGGAGTTCGACGTCAGCCACAGTGTTGTTTCAAGGCTTTGGAAATAATTTCAAACAAATGGAGAGTGTAGCAAACGTCACGGGGGAGGTCGTGTTCGCAGTACGACACCTGAAGAAGATCGGTACATAGTGCTATCAACAAAAAGACACCGGCGCAGCACAGCTAGTGAGGTAGCAAATCAGTTTATGGCTGCTACTGGCAAGCGGATCTCCCGAAAAACTGTCGCCAGACGTTTGCATGAAGGAGGACTATACGCCCGCCGTCCTGTTGCGTGCATCCCATTATCCAGACGTCACCGTACCGCCCGTTTGCAATGGTGCCATCAACATCGCAATTGGACTGATAACGACTGGTCTGCTGTCCTCTTCTCAGATGAGAGTAGATACAGTCTATCGTCTGATTGTCGACGACAACTGATCTGGCGTGATAGTGGTACTGCATATTTTCCAGCAAACATACAGGAAAGGGACCGATATCCGACATGTAGTGTCATGGTATGGGCTGGCATCATGATCAATGGCCGTACGTCCCTCTATGTGCTTCCAACTGGGACTATGACTGGCCAACCATACATTAATGATGTTCTGCTACCTCATGTTCGCATGTTCCGTGGTGCTGTCGGTGATAGATTCATTTTCATGGACGACAACGCAACATGTCATCAAACAGTCGCTGTCCAGGAGTGTCTTGAGAGCGAGGATATTCAACGCCTCGTATGGCCAGCACGTTAACCAGATCTGAATCCCATTGAAAATGTGTGGGATGCTTTGGGGAGGAGTCTTGCTGGTCGCCAATGCCCTCCAATAAACAAGGACACCCTCATCCGTGCACTGACAGAAGAATGGGATAAATTACCCCAACAGCTGCTTGATAATGTTGTGCAAAGCATGACACGACGTGTGGAATCTTGCATCGCCCTCCATGGTGGCCATATCCCGTATTGACATCTTACGCCGGAACGCCTGCGGACGGTAATTGCATTTTTTTCACGTTTACGTATTATGCACAAAATGGCCTGTTTGTCCCTTGAACACGTTCCAAAGCCTTCTGGATTTCAGAGCACAATAAATTGTCTTTCTTGTAATGTCCTGGCATTCTGACATTATTTTATTTCACTTGGCATCCAACCACACTTACTTTTTTATGCGCTATATAGCCATTTATGATCCGTCCTTAGCAATTGTCCAGCAGTGTATAATGAAGATATGAAAAGTGTTGATTTCTTCTCGGTAGCTATTATCGTAAACTATGCAGCAGAAAGTGATGGTATAACTGGTTCACTAATGTACCGAACACATCCTTGGTGCCAAGCAGGATCTCGTATTGTGAACTCCATAAAAAATGTGCTTTCGTATTTGGACTTCCAAAGACGAATAAAGGTCCCTATGAATCTTCACCAGAAAGAACGCTTGTCAACTCGCCCTACACCCAGCAGCCCCGTTCCACATGCTTCTCGAACATCTGACACCCACTATCTTGTATCCTCTTTACACGGATGCTTTGTAATTTGACAGTGTAAAAAAAAAAGACAAAATCAACATTGTGTCCCAGCTTACCATAGGCATGTTACTATGGTATAGTAAGGAACAAAATAAATAAAATTCATTATTTCAAATACACTATGCGAACAAAAGTATTTCGACACCTCTATATATGCAAATAAATGTGCATCTATAGTAACACACACGCACACACACAGAGAAAGTTGGAAGTTGTATATAAACAAGAGTGTTAGCACATCTGTCAGACTGCACTGGAAGCAACTATGCTGCACGGAACTGAACTGATGGACTCTGAAAGGGGCAGGGAAGCTGGTTGCCTGTGAATAAGAAATCATTCCATGGCATTTTCTCTCTCCTGGGATTTCCCAAATCCACTGTTACTAATATTCTTCATCAATGGAAAGCAGATGGTGCCACTAGATCAAACCCGTACTCTTACAGGCCACACAAACTGAGTGATCCTGCCATGCGAAATTTACCATAGAACGTGAAGGCATGCACATCCTCTGCCACAGGCCTACCCAGCGACTTTGAATAAGCCACATGAAAAAACAAACCATTGGGATTGCATGACTAAGTTTACCATGCTAGGTCAGCTACACACAAGGCCTGCATCATTCCAAGCAATGCCAAACTGTGGCTGCTGTGGTGCCTCACTCACCATTCATGGACAACAGAAAAGTGAAAGAAGGTCGTGTGGATAAATTACTCACACTACTCACTCTTTTGTCTGCCCAAGGAACGCCGTCAGGTGGACTTCATTGGCCCTATACTCAAGTTTAGAGGACGCAATGTGATGGTGTAGAGATGTTTCTGCCTGCAAGACCTTTGGTTGTGGGGATGTTCAACCTAACGGTTGCCAGTTATGAAGATATTCTGATCAATGCTGCACTACCTCTGCTGTGGCAGTACTTCAGTACAGGTCCTTGTCTGTTTAGCAAATTTGGGTACCTTTCCACTCTGCAACACCTGTCCAGGCTGGGTTTGTGAAGCAGTGACAGGTGTTAGAGCAGTTTGTGGAGCAGGGACAGGATGTCCAGGTGTTGGATAGGCCAACCTAAAGTCCCTATCTAAATCCCATAGAACATACATGGGGCAAGCAGGAATGCTGAATCCAATCTCATTAGTTAAGACATTACTCTACAGCAAGTGAGCTTACTTTGTGGCAAGTTACAGCTAATCAATTATTATCATCGTAAATTAAAAGTACAAGAACTAACCATTAAAACTAAAATTGTAATTTTTAATCCCTAATATATATATATGGGATGTAAGGTCAGGTGATGCGTAACATCACAGCCTCTCCTTGACAAATGTCAACCCCGCCTTCTCGTGGTGCATCCTGTTCCCACTAAAAGGGCTCTGACGACCGCCAATAGCGGTATAACTATACCATCGGGATTAGAGGAAATGCTATCCCACACTCACCAACCCGCTTGGCCAGCGTGGTGAGTTATGGCCAAACCCCTCCAAAATGACTCCACAACTTAAATCTTGGCCCTCAGTCTCCGGCAGCTGGAATGTACCTGGCCAAGGCAGCGGCCAGTGCGACATGAAGGCAGAGGGATCTAAGAATCCCGGAGGACCGGACTAGGCTGCCATCTGATGCTGACCTTGGCAACGTACAATGGACGCTCCCTATCTTCTGATTCAAGGCTTCTTGAATTGGAAGAGGAACTACAAAGGATCAAGTGGGACATCATGGGGCTAAGTGAGGTAAGGAGAAAAGGAGAAGATCTCATCGAACTGAAAAGTGGACATCTCTTCTACTATCGTGGGACAGATACTGGCAGAACTAGTGGTGTTGGATTTATAATAAACAAGAAACTGAAGGATAAAGTTGTAGAAGTTGAAAGTTCCTCTGACAGAGCTGCACGGCTTGTTATCCAACTATCGAGAAGATACCAGGCTCAGATTATTCAAACATATGCACCCACCACAAGTCATCCTGAAGAAGAAATTGAAGAATTTTATGAGGAAATTTGTCATCTAAATAATAAAGGTAAGCAGCACTTGAAAATAATTATGGGAGATTTCAATGCAAAAATAGGGCAACGGCAACAGAATGAAACTTCAGTAGGTAAATTCGGTCACGGCAACAGAAACCAGCGTGGAAATACTCTCGTTGAGTTTGCAGAGGCAGAAGGGTTTTTCATCTTGAACTCCTTCTTCAAGAAAAAGCCACACAGGAAATGGACATGGAGACATCCAAATGGGACGACAAGTGAAATTGATTTTATTATGTGTAACAAAAAATTCGTCATAGAAGACTGCAGTGTGCTAAACAAGTTCAACACAGGTAGTGACCATAGATTGGTGAGATGTAAGATGCACCTCAACACTAAACTTGAACGTGGCAAGCTCATAAGACAAACAAAATCTATTGACATAACCAACCTTAAAAAACACCATAATACCTTCAAGTTGGAACTGAAGAACAGGTTCTCTGCTTTAGAAGGCCTAACATCGGAAGAAGTGGACATCTCTGAAGTTAACAGAAAAGTAACCAAAGCTCTTATGGAAACAGCAACAAAATTAGCTGGGTCTAAGAACAAGTTGCATGTAAATAAATTATCAGGAAAAACGAAAATGTTGATGCAAAAAGAAGAGAGATGAGGACAATTAAAGAAGATGTGACTTCCAAAGTGGAATATATAGAGCTATGCAAGACAGTACGAAAAAGTATCACTGAAGACGTAAGAAAATTCAACTGTGAACTAGTGAGGAAAGCAATTGAAAACAACCAAAGCCTAAAGATAGCAAAGGGACATTTCAGTAAGGGAAGAAAACAGATTATGGCACTGAGAAAAGAAGATGGTTCTGTAACAAGAAATAGAGGCGAAATTTTGACAAGAGTGAAAGATTTCTACTCCAAATTATATGAAAGGGATGATACATGCACTCCAGACATCATGAAAGATACCAGTACCAGAGTTCCTCCAGTCCTTCCAGCAGAAGTTGCACATGCAATCAAGAACATGAAGCGGGGAAAAGCTCCAGGAGAAGATGGAATTACTGTAGACATCATACAAGAAGCAAGTGGAGAAATCGAAACAGTACTCGCCCAAATTTTCACTCGATGCCTTAATGAAGGAAAGATTCCTGAGGATTGGAACAACGCTATAATGATCCTGCTACATAAGAAAGGTGACATTGAGGATATCGGAAACTACAGACCTATCAGCCTCCTATCAGTAGTTTATAAAATCTTCACTAAAGTTCTTTCACACCGCTTGAAGGTAACACTGGACATGGCTCAACCGAGAGAACAAGCTGGATTCAGGAGTGGCTACAGCACAATAGATCATATCCATGTGCTGAGAGAACTAATTGAAAGAGCGAGGGAATATGAACTTCCATTGTGCATGGCTTTTATCGATTATGAAAAAGCCTTTGATTCGGTGAAACCATCAGCAGTTACAATGGCTCTGAAAACCTGCGGTATTGAAGATGCATACATTAATATTATTAATAACATCTATGAAAATGCAAGTGCAAAGATTAGGCTGTTTGAAAATACAACACACATAAAAATTGGAAAGGGAGTGAGACAAGGTGACACCATATCTCCGAAGCTCTTTAATGCCACATTGGAGGGTGTTTTTCAGTCGCTGAGCTGGGAAAACAAGGGGATAAAGATTAATGGAGATTATCTAACCCACCTTCGTTTTGCTGATGACGTAGTCGTTTTTGCAACTAGCCCATCAGAGCTGCAGAGTATGATCCAGGAACTTGCTGACAAGAGTAAAGAAGTGGGATTAAAAATGAACTTTCAGAAGACAAAAGTGATGTTCAATGCTTTTACAAGAAATGAAGATTTATCGATTGATGGAGAAAAGCTGGAGATAACAGACACGTACGTTTATCTTGGACAGCAGATATCAAGTGAGGGTCACATTGATGAAGAAATTAATCGGCGTACAAAACTTGCCTGGAGAGCTTTTGGAAGAAACAGCATAATTTTCAAGAGCAATATGCCATTATGTCTTAAAAGAAAAGTGTTTGATCAATGCATCCTTCCAGTGCTTACGTATGGTGCAGAGACGTGGACCTTAACTAAAAGAGACATACAAAGGCTGCAGACAACTCAAAGAGCCATGGAGAGGTGCATACTTGGTGTAACCAGGAGAGATAAGAAGAGGAACTCGTGGATCCGAAAAATGACAAGAGTGGAAGACATCATGATCAGAGTTAAATCCCTGAAATGGCAATGGGCTGGACATACTGCCAGAAGGACAGATCATCGATGGACAGCCGAAATTTTAGATTGGATTCCAAGGGACAGGAAAAGGCCCAGAAGAAGACCACATGGGAGATGGGTGGATGAAATTCGAAAGTATGCAGGGGTGACATGGAGGAGACTGGCACAAGACAGACCGTTGTGGAGGAAACTTGGGGAGACCTTCGTCCAGCAGTGGATTGATAATGGTTGACAATGATGATGATGATGATGATGATATATATATATATATATATATAGACAAATGTCAACCCCGCCTTCTTGTGGTGCATCCTGTTCCCACTAAAGGGGCTCTGACGACCGCCAATAGCGGTATAACTATACCATCGGGATTATAGGAAATTCTATCCCACACTCACCAACCCGCTTGGCCAGCGTGGTGAGTTATGGCCAAACCCCTCCAAAATGACTCCACAACTTAAATCTTGGCCCTCAGTCTCCGGCAGCTGGAATGTACCTGGCCAAGGCAGCGGCCAGTGCGACATGAAGGCAGGGGGTGCTAAGAATCCCCGGAGGACCGGACTAGGCTGCCATCTGATGCTGACCTTGGCAACGTACAATGGATGCTCCCTATCTTCTGATTCAAGGCTTCTTGAATTGGAAGAGGAACTACAAAGGATCAAGTGGGACATTGTGGGGCTAAGTGAGGTAAGGAGAAAAGGAGAAGATCTCATTGAACTGAAAAGTGGACATCTCTTCTACTATCGTGGGACAGATACTGGCAGAACTAGTGGTGTTGGATTTATAATAAACAAGAAACTGAAGGATAAAGTTGTAGAAGTTGAAAGTTCCTCTGACAGAGCTGCACGACTCGTTATCCAACTCTCGAAAAGATACCAGGCTCAGATTATTCAAACTTATGCACCCACCACAAGTCATCCTGAAGAAGAAATTGAAGAATTTTATGAGGAAATTTGTCATCTAAATAATAAAGGTAAGCAGCACTTGAAAATAATTATGGGAGATTTCAATGCAAAAATAGGGCAACGGCAACAGAATGAAACTTCAGTAGGTAAATTCGGTCACGGCAACAGAAACCAGCGTGGAAATACTCTCGTTGAGTTTGCAGAGGCAGAAGGGTTTTTCATCTTGAACTCCTTCTTCAAGAAAAAGCCACACAGGAAATGGACATGGAGACATCCAAATGGGACGACAAGTGAAATTGATTTTATTATGTGTAACAAAAAATTCGTCATAGAAGACTGCAGTGTGCTAAACAAGTTCAACACAGGTAGTGACCATAGATTGGTGAGATGTAAGATGCACCTCAACACTAAACTTGAACGTGGCAAGCTCATAAGACAAACAAAATCTATTGACATAACCAACCTTAAAAAACACCATAATACCTTCAAGTTGGAACTGAAGAACAAGTTCTCTGCTTTAGAAGGCCTAACATCGGAAGAAGTGGACATCTCTGAAGTTAACAGAAAAGTAACCAAAGCTCTTATGGAAACAGCAACAAAATTAGCTGGGTCCAAGAACAAGTTGCATATAAATAAATTATTAGGAAAAACGAAAATGTTGATGCAAAAAGAAGAGAGATGAGGACAACTGAAGAAGATGTGACTTCCAAAGTGGAATATATAGAGCTATGCAAGACAGTACGAAAAAGTATCACTGAAGATGTAAGAAAATTCAACTGTGAACTAGTGAGGAAAGCAATTGAAAACAACCAAAGCCTAAAGATAGCAAAGGGACATCTCAGTAAGGGAAGAAAACAGATTATGGCACTGAGAAAAGAAGATGGTTCTGTAACAAGAAATAGAGGCGAAATTTTGACAAGAGTGAAAGATTTCTACTCCAAATTATATGAAAGGGATGATACATGCACTCCAGACATCATGAAAGATACCAGTACCAGAGTTCCTCCAGTCCTTCCAGCAGAAGTTGCACATGCAATCAAGAACATGAAGCGGGGAAAAGCTCCAGGAGAAGATGGAATTACTGTAGACATCATACAAGAAGCAAGTGGAGAAATCGAAACAGTACTCGCCCAAATTTTCACTCGATGCCTTAATGAAGGAAAGATTCCTGAGGATTGGAACAACGCTATAATGATCCTGCTACATAAGAAAGGTGACATTGAGGATATCGGAAACTACAGACCTATCAGCCTCCTATCAGTAGTTTATAAAATCTTCACTAAAGTTCTTTCACACCGCTTGAAGGTAACACTGGACATGGCTCAACCGAGAGAACAAGCTGGATTCAGGAGTGGCTACAGCACAATAGATCATATCCATGTGCTGAGAGAACTAATTGAAAGAGCGAGGGAATATGAACTTCCATTGTGCATGGCTTTTATCGATTATGAAAAAGCCTTTGATTCGGTGAAACCATCAGCAGTTACAATGGCTCTGAAAACCTGCGGTATTGAAGATGCATACATTAATATTATTAATAACATCTATGAAAATGCAAGTGCAAAGATTAGGCTGTTTGAAAATACAACACACATAAAAATTGGAAAGGGAGTGAGACAAGGTGACACCATATCTCCGAAGCTCTTTAATGCCACATTGGAGGGTGTTTTTCAGTCGCTGAGCTGGGAAAACAAGGGGATAAAGATTAATGGAGATTATCTAACCCACCTTCGTTTTGCTGATGACGTAGTCGTTTTTGCAACTAGCCCATCAGAGCTGCAGAGTATGATCCAGGAACTTGCTGACAAGAGTAAAGAAGTGGGATTAAAAATGAACTTTCAGAAGACAAAAGTGATGTTCAATGCTTTTACAAGAAATGAAGATTTATCGATTGATGGAGAAAAGCTGGAGATAACAGACACGTACGTTTATCTTGGACAGCAGATATCAAGTGAGGGTCACATTGATGAAGAAATTAATCGGCGTACAAAACTTGCCTGGAGAGCTTTTGGAAGAAACAGCATAATTTTCAAGAGCAATATGCCATTATGTCTTAAAAGAAAAGTGTTTGATCAATGCATCCTTCCAGTGCTTACGTATGGTGCAGAGACGTGGACCTTAACTAAAAGAGACATACAAAGGCTGCAGACAACTCAAAGAGCCATGGAGAGGTGCATACTTGGTGTAACCAGGAGAGATAAGAAGAGGAACTCGTGGATCCGAAAAATGACAAGAGTGGAAGACATCATGATCAGAGTTAAATCCCTGAAATGGCAATGGGCTGGACATACTGCCAGAAGGACAGATCATCGATGGACAGCCGAAATTTTAGATTGGATTCCAAGGGACAGGAAAAGGCCCAGAAGAAGACCACATGGGAGATGGGTGGATGAAATTCGAAAGTATGCAGGGGTGACATGGAGGAGACTGGCACAAGACAGACCGTTGTGGAGGAAACTTGGGGAGACCTTCGTCCAGCAGTGGATTGATAATGGTTGACAATGATGATGATGATGATGATGATATATATATATATATATATATAGACAAATGTCAACCCCGCCTTCTTGTGGTGCATCCTGTTCCCACTAAAGGGGCTCTGACGACCGCCAATAGCGGTATAACTATACCATCGGGATTATAGGAAATTCTATCCCACACTCACCAACCCGCTTGGCCAGCGTGGTGAGTTATGGCCAAACCCCTCCAAAATGACTCCACAACTTAAATCTTGGCCCTCAGTCTCCGGCAGCTGGAATGTACCTGGCCAAGGCAGCGGCCAGTGCGACATGAAGGCAGGGGGTGCTAAGAATCCCCGGAGGACCGGACTAGGCTGCCATCTGATGCTGACCTTGGCAACGTACAATGGATGCTCCCTATCTTCTGATTCAAGGCTTCTTGAATTGGAAGAGGAACTACAAAGGATCAAGTGGGACATTGTGGGGCTAAGTGAGGTAAGGAGAAAAGGAGAAGATCTCATTGAACTGAAAAGTGGACATCTCTTCTACTATCGTGGGACAGATACTGGCAGAACTAGTGGTGTTGGATTTATAATAAACAAGAAACTGAAGGATAAAGTTGTAGAAGTTGAAAGTTCCTCTGACAGAGCTGCACGACTCGTTATCCAACTCTCGAAAAGATACCAGGCTCAGATTATTCAAACTTATGCACCCACCACAAGTCATCCTGAAGAAGAAATTGAAGAATTTTATGAGGAAATTTGTCATCTAAATAATAAAGGTAAGCAGCACTTGAAAATAATTATGGGAGATTTCAATGCAAAAATAGGGCAACGGCAACAGAATGAAACTTCAGTAGGTAAATTCGGTCACGGCAACAGAAACCAGCGTGGAAATACTCTCGTTGAGTTTGCAGAGGCAGAAGGGTTTTTCATCTTGAACTCCTTCTTCAAGAAAAAGCCACACAGGAAATGGACATGGAGACATCCAAATGGGACGACAAGTGAAATTGATTTTATTATGTGTAACAAAAAATTCGTCATAGAAGACTGCAGTGTGCTAAACAAGTTCAACACAGGTAGTGACCATAGATTGGTGAGATGTAAGATGCACCTCAACACTAAACTTGAACGTGGCAAGCTCATAAGACAAACAAAATCTATTGACATAACCAACCTTAAAAAACACCATAATACCTTCAAGTTGGAACTGAAGAACAAGTTCTCTGCTTTAGAAGGCCTAACATCGGAAGAAGTGGACATCTCTGAAGTTAACAGAAAAGTAACCAAAGCTCTTATGGAAACAGCAACAAAATTAGCTGGGTCCAAGAACAAGTTGCATATAAATAAATTATTAGGAAAAACGAAAATGTTGATGCAAAAAAGAAGAGAGATGAGGACAACTGAAGAAGATGTGACTTCCAAAGTGGAATATATAGAGCTATGCAAGACAGTACGAAAAAGTATCACTGAAGATGTAAGAAAATTCAACTGTGAACTAGTGAGGAAAGCAATTGAAAACAACCAAAGCCTAAAGATAGCAAAGGGACATCTCAGTAAGGGAAGAAAACAGATTATGGCACTGAGAAAAGAAGATGGTTCTGTAACAAGAAATAGAGGCGAAATTTTGACAAGAGTGAAAGATTTCTACTCCAAATTATATGAAAGGGATGATACATGCACTCCAGACATCATGAAAGATACCAGTACCAGAGTTCCTCCAGTCCTTCCAGGCAGAAGTTGCACATGCAATCAAGAACATGAAGCGGGGAAAAGCTCCAGGAGAAGATGGAATTACTGTAGACATCATACAAGAAGCAAGTGGAGAAATCGAAACAGTACTCGCCCAAATTTTCACTCGATGCCTTAATGAAGGAAAGATTCCTGAGGATTGGAACACCGCTACAATGATCCTGCTACATAAGAAAGGTGACATTGAGGATCTCGGAAACTACAGACCTATCAGCCTCCTATCAGTAGTTTATAAAATCTTCACTAAAGTTCTTTCACACCGCTTGAAGGTAACACTGGACATGGCTCAACCGAGAGAACAAGCTGGATTCAGTAGTGGCTACAGCACAATAGATCATATCCATGTGCTGAGAGAACTAATTGAAAGAGCGAGGGAATATGAACTTCCATTGTGCATGGCTTTTATCGATTATGAAAAAGCCTTTGATTCGGTGAAACCATCAGCAGTTACAATGGCTCTGAAATCCTGCGGTATTGAAGATGCATACATTAATATTATTAATAACATCTATGAAAATGCAAGTGCAAAGATTAGGCTGTTTGAAAATACAACACACATAAAAATTGGAAAGGGAGTGAGACAAGGTGACACCATATCTCCGAAGCTCTTTAATGCCACATTGGAGGGTGTTTTTCAGTCACTGAGCTGGGAAAACAAGGGGATAAAGATTAATGGAGATTATCTAACCCACCTTTGTTTTGCTGATGACGTAGTCATTTTTGCCACTAGCCCATCAGAGCTGCAGAGTATGATCCAGGAACTTGCTGACAAGAGTAAAGAAGTGGGATTAAAAATGAACTTTCAGAAGACAAAAGTGATGTTCAATGCTTTTGCAAGGAATGAAGATTTATCGATTGATGGAGAAAAGCTGGAGATAACAGACACGTACGTTTATCTTGGACAGCAGATATCAAGTGAGGGTCACATTGATGAAGAAATTAATCGGCGTACAAAACTTGCCTGGAGAGCTTTTGGAAGAAACAGCATAATTTTCAAGAGCAATATGCCATTATGTCTTAAAAGAAAAGTGTTTGATCAATGCATCCTTCCAGTGCTTACGTATGGTGCAGAGACTTGGACCTTAACTAAAAGAGACATACAAAGGCTGCAGACAACTCAAAGAAGCATGGAGAGGTGCATACTTGGTGTAACCAGGAGAGATAAGAAGAGGAACTCGTGGATCCGAAAATGACAAGAGTGGAAGACATCATGATCAGAGTTAAATCCCTGAAATGGCAATGGGCTGGACATACTGCCAGAAGGACAGATCATCGATGGACAGCCGAAATTTTAGATTGGATTCCAAGGGACAGGAAAAGACCCAGAAGAAGACCACATGGGAGATGGGTGGATGAAATTCGAAAGTATGCAGGGGTGACATGGAAGAGACTGGCACAAGACAGACCGTTGTGGAGGAAACTTGGGGAGACCTTCGTCCAGCAGTGGATTGATAATGGTTGACAATGATGATGATGATGATATATATATATATATATATATATATATATATATATATATATATATATATATATATATATATATTTATATTATATATATATATTAGGGATTAAAGACCCAGAAGAAGACCACATGGGAGATGGGTGGATGAAATTCAAAAGTATGCGGGAGTAACATGGAGGAGACTGGCACAAGACAGACCGTTGTGGAAGAAACTTGGGGAGACCTTCATCCAGCAGTGGATTGATAATGGTTGACAATGATGATGATGATATCAGGGACCCTTTAGTGTACTAAATAATGGGGGGGGGAATCAGTTTCTATAAAATTACAATAAAATTATTAACTCCAAATGCCAATGTTCCCAGATGGGAACAATAAAAAAAAAAATTCAGAAAATTTGAGAATGTGTGTTTTATATATTTATATACAGGTATAATAAACTTTTTAAATACACAAAAAGTTTGAAACTCGCAGTTAACATAGTGCGGCTTTTGAAAGGTTAAGGAAGGAGGAAAGTTATGTGCATGACCAGTACTGATAATGTTATTATATTCATGTAGAGAAGCAGGATTGTTACAAATAAAGTTAGCTTTGTGGATGCCAATGGCATACCCAAGGAGGGTGCAAAGGCCTATATGCACCCCCAAAACAATTTTTTCTGGTATTAAAAATTGGTAAAAATTGTTGATGGTGTTACTTTGCTAGTGTCACTATTCTGGTCTTCCTTAAATTGCCGTTAGTTACTTCTTCATTTGAATGATGACACGAAGTCACATATGCCTATTGTTAATGCCAATCCCCCTCCCTGTGCACATTTCCCTCTTGTATGTGACCAAAGAAAGCAAACTAGTGTTGTAGCGATCAGGGCATCAAGCTAATGAATGGTAGGGTGCTGGGACCTGGGGGAGGAAGGGGGTAAGCTTTTTATCTTGAGTACATTCCACAGCAAGAAAACAGAAACGTAGAATGAACATTACTTTGTAATTAATAGTATTTGAGAAAAAATAAAAATGCCTGTTCTCATGCACAAGTTTTTCATCACTATAGGAAGAAATGATATTTTAGCTGCAGTGATAAAACTAAGAATGTGAGAACTTTTCGATTGTTGACTTTACATCATATAAAATTTTATTCACTGATGCATAATACAGATGCAACCTGATGTAAATGTTATGTATAGTACTTGAACAGTCTGATGTAATTGCAAAACTGATTATTTGATTTAATATAATTTTTTTAATAGAGATAATTCAAACTACAAAAATATTCAAATAATTTCACATTCGTGGTTTTGACATCGTGGCGACGATATGCACCCCCAAAATTAATTTCTGGGTACACCACTGGTGGATGCAGAATTTTAAAGCAGAAACTATTTTGCAAAAGTATGCAAGTGGAAAGGAATTATTTGGGGGAAAGCAGAAGGTTTTCTATAGACCGATAAATCAAGAGAAAAGTCAAGAGTTTTTGTTTATCTTTACTTCCAGAAAAGTGATACTACTGTGTACTTGCTCAGTTGAAGTAAATTTAATATTAGGGGGACCTGGAAAAAATTGATGACATGAAGTGGTTAATAATAAATTTTAGGGGCATGGCCAGATGATGAAAATGTTCAGTGTTCCTTAACCAGATGGTGGGTGAAAAGGGAAGGGAGCAATGAATATGCTTTCTGAATTATGTTTATAAATATCAACAAGTAAGAGAGAGAGCAGAGAACCTATTGGTACACCTTGAATTTGTTTGTAGAAACATCAATTGAAAACAAGACAGCTGTAATTTTATAGAGTTTCAAAGAAGTCATACAATTTCTTGATCGGTTCACTTGAAGATCTTGATACTCGACGAGTTTCCTGATCAGGATTCATTATAGTCATTAAGAATTATCTTCACTTTTCTTCTGTTTCTTGGTACGTGTTTCTGCTATCTTGTTTTTGTTAGTTCTGTTATGTGGTTTTTCAGTAATATGGCACCTTGTGTGTTAAAAATTTATCTTATTTGTGTTTCTCCTATGATCATGTTATTAATACACAAGTCCACAACAGTTTTATCATTTGAGATTTGTTGCTTGTTACTTATTTATTATTAGTTTCAATGAGCTGATTTTAAAAGTGGTGCTCAAATTTGTCTACTACATGCCATCTTTCCACAAAGTGAGGTTTTTAAATCATCCAGTTAAGTAAGAAATAAAGGAATTAAGAAGGAAATACTCATCGCAGATACATAACAAATTCGTAGAATTATTCACAGCAGATTGTAATACTGAAATTCCTGTAGTTTACTGTTCATCGTCTATCATATTGTAAGAAAACTTGAAAATCATGCTGCCCTGGAGCAGGAATCAAACCTCATCGCTCGATTTGTATTTGAGCATGCTACCGTTGCACCACCCAGGACAATGAAGCTCTAAGTTAAGCAATTACAGGTTAGGAATCTGAACAACTAAAAATTTTGCTTGTTGAATCAATCCTATGCTGCTTTGTAGCATTGACAAGCCTTTCAAATCCAGGAACAGATATACTATGTATATTCACATATAAGCTGACCCCCTACTTCAACAGCTAAAAATTGGCAAAAAACCTTGACCAGCATATAAGCCAACAGTAAATTTTAAGTTTTTTGAAAACATATTTATTGAAATGAATTATGAAATGTCTGAGTTTATCTTCTGTAAAAACCTTCAAAGAACTATTCACTATCAGAGTTTCCAAATAATTCCTGTAATATTCATGGCATTACTTATTCAGCATTTTTTTGAAATATTTTATGACCATTTCTGGTGAAATTGCATCCTACAGTTCTTTCACCCAAGAAGTAACAAGGTCAGTCTTGGCCTTCTTCAAGTTACCACCTTTCATAAAACACTTGCTCTCTGATCTTTCAGAGCGCTAACGCAACTCACAGCAAGACCTGGAGATGCCCATGCTTGATGTGAAAACTCACAAGAGGAGATACCTGATTCGTTGTGCCCCTCCCCAACAGCCAAGTGATTTATCTGTTTTTGACACTGTGCAAGTGTAGTTCCGAAGATCAACTGCCATGGTCCCATAGGGGAAATAATGCAATATTCCTTCATGTTTGGAAGCAAGAAATTCCATGGTCTCAATTTGAAAGGGTATTAGGTTTAGCACTTGCCATATTAGCAGCACGTATTCCCATAGGATACTCTCTGGAAAAATACATTTCATAATTTTCATTTTATTTTTGGAAGCACTTTCAAAGAAGTGTGAATCCTCCCACTGCAGTTGTCAGCAATTTGTTGAGTTTGAGACTGTGACACTCTGTGTGCCGCTATGCAATATAAATGGTGAAAT
This sequence comes from Macrothele yani, assembly GCA_039090855.1. Classification (NCBI taxonomy): domain Eukaryota; kingdom Metazoa; phylum Arthropoda; class Arachnida; order Araneae; family Macrothelidae; genus Macrothele; species Macrothele yani. The sequence goes on along the minus strand of CM077027.1, from coordinate 52,143,791 downwards.
GCAAAACAGGGTCAGATTTTTTTAAAGAATGCAAACATATATATCATCATCCAGTATCAATCCACTCCTGGATGAAGGTCTTCCCAAGTTTCTTCCACAATTGTCTTTTAAGCAGTGGGATTAAAACTGAACTTTCAGGAGACAAAAGCGATGTACAATGCTTTAACAACAAACGAAGTTTTAGCGATTGATGGAAAAAAGCTTGATACAACCGGAACCTACATCTATTGTGGGCAGCAGTTATCAAATGAGGATCACATTGATGAAGAAATTAATTGCTGTGTAAAACTTGGATGGAGAGCTTCTGGAAGAAACAGTACAATTTTTAAAAGCAGTATCACATTATGTCTTAAAAGAAAAGTGTTTAATCAATGCATCCTTCCAGTGCGTGCTTACGTATGGTTCAGAGACGTGGACCTTAACTAAAAGAGACATACAAAGGCTGCAGACAACTCAAGGAAGCTTGGAGAGATGCATGCTTGGTGTAACCAGGAAAGATAAGAAGAGAAACTTATGGATAAGGAAAATGACAAGAGTGGAAGACATCATGACCAGAGTGAAATCACTGAAATGGCAATAGGCTGGACATGCTACCAGAAGAATGGACCACCGATGTACAACCAAAATTTTAGTCTGGATTCCGAGGGACAGGGAAAGACCCAGAAGAAGACCCCATGTGAGATGGGTGGATGAAATTCAAAAGTATACTGGAGTGACATGGAAGAGACAGGCTCAAGACAGACATATGTGCATAAGTCGAAATTTTTTTTTTTTTTTGCTTCAGTCTCTTCTTAATAGAATATATATATATATATTGCTATTAATATATATATATATATACAAAGGCTGCAGACAACTCAAAGAAGCATGGAGAGGTGCATGCTTGGTATAACCAGGAGAGATAAGAAGAGGAACTCGTGGATCCGAAAAATGACAAGAGTGGAAGACATCATGATCAGAGTTAAATCCCTGAAATGGCAATGGGCTGGACATACTGCCAGAAGGACAGATCATAGATGGACAGCCGAAATTTTAGATTGGATTCCAAGGGACAGGAAAAGACCCAGAAGAAGACCGCATGGGAGATGGGTGGATGAAATTCGAAAGTATGCAGGGGTGACATGGAGGAGACTGGCACAAGACAGACCGTTGTGGAGGAAACTTGGGGAGACCTTCGTCCAGCAGTGGATTGATAATGGTTGACAATGATGATGATGATGATATATATATATTTATATTTTCAATGAACACAAGTAAATACGTAGGATGGAATGTGAAAAATCTTTGTAATTGTAATAATTTTCTTCTTACATGTGAAATCAATGTCCTCCTTTGCATAGCACATACGCCATTGGCAATCGAAGGAGTGAGAGCAGAATAACCATACCTACCAGTTATTATCCATAGCTGCCCCTCTCCTTTCCCTTCAAAGTGGGGAGTACAGCTGAGGTTACAACTGACAGAAGGTCAAAAGACTATAACAAAGGGCCACGGTATATAACATAAACCAACCCGCCTACAAATTTTGCTGGAGAATTCATGTAACACTTACTTAGTAAGTCCAGCCCTATTTTTTACTGACCCACGTATAAGCTGACACCCCCATCCCTCTCTAAAAGTAGAATTTCTTCCAAAAACTTTCAGCTCATACGTAAGTATATATGGTAATGTATTTATTTTTGTAAAATTATAATAATAATAAATGCACAGATTTTAATAAAAGTTTTTATAATGATTAGCATTTGCTGTAAATTTGGAGATAAAATGTTCCATTCTAGCTTCAGAGAGAGAACAGGAAAAAAAAAAAAACCATGCAACTAGAGTTTCAGTAATAGAGGTAGCAAAGAGGAGAAAGGAAAAGAAATGTTGACTGATCATGAAAAGCAATGGGTGCACTTTGCTTAATGTAATACAGGTTGTCCCACTTGCCACCGAACCTGGCATTTCTTTAATAATATTAACACCAATGAAGATATTGCAATGAAATTTGAAGTGGACTTACCTCATTTCGTGCGAAATGTGATGACATCACAACATGTGCTGGAAGTGGCCACCATTTGCGTTCAGACAGCATTGAACCCAGCGCTGTCTGCCAGCCAGCCAGAGTGCTTCTTAGTGGCAGACACATTCCTAAGTGTGGTGCCACTGAGGAGCAGTCTGTCAGCCAGCTGGACATGCCTCTCTGCTGCTTTGTTATGCCATTTCACTGAGTGTGTTTACATAATATGGTTGTTGATAGTGAGTGCTCGTGCTCGTGGCTATTCGCATATGTGTAAAAATGTATCGGTATACTCTGGAGGAGTGTGTTTATTGTTCGCACTTATTGGAAAACAGAATCATTAAAGTCTTGTCAACAGTAATTCCTGGAGAGGTTTGCAGGCAGACATCCGCCAAGCAAGTCCACCATTTGGGCATTGTCGAAGAAATTGGAAACCAAGGGGACATTATTAGACAACCATGCAGGTCTTCCACTAATATCTGAGGAAACGATCCAGAATGTAAAAGGCTGACTACTTGTGTCTTCCAGGAAGTCACTTCACCAACTGTCACAGGAAACAGGGTTGTCCAAAAGCACTTGTCAACGTGCTGTGAAAAAGCGAAGCTTCATGCGTACTGTATTCCCATGGTCTACGAACTGAAAGAGCCTGACCACATGAAACGAGGGGCATTAACATTTATTCAGGAAAATCCGAGCATTCTGGACTACACGTGGTTCCTTGGACGAGGTGTGGTTTCACCTGTCCGGATACGTCAATTCTCAAAATTCCCATATTTGGGCCAGTGAAAATCCCAATGTGATACATGAAGAAACCCTTCATTCACAGAAAATTGGTGTTTGGTGTAGGATGATCCGGCACTGCATAATTGGTACCATCTTCTTCGATACAACCATCACAACAGCTGTGTATATGGAAATCTTCAACACCTTTGTAAATCAATTGGACGACGAAGAACTCTCCATTGGATATTACCAGCATGATAGAGCGACATCACACACCAGTATGACCGAAATTCAGTCCTTTTTCGGCGACCGCATCATTTTGAAGGGTCTATGGCCACCACGCTTGCGTGATCTGGCGTCTCCTGATTACTTTTTGTGGGGATATCTAAAAGGGAGAGTTTACCAAAAGAAACCGCGAACCATAGATGCCTTGAAAGCAAACATCACCAAAGAAGTTCAGGCAGTGATGGCGGATGTACTGGCAAGGACTTTCCACAATATGGTGTGCCGGGTTCAATGCTGTGTGGATGCAAATGGTGGCCACTTCCAGCACATGTTGTGGTGTCATCACATTTGGAACAAAATGAGGTAAGTCCACTTCAAATTTCATTGCAATACCTTCATTGGTGTTAATATTATTAAAGAAATGCCAGGTTCGTTAGCAAGTGGGACCCCCTGTATTTCCACAAACATCCAAGAACAAATCATTAGTAAGACAATGAATAGCTCGGGAATGATTTGATGAAGTGAAATAAGTGGAAGTTCTTTTCAAAAGAGACAAGAATCTAGCATTGTGAAAGAATAAACAAATATTTTAAAAAGGAATTACCAGTCATATTGCTCAGGAATGATTTGTTGATTCAAGTTGAAAGTTATTAAATTAAACTGCCTATATTGAAGGGCTCAACTTTATTTTGAAAGATTCTATCCAAACTTGATATTTAAAAAGTACGAAGCTCGTTTCCTGACAAAGCAGGCAACTGAATGTCAGGAAAATAGTGCTGATTTTTCAGTTTTTCCCACTTTGTGATTTAAAAATTTTGCACAACTTTTTTTGATGGAAAAGTATTAAAAAGCCATGCAATGCTAAGTAGGGGCAGTTGTTTCAGTTGGTGTGTATGTGAGATAAAGACCCATCCACAAAGTCTTTCCACCCAGCTTCTTTTTTTACACCAGAGCACCCCTCCCCCAAGGTAAGCTTCTGGCATGTAACAGTTTGTATAATAGACAGTTCCTAAATTTGAGCTCTTTATCTTAATTTCCTTAGTGCTAGATCAAAGTAAGGTGGGACTAGTGAATTATCATTCCAGTTAGTCCAAAATTAAATGGGCAAAAAAATAATTTTTGCCCTTGTATTATTTCCTAATAGAAGCAAGATAACAGAAACTGTTGCACTTAGTGGTTGTGTGGTAAGTGGTGCAGGCTTCTTCATAAACTGTTAGATCTGGGTCTGTTACCTGGATCAAGATGTGGAAGAGTTGTTTTATTTAGTTTTTTTCTCCTGAATGTTACATCTCTCCCTTCTCTGGATGCATCCTTAATTAGGGAGGCCTTAAATTAGGGATTGATGGCTCCTTACAGCCTTAGGTGTTCATAGAAGTTGGTGCCAAAAAATAAATGTTAATGAAGAATTTCACAGTATTACTACATCACCATTAAATACACTGGAAATGAGACACATATTGTGATTAGCCACCTGATTTTAACTTTTTATGGGTGTGACTGTAAACAGCTTTTAGTGACCTGAGTGCAGATTTAGTAACCCAATTGACTCAAAATCCTAGATGTTAGGGAATATGTTATACTCTGAAGTAATGCTTCAGGATTACTGCGTTTGCCATTCCTATTCGCTTTGTTGCACGATTTTGTAGAATATGTAACAAATTGGATATTTTCTATTTGAAAGATGTATTTTTCTTTGCATTCAGAACCTCTTTGATGCATGAGTAACGGAAGTTCCAGAAGTTTTGTGTTTGATCTTCAGAATATATTTATGTACATTTAATTAGTTCTTCAAACACACTTCGGTGTTGAACTTCATTATGTGATTATAAGATTTATTGTATATATCTTTCAACTATACAGTTGTGATATTTTGCACTGTTTCTCACGTTGTATGAATATCAAAGTGCTTGTGGGAAACTTAAATCATCTTTATCTGACATTGAATTATCATAGTTGAATGCCACTGAATATTAAAAAAAATTAAAGTAAAATATTATATAGATAAAAGCTGCAACTCACATTTTCATTTTCCTGGAATACTTTAGGATATTGCACATTTTACTTGTCGGAAGCATACATTTGCTTTGAAGTCTTCTGTTAGCATTTCTAGTAGTCACTTCATGAAGATGTTCCACTTGGTAAGTTGATAAAGGTGTTAAAAGAATTCTTAAAATCGTCATCACACGCATAAGTTACGTTGAAAAATTACAAGGTGTCTACTCCATCCCTATCAACACTTCCACAGGCGTTACCCACTATAGTGGTAGTACTTACCGCAGCATAAACCTGCGTTTGATGGAGCATATCGCTGATGTTAAGAAAGGTAGCCCTTCCACCTCCCTTTCAATTTTAACCATCAGTGATACGTCCGCGGCTCCCGATTGTCACAATGTTAAGCGAATCGCCCCGTTCAGCTATCGGCATGCCTTCAGATACCGCGAAAGCATTGAAATCTACCTTACCCCTAAAACCTGCAATACTGACGCACCTTTTAACGTCCCTATTATTTGGAAAGCGATTTTGAAATCTGGCAACCAACTGACGCTTTTACCACATGTCTCATTCCATGTCTGATGAAGGTAGAAGTTGCTACCGAAACATCCCGCTCATAATTTTTCAACGTAACTTATGCATGTGATAACGATTTCAAGAATTCTTTTAATGTTTTGTGTGTTACATATTTTCCTGCCAATTCTTCTCACTATAGTAAAGGTGAGTAACTACTCCTCTTAATGAATTGTGATTCTATGAATAAAATAATTCAATGTAAAATGAAATCTCAAATAATAAAATAGCGAATGGTCAAGCCTTCAAGTTGAAGGGAAATCGATCTGATAAAATATTCAGTCTTGATGACAGCTTAGACTTCGTTTCCTGCTAGTAGAAGATTGGTGCAGCAGGAAACGAAGTCTAAGCTGTCATCAAGACTGAATATTTTATCAGATCGATTTCCCTTCAACTTGAAGGCTTGACCATTCGCTATTTTATTATTTGAGATTTCATTTTACATTGAATTATTTTATTCATAGAATCATGATTCATTAAGAGCAGTAGTTACCCACCTTTACCAACTTACCAAGTGGAACATCTTCACGAAGTGACTACTAGAAATGCTAACAGAAGACTTCAAGACAAATTTATGCTTCCGACAAGTAAAATGTGCAATATCCCGAAGTATTCCAGGAAAATGAAAATGTGAGTTGCAGCTTTTATCTCCGTCCATAATATTTTACCTTAATTTTTTTTAATATTCAGTGGCATTCAACTATGATAATTCAATGTCAGACAAAGATGATTTAAGTTTCCCGCAAGCACTTTGATATTCATGCAACATGAGAAACAGTGCAAAATATCACAACTGTATAGTTGAAAGATATATACAATAAATATTTATGTACTTTCTTGTAAGTGTCAATATCGTAGAACTTTTTTTTTTTTTCCAAAGACATTTTCATGATCATGTTGGAATTAATTGAACTTCTGTGTTGTAACATCACAGGAAACTACTCAATTGTTCAAAAGCCTGGATGAAGAAAAAGAGCTAGGAGAAAACTTGAACTACTACTTAGAAAGCATGTTTTTGCTGGCTATGAAGAAATGATGATGGACTGTATAGATGAAACAAATTAACTGGATGAGATCTTTATATTTTTTTATATCTCAGGGAAAACTATGTGTTAAACTCTACCATGTAACTTTCCTTCATAACAGCTGTGCAGTAACAGAATTTTAATACACATTTGTAATACCATTTAACTGTAAATATATTGAAATCTCAATAAATTATTAACATGTTATCTTTGTGAGTTCGTTCTTGTACTGAATTTTGTGTTACCCCTTCACAAAAGTTGCATCTGGGTTTTACATATGAATCATAAGGCATTCTATTCTACTATGTGTAATACTTCTGGCTTCCTACATGCTAAAAGCTTCTTTATGTTATTAAATTATGTGAGTGGCCCTTTGATTTAATGCTTTGTTGGCCATATAATGTTAAAACACACTTGCAAAAGTATTGTATTTTTGTAAAGAACACTTACACATAAAATTTATGTCTCAGTATTTATCTTTTGATAACCTGACAAGCCCCTGGCAGTACTTCAGCCTTTCCCCCTTGGCTTGTCAGGCAGTACTTCAGCCTTTTCCCCTGGCCCCTTGCTGTACATTTAATTATTTTTAACATATAATATTTTATTCATATTGGCAATACATAATTGGTCTATTTAATTGATATTAATTTTCAATGGAATGAGTTTTGTTGTTGTGTAAAATTTGTAATCATTGTGAAAGTTTTGCTGATGTTTTGTATTTTGTGAGTTTTATTGGTGAATTTGTTTACTTTATTTGTACAATTACTTTATGATTGTGGTACATATTGTATTTTTACTGAGCATTGTAATACTTTTTCTATAATATTGTACAGCAGAAACTTTATTAAATTAAAAAAAAATGTCAAAAAAGACAAAAAAAAGGGGGGGCAGCGAATGTTTTTAGATAGCATCTCATTACAGCATTCAGTATAAAATTCTTCAGACATCAATCCAATTGTGTGTCTGTAGTTTGTATTGGAACAGCAAATCTGATCTGCTGCAACACAGCTGTTTAACTTACAAAGACTTAAGGGATGTTCTGGAAAATTAATGCGTTGCTACCAGATACAACAAGACACCTTTAGAAATCTTGTAGGATCTGTGCCTAGTCAGGCAAGAGCTACCCAGCAAAAACAGTCTTGCTGGGCCAGCAATGGCCCAGCACTATGTTGCCGCTGCCGAACCGTCAATAAAATGTCCGGGCGGCCAACAGAAGGGCCAGCAGTTCAGGCCAACAGCTGGCCAGCAGTTGGCACCCCATCAGTTGTCATATGCCACAACAGGGCCATCAGTGGTCCATCAGTGGTCCATCACAGGCAGTAGCTGCCACAAGTGGCCCTTCAGTGGCCCTGCAAGCACGTGCCAGAAATGATGGCTAGCCTAATGTGGTCCACTAGTGGGCCGTTACTGGCAGCCAGCAACCACGTGACGTAACTGGTGGCTTGCCGAATCTTGTCCCCCAATTTCCCAGTATTAGCCATAATAATAAAAAAAAAAAAGCAAGGATAACTGCAGTTTCCTAAAGCCACAATTTTTTTTTCTACCCTTACGAAGCTTGTGAATTAACGCACTGCGCTGGGGAAATTTTCTCGACCGACCGGAAAAACGCCGTTTGCATCTGACAAGATTCGATCCTGGGCTGTTTACGTGGAAGCCGCGCTCGCTACCGACCGGACTAATTCACAACGCTCAGATACGTGCTGGAAGCTATCTGTTTGGAATGCAATTTGTAATCGAATGCTTCCCTCTTTCGTTTTATAATATTGCGAGGTATTTTTCATAAAAGTCAGTTTTATATAATTGATAAATTAATTTTTTCAACGTAACGATAGTTTTTTTTTTTTTTACGTTAAGGGAACTTTACTCATTTTCAAGGTGTGTGCATACTTAGAGTCGCTTTCCAAAGTTTTGTACTGTCCTTGACATCTTGAAAAGAGATTGTTGAATAAATATATATTTACCCAGGTTCATGTCACATTCTGTTACATTTTTAACGTTGTGTATTTCCTTTCCGTTGTCCGAAGCTACATTTGTTTTAAAGAGTAAAAGATATTTTATTTTACTTCTCATTATTTTTAGAAGCCAACACCTCCCAGTCTTGTTGTATTCAACCCATGGATGAGTACACCACATAGCGTTGCTTTTTTTTTTTCTTTCAAATAATTAATAAATTTTGTACGCGTATAATTCTTTTTTTTTTTTTTTTTTTTTCCAACAAACGCTATTTTAATGGTTTTCCAGGATATGTGTTTCAAGCGGTTTCAAATTTTTTTTTGTTATTCATCCACTCCATTCCATGAATTGTTATTTATGGGAATGGAGTGGGTGAATTTCATGGCTGTAATCTAGTATTTCACGGCTTAATCTGATATCTTCGTAGACATAAAATTTCATAAGGAAATTAATTCGCCTCTCCACATATGGATTTTTTTCTTAACATCCACTAAAATAACACGATGGCGATAGCGTCGTCTTCAACTAACTGGTACCATGAGAGACACAGCAGGTGTTGCTTCTGCGCATGCGCAGTTCCGATGCTTCCACCTGCTGTTGGGGGTTGCATTGGTTGCCAGCAACGGGCCACTAGTGGCACTTGCTTGGAGGCCCACAATTCACGGCGATGCTGCAGGGCCATCAATGGCTTGCCAACTGATAGCGCTGCCACCAACGGACCACTACCGGGCCGTGAGCGGCAGATTTCAGCCAGCAGTGACCCATCACTGCCAGCTGGTGGCCAGCAGTTTCCCAGCACTTGTGTTTTTGCTGGGTAGCTAGCTATATATATATATATAATCTCTCTCTCTCTCTCTCTCTCTCTCTCTCTCTCACACACACACACACACACACACACACACACACACACACCTCGTCCAAACCCTGTTCATTTCTTCAACCACATCATTCCTCCAGTGTTCCATACACCAATATTACATTTACTCTGCTGAGGTTCCTTTCTCAGGTGCCATTTATAATTGCCAGGTTGTTTCTGTGTTTGACTATCCTTCTCAAGTATGATAGATCCACCATATCTTACACTTTAGTCCTTCAGATACTTTTGAGTTTTGAAAATCGTAGTGGTACATCAGTGTGGGGAAACAGCCAATGGTTCCAGTTGGTCATTTCAATCAAATGTTCTGGAACAAAATCCAGCAAATTGGAGTCTTTTGGTCACCATCACACAGGACTCATCAATATCCATACTGATGCTCAATTTTGTATCAGGTTCTCAGAGCAGTAGAGTCCTTGCTGCTGTCATGTGGCATTGTTACCTAGCAGTGCTTTCTTTGGAGGCAAACCTATCACCCACTAAGATTTTCTGCATGCTCGTTTTTCCTGAAACTGAGGTTTCACTAAATACTCGTAGATAAAAAAAAAAATCTGACTGTGAAAAGAAGAATAAAATTAAAGTGATTCGTCATAATCACATTAATTGGGTATATAACTGCAAAAGTAGGGCCAGCTGAAGAAACCTGGAGCATGTTTATGCACAGGCCTCCCTAGGCACTTAATTTCAGCAGCAGAATTTTTGGCTATCTCATAAAGTGTACAACCGTGTATAAAAATATGCTACCATGTAACAAAAACTTTATTATATGGTTAAATCTTTTTTTTCCCCATTGTTTAAAAATATGAAGTCATTAATATGAGTAGTAAAAATAAATAAAGATCTGAATAAGAACTCATTCATGAATTCTTTCCTAAAAGCCAGATATAGAAAAAATGATGGATACATGTTTTAAGTAGTAGTTAGTAACAGGAATAAGACTGTCATTGTGCTTTTAGTGTCAAAAATGTTTTAAGAACCTCTCAGCCCCCGGCATGTTGTGACATGATGCCCTATTTTATTGTATAAAAGTATTGATAGGTAGGTATTTTCATCTCAAGAAAATCAAGACAGAATTTCTTGCAAAGTTTTAGGTAATACCTTTTTAATTATATGCACTTTTACATACAAAGTCTTATCACACAAGTAAGACAGGTAAATAGAAAATAAAGTAACGTTAATGCTGGACCTTGAAACAGTGGTGGGTAAGTAGAAGCACGTGGTTTATATCAAAGGGAAATTGAAGGGATTAGTGCAGCTTTCTAATATTCCAGTAGATCCACCATGAAATAATTAGTATATGTAAATATTTATTGAAAATAAATGAATTCCAAAAAATATATCGAAGAACTGTTCTCAACAAAACAGAATTCCTCGAGTATTTGGCATATTGGTGGTATGAATAATTTAATGACCCTGACTGAGCCAGGTCTTGTAGGTTTAAGAATGGCTTCAAACTTACCATCTTTGCTGATTTTCTACAACTGACCAAGAGGCAATAAACTTTGCTGCATTGCATCCTCTTTTTTTTTTTTTTAATTATGGTAAAGAGATCCCCAGCAGTTCTACAAAAACTTGAACGAACATGAAGCAAAAATTCATCCTATACTCTTAAGTCAACTTAAGAGTGTACTATTGTGGAAGTGCAGAAGAGCTACCCTCGCTATGAAAAGTAGTACCCAGCATTTAGAGCAAAAAATATCATTGTTGCTTCGAATCATAGTTGCGTGCTCAACAGTTTAGCAGACAAAATTGCTATGTAAAGCATTTTTTTTTTGAAATTGCAGAAATACATTTGACATGAGAAGTTACTCAATAAAGAGTATTGCACTTTCGGCCGCTGACTGTCCAATTGGGAAGTACAACTGGGGGACCTGGGACAGAATGAAAGATATAGAACATTTCTCCCAACATTCACAACACAGACAAAGTGACTATCAGGAAAATGCGTGGGTGGTGTTCTTTAGCAGCCATAGGGGAAACATATCTTTGAATTACAGAGGTAAATGGAGGGGGCAGTGTGAGAATAAAGCTTGACAGCAAGAACACAGCAAAAGTAGAATGTGACGCGGTTCGATACTGTTTGTGCATTCCCCCTGAGACACTGAAAGCTGGCTATCCAATCTACCACAATAATTCACTCTTAGGTTGACTTGGAGTACAAGAAAACAAATTGAAACAAGAGACAGATGCAACGTTTTAACAGTCTGTCTGAATTGCCCGTGCATCCACACCTCCGATCTCTTTGTGAATAAAGAGAGCTGACTATTTCTATGGTTCAGCAAATATTAAATGGAAACTACTGTGAGTCAGTGTGGAATATATGGCATAACACATGGTATGGACAACTCGATCAAAACAGTGTTTGATGGAGGCCCTCCAGAACTTCAGGCCCCTGGGGAACACTGGGCTTTCCCATATAATAAAATGTTTTTGGGGCTTTCCCATATAATAAAATGTTTTTGATTACAGTGGTGTCACATCACAAGTAATGTGAAAAAATTGTGAAATAGTATATCTTTTCTACACACTGTGGTGTTTTGAGGTATATAGTGTAAGAAATTTTAGAAATACTCAATTTCTGCATCTTATTTAATATGGAGTTTGAAAAGTATTAAAACTCTGATAAAGCTGAGTGTGTGTGTGTGCAACAAATAAGGAAAACTGCACAATTAAATAGATATGAAACCCTTTTAAAAACATTGGTATGAATGAGTAAAGATTGCTTTCAAATTCTGACATTCAGCAAGGTAAAAACAATTAGATTCATTAAAATAAAACTAGAACATACTTTATGACCTCACTTATGCCTCCATTTCTAGTACATTTGCCTCCGTTTACAAATCTCGTATGTGATTCTTCATCTTGACACTTTTAAGCAGCTGAATCTTAAAAGTAGCTAAACGTATCTAAACCTTCAAATATGTACATTTAGTATCCTATGGCACATACTAAGAATTCTCCGTATTCTTTCTTAAAAAACTTCGTTTTTTAAAAATTCTTTAAGAACGAAAAATAATGAATATATGAATTTATTTTGCAAAATATGCATTTATATTAACAAGTATTTTAATATAAGAGAGTGAGCATTGGCGCACCCACGGAGGGGGTCTTAAACCCACTTCAAGGAGATTAAGAGGGACATACGTCACAAATTAAACATTCAAAAAATATTAATTTACGTGTTCAAAAAATTACATAGTGTCTTCTTCCCAAGGACATTAAGAGCGACGTTTGTCATAAATTAAACATTCAAAAATATTATTTTACATGTTCAAAAAAGTGCATAGTGTTTTCTATTACATGGTGTCTTTTCCCCAAAGCCGCAAAGAGATTAAGGCCGCCCCGGTGGCGCAGTGGTCTAAGCGATGGCCTCTGATCATTCGTTCGAACGGGGTCCGGGTTCGAATCCCGGTGAGGCATGGATGTTGTGTTTGTCTTACGGCACTGGTTCTCTCCCTTCCCTGGAACCAGTGACCCTAAATTAGGGACGGGCGACTGCTTATAGCCCATTGAGTTGCTCACGGTGGTCGTTAAACCTCCAATCAAAAAAAAAAAAAAAAAAAAAAAAAGAGATTAAGAGCGACTTACGTCACAGCACACATAAACTATAGGCGTACACTATATGTGTACACACATTGTGTACGTATACTTAATATATATATACCCCCTTCCAACAGGAATTCCTGGGTGCGACACAGAGTGAGTAATGCTTACATGTAATACAAGATAAAAAAAATTTAATGATTTTAGCAAGATTACGTTGATGCCTTCAAAGAATCATAAATATGAAAAAAATGTATGTCGTCCAAAGTTTAAAAAGATTCATTGTCAGTTTTGACAGGTACACTATTCAACATACGGTAGAATATTGATCGCCTAGTAAACTGATGAGTATGTGCCGACAGTTAGGTTATATAAATGATTGCCGTTGAGAAACAGTCTCTTGGTAGATGGATAAAAGGGTGAAACGTTTCAGCGTAGCTAAATTTGGTCGTCCTCGGCTGGGCGTGTGGACCACTGCATTGGAGTGATCTTGGTGGCGAAATAATGTGTACGGAGTGAGAATGCCTGAACGATGTCGTCGGGAGTTATCACAACACGGACACCTTTGTCAGAGATTCGTCGTAGGGTTCGTTAGTCTTATCAGGATGCGACGAATATTAAATGAAGGTAACGCACGTCGCCGTAGTTGGACTGGTACATGTAGGTAGACTCCTATCGCCGGCAGGGCGCAGTTGTCTAACACTGTCTTACGACCATTCATCCTGGTTCGAATCCCGGTGAGGCATGGATGGTGTATTTGTCTTACCGCACTGGTTCTCTCCCTTCCCTGGAACCAGTAACCCTAAATTAGGGACGGGCGACTGCTTATATATAATGGGAGTTGCTTACAGTGGTCGTTAAACCTCTCCTAAAAATAAAGCCGTAGCAGCCTCATAATCCACAGCCGACGACATTCCATGAGGTGAACAGGCAGCTATTGACATCCCCGGATCGACACACACTGTGAGGATGAAGCAGGTTTGCCCTCTCGCCAGCCATTGCGGAGATTGCTACTCACCACAGTGCACTGTCGCGCAAAGTTACCGTGGTGCAGTACCAGATAGTGGCGTATCCAGAAATTTCTTAAGACGGGGTCCATGGGTTTGTTTCATTGGTGAAAGCCTCTGGTATATAATTAGGGACGGGCGACTGCTTATAGCCCTCCTGAGTTGCTTATGGTGGTCGTTAAACCTCTCATAAAAATAAAGCCGTAGCAGCCTCATAATCCAGAGCCGACGACATCCCATGAGGTGAGGATATGTCGCTTTAAATTTTAAATTCGTACTCAGTCCTCAAGGAACGAAGGTCCGGACCTGAATACCGCCCCGTTGGCTACGCTTCTGGTACCAGACATGCGTGGCAGGACGAATGGAACCATGTTTTTTTTATTATATTTTTTTATTGGGTGTTTAACGACCATCGTGAGCAACTCAATGGGCTATAAGCAGTCGCCCGTCCCTAATTTAGGGCCACTGGTTCCAGGAAAATGAGAGAGCCAGTGCCGTAAGACAAACACAACATGCATGCCTCATCGGGATGCGATCTCGGACGAATGGTCAGAAGCCAGCGCTTAGACCCTTGCGCCACCGGGGCAGCCATGTCGTATCCAGTGATGAGTCTCGCTTCTGTCTTAGCGCCAAGATCACCTATTGAGACTGCGTGGTCACTGTGCTGATCTTGCAGCCACCCGTGAGTGTCATGCGGCTCCTGAGGCTGGTGTTGTAGCTTGGGACACAGCCAGTTTTAAGTCATTCACCGCTCGTACGCACTGTGGGTACAATAACAGCACGCCGCCCCGGTGGTGCAGTGGTCTAAGCGATGGCCTCTGATCATTCGTCCGAACGGGGTCAGGGTTCGAATCCCGGTGAGGCATGGATGTTGTGTTTGTCTTACGGCACTGGCTCTCTCCCTTCCCTGGAACCAGTGACCCTAAATTAGGGACGGGCGACTGCTTATAGCCCATTGAGTTGCTCACGGTGGTCGCTAAACCTCCAATCAAAAAAAAACAATAACAGCACGACGATACATTGATAAGGCGCCTATAGTTCCGTAGTAACTCTGATGTCTAGTTTCAACAAGATAACTCCCACCCGCACACTACCAATAATGGCGTAGCCAGAAATTTCTTAAGGAGTCCATAGATTTGGTCCATTAATGAAAACCACATATACATATATATCACTTTAAATTCGTACGCAATTCACCCTCAAAGGAAGGGGTCCAGAACCGAGGGACCCTCCCCCCCCCTTGTATACGCCTCTGACTACCAGCGTCAGCAGACAGTGCTTATAAGGGGTTCAAACAGTATAACTACACTAGTAATTCGAATTTCTTGGCGTAGAATAGAAATAAAAATTTCCAAGCTTTCGCACATCCGGGGATGTCAGTAGCTGTACCAGATGGCTTTTTCAAGGAAGGTAGACAGCAAACTGAATAATAGAACACTTCAATAATTTGAACGCGGTGACTTGACTAACCATTAAATGAATAGATGCGAATGTAATTATTCATTCACAGAAACGAAGTGTCATGTTGGGGAAAACGCAGCATTATTTGACGAACTGGTTCCAAACTCGTGGCTGTTCTCGAGGAACGCTATCATTGCAAGCCTTACTGTTGTTAATGATCTCTAAGGTTTCGCGAATGGCAGTAGATTTAGGCGTGGAGTAGGAAGCTAATTTCTTTATATCATCCCGAATAAGAACAGCGGACTTGAACGTGATTTCTTTGGAAAGGGCAGTGGTTACTTTTCTGTCCCTTGTGTCTCTTTTATGTTCGTTGAGTCTAATTCTGAATGAACGCTTGGTCATTCCGATGTAGTATCGATTGGAGCCGTCTGGATATTATAGTGGGATGGTATAATACCTGCTTCGTTGCGAAGAGGAGGTTTGTCAATATTTCTCTTAAGCATGGTATATAAAGATGCCGGAGACCTTATACCGATACCGAAGTTCATCCTTCTGAACGCATTCTTGGGTTGATAGGAAACACTTGGTATGAAGGGAATAGAGCGCGTCCAGGTAGCTTAGTTGCAGCACAAAAGAATTAACATGGATAGATCTGGATTTTTCGATAATTCTTTTTTATCTGGTTCGAGCTGTATCCTGCCACAGCGGTCAATTCGATTATGCTTTTAGTTCGCATTGTCTGGAATGAACATCGGAAGAGACGGCGAAGGCTCTTCTAATTCGAGAACAGAAAGAAGCTGTCTTGTAAGAATCAGTACAGAATGAACTGCAGAGCATCAGGTTGAAAACGGAGGACAAATGCAATAGATTGTAATATTCAAAGCAAACAGAATATAAATTCTGAATTTGCTTGTAACACTTTCTTGGTCATCCATGTAACACCTCTCAGAAAACTTGAAAATTTAATCGCCCTGGAGCGGGAATCCGCATCTCCCGATTTCCGTTCAGTATGCTAACCGTTACACCACTCAGAACAGTTGAAGTTCCAAGCAACTGAGACTAAGCAAACTTAGCTTAGGAGTCTGAATATTCTCAGATTTTCTCTAGTCGAGGCATCGTTGCTTCCGCCTTCCTCTATCATAGCGTTTTGACCCAACTTCTATTCAGAAACGGATGTAGGTCGGAAATCACTGGTACACAGATAAATCAATGAAGGAAGAAATTTCTTCATAATACATGGGAAATCAATAGAATATTCAAAGCAAACAGAATATAAATTCTAAATTTACTTGTAACACTTACTTGGTCATCTATGTAACACCTCTCAGAAAATTTGGAACTTTCATCGTCCTGGAGTGGAAATTTAACCCGCATCTCTAGATTTCCGTTTGAGTATCCTAATCGTTACACCACCCAGGACAGTGAAGTCCAAGCAACTGAGACTAGGCAAACTTAGGAATATTCTTAGCTTAGCATATTCGAACCGAAATCGGGAGATTCGATTTCCTCTCCAGGGCGATAAAATTTTCAAATTCTCTGAGAGGCGTTACATGGATGACCAGTAAGTTTTACAAGCAAATTCAGTATTTATATTTTGTTTGCTTTAAATATTCTATCGATTTCCCATGTACACTGCTGGCCACTCAAAATGCAACACCAAGAAGGAAGCATCCGATTGGCCTGAAATTCGCAGCATGCGTCGCCCGCCAGAGGACATGCCAACAATTAGCATTGCAGGGCATATGCAAATCATGTGCGCCCGGCACGCTACCGAGAAGCACTATAAGAAGGGTGCACAGAAGGCGGGGTGTAAGTAGTGGAAGTGTGTTGTGTGCCGGACCTGTGCGTGGGAAGCTTCCTGATGCCTCGTCGCAGAATACCGCAGTCATTCCAACACGTTTCGGAGTTCGACAGAGGACGAATAGTGGCTTATCGCGACAGCGGTTTATCGTACCGAGACATCGGCGCCCGTGTGGGACGACACCCAGCCACAGTGAGGCGAGTATGGATTCGGTGAGTGCAGGAGGGACGGGCGGATCGACGTGAGCGATTGCCGCAGCCGCAGAACACCACCAAACGAGAGGACCGGCATGTTGTGCGGCGGGCACTGATGGCTCGCCCCGCCCCATCACGAACGTTGGCGCAGGAATTAGGGTATGTTGCGCAATAACCTGTGTCAGCACGTACCGTTCTACATTGTCTGCAGGAACGGCGACTTGTCCCACGGCGCCCATTGCTCCGATTACCATTGACGTTACATCAACGGCGAGTGCGATGGAAGTAGGCCGTTGAACGCCACACCTCGACTACGGAATGGCACGACATTGTCTTCTCCGACGAATCCCGTTTCTGCCTGCAACACCACAATGGTCGGATCCGCGTGTGGCGGCACTACGACGAGAGACTGTATAACGACTGCATTATGCGTCGCCATAACGGTCCGCCGCCTGGCGTTATGGTTTGGGGCGCAATTGGATATAACACCCGCGCCCCTCTGCTACGTATCGCCGGTACACTCAACAGCCACCGCTACATCTCCAACGTTTTGGAGCCTGTAGTACTCCTTTACCTGCAGGACATGCCAGCGGCCACGTAACAGGACAATGCGCGCCCGCAAGTGGCACGCATCGTGCAACGATTCTTCACGGCCCACCAGGTGTCACTGCTGCCGTGGCCGCCTGTTCTCCCGATATGTCGCCCATCGAACACGTCTGGTTGCTGATCGGCAACCGAGTGGCCCGGCAAGCACCACTCGCGGCTACGCCTGGTGAACTGTGGCAACGTGTGGAAGCAGCCTGGACCGACATGCTCCAAGCCTACATCCAAAGCCTCTTTCGTTCGATGCTGCGGCGTGTAACGGCCGTTATTGCCAGCCATGGGGGATAAACGAACTATTGATGTCTGCGTGTTCCGCAAGTCGCACGGGCCTGTAAGCTCAATCGTTTCATCTTTGTATCTGTTGTTATGTGTCCCGTAAATCTGGCTTTGCTATCTCGTGTCCTTCTTGGTGCTGCATTTTGGGTGGCCAGCAGTGTATTATGACGAATATTTTTTCCTTCATTGATATACAATAGGATGCAGTTCTGAGAACAAGTTCTAGAAATGAACTATTTTTTACATCAAACATTTGAATTTTAAAAGTATGTTTAATTACTTTTCTTTTCCCTTTGTCCAACTTGCACACTTACAAAAAGAAAAAGCAGTTGACCTTCATTATGACAAAATATCGTTTCGAAATATTGATGCAGAAATTTTCTAGCGAGGTTTGAAACTCATCGTTGTTGAATACATTGTAAAAGGAAGAATGCATGTTTTCGGTGCAGTGGTGACGAGGTGTTCTAAGCGGGTTCCCACGAGGCATGGATGTTATGTTTCTCTAACGACACTGGTCCTTTCCCTTCCCTGACCCTAAATTACAGACGAGAGACTGTTATAGCCTATTATCGAGTTGCTCACGGTGGTCGTTAAACATCTAATATATATATATATGAAGCGGGGAAAAGCTCCAGGAGAAGATGGAATTACTGTAGACATCATACAAGAAGCAAGTGGAGAAATCGAAACAGTACTCGCCCAAATTTTCACTCGATGCCTTAATGAAGGAAAGATTCCTGAGGATTGGAACACCGCTACAATGATCCTGCTACATAAGAAAGGTGACATTGAGGATCTTGGAAACTACAGACCTATCAGCCTCCTATCAGTAGTTTATAAAATCTTCACTAAAGTTCTTTCACACCGCTTGGAGGTAACACTGGACATGGCTCAACCGAGAGAACAAGCTGGATTCAGGAGTGGCTACAGCACAATAGATCATATCCACGTGCTGAGAGAACTAATTGAAAGAGCGAGGGAATATGAACTTCCATTGTGCATGGCTTTTATCTATTATGAAAAAGCCTTTGATTCGGTGAAACCATCAGCAGTTACAATGGCTCTGAAAACCTGCGGTATTGAAGATGCATACATTAATATTATTAATAACATCTATGAAAATGCAAGTGCAAAGATTAGGCTGTTTGAAAATACAAAACACGTAAAAATTGGAAAGGGAGTGAGACAAGGTGACACCATATCTCCGAAGCTCTTTAATGCCACTTTGGAAAGTGTTTTTCAGTCGCTGAGCTGGGAAAACAAGGGGATAAAGATTAATGGAGATTATCTAACCCACCTTCGTTTTGCTGATGACGTAGTCATTTTTGCAACTACCCCATCAGAGCTGCAGAGTATGATCCAGGAACTTGCTGACAAGAGTAAAGAAGTGGGATTGAAAGTAAACTTTCAGAAGACAAAAGTGATGTTCAATGCTTTTACAAGAAATGAAGATTTATCGATTGATGGAGAAAAGCTGGAGATAACAGACACGTACGTTTATCTTGGACAGCAGATATCAAGTGAGGGTCACATTGATGAAGAAATTAATCGGCGTACAAAACTTGCCTGGAGAGCTTTTGGAAGAAACAGCATAATTTTCAAGAGCAATATGCCATTATGTCTTAAAAGAAAAGTGTTTGATCAATGCATCCTTCCAGTGCTTACGTATGGTGCAGAGACATGGACCTTAACTAAAAGAAACATGCAAAGGCTGCAGACAACTCAAAGGTGCATGGAGAGGTGCATGATTGGTGTAACCAGGAGAGATAAGAAAAAGAACACGTGGATCCGAAAAATGACAAGAGTGGAAGACATCACGATCAGAGTTAAATCCCTGAAATGGCAATGGGCTGGACATACTGCCAGAAGGACAGACCATCGATGGACAGCCGAAATTTTAGATTGGATTCCAAGGGACAGGAAAAGACCCAGAAGAAGACCACATGGGAGATGGGTGGATGAAATTCGAAAGTATGCAGGGGTGACATGGAGGAGACTGGCACAAGACAGACCGTTGTGGAGGAAACTTGGGGAGACCTTCGTCCAGCAGTGGATTGATAATGGTTGACAATGATGATGATGATGATGATATATATATACGTATAAGTGTTCGTATCTACCAGAGAAGCAACGGAAGGGGGCATTACTAGCGTATCTAATGGATGGCTTTGAAATGAAATCACTTTGCGGTTATCTCTCCTAAAATCGCAAATCGCACTGTGCTCCGTCACCTGTCCCCTTTCCTAGTTCACAGTCATTCAATGAAAGCAGAGTTAAGATCTCGGGTTCCACTGAATTTTTTTGTTTTTACTGCCACTCGTTGTCGTGCACTTCTTCAGTGGTATCTATCGATTTGCACTTCCAGCGATGTATAGCGCTTAGCACTTCCAAGGATGGAAAAAAGCCAACACAGTAGGACAAAAGCACCGACCGTACTGGACCTCATCCGTAACTCAAACCCGATCTCAGCTTGAACGATTAGCCAGAAGCCAGCACCGCTCAGCCTCTAGGCGACTCGTAATTACAATTTTTCAAAATAACTAACACTGGTCACCGGGAGTTACTTCTGACGTTTCGCTTCACACTGAAATTTATACCATCTTTTTTTATCACATTATCTTGTAGTTAATTGATACTAATAATCATTAAACGGACCAGAGAAAGAAAACCTTGCAAGGTTACCGCAGCCCCCATTGCCATTTTCATTGTAGTTCAATAACATTGGGGAATGATACAGTAAACAGGGTAGCACGAAGCTGGGTTTAGCCGCCCCGGTGGCGCAGTGGTCTAAGGCGTTGGCCTCTGATCATTCGTCCGTAAGGGGTCCGGGTTCGAATCCCGGTCAGGCATGGATGTTGTGTTTGTCTTACGGCACTGGCTCTCTCCCTTCCCTGGAACCAGTGACCCTAAATTAGGGACGGGCGACTGCTTATAGCCCATTGAGTTGCTCACGGTGGTCGTTAAACCTCCAATCCAAAAAAAAAAAAAAAAAAAAAAAAAAGAGATTAAGAGCGACTTACGTCACAGCACACATAAACTATAGGCGTACACTATATGTGTACACACATTGTGTACGTATACTTAATATATATATACCCCCTTCCAACAGGAATTCCTGGGTGCGACACAGAGTGGGTAATGCTTACATGTAATACAAGATAAAAAAAAATTTAATGATTTTAGCAAGATTACGTTGATGCCTTCAAAGAATCATAAATATGAAAAAAATGTATGTCGTCCAAAGTTTAAAAAGATTCATTGTCAGTTTTGACAGGTACACTATTCAACATACGGTAGAATATTGATCGCCTAGTAAACTGATGAGTATGTGCCGACAGTTAGGTTATATAAATGATTGCCGTTGAGAAACAGTCTCTTGGTAGATGGATAAAAGGGTGAAACGTTTCAGCGTAGCTAAATTTGGTCGTCCTCGGCTGGGCGTGTGGACCACTGCATTGGAGTGATCTTGGTGGCGAAATAATGTGTACGGAGTGAGAATGCCTGAACGATGTCGTCGGGAGTTATCACAACACGGACACCTTTGTCAGAGATTCGTCGTAGGGTTCGTTAGTCTTATCAGGATGCGACGAATATTAAATGAAGGTAACGCACGTCGCCGTAGTTGGACTGGTACATGTAGGTAGACTCCTATCGCCGGCAGGGCGCAGTTGTCTAACACTGTCTTACGACCATTCATCCTGGTTCGAATCCCGGTGAGGCATGGATGGTGTATTTGTCTTACCGCACTGGTTCTCTCCCTTCCCTGGAACCAGTAACCCTAAATTAGGGACGGGCGACTGCTTATATATAATGGGAGTTGCTTACAGTGGTCGTTAAACCTCTCCTAAAAATAAAGCCGTAGCAGCCTCATAATCCACAGCCGACGACATTCCATGAGGTGAACAGGCAGCTATTGACATCCCCGGATCGACACACACTGTGAGGATGAAGCAGGTTTGCCCTCTCGCCAGCCATTGCGGAGATTGCTACTCACCACAGTGCACTGTCGCGCAAAGTTACCGTGGTGCAGTACCAGATAGTGGCGTATCCAGAAATTTCTTAAGACGGGGTCCATGGGTTTGTTTCATTGGTGAAAGCCTCTGGTATATAATTAGGGACGGGCGACTGCTTATAGCCCTCCTGAGTTGCTTATGGTGGTCGTTAAACCTCTCATAAAAATAAAGCCGTAGCAGCCTCATAATCCAGAGCCGACGACATCCCATGAGGTGAGGATATGTCGCTTTAAATTTTAAATTCGTACTCAGTCCTCAAGGAACGAAGGTCCGGACCTGAATACCGCCCCGTTGGCTACGCTTCTGGTACCAGACATGCGTGGCAGGACGAATGGAACCATGTTTTTTTTATTATATTTTTTTATTGGGTGTTTAACGACCATCGTGAGCAACTCAATGGGCTATAAGCAGTCGCCCGTCCCTAATTTAGGGCCACTGGTTCCAGGAAAATGAGAGAGCCAGTGCCGTAAGACAAACACAACATGCATGCCTCATCGGGATGCGATCTCGGACGAATGGTCAGAAGCCAGCGCTTAGACCCTTGCGCCACCGGGGCAGCCATGTCGTATCCAGTGATGAGTCTCGCTTCTGTCTTAGCGCCAAGATCACCTATTGAGACTGCGTGGTCACTGTGCTGATCTTGCAGCCACCCGTGAGTGTCATGCGGCTCCTGAGGCTGGTGTTGTAGCTTGGGACACAGCCAGTTTTAAGTCATTCACCGCTCGTACGCACTGTGGGTACAATAACAGCACGCCGCCCCGGTGGTGCAGTGGTCTAAGCGATGGCCTCTGATCATTCGTCCGAACGGGGTCAGGGTTCGAATCCCGGTGAGGCATGGATGTTGTGTTTGTCTTACGGCACTGGCTCTCTCCCTTCCCTGGAACCAGTGACCCTAAATTAGGGACGGGCGACTGCTTATAGCCCATTGAGGTGGTCGCTAAACCTCCAATCAAAAAAAAAAAAAAAACAATAACAGCACGACGATACATTGATAAGGCGCCTATAGTTCCGTAGTAACTCTGATGTCTAGTTTCAACAAGATAACTCCCACCCGCACACTACCAATAATGGCGTAGCCAGAAATTTCTTAAGGAGTCCATAGATTTGGTCCATTAATGAAAACCACATATACATATATATCACTTTAAATTCGTACGCAATTCACCCTCAAAGGAAGGGGGTCCAGAACCGAGGGACCCTCCCCCCCCTTGTATACGCCTCTGACTACCAGCGTCAGCAGACAGTGCTTATAAGGGGTTCAAACAGTATAACTACACTAGTAATTCGAATTTCTTGGCGTAGAATAGAAATAAAAATTTCCAAGCTTTCGCACATCCGGGGATGTCAGTAGCTGTACCAGATGGCTTTTTCAAGGAAGGTAGACAGCAAACTGAATAATAGAACACTTCAATAATTTGAACGCGGTGACTTGACTAACCATTAAATGAATAGATGCGAATGTAATTATTCATTCACAGAAACGAAGTGTCATGTTGGGGAAAACGCAGCATTATTTGACGAACTGGTTCCAAACTCGTGGCTGTTCTCGAGGAACGCTATCATTGCAAGCCTTACTGTTGTTAATGATCTCTAAGGTTTCGCGAATGGCAGTAGATTTAGGCGTGGAGTAGGAAGCTAATTTCTTTATATCATCCCGAATAAGAACAGCGGACTTGAACGTGATTTCTTTGGAAAGGGCAGTGGTTACTTTTCTGTCCCTTGTGTCTCTTTTATGTTCGTTGAGTCTAATTCTGAATGAACGCTTGGTCATTCCGATGTAGTATCGATTGGAGCCGTCTGGATATTATAGTGGGATGGTATAATACCTGCTTCGTTGCGAAGAGGAGGTTTGTCAATATTTCTCTTAAGCATGGTATATAAAGATGCCGGAGACCTTATACCGATACCGAAGTTCATCCTTCTGAACGCATTCTTGGGTTGATAGGAAACACTTGGTATGAAGGGAATAGAGCGCGTCCAGGTAGCTTAGTTGCAGCACAAAAGAATTAACATGGATAGATCTGGATTTTTCGATAATTCTTTTTTATCTGGTTCGAGCTGTATCCTGCCACAGCGGTCAATTCGATTATGCTTTTAGTTCGCATTGTCTGGAATGAACATCGGAAGAGACGGCGAAGGCTCTTCTAATTCGAGAACAGAAAGAAGCTGTCTTGTAAGAATCAGTACAGAATGAACTGCAGAGCATCAGGTTGAAAACGGAGGACAAATGCAATAGATTGTAATATTCAAAGCAAACAGAATATAAATTCTGAATTTGCTTGTAACACTTTCTTGGTCATCCATGTAACACCTCTCAGAAAACTTGAAAATTTAATCGCCCTGGAGCGGGAATCCGCATCTCCCGATTTCCGTTCAGTATGCTAACCGTTACACCACTCAGAACAGTTGAAGTTCCAAGCAACTGAGACTAAGCAAACTTAGCTTAGGAGTCTGAATATTCTCAGATTTTCTCTAGTCGAGGCATCGTTGCTTCCGCCTTCCTCTATCATAGCGTTTTGACCCAACTTCTATTCAGAAACGGATGTAGGTCGGAAATCACTGGTACACAGATAAATCAATGAAGGAAGAAATTTCTTCATAATACATGGGAAATCAATAGAATATTCAAAGCAAACAGAATATAAATTCTAAATTTACTTGTAACACTTACTTGGTCATCTATGTAACACCTCTCAGAAAATTTGGAACTTTCATCGTCCTGGAGTGGAAATTTAACCCGCATCTCTAGATTTCCGTTTGAGTATCCTAATCGTTACACCACCCAGGACAGTGAAGTCCAAGCAACTGAGACTAGGCAAACTTAGGAATATTCTTAGCTTAGCATATTCGAACCGAAATCGGGAGATTCGATTTCCTCTCCAGGGCGATAAAATTTTCAAATTCTCTGAGAGGCGTTACATGGATGACCAGTAAGTTTTACAAGCAAATTCAGTATTTATATTTTGTTTGCTTTAAATATTCTATCGATTTCCCATGTACACTGCTGGCCACTCAAAATGCAACACCAAGAAGGAAGCATCCGATTGGCCTGAAATTCGCAGCATGCGTCGCCCGCCAGAGGACATGCCAACAATTAGCATTGCAGGGCATATGCAAATCATGTGCGCCCGGCACGCTACCGAGAAGCACTATAAGAAGGGTGCACAGAAGGCGGGGTGTAAGTAGTGGAAGTGTGTTGTGTGCCGGACCTGTGCGTGGGAAGCTTCCTGATGCCTCGTCGCAGAATACCGCAGTCATTCCAACACGTTTCGGAGTTCGACAGAGGACGAATAGTGGCTTATCGCGACAGCGGTTTATCGTACCGAGACATCGGCGCCCGTGTGGGACGACACCCAGCCACAGTGAGGCGAGTATGGATTCGGTGAGTGCAGGAGGGACGGGCGGATCGACGTGAGCGATTGCCGCAGCCGCAGAACACCACCAAACGAGAGGACCGGCATGTTGTGCGGCGGGCACTGATGGCTCGCCCCGCCCCATCACGAACGTTGGCGCAGGAATTAGGGTATGTTGCGCAATAACCTGTGTCAGCACGTACCGTTCTACATTGTCTGCAGGAACGGCGACTTGTCCCACGGCGCCCATTGCTCCGATTACCATTGACGTTACATCAACGGCGAGTGCGATGGAAGTAGGCCGTTGAACGCCACACCTCGACTACGGAATGGCACGACATTGTCTTCTCCGACGAATCCCGTTTCTGCCTGCAACACCACAATGGTCGGATCCGCGTGTGGCGGCACTACGACGAGAGACTGTATAACGACTGCATTATGCGTCGCCATAACGGTCCGCCGCCTGGCGTTATGGTTTTGGGGCGCAATTGGATATAACACCCGCGCCCCTCTGCTACGTATCGCCGGTACACTCAACAGCCACCGCTACATCTCCAACGTTTTGGAGCCTGTAGTACTCCTTTACCTGCAGGACATGCCAGCGGCCACGTAACAGGACAATGCGCGCCCGCAAGTGGCACGCATCGTGCAACGATTCTTCACGGCCCACCAGGTGTCACTGCTGCCGTGGCCGCCTGTTCTCCCGATATGTCGCCCATCGAACACGTCTGGTTGCTGATCGGCAACCGAGTGGCCCGGCAAGCACCACTCGCGGCTACGCCTGGTGAACTGTGGCAACGTGTGGAAGCAGCCTGGACCGACATGCTCCAAGCCTACATCCAAAGCCTCTTTCGTTCGATGCTGCGGCGTGTAACGGCCGTTATTGCCAGCCATGGGGGATAAACGAACTATTGATG
The DNA here is from genome assembly GCA_039090855.1 of Macrothele yani. Taxonomy (NCBI): domain Eukaryota; kingdom Metazoa; phylum Arthropoda; class Arachnida; order Araneae; family Macrothelidae; genus Macrothele; species Macrothele yani. The sequence continues at coordinate 52,117,319 of CM077027.1, read as the reverse complement.
TCTGCGTGTTCCGCAAGTCGCACGGGCCTGTAAGCTCAATCGTTTCATCTTTGTATCTGTTGTTATGTGTCCCGTAAATCTGGCTTTGCTATCTCGTGTCCTTCTTGGTGCTGCATTTTGGGTGGCCAGCAGTGTATTATGACGAATATTTTTTCCTTCATTGATATACAATAGGATGCAGTTCTGAGAACAAGTTCTAGAAATGAACTATTTTTTACATCAAACATTTGAATTTTAAAAGTATGTTTAATTACTTTTCTTTTCCCTTTGTCCAACTTGCACACTTACAAAAAGAAAAAGCAGTTGACCTTCATTATGACAAAATATCGTTTCGAAATATTGATGCAGAAATTTTCTAGCGAGGTTTGAAACTCATCGTTGTTGAATACATTGTAAAAGGAAGAATGCATGTTTTCGGTGCAGTGGTGACGAGGTGTTCTAAGCGGGTTCCCACGAGGCATGGATGTTATGTTTCTCTAACGACACTGGTCCTTTCCCTTCCCTGACCCTAAATTACAGACGAGAGACTGTTATAGCCTATTATCGAGTTGCTCACGGTGGTCGTTAAACATCTAATATATATATATATGAAGCGGGGAAAAGCTCCAGGAGAAGATGGAATTACTGTAGACATCATACAAGAAGCAAGTGGAGAAATCGAAACAGTACTCGCCCAAATTTTCACTCGATGCCTTAATGAAGGAAAGATTCCTGAGGATTGGAACACCGCTACAATGATCCTGCTACATAAGAAAGGTGACATTGAGGATCTTGGAAACTACAGACCTATCAGCCTCCTATCAGTAGTTTATAAAATCTTCACTAAAGTTCTTTCACACCGCTTGGAGGTAACACTGGACATGGCTCAACCGAGAGAACAAGCTGGATTCAGGAGTGGCTACAGCACAATAGATCATATCCACGTGCTGAGAGAACTAATTGAAAGAGCGAGGGAATATGAACTTCCATTGTGCATGGCTTTTATCTATTATGAAAAAGCCTTTGATTCGGTGAAACCATCAGCAGTTACAATGGCTCTGAAAACCTGCGGTATTGAAGATGCATACATTAATATTATTAATAACATCTATGAAAATGCAAGTGCAAAGATTAGGCTGTTTGAAAATACAAAACACGTAAAAATTGGAAAGGGAGTGAGACAAGGTGACACCATATCTCCGAAGCTCTTTAATGCCACTTTGGAAAGTGTTTTTCAGTCGCTGAGCTGGGAAAACAAGGGGATAAAGATTAATGGAGATTATCTAACCCACCTTCGTTTTGCTGATGACGTAGTCATTTTTGCAACTACCCCATCAGAGCTGCAGAGTATGATCCAGCAACTTGCTGACAAGAGTAAAGAAGTGGGATTGAAAGTAAACTTTCAGAAGACAAAAGTGATGTTCAATGCTTTTACAAGAAATGAAGATTTATCGATTGATGGAGAAAAGCTGGAGATAACAGACACGTACGTTTATCTTGGACAGCAGATATCAAGTGAGGGTCACATTGATGAAGAAATTAATCGGCGTACAAAACTTGCCTGGAGAGCTTTTGGAAGAAACAGCATAATTTTCAAGAGCAATATGCCATTATGTCTTAAAAGAAAAGTGTTTGATCAATGCATCCTTCCAGTGCTTACGTATGGTGCAGAGACATGGACCTTAACTAAAAGAAACATGCAAAGGCTGCAGACAACTCAAAGGTGCATGGAGAGGTGCATGATTGGTGTAACCAGGAGAGATAAGAAAAAGAACACGTGGATCCGAAAAATGACAAGAGTGGAAGACATCACGATCAGAGTTAAATCCCTGAAATGGCAATGGGCTGGACATACTGCCAGAAGGACAGACCATCGATGGACAGCCGAAATTTTAGATTGGATTCCAAGGGACAGGAAAAGACCCAGAAGAAGACCACATGGGAGATGGGTGGATGAAATTCGAAAGTATGCAGGGGTGACATGGAGGAGACTGGCACAAGACAGACCGTTGTGGAGGAAACTTGGGGAGACCTTCGTCCAGCAGTGGATTGATAATGGTTGACAATGATGATGATGATGATGATATATATATACGTATAAGTGTTCGTATCTACCAGAGAAGCAACGGAAGGGGGCATTACTAGCGTATCTAATGGATGGCTTTGAAATGAAATCACTTTGCGGTTATCTCTCCTAAAATCGCAAATCGCACTGTGCTCCGTCACCTGTCCCCTTTCCTAGTTCACAGTCATTCAATGAAAGCAGAGTTAAGATCTCGGGTTCCACTGAATTTTTTTGTTTTTACTGCCACTCGTTGTCGTGCACTTCTTCAGTGGTATCTATCGATTTGCACTTCCAGCGATGTATAGCGCTTAGCACTTCCAAGGATGGAAAAAAGCCAACACAGTAGGACAAAAGCACCGACCGTACTGGACCTCATCCGTAACTCAAACCCGATCTCAGCTTGAACGATTAGCCAGAAGCCAGCACCGCTCAGCCTCTAGGCGACTCGTAATTACAATTTTTCAAAATAACTAACACTGGTCACCGGGAGTTACTTCTGACGTTTCGCTTCACACTGAAATTTATACCATCTTTTTTTATCACATTATCTTGTAGTTAATTGATACTAATAATCATTAAACGGACCAGAGAAAGAAAACCTTGCAAGGTTACCGCAGCCCCCATTGCCATTTTCATTGTAGTTCAATAACATTGGGGAATGATACAGTAAACAGGGTAGCACGAAGCTGGGTTTAGCCGCCCCGGTGGCGCAGTGGTCTAAGGCGTTGGCCTCTGATCATTCGTCCGTAAGGGGTCCGGGTTCGAATCCCGGTCAGGCATGGATGTTGTGTTTGTCTTACGGCACTGGCTCTCTCCCTTCCCTGGAACCAGTGACCCTAAATTAGGGACGGGCGACTGCTTATAGCCCATTGAGTTGCTCACGGTGGTCGTTAAACCTCCAATCCAAAAAAAAAAAAAAAAAAAAAAAAAAAAGAAGCTGGGTTATAGCGTTTAGAGCTGGGTGTCATTTCTTATCCGAAACGGGAGGAATGATATTTTATCCTCTTGAATTGCGTCGGAAGAAGGTAGGAAATATAGGCAGGACTCAGCAGAAGGGTTTTGTACATTTACTTACTCCTTTACTCACATCACCTTTTGTATTTTACAGCCCATTTATAGCTGTGAAGCGCAAAAGAGGATAAAGGCGATGAGATTCCAACTGCTACAGAGTTCGGATCTTTGGTACTACATTAAATGGACGGATGCAGCTTGCTGTAGAGCAGTAATGATCGAATTGCCCTAAGAGAAGCTTCAGTAGTGGGAACGACATCCTCATCTTGCAACGTACGAACAACCGTGCTTCATTTCTGAATGTGAGCAAATTATGTCTCCTGTACATGAGAAGCAGGGGCGAATTGTAGCTGCTGCTGAGCTACCTAAATTGACGAATTTTATAGGCAAATTCTGCAAATGGACAAACAACAAAGTTTGGAGATATATATGTGTACAAGGAGAATCTGATGTCTTAACCATGAAGCCGCAAAGTGTGGGGATTTTGATTTGTTTACATGATGCCCATGCAGTTTCACCTGTGTGTATTTTTGAATTACGTTGTTTTCGTCTGCAGAAATTGTGTTAATCTCAAACCCAAATGAATTATACTTCACACACGAGTGAAGTTTTCAATTTTAACGCTATGTTTTGTTCTGAATTCGAACTAACCATTTAAAATAAAAATGGGAAGGAGCCTCAAAATAATTAAGAATTTTATAAATCCAACATTTTCTCACACATCGACAGCAAGTTACGATGCAAAATTAGAAATATTTGCGACAAAAGCAATTCGGCCAACACAAAGTGCATTGCAATAGCCTTGAAAATCAACAGTGCCGCCCGGTGGCGCAGTGGTCTAGGCAATGGCTTAAGACCATTCGCGCGAGTTGGGTCTGGGTTCGAATCCCGTGAGGCATGGATGTTGTGTTTATGTTACGGCGCTGGCTCTCTCCCTTCCCTGGAACTAGTGGCCCTAAATTAGGGACGGGCGACTGCTCATAGCCCATTGAGTTACTCACGGCGGTCGTTAAACCTTTAATAAAAGAAAAACCGTCAGCCTTTTCATCACACACCGTGCCCAGACTTAAACGGCAGTCTTTTGCAGTTATAGGCTTCATGCATTAACAAGGGCGTCTCCAGATATCTTATCATGATCTTCCAGGATTGTACACAGTGATTTTTGCGTCTTCTCTTGAGCTGCGTACGGGGCACCCGCCCCGCATGCCCCATCCTGGTTACGCCACTGATTTTTACCTACAAAATATTTTTACAGGTATTAAAAAATTTCTGTGTTTTTAGCAAAGACCTTGGGTTTTTAGTAACCTAATATCTAAATTTGGAAAAGTTTTCACATCAAAATCCTTTTAGGAGAATGGTTTCTTAACATCACATGAAACCCATATGATTTTGCAATGTCTGAAAAGATTTTTCCACATGTCTCTGTTTAACAAAGCCATGGTTTAACAAAGAATGATTACCATCATGAACTAAACCAAACTGCACTTTAGTGGTCTAAAGCGATGGCCTCTGATCATTCGTCCAAAAGGGGTCCGGGTTCGAATCCCGGTGAGGCATGGATGTTGTGTTTGTCTTACGGCACTGGCTCTCTCCCTTCCCTGGAACCAGTGACCCTAAATTAGGGACGGGCGACTGCTTATAGCCCATTGAGTTGCTCACGGTGGTCGTTAAACCTCCAATAAAAAAAAAAAACAAAAAAAAACTGCACTTTGCCCCTTGGATATAAGAAATGACCCTAACACCAGACGTGTAATGTTTATTTGGTAGGTATTTGCTTATAAGTTTCTTTCATATCTTCATCTTTCGTCGAACCGCTCTTTAAAGATTTGTAAAATCTTTATCTTTGTTTATTTATATGAAACTTGGGTTATTTACTGTTGTCCGTGTTTACTTTCAGCCACTCGTTTGATAAACCGCAGCTGCTGTCTCCTGAGGGCGCTTTAAATGTTAAAAGGTTACGTCAGTCTCCAGCCTCGTGTTTGCAAGCGCAATATTTAAAAGGAAATTGGGTAAAAATTTTAGAAGGATTTGATTGTATTTTTCTATTGTTGCTGCTTCAGGTTTTTGTATGTGTGTTTGGAAATGGATTTTTTTTTATTTAGGAAAACTGTAGGCATCTCTGAATCTTGAAATGTGGCCAAATAAATCACTGATTTGCCCTGCTCAGCTTTGCTGTGCAAGTAGATTGTTTTGTTTCTATTTATGATTCAATGTAAATGCAGGAAATCTCGATAAAATCACGATACGTGCGTTCACGTGCATTTTCAATTGATGACAAGTAACGTATTGCGGTCTTTTTAGTTCTTTTTATAGTGTGATTACATTAGTTTTGATCGATGACAGCGATTTGAGCAATCGGATCACCTTCTGAACCGTACTATCTTTTGCTGATGAAAGTTATACATGTATCTAAACATCGAGACACTTGAAACCAGTAGTACCCTTTCTTTTTAAGTCTGTCTCTTTTGTAGTTTTTTAGATACCATTTATAATTATAAAATGAGCTGTCAATATTGACTGAAAACTTAGGCTTATGAAAGCGATTTTTCTGTGAAATAACGTGTTTAGAGTTTTGGATATGTTTTAAAAATTATCGGCTTTATAACTTAAAACTTGTAAATTTGTTTGTAGTCTAGTGTTTTGTATGGGTTGAATTTGTTATGAAGCCCTAAATAATATTCATTTTTACTTGTGGTCCTACTTTGTATTTTCTGATATACAATTTATTTGCCACAGATCATATTTGAATTGATATGGCTCAAACTGTAGTTATATTGAACTGTTTCTTAAATGTTTTGAGAGTGGAATTATAAACCAAGTGCCGAAGCATATATGTTAATGATGTGTCAAAAATGATAAGTTAAAACTTCATTTTTTTTAAACAAAGTATTGTGGTACATTTTTCTCCCAGTCTTTTTTTTTTTTTTCTTTTAGCTGTTAATTAAATAGTGAAAGTCAGATTGTTGAGTAGTGAATGATAAATTTTAATAAACACCAGCTTCAAGCACATTCAGGCCCGACTAAGATGGCCTGGGTCCCAGGGCCAGGTAAGTGGTGAGGCCCCTATCAAAAAATTTTTCATTAATACATAGCATGGGAGATATGATACACCCACACCAAATATATACGCAGTGGAACACCGTTTATACGTTTTTCATTTATACGTTGTTCAGCTAAGGTCCTGCCCATCAATTGGCATGCTTAACTTAATTTTTGTTTATATGACTTTTCGAGTCGATGTTTTGAAAGATGTGTATATGGTTTGGGTTCAGTTTATCTATGCAAGGATTTTGGTTTAATTTTGTTTCTGTGTTGCCGGAGGACGATTCCCGATATTTTTAAAAAGGGCCCATTAGTTTTTTGGGTGGAGGGACTACTTCGTGCTGCCACTCAGTGTGTTAGCAAACTGGTAATTTGCTTAGCAGTAGAATTCTAAATATTTCTTGGTGTTTTCTCTTTCTTTGCCCTTTTTCACGTTTATCCCCGCTGTTTCTATCAAGTGCAGCGCAATAGTTATTATTTTTTTTATCAAATTTTTTAAGGTCGAAAGCTTAAGTCAAGCGGCTATTTTTCTAAACAAATGCTGTGCCGGGAAATTTCCCAAGGCAGGTGATCACAAGGTTTTCGTTTATAAATATAATGGTTAAAAAGTAAGGCATTTGGGGAAAAAGTTTTTTAGGGTGGCTGGGGGAGAAAATAAAAGTCGGGAAAGCTAAGCATCAGGGGTGTATGGAGCATTCAAAACAGGTTTTTTCATAAAAGGAACAATGGAAAATGGTAAAAGAAGAAAGAGGAGAAGTAAAAAAACTAAAAAAACACCCATGTGAAACTGAGTATCCAGTTACCTGTGCAATTATGTATCCAGCCTTATCAAGTAGTCCGTTAAAGAGTCCTGACCTTAAAAAAAAAAAAAAAATATCGAGCTGCGCCTGATATAGAAACAGCGGGGATGAACAGTGGAAAAGGAAAACACCAAGAAACATTTTGAATTCCACTGCTAAGTAAAACTTGAATGCAACCGGCAAACCTCCAAAGGTTGCACCAAAGCCTTTGAAAGTAGAAACCGTTGAATTTCGTTAGCAATGGTGGACGCTTTTCCTCAGCTAGTTCTAGTGCAGTTGGGTGATTGTCGTTCCTATTTAATCATCCATCTAGCCATCTAGTTCCAGATAATGTTTTTACATGAAGTTCACCAGCTAGTTCTGAAGGAAGAGTTCCCCACCGCCGAAAAGAACTGGAAAAAAGTTAAATATGCTCTGCACTAATCCAAAGAAGGAAATAGCTTGTTGACAGCACTCAACTGCATGAACTCCAATTAAATTTAACGAGTGACCTGCGTATGGCACATATTCAGCTAATGGGCACGGCTCCTTTACCTTGGCCTATAACCCTGAGTATTTGCCAGACATGTTGCTGGTATTGTCATAGGACTGCCCTCTGCAATTAATTTTATCTATGCCAAGTTGTTTAAGCAAGGAAGTCACAGTATGATAAGCAAGAAAGCCACAGCATGAATTAGATGGCTGGAATCAGGGCCATAGATTGACACAAATTTCAAAAACGTTCAACAGAATCTCCGTTTTCAGTCGCATAACGTACAGCTACTGCCAACTGGTCTACATGTGTAACATCAGGAGTAGAATCCACAATCAAACCAAAATATATGGCATTCTGCTACTACTGCATTCAATAGTTTTTGTGCCATAATTTGAATTAATTCAGTCACAGTAGTAGAAGATGGGTAATTTGCATTACCAGTACAAATATTTCCCTATTTTACAAAATGGTCTGCCAAAAATGGATCGAAAAGGATTACCAGCTTCAAAGTTCCAAGGAAATTGCCGTTCTGTAGGGAGTGGAGTGTTACATTTTCCCCAAACAAAGCAAGTCCACATAAAACAAGAGACTTTATTACAGCCACAACTGTAGTCAAACTTTCCTCCAATACTGACACTCCTACTGATATTCCTCAATTAGCAAATTATCCACACATGAAGAGAATGTAACCCTCTGTGACAGACAGAGCACCGAATTTCTATTAATGTTGGAGTTTTCATGTTCCTTAAGTCTCTGCAGTATTTTTCCAGTAGAAAAATCCATCCTTACATAAAGCTTGATCACTGGAATTCAACAGTTTATGCACATAACAAAAAAGTGCACGTTTAGCTGGAGAATATACTAACCACTCTCTGTTCACCAACTCATTATTTTTTTCTTGCCATAAAAGTTTTGTTCTGTGAGCATGCATTCTCTTATCAAAATAACGCATTTTGAACTAGAAATTTGGCCAATATTTTGACTTGGTCTGTTACAAATGAAATGCTCATGAAACTCATCTGTAATAAAATTAGGTCACAAACCGCCATCAACAGGAAATACAGGTTTACATTTTGACTGATCATTATTATTACTACTATGTTGGTTTTCAATACGTGATGATTGAATTCACGACGTGGACGTGGCAAACTTGCACTTTGCTAGGATTGACATTGTGAATCTGCTGTGTTTGTATTTTCTGTGAACAGAGAACTATTGCAAAACACATCTTCAGGCTCAATGTTGCCCCTTTCTTGAGTCTGGGCTGTCCGGGAAGAGCTTATACATAACAATTTGCTACTAAAATGCTCTCCTACCTCGAGTTCAGCATTAGAAGAGTTTCCCTGTTTGTCCACTAGAACATCTTTTGTGGAACTTGTTATGAACTTCTCAATGGCCCCCTTATGGGATAGCAACTGAAGTCAAATATCGTTACTTCTTTTTCTTTTACAAGCACCTGAAAGATATTTTCGTGAAGACATTGCAATACTAATATCAAAATTCCCTACTGATAAATCTGTTTAGTTTAAGTTACAACTCAGAATCCTCTACCACATACGAAATACAATTACAGTTGCGGTTTAACTTTAAGAGAATTCAATTTGAAATCTGGCAACTACGATTGTAGATGATAGCATGAAACAGTCATTACTCACAAGATAACGTGACTGGTCCTTAATGAATTTTTACCAGTGGCAAGCTGTGATACATTTGTAAAGCAGAAATATATCTTATTTAACTGTTCATCATTGGTTGGTTTGTTGACTGACAAGGACATGTGACTGCGTTCAAAAGACCCATGATGAATTCCATACTGCTGAAAACCGATAGACGATAGTCATACTTCAAACGATCAATGAAACACTGTAAAATATTACTTTCACAATAATCATTAGTTCAACAATTATAAGTAATTTTTCTAGAAACAATTTAAAAGGGGCCCCATTAAACAGGGGGCCCTGGGTATTGGTAGGGATGGTTTATCAGTGTAAAACATGTTTAGGTGAACTCACAATTCTGTTATCTCTTTCAAATCTAAGGAAATCATACCCCACCAATAATTTTAACATGCTGGTGCCTCTCAACTTAAAAACAAAAAATCCCTTGGTTACAGAGCTGTACTTACTTAAATCAACTCATTTTGCTCATATGAGGTCAGTTGATAGGGTTGGAATTTTTACTTAGTATGTACTGTACTATTGTGTTTGAAACACCCTGTGTAACTAGCCCAGCTAGCTGTATCAAAATTTACTAGTTGTGATCAGTGATATAGGGAAGGCTTCAATATTAGGGGTGGGTGGGTGGGGGTTAGGTTCTTTCACTTTTTTGTCTTCTCTTTGCATATTTGTGTGTGTAATTGAGTCTACCATGGAAGCAGTGGGTTGCATATATATATCCATTCTCATCAAAATTCCTTAAATTGGCATGGAATTTCTTTGGCATGAAAAGGTATAGGGAGGTTTGGTAGAGAGAGAGAGAGGAATTTTGCCACACTTTTTTGCTGCTCACTCAGGAATAAAGTTTTATGACTTCAATAATACTACAAACATTTTTATAAGAGCTTTTATTCTAGAAAGGAATATGGAAAGTCAAGGAAATCTATCTCACTGTGGTGGTGAGTTAGGAATTATATGTATGTAACACCAATGAAGGATCTTATGCACATAGCATCACTGCATTTTCTTTTTTAAAGTAATAATGGGCCATAGTTTGAAATCACTAGCTGCTCTTTGGGGTCCAACGTACAAAACTAAAATGGTTAAAGTACATAATTGACTTAAAGCTAATTTCTTTTTAAATCAACCAACCAGAAAGTGGGCTTAAACATTACAGCTCCCTGGGCCAAGAAAAATCAAATGCTCCTGAGTAAGCATAGTTTAAAATAAAAAATTTGCTCTCTTTAATTGCATATATTTAAATTATGTTCAGATTATTTTTTTTATCAAAGAAATAATTGGCTTATTCTGTAGAATTTCTACCACCTGTATTATGTAAGACTGGACCAAATTTTAAATGTTGTTTTCTCACAAGTTTAATATTCACATTTTTGAAACTTAATTTCACTGTGCCTTCCCAAAGGCTAAATGGTATGAATTTTTGGTTTTCAATTAGCCGTACAGGTTCGAATGCTGTCTGAGGCATGGATGGCGTGTTTTGTCTTGCAGCACTAACTCCCTCCCTACACAGTCTAAAATTTCAGCTGTCCATCGATGGTCTGTCCTTCTGGCAATATGTCCAGCCCATTGCCATTTCAGGGATATTACTCTGATCATGATGTCTTCCACTCTTGTAATTTTTCTGATCTGCCGCCCTGGTGGCGCAGTGGTCTAAGGCGTTGGCCTCTGATCATTCGTCCGTAAGGGGTCCGGGTTCGAATCCCGGTCAGGCATGGATGTTGTGTTTGTCTTACGGCACTGGCTCTCTCCCTTCCCTGGAACCAGTGACCCTAAATTAGGGACGGGCGACTGCTTATAGCCCATTGAGTTGCTCACGGTGGTCGTTAAACCTCCAATCAAAAAAAAAAAAAAAAAATTTTCTGATCCACGAGTTCCTCTTCTTATCTCTCCTGGTTACACCAAGCATGCACCTCACCAGGCTTCTTTCAGTTGTCTGCTGTCTTTGTATTTCTCTTTTAGTTAAGGTCCATGTCTCTGCACCATACGTAAGCACTGGAAGGATGCATTGATCAAACACTTTTATTTTAAGACATAATGGCATATTGCTCTTGAAAATTATACTGTTTCTTCCAAAAGCTCTCCAGGCAAGTTTTAAATGCCAATTAATTTCTTCATCAATGTGACCCTCACTTGATATCTGCTCTCCAAGATAAATTAGATAAATGTATTGGTTATCTCCAGCTTTTCCCCATCAATTGATAACTCTTCATTTCTTGTAAAAGCATTGTACATCACTTTTGTCTTTTGAAAGTTCATTTTTAATCCCACTTCTTTACTCTTGTCAGCAAGTTCCTGGATCATACCCTGCAGCTCTGATAGGGTAGTTGTAAAAATGACTACGTCATCAGCAAAATGAAGGTAAGTTAGATAATTTCCATTAATCTTTATCCCTTTGTTTTCACAATTCAGTGATTGAAAGGGGTCTGGTTCATTTCGTCAACAACTCATTTCTTCAACAACTCATTTCGTCGATACTCAACTCGTCGACACTGTATATGCAAAGGGTCAATTCCTAAAAACTGAAAAAAAGTTCAGAACCACCAAATTTGGTATACAATCTCATGGTACTCTCTTAGACCGTACATTGTTTTTGGAAGGGGTCGGGGTCAAGGGGGTGGGGCCCCACACAAAATTTTCGTAAAATGTACAGTTTTCTATTTAGAATCACCAAATTTGGTATATTATCTCATGGTACTCTAACTTTGACCGCAGATAGGGTGTTGGAGTGCAGAATTGTGTTGCAGTTTTTAAGTAAAAAATGGAAAATTTTGAAAATTTTTTGTATGGGGCTCCCTTTACCCCGGGCTCCAACCCCTTCCAAAAACTGCGTATGGTCTAAGTTAGAGTTCCATGAGATAGTATACCAAATTTGGTGGTTCTAAATATAAAACTGTGGATTTTACGAAAATTTTGTATGGGGTCCCCTGGACCCCGAGCCCGGACCCCTTCCAAAAACCTTGTACGGTCTAAGAGAGTACCATGAGATTGTATACCAAATTTGGTGGTTCTGAACTTTTTTTCAGTTTTTTAGGAATTGACCCTTTGCATATATAGTGTCGACGAAATGAATGAGACCAAATTGAAAGACATTTTCCAATGTGGCATTAAAGAGTTTGGGAGATATAGTGTCACCTTGTCTCACTCCTTTTTCAATTTTTGTGGGTGCTGTATTCTCAAATAGCTGAAACTTTGCATTTTCATAGATGTTATTGATAATATTAATGTATGCATCTTCAATACCGCAGGATTTCAAAGCCATTGTAACTGCTGTTGGTTTCACTGAATCAAAGGCCTTTTCGTAATCGATAAAAGCCATGCATAATGGAAGTTCATATTCCCTTGCTCTTTCAATTAGTTCTCTCAGTACGTGGATATGATCCATAGTGCTGTAGCCACTCCTGAATCCAGCTTGTTCTCTCGGTTGAGCCATGTCCATTGTCACCTTCAAGCAGTGTGAAAGAACTTTAGTGAAGATTTTATAAACCACTGATAGGAGGCTGATAGGTCTGTAGTTCCTGAGATCCTCAATGTCACCTTTTTTATGTAGCAGGATCATTGTAGCACTGTTCCAATCCTCAGGAATCTTCCCTTCATTAAGGCATCGAGTTAAAACTTGGGCGAGTACTGTTTCAATTTCTCCACTTGCTTCTTCTATGATGTCTGTGGTAATTCCATCTTCTCCTGGAGCTTTTCCTCATTTCATGTTCTTGATTGCATGTGCAACTTCTGCTGGGAGGACTGGAATAACTCTGGTACTGGCACCTTTCGTAATGTCTAGAGCGCATGTATCATCCCTTTCATATAGTTTTGCGTAGAAATATTTTACTGTTGTCAAAATTTCGCCTCTATTTCCTGTTTCGGAACCATCTTCTTTTCTCAGTGCCATAATCTGTTTTCTTCCCTTACTGAGATGTCCCTTTGCTCTCTTCAGGTTTTGGTTGTTTTCAATTGCTTTCCTCACTAGTTCACAGTTGAATTTCCTTACGTCTTCAGTAATACCTTTTTAATACTATCTTGCATAGCTCTATATATTCCACTTTGGAAGTCACATCTCCTTGAATTGCCCTCTATATACCTACAATAATATGTTTACAGCATGAATTCATCCAGTTTTAAATACTGTGTGAAAAGGTGCTGTTTACACCGTGAAGCATTTTCAGCTGTTTTCTTGGAGCAAGAAATTTTTTTTAAATGATTTCATTTTGTGACAACTTACGGCAGTCTCTATTTGTAAGCACCAACAAAAATCTGCCATCATATGTTTATTCCACCGTCTTTGATACCGTCATTCCTTTTCTTTGATGTCTTGGTGAAATTTTTCACCAGACACCTCACTCATTGCACCTAAATTATCCAAAAATAGCCTAAATGAGAATATAGGAAATGAGATTTTGATGCTTATATTGCATCCTAACAACTTGAAGTTCTTTAACATATCATCTACAATCTTAACTATAAAACAGAAAATCCTTGCGTCTGTCTGAAACAGCAAGAACTCCGAACTCTGGCATCATGAAATTTGCACAGCTTATTAATGCTGGAATTTCTAGGCAACTATTTTTAATTCCTACGCTGTTCCCTTCCCAAGTTATGAGTTAATTAAGTTTTAAGGTGATTAGACACCACATAACTATATAGAAGGCAGAGCGTGTTTCACATCACGTTTCACATTTTTCATATCAGCGTGTTTCACGTCATGTGTTTCACATCACATATTTCACATCAGTATTGTTAACAAATTTTGTTCTGTCAGAGATTCGTATAATTGTAAAACTGTTCTCACAGTCTGCATCCTCAGTGTGTGTTAAATAACTCTCAAATGCTGAAGTCAAAAACTCTTGAACGCCAAACTCTGGCATCATGAAATTTGTACAGCTTATTAATGCTGGAATTTCTAGGTCAAGCATTAGTTTCTAGAATTTCTAGGTAAAGCATTAGTTTCTGGAATTTCTAGGTAAAGCATTAGTTTCTAGAATTTCTAGGTCCAGCATTAGTTTCTGGAATTTTTAGGTCAAGCATTATTGCTGAGCCAATTCAACATAGAGTAAAAATTGAATGTTTACTTTGATAACATTTTTGGTCCGTTTGATTCCACAGATTCCATATGTTCTGTACATTTCATTGCTTTAACTCGAGAAATATTTGTGACAGCAATGCACAAAAGGAATAGACCAGTTTTTAATCAAACACGAATCAACGCCAAAAACTATTATGCATCAAGCAATTGGAACAGGCCGCTCTGGTGGCGCAGTGGTCTAAGCGATGGCCTCTGATCATTCGTCCACAAGGAGTCCGGGTTCGAATCCCGGTGAGGCATGGATGTTGTGTTTGTCTTACGGCACTGGCTCTCTCCCTTCCCTGGAACCAGTGACCCTAAATTAGGGACGGGCGACTGCTTATAGCCCATTGAGTTGCTCGCGGTGGTCGTTAAACCTCAAAATAAAAAAAATAAAAAAACCTCCAATCAAAAAAAAAAAAAAAAACAAAAAAAAAAATCAAAAATCAATTGGAACAGAAAAGATCACAAGTATGTGAAGTGGACAAAACTCAACAAGCTGTTCGAAGAAACAGCAAAACTGTTGAGGAAACAGAGGTGCGACTTGCGGAACAATATTTGTGAACTGCTACAAGATGAGGCAACAAAGCTGCTGAGGAAACAGAGGCATGACTTGCTGAACAACATTCAAGACAAAGCGACGAAACTGCTGAGGAAACAGAGGCGCGACTGGCTGAACAACGATTGCGAACTGCTACAAGACGAAGCAACGAGACTGCAGAAGAGACGAATGAGCGCCCAACATCCGATTGCCTGTGAGCTTCAAATTCGAGAGCTACTGAAAGTGAGGAGCAGTGTCAGCAATAAATTCAAAGTAATTCAATTGCTCACCAGAACCGAATTTTGGCTGAAACTGTTGAAACTCGCAGAAATGGACTCCAGCAGGAGAGCATTCAACAAGGCACCACCTGGGTAAGCAAGTGGCTATATTTGAAGGATGAAGCATTCAATTATGATCCTGAATTGGATTATTCAAACTTTCCTCTGATTGTCATTGGTAGCATGTCTTTGGAGTGCATTTGCAATGCGCTGAATGTTGAAGGTGAAACACCAGGATTGTCTGAATATATATATATATATATGGGATGTAAGGTCAGGTGATGCGTAACATCACAGTCTCTCCTTGACAAATGTCAGCCCCACCTTTTCGTGGTGCATCCTGTTCCCACTAAAGGGGCTCTGACGACCGCCAATAGCGGTTTAATTATACCATCGGGATTAGAGGAAATGCTATCCCACACTCACCAACCCGCTTAGCCAGTGTGGTGAGTTATGGCTAAACCCCTCCAAAATGACTCCACAACTTAAATCTTGGCCCTCAGTCTCCAGCAGCTGGAATGTACCTGGCCAAGGCAGCGGCCAGTGCGGCATGAAGGCAGAGGGTGCTAAGAATCACCGGAGAACCGGGCTAGGCTGCCATCTGATGCTGACCTTGGCTACGTATAATGGACGCTCCCTATCTTCTGATTCAAGGCTTCTTGAATTGGAAGAAGAACTACAAAAGAACAAGTGGGACATCGTCGGGCTAAGTGAGGTAAGGAGAAGATCTCATTGAATTGAAAAGTGGACATCTCTTCTACTATCGTGGGACAGATACTGGCAGAACTAGTGGTGTTGGATTTATAATAAACAAGAAACTGAAGGATAAAGTTGTAGAAGTTGAAAGTTTCTCTGACAGAGCTGCACGACTCGTTATCCAACTCTCGAGAAGATACCAGGCTCAGATTGTTCAAACTTATGCACCCATCACAAGTCATCCTGAAGAAGAGATTGAAGAATTTTATGAGGAAATTCGTCATCTAAATAATAAAGGTAAGCAGCACTTGAAGATAATTATGGGAGATTTCAATGCAAAAATAGGGCAACGGCAACAGAATGAAACTTCAGTAGGTAAATTCAGTCACGGCAACAGAAACCAGCGTGGAAATACTCTCGTTGAGTTTGCAGAGGCTGAAGGGTTTTTCATCTTGAACTCCTTTTTCAAGAAAAGGCCACACAGGAAATGGACATGGAGACATCCAAATGGGATGACAAGTGAAATTGATTTTATTATGTGTAACAAAAAATTTGTCATAGAAGACTGCAGTGTGCTAAACAAGTTCAACACAGGTAGTGACCATAGATTGGTGAGATGTAAGATACACCTCAACACTAAACTCGAACGTGGCAAGCTCATAAGACAAACAAGATGTATTGACATAACCAACCTTAAAAAAACACCATAATACCTTCAAGTTGGAACTAAAAAACAGATTCTCTGCTTTAGAAGGCCTAACATCGGAAGAAGTGGTTATTTCTGAAGTTAACAGAAAAGTAACCAAAGCTCTTGTGGAAACAGCAACAAAATTAGCTGGGTCTAAGGACAAGTTGCATGTGAACAAATTATCAGGAAAAACCAAAATGTTGATGCAAAAAAGAAGAGAGATGAGGACAACTAAAGACGATGTGACTTCCAAAGTGGAATATATAGAGCTATGCAAGACAGTACGAAAAAGTATCACTGAAGACTTAAGCAAATTCAACTGTGAACTAGTGAGGAAAGCAATTGAAAACAACCAAAGCCTAAAGATAGCAAAGGCACATCTCAATAAGGGAAGAAAACAAATTATGGCACTGAGAAAAGAAGATGGTTCTGTAACAAGAAATAGAGGCGAAATTTTGACAAGAGTGAAAGATTTCTACTCCAAATTATATGAAAGGGATGATACATGTACTCCAGACATCATGAAAGGTACCAGTACGAGAGTTCTTCCAGTCCTCCCAGCAGAAGTTGCACATGCAATCGAGAACATGAAGCAGGGAAAAGTTCCAGAAGAAGATGAAATTACTGTAGACATCATACAAGAAGCAAGTGGAGAAATCGAAACAGTACTCGCCCAAATTTTCACGCGATGCCTTAATGAAGGGAAGATTCCTGAAGATTGGAACAACGCTACAATGATCCTGCTACATAAAAAAGGTGATGTTGAGGATCTCAGGAACTACAGACCTATCAGCCTCCTATCAGTGGTTTATAAAATCTTCACTAAAGGTCTTTCACACCGCTTGAAAGTAACACTGGACATGGCTCAACTGAGAGAACAAGCTGGATTCAGGAGTGGCTACAGCATAATAGATCATATCCACGTACTGAGAGAACTAATTGAAAGAGCGAGGGAATATGAACTTCCATTGTGCATGGCTTTTATCGATTATGAAAAAGCCTTTGATTCGGTGAAATCATCAGCAGTTACAATGGCTCTGAAATCCTGCGGTATTGAAGATGCATACATTAATATTATTAATAACATCAATGCAAGTGCAAAGATTCGGCTGTTTGAAAATACAACACACATAAAAATTGGAAAGGGTGTGAGACAAGGTGACACCATATCTCCGAAGCTCTTTAATGCCCCATTGGAAAATGTCTTTCAATCACTGAACTGGGAAAACAAAGGGATAAAAATTAATGGAGATTATCTAACCCACCTTCGTTTTGCTGATGACATAGTCATTTTTGCAACTGCCCCATCAGAGCTGCAAAGTATGATCCAGGAACTTGCTGACAAGTGTAAAGAAGTAGGGTTAAAAATGAACTTTCAGAAGACAAAAGTGATGTTGAATGCTTTTACAAGAAATGAAGCTTTATCGATTGATGGAGAAAAGCTGGAGATAACAGACACGTACATTTATCTTGGACAGCAGATATCATGTGAGAGTCACATTGATGAAGAAATTAATCGGCGTACAAAACTTGCCTGGAGAGCTTTTGGAAGAAACAGCATAATTTTCAAGAGCAATATGCCATTATGCCTTAAAAAAAAAAGTGTTTGATCAATGCATCCTTCCAGTGCTTACGTATGGTGCCAAGACGTGGACCTTAACTAAAAGAAACATACAAAGGCTGCAGACAACTCAAAGCAGCATGGAGAGGTGCATGCTTGGTGTAACCAGGAGAGATAAGAAGAGGAACTCATGGATCCGGAAAATGACAAGAGTGGAAGACATCATGATCTGAGTTAAATCCCTGAAATGGCAATGGGCTGGACATATTGCCAGAAGGACAGACCATCGATGGACAGCCGAAATTTTAGATTGGATTCCAAGGGACAGGAAAAGACCCAGAAGAAAACCACATGGGAGATGGGTGGATGAAATTCGAAAGTATGCAGGAGTGACATGGAGGAGACTGGCACAAGACAGACCGTTGTGTAGGAAACTTGGGGAGACCTTCGTCCAGCAGTGGATCGACAATGGTTGACAATGATGATGATGATGATATATATATACACTAAGTGGCTGGCCACTTTATTATGACCACCTGACAGTTTTAAGCAAATGAGCTATGGCTGCATGCTGTTGCCGCCAGAGGGTGAGGCTAGTATAAAAAGGGAAAGCTTAGTGCTTGCGACAGTAATAGAAGTGATTTTTGGGTGACGAGATGGGTAAAAATGCGATTTGACGGACTTTTAATGTGGGATGATTGTAGGAGCTCGAAGCCATGGAGCGGGTATCACCGAAACCGCTGCTTTCGTGAAATGTTCCACAGCAGCTGTTGTTGAAGTGTTTAAAGACTGGGCTGTCAGCCAAAAAACTGGGTCTCTACGTGCAACATGTGGTCGTCATCGACTAGTGACTACTCAGGCAGAACGGAGAGTGTCCAGACTGGTAATAGACAATAGAAGGGCAACCGTGTAGCAAATTACAGACTATCTTGATCAAGGATCTCCTCAAATGATCTCTGTATGCACTGTTCGCAGTACACTGCATCGGATGGGATATGGCAGTTGAAGGCCTGTTCAAACACCTTTGCTGTCTACAGTTAACAAGAGAAAACGTCTCCAGTTC
Source organism: Macrothele yani (assembly GCA_039090855.1). Taxonomy (NCBI): domain Eukaryota; kingdom Metazoa; phylum Arthropoda; class Arachnida; order Araneae; family Macrothelidae; genus Macrothele; species Macrothele yani. The sequence goes on along the minus strand of CM077027.1, from coordinate 52,098,388 downwards.
TCACAGGAGCACAAGGATTGGACAGTCGATAATTGGAAACGAATTATGTGGTCTAATGAATCACGTTTTCAGTTGCACCATGCTGATGGCAGAGTGAGAATTTGGCAGAAACAGCACAAAAGCATGGACCCCAAATGCATTGCTACAACCCTTCAAGCTGGTGGAGGCAACATTATGGTTTGGGAAATGTTTTCCTGTCATGCTTTGGGCCCTTTAATTCGTGTTGATCAATGTCTGACTGGCACATCATATCTAAACATCGTTGCGGACCAAGTGCATCCTGTCATGTGGATGGTTTGTTTATCCCAATGGCAATGGCTACTTTCAACAAGATAATGCGTCCTACCATAGTGCTCATATTGCACAGGATTGGTTTCAGGAACATGCCGATGAGTTTACTTTGCTTAGGTGGCTCCCACAATCTGCAAATCTCAACCCCATTGAGAATTTGTGGGATGAAGTTAAAACAAGCCATCAGACAGCTGGATCCACAACCCTGCAATCTCACACTCCTGGAAAGTGCTATTCATCAAGCATGGTCTCAGATTCCACAAACCACCTATCAACATCTCGTGGAGTCCATGCTGTGAAGAATCCACGCAGTATTAAAGGCAAAAGGTAGCATAATGAAGTACTGAGGGGATGGTCATAATAATAAAGTGGCCACTCAGTGTATATATATATATATACACAAGAATCTAAATCCTGGGCAAAGCCGGGTAGTAAAACTATTTTTGAATCCATTCCACGCTTTTTTTCCACATCCGTCATGTGCTGTTCAAACTGGTGATCTAGTATTAGTTTTTGTATTTGAGTGCCATAAAATATTCCTTTTACCTTGGCACTAGATAGGGAAGGGAACTGTGACACAAGGTATTGAAAACATTGTCCACTTTTATCCAGAGCTTTCTCAAATTGCTTCATTAGCCCTAAATTGATATGGAATGGTGGTAGCAGTACTTTCTGTAGGTTCACTAAATTTTCAGCTATTATATTTTTTGTGCATGGAATCAATGCGTTTCTAGGTGGCCATGTTTTTTGGACCCAATGCAAGTTTCACTTTCTGCTATCCCATTCGCATAGGAAAGCAGGGAAATTTGTATAGTCTCCTTGCTGACCCAAAAGTATAGCAGTAACTTTCAACTCCCCACATATTGGCCAATTGTGTTCATTATATTTTATTTTTCTGATTAATATTTCCATTGTTTCATAAGTTTCTTTCATGTATATGGAATACACAACTAGAATAGAAGACAACTGATTTCCATTATGCAATAAAACAGCCTTTAAACTTCTTTTACTTGAGTCAATGAACAAATGCCAATCTTCTGGATCATATGGAATATCTTCTAATTGATGAATCAAATTGGATATATCATTGCAATACACTAAGAAATCATCATTTGTAAAAAATCGTAGAAAACTTTTTCATGATTTCTGTAACAGGTGAAAATAGTTTCACTTGTTAATAAGGTTTTTTTCTTTCAATCTGGAACCTAATATTTCAGCATTGCCTTTTGTTAATCGTAAATCCCAGACTAGATCATTTAATTCTGTTTGGTTTATCATTTGGGGTCCCTTTCCCCTTATACTGAAATCTGCATCTTTTTCTTGACTTCCTAAATCAGGTTCTGAATCACATGACACATCTACATCTAAATTAAGAGGCAGAATTGGAACAGCCATGTTTTCACCATGAACAGGTTGTATAGCTGATTTCAAATTAGGATAAGCAATCTTTGATTTGTTATGCCTATTGTACCCCGAAATGTAACACATATGCAAAAATAAGTCATTGTAATGATTTTGCTGTTCACACCAAACCATGTGTATCCCAAACGGTAAACATAAGCACTTACCTAAGGACCAGTTTCATAATTTTTCAACAAAAGAACAACATACACTGTGAGGAGCCCACAGTTTCTCTTGGTCTCCTAATTCCATGCCAAAGTACAAATGATACACATTTTTCACAAATGAAGTGATGTTATTCCATTGTTCCTTTAACACGTATTCACCACATATATAGCAAAATTAATTTGGATGATTTTTACATCTAGACAAACGACTATTGTTAGCCATAACTTCAAGACTACTGAAATACGTACGAATAAATTCAATTACAAACCGTCAGGACATACTGCTAACAATGTTTACCTAACAACTTTGGCACGTTTGTGTTGTTCTCCTCTGCTTACGTTCCTGTATTTCTCCTTTACTTTGTACTACTAGCACCATTTAGGTCATTCGCAGCAAATAAGTTATAGCTAATATTTTCAATATTTCTGTTTTGCATTTTCAAAAACTGACACCCTAAAAAAATCACCTTACTGATTTGTAAAATGAATATGCTTTGCATCATTGGAAAACATAATTTATAAGAAAAACTGCACATGATAAGCAAAAAATTAGGTCAGTTCTGAACTCAGCATGCCCAACTTCATCTAAAACAGTCAGTATTTGCCAAACAAGAAAATACATGTAAGCTGGTGTATAATTTTAGTAATTAAGTCAACTGAATGAATGCTAATACAATTATAATACAAAGTGTTGACTGTATTATACTGCTCACTTTTATTTGTGGAAATACAAAATGCTGTTTCATTGCCAGTTTTGTTTTTGTTGTTATTTGCCACATATTTTCCCAAAATTTTGGCACTGCATGATATGCAGTACCCTGTGCTATAACCAAAGTTTTCATAATGGTAAACCCGCCCCTGCAGCCAACTGTGTTTGCTTCTAAGTCTCTGATTTAAGAACAATAGATTTTGCCCTGTATAGGTATATATGAGTTATGTTTGTGTAATTTTTTTCAAAAATGTTCAACCATAAATGGCTTTGCCATGACATTTTGCAGATTTAGCATTTGTAACAATCAGATGTAATTTATATAAATTGTCTGTAACTTTCTTAGTGTTTAAGTAATGTAACTGAATATGGTGTCAAATTATACAGCTAATTTTTTTTACCTTAAAATGTGACTATGAGATTTACAAATTATTTATGGCATCTATTTATAATATATTTTTCTGATATTTCTAGTGATTTTTTTCAGATATGAAATTACTGTAATACAATTAACTTGAAGCAGTACTTTATACAAAAAAATAAATAAATAAAATAAAAATTAAAGCTTGTGGTTTAAAATGTTTTTGATTATTTAGTTTTGGAATGTAATTTACATAAATTGTGTATAATTGTTTTATTGTTTAAGCTATGCAATTGAATTTGTTGTCAAATCAAAGCTAATTTTTTGTACTTTGAAATGTTTTTCTTTACTTTAAAATCATTCAAACAGGAGTTTGATTAAACAGTTATTCTTTTCCTCATTTTCAATATAAATTTTCTTTTGTGTTTCACTGTACTTATTATTTTTATTACAAGAGCTTTTTTTTTCTATTTAATTTGCAGTTTTCATGATGGATTTCAATGATGCTTTGAAAAGAGTGGGCGATTTTGGCCTCTACCAGAAGCTTCTTTGTGCATTGTTAGTTGCACCATCTGCTAGTTTTTGTGCTCTCATTTACTTTGCTCAATTTTTCATAATTTTAATCCCAGAGCACAGATGTAAACTTCCTACAGAGCTGGGAAATGAATCATTGCATTATGAAGATCTGACTTCTAACAACACACTAGATACCATTTATTATCCAAGACAGTGTGAGATAGAGAGCTTTTTTCATAATGTCTCCTACATCGAAAACAGTACTTCACTTGGACAAAAGAATGTTACCACATCATGCGAGAATGGATGGGTATACAATTTTGAAGAACTTTTTCCTACTATTTCGACTGAGGTATGCTAATTGTGTTTTGTCTTTTAAAATAATATTGATTTTAGTCTATTTTTTACAAGAATTACAAAATAATTGTGACATTAAAATTATTTTAAATTTTTACACTGATCAGTTGATGTCAATGCTTTGTTTTTTTTAAACTATATTCAAATTTTGCTTCATAGCAGGACAGTTGTTCTGTAAAAATTGCAGTATGCTGTGCAGACAATATTTAAGCTCAGAACTTCTCTTTTGTTGTAACTTGGCTATTTTGTCAAAAAGAGTTGTAATGATATGTTGTGAAGATCAGCAATATTCACATGCTTTTATTTCCCCCATGAAAATGCAAGTAGATTGCACTGGATAAATTAAGTTTTGCACTTTAAATGTAATTAAAAAAAAATGTTATCAGCACAAGGATTCTGTATTTCCTACTGTTCCCCTTCATAGACCTTGAAAATTGCATTGTCCAGGAGCAGGAATCGACCCTGCATCTTGAGATTTCCATTCACGTATACTGCCATTACGCCACCCAAGGCAATGAACCTCAAACAGAAATTTGGAGTTATGGGATTGTTAGTGGAAAAAATGGCGCCTATGTACCCATAGCATTTGTATGTGTGTACCATGTAACTGTGAAGATCGGCATTAATATCTAAAGAGCAAACAGGTTTTAACAGTTCCAATTTTAATAGGAACAAATGCTTTTGCCAAGTGCTGCAACATGGGCTTTGTGCAAATGTATTGAGCATATTCCCGGTGCATCCATTTCTAGTTGCAATAGAATGTTTGCAGATTTTATTCCTTCCCATGGCTGAAAGTCCTTTTTAAAGTGAAAAACTTTTTTTGTTTTTATGTTAATTGTATTGTTGGCTCCTGAGCTTTGCACTCATTTGTACATAAAAACCATTATTTATAACCCAATTTCAGGATGTACGGTCAGGTGAAGCGCAACATAATACAGCCTCTTCTTGACAAATGTCACCCCCACCTTCTCGTGGTGCATCGTGTTCCCAACAAAGGGGCTCTGACGACCGCCAATAGCGGTGTAACTATTCCATCAAGATTAGAGGAAATGCTATCCCACACTCACCAACCCGCTTGGCCAGCGTAGCGAGTTATGGCCAAACCCCTCCAAAATGAATCCACAACTTAAATCCTGGCCCTCAGTCTCTGGCAGCTGGAATGTACCTGGCCAAGGCAGCTGCCAGTGTGACATGAAAGCAGAGGGTGCTAAGAATCACTGGAGGACCGGACTAGGCTGTCATCTGATGCTGACCTTGGCTACGTATAAAGGATGCTCCCTATCTTCTGATTCAAGGCTCCTTCAATTGGAAGAAGAACTACAAAGGATCAAGTGGGACATTGTCACATCGTCGGGCTAAGTGAGGTGAGGAGAAGATCTCATTGAACTGAAAAGTGGACATCTCTTCTATTATCGTGGGACAGATACTGGCAGAACTAGTGGTGTTGGATTTATAATAAACAAGAAACTGAAGGATAAAGTTGTAGAAGTTGAAAGTTCCTCTGACAGAGCTGCATGACTTGTTATCCAACTCTCAAGAAGATACCAGGCTCAGATTATTCAAGCTTATGCACCCACCACAAGTGATCCTGAAGAAGAGATTGAAGAATTTTATGAGGAAATTCGTCATCTAAATAATAAAGGTAAGCAGCACTTGAAGATAATTATGGGAGATTTCAATGCAAAAATAGGGCAACGGCAACAGAATGAAGCTTCAGTAGGTAAATTCGGTCACAGCAACAGAAACCAGCGTGGAAATACTCTCGTAGAGTTTGCAGAAGCAGAAGGGTGTTTCATCATGAATTCCTTTTTCAAGAAAACGCCGCAAAGGAAATAGACATGGAGGCATCCCAATGGATTGACAAGTGAAATTGATTTTATTATGTGTAACAAGAAATTTGTCATAGAAGAATGCAGTGTGCTAAACAAGTTCAACACAGGTAGTGACCATAGAATGGTATGATGTAAGATGCACCTCAACGCTAAACTCGAGCGTGGCAAGCTCATAGAACAAAGTGTATTGACATGACCAACTTCAAAAAACATCATAGTACCTTCAAATTGGAACTGAGGAACAGATTCTCTGCTCTAGAAGGTCTAACGCCGGAAGAAGTGGACATCTCTGAAGTTAACAGAAAACTAACCAAGGCTCTTATGGAAACGGCAACAAAAATAGCTGGTACTAAGAATAAGTTGCATACGAACAAATTTTCAGGAAAAACCAAAATTCTGATGCAAAAAAGAAGAGAGATGAGGACAACTAAAGGAGATGTGACTTCCAAAGTGGAATATATAGAGCTATGCAAGACGGTACGAAAAAGTATCACTGAAGATGTAAGGAAATTCAACTGCGAACTAGTGAAGAAAGAAATTGAAAACAACCAAAGTTTGAAGAGAGCAAAGGGACATCTGAGTAAGGGAAGAAAACAGATTAGGGCTCTGAGAAAAGAAGATGGTTCTGTAACAAGGAATAGAGGTGAAATTTTGACAAGAGTGAAAGATTTCTACTCAAAACTATATGAAAGGGATGATACATGTACTCCAGACATTATGAAAGGTACCAGTACCAGAGTTCTTCCAGTCCTCCCAGCAGAAGTTGCACATGCAATCAAGAACATGAAACGGGAAAAAGCTCCAGGAGAAGATGGAATTACCATAGACATCATACAAGAAGCAAGTGGAGAAATTGAAACAGTACTTGCCCAAGATTTCACTTGATGCCTTAATGAAGAGAAGATTCCTGAGGATTGTAACAGTGCTACAATGATCCTGCTGCATAAAAAAGGTGGCATTGAGGATCTCAGGAACTACAGACCTATCAGCCTCCTATCAGTGGTTTATAAAATCTTCACTAAAGTTCTTTCACACCGCTTGAAGGTGACACTGGACATGGCTCAACCAAGAGAACAAGCTGGATTCAGGAGTGGCTACAGCACTATAGATCATATCAACGTACTGAGAAAACTAATTGAAAGAGCGAGGGAATATGAACTTCTCTTATGCATGGCTTTTATCAATTATGAAAGGCCTTTGATTCAGTGAAACCATCAGCAGTTACAATGGCTTTGAAATCCTGCGATATTGAAGATGCATACATTAATATTATTAAGAACATCTATGAAAATGCAAGTGCAAAGATTCGGCTATTTGAGAATAAAGCACCCACAGAAATTGGAAAGGCAGTGAGACAAGGTGACACTATATCTCCCAAACTCTTTAATGCCACATTGGAAAATGTCTTTCAATCACTGAACTGGGAAAAGAAAGGGATAAGGATTAATGGAGATTATCTAACTCACCTTTGTTATGCTGATGACATAGTCATTTTTGCAACTACCCCATTCAATTCCACTTCTTTACTCTTGTCAGAAAGTTCCTGGGTGCAATCAACCCAGGAACTTTCTGACGAGAGTAAAGAAGGGGTATTGAAAATGAACTTTCAGAAGACAAAAGTGATGTACAATGCTTTTACAAGAAATGAAGATTTATTGATTGATGGGGAAAAGCTGGAGATAACCAATACCTACATTTATCTTGGACAGCAGATATCAAGTGAGGGTCACATTGATGAAGAAATTAATTGGCATATAAAACTTGCCTGGAGAGCTATTGGAAGAAACAGTATAATTTTCAAGAGCAAAATGCCATTATCGTACATACTTGCGTATAAGTCGACTTCGTGTGTAAGTCGATCCCCCCACTTTCAGAGGAAAAAATCGTAAGAAATCGGAAACTCGCGTATAAGGCGATCCTGGAATGAGAAAAAAAAATTTCAATGAATTTATTCAAAAACATTTGAAAATGAAAAAAATTATATATATAATACTAAATTTAATTTGCATACCCAAAAACTTCATCGGAACCCTTCAAAATCCGATTCCGAGTCAGACTCGCAAAACAGTTCAAAAAGTCTTTCTCCGTCAACGGCGCGTCATCATAAACATCAGTATTCACATCTATGCCTGTGTCATCAGAATCACTGTCATCATCACTCATAAAAATCTCATCAACCTCTGTGCCATCAAGTTTGTTACTAATGCAACATTTCTTGAATGATTTCACGACCATTTCCGCAGGTATCGCATCCCAAGCATTTTTGACCCATCACGCAATCAAAACTATATCTGGCTTCTTTAGATTTCCGCCCTTGGTTTCAGTCGGCAAATCAGAACTTATCCAATCTGCCCAATACCTCCGCACATTGTCCTTGAAGGGCTTATTAAGGCAGACATCTAGTGGTTGAAGAACAGATGTCAACCCACCTGGGATGACAGCAAGAGTTGTTTTTGAATTTTCTGCAGTTTTTTTCACTTCTGCACAACGGTGTGCAACAAACATATCCCACACCAAAAGAGAAGGTTTCCTCAAAAGTGCACCTGGCCTTTTGTTCCACACATTCTGTAACCAGTCAATTGTTCCGGATTTGTTCATCCATCCTTTTTCATGGCACGAACGAGCACACCAGACGGAAAGACAACGCTTTTCAGCAGAGTTTTGCGTTTGAAAATAATTACCGGAGGTAGCTTACCTCCGTCGGCCAAACAGGAAAGAACAACCATGAAACTGGATTTTTCGTGGCCAGTCGTTTTGATCAAGATATTTTTTTTCGCCCTTTTGGTTCACCGTCTTATTTCCAGGAAGGTCGAAACACATGGCGGTTTCATCCATGTTCCCTATTTGGGAAAGTTCAAAAGCAGTCTCTTTTCTCTTTTGAATTACGTACTTTTGAAATTCCATTATCTTTGCTTCGAGGTCACAAGGTAACTTTTGTGCAATTTTGGTGCGCTGGCGTAGACACAACCTATAGCGGTTCATGAACCTTGTGCACATAATAAAACCTGGTGTGTCGTGCCTCACCAGGTTTTATTATGTTACACATAATAAAACCTGGTGAGACACGAAAAGTGTTATTTGCGGCTGCAAACTTTTCATCTTTTGCGAGCTTCATTGCTCGCAAACGTATACCAGTTCGCGTTACAATGTAACCATTTTGTCTGCAGCCCACAATCCAATCATTCAAGACACTTTCCAGCTCTGGGAAAGATGTCGTTCCACGGCGCAGTGCCTTTTGCGATTTTGGGATTTTCACCAAGACCGTTTTTTTTATGCCAATCTCGAATCAGTTTTTCGTTAATGCCAAATTGACGTGAAGCAGCACAGTTGTTAGTATTTTCTGCAAAAGAAACCACTTTCAACTTGAATCCTGCGTTATAGGACATCCGTTTCTTTACACAATCCGTGTCACCCATAATAGGAGAAGCGAGACACGTGTGATTAAGAACAAGCAACACCTAACACTGGCTGTCTCATGGCTCCGTTACCAAAGAAAAATGCTTCGTGCGATATTCTTTGCCGTTACGTCGAAGATCAGTGCAATCAATTGGTAGTCGGAAGGGCGGAGCTTTCTATGCGTGGCTGTGACTGCGCTGTGGATACGCAAAGCCAGGAGAGAGACTTCTCAAAGCGCGGAGAAATTCTTAGGTTTGTGATTTCGTAATTCTACCACATCAGCGTTTTTTCTTTCTTTCTTTCTTTCTTTTTCTTTCGGAGGGTTTCGATTTCGTAATTAATACCGCATCGGCATTTGGGGGGGGGGGGATTGCCTTTTGCCTCACGGGAAGAACTTTTAGACTTACGATTTTTTTAGACCCCGCGTATAAGTCGACCCCATTACTTTGAAGCTCTCATTTTGTCCCAAATTTCTCGACTTATACGCAAGTATATACGGTATGTCTTAAAAGAAAAAAAGAAAAGTGTTTGATCAATGCATCCTTCCAGTGCTTATGTATGGTGCAGAGTTGTGGACCTTAACTAAAAGAGACATACAAAGACTACAGACAATTCAAAGAAGCATGGAGAGGTGCATGTTTGGTGTAACCAGGAGAGATAAGAAGAGGAATTCGTGGGTCCGAAAAATGACAAGAGTGGAAGACATCATGATCAGAATAAAATCCCTGAAATGGCAATGGGCTGGACATATTGCCAGAAGGTCAGACCATCGACGGACAGCCAAAATTTTAGACTGGATTCCATGGGACAGGAAAAGACCCAGAAGAAGACCACATGTGAGATGGGTGGATGAAATTCAAAAGTATGCAGGAGTAACATGGAGGAGACTGGTACAAGACAGACAGTTGTGGAAGAAACTTGGGGAAATCTTCGTCCAGCAGTGGATTGATAATGGTTGACAATGATGATGATGATAACCCAATTTCAGCCACCACTTGCAACCATGCTTTGAATTTTTAACTTAAGATTCTTTTACTTCTGAAAGCTATAAAGTTGGCTTACTTAGATTAAAAGAGTAATTAATTCTTCATAAGAAATGATACGGAGTAATTTGTGCTTGAGTCAATTAAGTAAAACAAATATCATCTGTACACGATAGGCAATCCTTTAATGTTAAAATAACTATATCTTTCGACACCACATCGGTGTCATTCCCAGAAACCGAATGAAAAAACACTCCATGTAAGAGTCCTATGTACATGTGACAAATGACAGTAATGTGCATGTGTGAGATACAAAGATGTTTAAATGAATCAATGTGTATGAACTGGAAGAGTGGGCATAGCCCATGTCAACAGCATTTTCCAGGGTTGGGGAACCAATATTGGTGTATCCACATCACAACACCATTCACCATAGACAAGTATGTGAATACTTTCTGAAACAAGGGTAGAACGTCGATTCCCGGGAGAGTCCAAAATAGTAGTGTCAATCTAACATGGTAAATGAGATCCATCCAAACATGTTCTAGATAAGGATGTAACACTTAATTTAAATTCTTGGTGACCAAATGAATCATCTAAATTAAAGCTAAATTTTAGTGGTTTAGATGATGATGTGGTCACCTCCAATTTTTTGGAACCTATAATACCCTATTTCTTCCCTCTCCTTTGATTCAAAAAAAGTTTATAATTTAAAATATACAAAAAAAAAAGTACATAAAACTCTTATATAAATATATATATATATATAAAATAAAAACCAATTAAAAACAGTAATATTTAATAATTAAAGGTTTGGGAAAAAATTTATTATTTAGGTTTTTAAATACTTTTAAACCTTCTGGGTGCAGAGGTAAGAATTTCTCTGTTCCCAGGGTAATTTTTAGTAATATGGGTTGCAGCTGCAACTTTGAAACAGCTTTTTTAGTAAATCATTTCCAGGAGTGGATTTTAAACTCTCCCCTTGGCAGCCCCTCTACTCACAACTTCTCTGGAAAGTTCTTTGGCTGTCCACTAGGTGACGCTGTGATGGTTTTTCTCTTTTTGACTTGTGGCTGTTCAGTGTGATACTCGTAGGCAAGCTCCTAGCTCTGGCTTGGTTTGGTAAGTTTGTTCTTTTTGTTATGTATTATTTCTTTAATTATTTTAATTTTGGGTTCTTCCTCTTACTCTATAGAGGTTTGAATTTCGGTGTGGCCATTTTTGTTAGTTTTTGCGTGCGTACTTTGGTCTACGTTTGGGCTCCTTTGTAGAAGTAACCACGTTTTTGGTTACATGTTGCACTCATGCATTTTTAAGCTTATGCCTGCCTTTCAACCTTAATGACTAATCTGAACAATATTTTGTAAATAGATAAACTTTTAAGTAATTTTTATTAATTTATAGTTGTTCCATCTATTTTAGTGGTCTAATGGATATTCGTCATTATTTTTTTCTTGGTAATATCCTTAACATGAATTCTTCTGTAGGTTTTTTAGCATGTCTTTTGTAAAAAAAGATCGTGCTTCTGTTATCGGTTTGTCCGTCTGTACCCACGGTATCTCTGCAACTATTAGTCCGATTTGAAAAATTCTTTTTGTGTTCGGAAGCTTGAAATATGCGAATGATTCTTCATTTTGTTTTGTTTTTTACGATGCACAATTTTGCCGCTGGGAGGCGTAAATGCAGATGATGTTGAATTCAAAATTACGTTTTAATCCGCATATTTGCTTCTAAACATCCGATTGAAAAAATTCTTTTATCTTTCGATTCCATTTATATCGAAGAGTGTTTTAGATATAGTTTCATTTTCAAATTACGCATAGATTTTGCACTAGGGGGCGTAAAAGTAAATTACATTTTTTTCAATAACTCTTCTCCTAAAACTCCGATTTGAAAAATCTTTTTCAGCGGATACATCTCCTAATGTAAAATCTTTTGCATATAATTTCGAATTTTTGGTAAAGAATACTTTGGCCACCAGGGGGCGTAAGTGTTAATTTTTTTCTTCTGATATATTTGCCATAAAACCTGAGCTTCTAAAATATCGATTGAAGAAATTCTTTCGTGGACTGATGTCACTCACATCGATAAACCTTTTCGGAATATTTTCTTCCTAAAATATCCCACAGTTTCTCCGCCAGGGGACGCAGATGAATATCTTATTTTTGTCAATATCTCTACTTCTAGGAGTCTGATTTGAAAAATTTCTTCTTTGTTGGATAGTGTTTTCCGTGTGACATGTTTATCATATAATTTCAAAATTTTCAAGTTATTCATGGACTTTCTGCTAGGGGCGTAAAGGTAAATTGTGTTTCGCCCTATATCTCTGCTTCTAAATTTTCGATTTGAAAAATTCTTTCTGCACCAGATACAGCTCCTGATGGGAAATCGTTTGTACATAATTTATAATTTTTGTAAAAAAATAGTTTGGCCACCAGGCGGCGTAAATCTTAATTTCTGCTTCTGTTGTATTTGCAGCAAAATATGAGCTTCTAAATTCTCGATTAAAAAAAAAACATCGTTTGTAGACCGTTACTACTCATGTCAACAAACCGTTTAGGAACATTTTCTTCTTAAAATAGTGCATGGTTTCTACCCTAGGGGGCATAGATGTATATCTTATTTTTGTCAATATCTCTGTTTCTATAGGGGTTCAATTTGAAAAATTCCGTTTTTGTTGGATAGTGTTTCCTGTATGACATGTGCTTTATATAATTTCAAAATTTTCAAGTAATTCATAGACTTTCCGCTAGGGGGCGTAAAGGTAAATTGCGTTTTGCCCTATATCTCTGCTTCTAAATCTCCGATTTGAAAAATTATTTCTGCACCGGATACAACTCCTGATGGGAAATCGTTTGCACATAATTTCTAATTTTTGTAAAAAAAAAATGGTTTGGCCACGAGGGGACGTAAACCTTAATTTCCGCTTCAGATGTATTTGCAGCAAAATATGAGCTTCTAAATTCTCAATTGAAAAAAACGTCCTTTGTAGACCAAACTAATCGTGTCGACAAATGTTTTAAAAACATTTTCTTCTTAAAATAGTGCATGGTTTCTGCGCCAGGGGGCGTAGACGTGTATCTTATTTTTGTCAATATCTCGACTTCTAGGAGTCCGATTTAAAAAATCTTTGTTAGATAGTGTTTCTAGTGTGACATATTTTTCCTAATAATTCAAAATTTTCAAGTAATTCATAGACTTTCCGCTAGGGGGCGTAAAGGTAAATTGCGTTTCCCACTATTTCTCTGTTTCTAACCTTCCGATTTGAAAAATTCCTTCTGCACCGGATACAGCTCCTGATGGGAAATCCTTTGCACATAATTTCTAATTTGTGTAAAAAAATGGTATGGCCACCAGGTAGCATAAATCTTAATTTCCAATTCTGATGTATTTGCAGCAAAATATGAGCTCCTAAAATTTTGATTGAAAAAAATGTTTTTTGTTCCGATGCTACTCATGTCGACAAACCTTTCAGGAACACTTTCTTCTTGAAATAATGCATGGTTTCTACGCCAGGGGGCATAGATGTATATCTTATTTTTGTCAATATCTCTTCTTCTAAAAGTCCAATTTAAAAAATTCCTTCGTTGTTGGATAGTGTTTCCGATGCGAAATGTTTTTCCTATAAATTCAAAATTTTTACATAAATCATTTAAGACTTTCCGCTAAGGCGCATAAAGGTAAATTGCGTTTTCTGCTCCTAAAACTGATTTGAAAAATTCTTCCTGTATCGCATACAGAACTTGATGGAAAATATTTTTCACATAATTTATAATGTTTTGTAAAGAATAGTTTGGCCACCAGGGGTCATAAGTGTTAATTTCTACTTCTGATGTATTTGTAGCAAAATCTGGGCTCTTAAAAACTCGACTAAATTTTTTTTTTCTTGGACCCATACCTCTTATATGGATAAACCTTTGAATAAAGCTCATGTTGAGAAATGGCTTCCTAGTTTCATTGAATTAATAATCTAAAGCAACTTATGGGAATTTTACTAGGAATTTTTTACATTAATAGCAAATTTTCGGAGAAAACTCTTCTCCTTCTTCAGGCTGTCTTGTTGTTGTCACTTTTTACTTGTCACTATCACGGTTACAGTTTACCTTGACGGTTAACCTTGACGGTTTAGGTTATTTTTCAACAAATCCTGCCAGATGTTAGGCAAGGAAAATCCTTTGCAGTCATTGATGATGGAATTTTGATTTTTCTCGATCTCTATTCCTTCTTTCAGTTTTCTTTTTTGGAAATTGCTTTGGAAACTGATTACTTTAAGGGAATTCCAATCCATGCTGTGCCCAGTTTCTCTAACTTGCCTATCTAATCCAGTCTTGTTGGAGCAATTTTTTATAGCTGCTTTATGCTCAGCTATACGAGTTTCTAGTCTGCGACCTGTTTCACCTATGTAAGATAGTCCACAACTACAATTTACTTCATAAACTACACCTTGCATTTTTAAAATATCTTCTTCTCTTTGAACTATTTTAGGGAAAAAATTTTTAACTTTGTTCTCTAAACTTGGAGCTAGCCTAATATTGTATTTTTTACTAATTCTCTTTAAAGCCTCAAATAAACCTTTGTGATAAGAAATTTTTCTAGTGAATTTTACTTGTTGCTTTTGTGGGTTCTTCGTACCATTAAAATTCAGAAGCTTCTCAATTTCTTCTTTAGGATAGTTATTCTCTGCAAGTATGACTTTAAGCTCTTCTTTATGGGCTTCTTTTTTATCTGCAGTAGAAACTATTTTATTAATTTTTCTAAAAACTGACTTGCTACATTTTTCTTAATAGAAACTGGATGATACGAATTGAAATCCAGTAGTCTTTTAGTATTCATTGTTTTTTTATACCAACTAGTGAGGAATTTTTTTCTTTCTTTTTATACCAACTAGTGAGGAATTTTTTTCTTTCAAGTAAAAAGTGACAACAACAAGACAGCCTGAAGAAGGAGAAGAGTTTTCTCCGAAAATTTGCTATTAATGAAAAAAATTTCCTAGTAAAATTCCCATAAGTTGCTTTAGATTATGGATAAACCTTTTACGAATACTTTCTTCCTAACATAATGCATGGTTTTCCCACCAGGGGACGTAAAGTCGCATCTCAGTTTTGTCGATAACTCTGTTTCTAAGAGTTCGTGAGCTCAAGATTCCGTTTACATCAATATCTGAGGGATTAAAGACCCGATTGAAAAAACTTCTTTCTTCCGTCAGATACTATTGTTTCCATACCGGTTCCATTGCCTTTGAATAGCTTTGATAAATTTAATTTGCGTCAGAACGGATTCAAAAGACGTGCTTATTACACCCGAAAATTCGGTGTCATCTTTCTTGTTGTTTTTTTTGTGTGTCTTTGGTTTTTGCCTTTTCTCCTTAGAGGTTTGAAAATTGGTTAGGTGGTTTTTTTATGTTTGCCTATAATCCCTTAATCCTCAAACAGGTTTCCTTGTTTCCCATACCCATGTTTTTAAGTTTAATTTAATTCTCAAGCATTTTTTGGCTTGTGCCTGTTTTTCAAATTTTAGACAAATTTGAACGATGCTTGTAAATATGTAAACTTTTTTCAAGCAATGCTCTTTGTTTTTTTATCAGTTAATGGTTGTTCTCTCAAGGTTTGTACTGTATTGGGTGTTCATTTTCCCTTTGAAATGTATTTAGCGTGATTTCTCTTGAACTGGTCTTCAGTTGAGTGTGAGTTGGGCAATGATTATTTGATTTGCTAGATGTGGGTTTTATGTTCCATTTTAGATTGTTGAATAAATCCTTAATTTTAATTTTGTCCTTTGTAGCAAACCGAATAAGCAGAAACCCACACTTGTCTGGTCTATGTAGAAATGTGAGAGATTTTCTTCGTGATTGCCCCTGACGAAGCCATGAAAAAAATCTGCATGGACTGCAATTCCTGTTTTTCTTCTGGTTGAAAAATTTTTTTCTTTGCTTGCTTGGGTACTTGCTTGTTTTGCAAGGGTTTTTTTTTTTTTAATATATTCCCTAAAAAAATTTGTTTGCTTTTATCATGTCCATATATATATATATATATATATATATATATATATATATATATATACTAAAGAGCAAAGCCAAGAACATAAGAAAAACTTTAGAATTTAAAACAAAAGTTGCAAAATAACCTGAAGATCAAAACGCGCAACGCAGCAGTTATGAAAATTCAGAATTCACATTCTATTAAGAAGAGACTGAAGCAAAAGAAATTTTTGACTCATACCAAGTACAACATAGAAAAGGTTATGTATTGACCGGTGTGAGTAAAAAGAGAAAAAAATAGAACAACTGAATGTAGAAAGTGTCGAGAATACTGAGCCTTGGCTTTATCAAGGGCCAGCCAAAACTCTGCATTTTCTCACTTCCACAAAGACCAATTTGGAAATGGATTTCTGCAAAGTCATAGATGCAAGTAATAAGCCCACCAAAAAAAATTTAAAAAATATATATATGTCATGACCTCCGCAGAGTTGTATGACCAAGCTTTAGTTAACAATTTAGCTTGCATCCATAACTTTCCTGGCTCGACCCATGCTCTTCATCTGTTACTATTAAACAGAAAGAAGATGATTATAGAAAACTCAAGTTGTAAGAGTGACATAATGAATCAGAAATAATGTTCAGCAATAACAAACTCACCAACCCGTTTGGCCAGCGTGGTGAGTTATGGCCAAACCCCTCCAAAATGACTCCACAACTTAAATCTTGGCCCTCAGTCTCCAGCAGCTGGAATGTACCTGGCCAAGGCATAGGCCAGTCCGACATGGAGGCAGAGGGTGCTAAGAATCCACGAAGGACCGGACTAGGCTGCCATCTGATGCTGACCTTGGCTATGTATAATGGACGCTCCCTATCTTCTGATTCAAGGCTTCTTGAATTGGAAGAGGAACTACAAAGGATCAAGTGGGACATTGTCGGGCTAAGTGAGGTAAGGAGAAAAGAAGATCTCATTGAACTGAAAAGTGGACATCTCTTCTACTATTGTGGGATAGATACTGGCAGAACTAGTGGTGTTGGATTTATAATAAACAAGAAACTGAAGGATAAAGTTGTAGAAGTTGAAAGTTTCTCTGACAGAGCTGCACGACTCGTTATCCAACTCTCGAGAAGATACCAGGCTCAGATTGTTCAAACTTATGCACCCATCACAAGTCATCCTGAAGAAGAGATTGAAGAATTTTATGAGGAAATTCGTCATCTAAATAATAAAGGTAAGCAGCACTTGAAGATAATTATGGGAGATTTCAATGCAAAAATAGGGCAACGGCAACAGAATAAAACTTCAGTAGGTAAATTCGGTCACGGCAACAGAAACCAGCGTGGAAATACTCTGGTAGAGTTTGCAGAGGCAGAAGGGTTTTTCATCTTGAACTCCTTTTTCAAGAAAAAGCCGCCCAGGAAATGGACATGGAGACATCTAAATGGGACGACAAGTGAAATTGATTTTATTATGTGTAACAAAAAATTCGTCATAGAAGACTGCAGTGTGCTAAACAAGTTTAACACAGGTAGTGACCATAGATTGGTGAGATGTAAGATGCACCTCAACACTAAACTCGAACGTGGCAAGCTGATAAGCCAAACAAAATGTATTGACATAACCAACCTTAAAAAACACCATAATACCTTCAAGTTGGAACTGAAGAACAGATTCTCTGCTTTAGAAGGCCTAACATTGGATGAAGTGGATATTTCTGAAGTTAACAGAAAAGTAACCAAAGCTCTTATGGAAACAGCAACAAAATTAGCTGGGTCTAAGAACAAGTTGCATGTGAACAAATTATCAGGAAAAACCAAAATGTTGATGCAAAAAAGAAGAGAGATGGGGACAACTAAAGAAGATGTGACTTCTAAAGTGGAATACATAGAGCTATGCAAGACAGTACGAAAAAGTATCACTGAAGACGTAAGGAAATTCAACTGTGAACTAGTGAGGAAAGCAATTGAAAACAACCAAAGCCTAAAGATATCAAAGGGACATCTCAGTAAGGGAAGAAAACAAATTATGGAACTGAGAAAAGAAGATGGTTCTGTAAGAAGAAATGAGGCGAAATTTTGACAAGAGTGAAAGATTTCTACTCCAAGTTATATGAAAGGGATGATGCATGTACTCCAGACATCATGAAAGGTACCAGTACCAGAGTTCTTCCAGTCCTCCCAGCAGAAGTTGCACATGCAATCAAGAACATGAAGCGGGGAAAAGCTCCAGGAGAAGATGCAATTACTGTAGACATCATACAAGAAGCAAGTGGAGAAATCGAAACAGTACTCGCCCAAATTTTCACTCGATGCCATAATGAAGGGAAGATTCCTGAGGATTGGAACAACGCTATAATGATCCGGCTACATAAAAAAGGTGACATTGAGGATCTCAGGAACTACAGACCTATCAGCCTCCTATCAGCCTCCTATCAGTGGTTTATAAAATCTTCACTAAAGTTCTTTCACACCGTTTGAAGGTAACACTGGACATGGCTCAACCGAGAGAACAAGCTGGATTCAGGAGTGGCTACAGCACAATATATCATATCCACGTACTGAGAGAACTAATTGAAAGAGCGAGGGAATATGAACTTCCATTGTGCATGGCTTTTATCGATTATGAAAAAGCCTTTGATTCAGTGAAACCATGAGCAGTTACATTGGCGCTGAAATCCTGCGGTATTGAAGATGCATACATTAATATTATTAATAACATCTATGAAAATGCAAGTGCAAAGATTCGGCTGTTTGAAAATACAACACACATAAAAATTGGAAAGGGAGTGAGACAAGGTGACACCATATCTCCGAAGCTCTTTAACGCCACATTGGAAAATGTCTTTTAATCACTGAACTGGGAAAACAAAGGGATAAAGATTAATGGAGATTATCTAACCCACCTTCGTTTTGCTGATGACATAGTCATTTTTGCAACTACCCCATCAGAGCTGCAGAGTATGATCCAAGAACTGCTGACAACAGTAAAGAAGTGGGATTAAAAATGAACTTTCAGAAGACAACAGTGATGTTCAATGCTTTTACACGAAATGAAGATTGATCGATTGATGGAGAAAAGCTGGAGATAACTGACACGTATGTTTATCTTGGACAGCAGATATCAAGTGAGGGTCACATTGATGAAGAAATTAATCGGCGTACAAAACTTGCCTGGAGAGCTTTTGGAAGAAACAACGTAACTTTCAAGAGTAATATGCCATTATGTCTTAAAAGAAAAGTGTTTGATCAATGCATCCTTCCAGTGCTTACGTTTGGTGCAGAGACGTGGACCTTAACTAAAAGAGACATACAAAGGCTGCAGACAACTCAAAGAAGCATGGAGAGGTGCATGCTTGGGGGTTTTTGTTTTAAACGTATTTAGAAAGAGTTTTCTTTCATTTTAGGTGTCCAAAGACACAATAATCCTTTGGTGACACATCAGGGGACACTGAAGGAATAGGAGCAAAAGATACAGGCTTCATTTTTGTCTCATTTTCAGTTTTTCAAGAAATAGAATGGTAGATAAATAAATACATTGCTCTTTCCACGTTCCAGAAACACATAGCAACCGAAAAGTTGTTTTTCAGCCGCCGCCGTGGAATTGAACCACGGAACTCTCGATATCTAGCCATCCACAGTGCTACGTGTATTTTTAAGTCAGCTTCTGACATCATAAATCTGTAAGATGGGCTCAGCTACTGAGATGTCTCCATCTGGTGGGCATTAACGACACTAGCTATATATATTATAGCAGTTAAATCCAAAGGGCGAGATCCAGAGCACCGTGGATTGTTGGCCACCGTGGTGTAAAGTTAACGTGCTCAGCTAGATATCGAGAGTTCCATGATTCAATTCCACGGCGGCGGCTGAAAAACAATTTTTCGGTTGCTATGTGTTTCTGGAACGTGGAAAGAGCGATGTATTTATTTATTTACTGATGCCATGGGTGCAAGTTTTCCGTCCAGAGGACGGAATTCCGTCTTTTGAAAATATCCGAAGACGGAAGCGGGACGGAAGAAAATATCAGTGAAAATAAAATTTCCAAATATATATTTTTCTTTTTTCCCTTTCTATCCATACGCTCTACTCCGGAAAGTAAGTACGCCATCGGCAACCACGCTCGTACCGTAGTACCTTGTTTATCGTAAACTCGGAGTAGCAGCGGCGCCTGATGCATTCTGGGTAAGAGGGGCATTCTGGTTGAAGAGGATTCGTGGAGCAGCTACCTTGGAGGTTCTACGCCGATCCTCGCCTACGTCATAACCCCTAGTGCCCCAGCTACGGGTACGTCACGCACCATAACCGGTTCACCCATCGACCACTGGCTCTGCCGCCGTAGGGCACAGCTAATCTTTGGAGTGAGTAGTACCAGTCGATCTTGCCGTAATTTATGCGTGTATGCGTACGCATTTCTATATTAATTTACGTATGCGAAATTAACCCAGTATTGGTAAATTTGTGATTCCTTTTTTCAACATGCAGTCAGCTATCGAATTCATAGATTCAAAAAATATGTTGGCTTTGAACGATAGCAGTGTTAAAAATAAGTGGCAATGGGAATGGTTAGATGAGACTGATTCCCATGACCAGAGATCGCGATAACGCCTCTACACGCGTATTTCACTCCTTAAAAACGCCGAATATGCTTTAAAATTTAGAAATACGTATTTTTACGCATTGTTTTACCATATGAAATTTCCTTTTATAATCGGTGATTACACCGCGATTATGGCATAAAAATGACTTTTTTTTTTTTTTTTTTATCAAGAAATGATATCTTAACTTTCATGTCATAGTTTATGAAAAAATCATGATTTGGTTCCCATTGCCGAGCTGTTCAGCTAGGGATCGGCTTTTGGCAATCATTCGGAAGAACCTTCAGGCAGTGTGGGAAAGAGCAGCTCAACCGATGGGCATGCGCATTTCAGCCGCGTCGGGATTGAGGCGCTAGTGTATCGGTGCATCGAGGTGCCGTTAAACATTGGCGTGGAGAAAGTGAAAAGCGACGTGTTTTGAAGTTCGTTTAATTGCCATTTCAGGGCGGGATTCTCCTGCCTTACGAAATTTAAAGAAAATATATATATAAATATAAAATCAGGCGGGGCTCGTTTTCCGCATGGGGAACGGTATTCCGTTTTTCAGAACTAACGAAAGCTAAACGGAGTGAAATGTTTTCCCGAACGTAATTTCTTTTTCTCGCAAAGTTTCCTCTGTCCAGTATTGTTATTAAATATCAATTTATTGCATAAATGTTTGCATTTCAGCTTGAAAGTGTAGACAATAGTTTCCGATAACGGAAGTTCGACGGAGCAAAAATTTCCTTGTAAACTTTAGGCACGAGTTTCTTTCGCGGATTCGAAGAGTAACTCTTTGTTGTTATCAAAACTAAAGATAATTTTGGGGGGGGGGTGCGTGCGTGGTGGCGGTGGAGGGGGGGGGTCCGGCTGGTGACTGAATTTCGTCTTTCAAAACTTTCGAAAAACGGAAGTTAGACCAACTGCAGATTTATTCTGTAATCGCAATATTTCCTCTGCTCATTTTTTTTTTTTTTTGTAAAATATAACTTTGTTTGATAACCGATTGTGTTTCAGCTTGAAAACGGAGGGAAAATTTCCGAAAACGGAAGTCGGACGAAGCGAAGATTTTTTCGTAATCATAATTTTTTTTTCGCCATGTTTCCACTGTCCTGAATTATTGTTAAATGTTATTTTCCCTCTATAAATAGTTGCAAAGGGAGAAACTGGACATTCCTCATATCAGAAGAATGGCTGAATCAACCAACTCTCAATTATGTTAACTGTAAACATCTCATACATAGTATTCAAGATATTTTTTTTTCAGAGCTGAAGGAAAACATGTTCAAAAATAATAAATTAGTTTACCTTTGCAATACTAAACTTGCACATCACAATGTCCAATGAAGGTTTATTTTATCTTTTGTGATTGAGATAGACTGTAGATTTCCTTCCTCCACAATAGAACTCTTTTTGAAGTTTGAGTGTGTAGAATCTGAATCTGTGAAGCAACACACACACAAGTTTTGGTACAGTCTTTCGAAGGCAAAACAAAATTTTTTGCAGCCTCATGGATAAAACAAGACAAGTAGGTAAGATTTTGATAAATTATGACTTATTTTATACAAAAGAAAATCAATTACATGCTAATTCATGTTTACTTATTTATATATAGATATAATTAGTTGTTTTAATATAAAATATTATTTAGCTAAAAATTTAATGCGATAATTGTTCGTTCTCTAAAATTACTCCTTTGAAAAGAAAAATACTCCTTCAAAAATTGTGAAGGAGTATTTTTACTCTTTTGAAAAAATCCTAGCATGATCTCTGCCCATGACGTCAAATTTGGTTCTTGGTGCCGGAAAATTAAGGAACCAGGATTTAGCTTTTGTGTTTTCTGCAGCAGAAAGTTAAACTATGGAAGCAATGGTAAAAAAGTGCTGTTCAGACACAGTAAGGATGCTGATCGTCAAAAGTGTGTACGATCACAGCAGCATACATAAACATTGCCTGGAGTCGCTCCTGTTCAAAGAAATAATTCACCTATGAAAATTTGTGATGGTTACTATAAAACTGTGATCATGGTGAAGTGAATTAATGAAACGAGCTCTCTGTGTACACAACTGCAGTTGGGCATGCATAATCTTGATTATAATTTTTTTATCCTTATGTAATTTTACAATTTAAATGACTCTTTTAAAAGTGTGCAACACTTATTTGATTCAACAGAATTTACTAAAGAATATTTGAAACATCTTCCATGGTATGTTATGTATTATTTATTACAATTTCAATAATTTGGTTAACATATTTCTATTATGGGCTTAAAATGCTATGTAAGCAGCAAATAGGTAGATTGGATTTGAATATTATGCAAGATCTTTTTTTTATTTCTTTTGCAAGATAAGGAATATTGGAGATTTGTTAAATTTCAACTGGTATTTCCTACCTAATAATAAAATTTTGTTTACATGTATATGCATTAATGTTCGGTCGTTTTATGCTCTTTTGATTTAATAATGAATTTTAACCACATATAATATTTAATGCATATTGTGTTTATGTCTGAGTGTGCATGGTGAGGGGGGGGATATTCAAAATATTTTCAGTCTTGGCCACATCTCAGAACTTGCACCCATGACTGATGCGTATTTGGAGGATTTTTACCTTAGAATGGTAGATTTGGATGTATGACTAGTAAGTAGCCTTATCCTGATGGAGTTCCACTCATTGAAGGCTCTGTAGATAAAGGAATAGTATTTTCTCTTTAAATATTGGAGTTAAAACATGATTTTGGTAACAAGTAGAATTGATTTTAACATTCTTTGCAACTTTTCTTAACTTTAATTTCCCAATGTACAAGAAACAAGCAATAACCATGAATCCTGTATTGAAACTTTCTTTGCATTCTTGGAAACAAGTCTTTTTCTGCTCTTTTGCAATAGTAAATTGAACATTTTTGGTTACAGTCATTTTGTTAGATCCATGTTTCATCAATAGTCACAAAAAATTTCTATCTGTCTCTGCCTAAATGATTTTCACAGAGAAGTCTGCATCGGTTTCTGTGCTCAGCCACATGGGCAAAAAAGGCAGTGAAAATTATGTTTTTTTTGTTTTTTTTTTTTTTTTTTTTGTGCTCAGCCACATGGGCAAAAAAGGCAGTGAAAATTATGTTTTTTTTTTTTTTTTTTTTTTTCCAGTTTCAAATCTATTTTTTATTGCCTTGTGTACAGTTGATGCAGAGATTTATAGAAACTTGGTGATAGCTCTTGGGGTATTCTTTTAAGATCAGAGACATTACTTTTGAAATAGTCGTAAAAGTACTTTCTTGCTTTGGAAATTCGTTTGGTGTTCTTTTTCCTGTTAAAAGCATTGTTTTACTATTTTCCCCTCTATTATTAATAATATTGCTTATTTCACATTTAGAAATGCTAATTCCGTAATTTTCACAGTGTTTTTTAATAACAGAATACGAATATTTCTCTTTGTAAAGAGCAAAAATATAACCTTCTATCCACAGCTTGTTTACATGCTTCATTTTCTTAGCAGATGATATTTAACTGCAGCAGATGTTTCTTTCGTGTGCATCTAACACACTGTTGCCAGTTTCGATTCCTTGAACTTCTTTTATTTTCTATAATTTCTTATCAAAAACATCCTAAAAATGTGTGAACGACCTCTGTATAAAACATCCTTTATACATTTCTCAGATGACACCAGATTTGATATTTCTGTAGAAACTTGGAATCTCTGCTTTTCCAATGACTGCTGCTGCTGTTTGTATTTAATCAACAGAAATTTATGTACAAAGACCGTTCCATAAAACTCAAAGTAATTTTTTTTAGTTGGCAACAGTGTGAAGGGGGAAAATAACCATGCAGACATACATACATTCATATCACTAAGCTGTTCTCTGGGATTCAGACGTTAGCTCCACAAAGAAAAAACAAACTTCGAGAATTTTTTTTTTTAACTGATTATTTACTTACTGTTGTCGTATCAAACTTCTGCATTTTCAGCGAGCTTGACCTACAACTCGGGCTTCACTCACATCCATCACACGACACACACAAGATCTTCTATACTTCATACTCATGATCTTTTTATCATGCAGACACTCCTGAATCTGATCCTCCCATGTCTTCCTTGGACTTCCTCTGCCTTTCCTTCCTGCCACTTGGGCTAAAAAATTTTCTTAGTAAGCATCTCCTCACTCATTCTTTCAACATGCCCAAACCACCGAAGCATATTAGTCTCCACCTTGCTTACAGCATTTTACTTCACATTACACAACTGCAACACATCTTCATTCCTCACACAATCAGAACGTGTCTTCCCACAAACCCCCAGTAAGTAACGCATTTCTCCAGCACACAAATGACTGCTATGTTTCTTCTGTAATACCCACGTTTCACTGCCATACATCAGAGTAGGAACAATTACACTTTCATACACAGCCATGCGGGTCTCTCTTGAGAACCCATCTTTCCTCTGAAAACCTCCCAAGGCAGCTATGACTTTCAATGAAGAATTCACTTGCCTACTAATTTCACCATCCAATTTGTTCTCTCTGTCAAACATGCTTCCTAAATACACAAATTCACTCACCTGGTCAATAAATGTGCCATTTAGACTTGTATTACATTCAGTACTATCACTTCCTCGCTCAAACATGACTTTGGTTTTTCCCTTATTACTCAGTTTGAATTTCATGCAAACTTCATACATCTAGGACAACATACTCTGCAACTCACTGTTGCTCTTGCCCAACAGGGCAGTGTCATCAGCATACAGCATTTTCTGCACACACAGATATCACCAAGACATAAACCAGTATTATCTATTTTGGCATCACGCATGCATGCATCCATAAATATATTAAACAGCCATGGCGACATTACACAACCTTGCCTGACTCCTGCACCAACAGAAAGCCATTTGGATAAAACACCATTCACTCTTACACAAGTTCTAGCAGATGACTAACTGAATTAAGGAAGTATCTGTGGCAACAGTTATTAGCCATGGCAGATGATTCTGGTTTTGTTATTGTGCAGTTCTTTAAAGTACGCCTGCATTTCTCCATATAGCTATGGAGGTGTATGATTCAGAGTTAAGAAATGAAATGCCCTGTGCGATAAAATTTTGCTATCGTTTGGGTAAAACCGCTCCAGAAACAATTGATTTAATGAAAAAAATCTTACAAAGATAAATGTTTGGATGAGTCAACGATTTTTGGATAGTACCATGATTTCAAAATAGGGTTTTTGTTGGCAGAACTCGCTCTTAGGCCTGGTTGACCTGAAAGTGTTGTTATGGAGTGTATTGTTAACACTGTTTGGGAAATCCTGCAAGAAGATCGATGAATGAAGTGCGAAGACGTAGCAGCATCAACTAATATTTCAAAAATGCTGGCATTCCGCATTCTACACAACAAATCACTACTGCATTGTGTGTGTTCCAGATCGGTACCTCATCACCTGACAAGAAGACAATTGTTAGCCAGAGTTCAGGTGTGTCATGAGTGGAAACTAATGATTACAAAGGATTTCGATTCCCTCATGAAATGAGCAGCGAGTGTCTGGAAACGCACAGGCTCACCTCCTCCACACACACACACACACACACACAAAAAAAAATCCACCAAACCAAATCAGCTGGGAAGGTGATGATGATAATTTTCTTTGATCATAAAGGTGTAGTCTACCAGCATGCTGTTCCTCCACAAATTACTGTCAATGCTGAGTATTACATTTCAGTCTTGAAGCATCTGCTACAACACCTATCGATTAAGCAACTGAAACTGGTGGGCAAGTGGACCCTACAACATGATAACACCCATCCACATATGGCTGCTTGTGTTCAACAGTTTCTTATGAAATGCAGTATTGAAATCATTCTACAGGCTGCCTACAGTCCTGACCTCGCCCCATGTAATTACTGGTTGTTTCCAACAATGAGGGAGAAGTTCTGTGGCGCCACATTCAACACAGATGCTGATGTTATTCAAGCTGTGCAGGGGTCGCTAAAGTAGCTTTCACAAAATGCCTTCACCACATGCTTTGGAAAGTGGACTAAACGATGGGACCATTGCATATCATCCAAGCAAAGATACTTTGAGAAAGAATAACATATATTTTGCTGTACCTATATTTCTTCATTTTGTATGATTTTACTATGTTTTTATGGGATGGCTGTTGTATGAAATTTGTAATGATTTCTAGTCATGTACTACATGACTGGAAATTTATTACAAATATTTTTGTTTCATACAAAGGAAATTCTCTCATGCCAAAATATATGGTAAGAGAATAATGTGTATATATAGCTTAGAATTATAAAATAAATGGCTTCTCCTTTAAAAGCACATGTACAGAACTTCCCTGGACATCACATACCTGGTGCTATCCTTCTTTGTGTGTGTTCCTCCGGGTCTGAGGGTGAGGCAGAGAACTTGCAGTTGTTACTGACTAACATGTAAAATCTTTTTATCAGCCTGCATTTTGACAGATTATTATCTAACAAATTAATTTAGATTGGCAAATATTGATATTAAATAGAGACATTGCCTGATTCCAAATTAAAGAGTTTTGTAAAATGTTCAAATAGATTTAAAAAAAGAAAGCTTTTTTGATGGGCCTCCCTTTCCTGGATCTTTTAGTTCCCCTGATATGCTTCATAAGAGCAGTAGTGATGTCAAGTTAATGATCTAATTTCTTTTCTTGAAAATTGCCAATTAGCTAATAATCAGAGGTTGTGTATAACAACCACTGCAAATAGGATCCAAGTTCCTTTCTCTTCTAAATTCCAGAATCAGATATCAAAGGACATGTCGAACTTTTGAGCGTTGGTTCAAGAATATTTTCTTCCTTCTTGGAGATAAAAAATTAAGTCTTAATTTTAAGGTTTCTGTGTTTGACTTTCCAATAAATGGTTGCTGAATGTGGCCATGCAAAAGTTATTTGTAAATCAAAGT
The DNA here is from genome assembly GCA_039090855.1 of Macrothele yani. Lineage (NCBI taxonomy): Eukaryota > Metazoa > Arthropoda > Arachnida > Araneae > Macrothelidae > Macrothele > Macrothele yani. Next base: position 52,070,908 of record CM077027.1, on the reverse strand, counting down.
AACTATATAAAAATGTTTTTGTTTTAAAAAATTAGACATGGTAATATGATTTAACACTTTGTAATTATTTTTTAGCAAGACTGGGTCTGTGAGAATGATCGTTTGTCTTATTGGGTCCAAACCTTCTTTTTCTGCGGAACAAGTGTTGGCACTATTATTTTTGGGCACATAGCTGACAAGTAAGTTGCTTTCTTTATTTGTAATTTTATTTTCAAATTATAATCACTTAGTTAAAAAACCAGCAGTAGATAGGATAAAATAGGCACAAGTGCAAATATTGCAGTCACATTCAAGTGAATTATGACTTGACTAATGCAGAGACTTTCATTACTATTGAGTCATGAATGTAATTTGTAAAAGCAAGTTGAAATATAGGTAAGTACAGAGAACAGATTGTGTGGAAGTACTGTATTTTTCGGCATATAATCCGCAGACAGTAAAATTCAGCATGAGAGAAAAAAGTCAGCGTATAATGCTCACCAGTGATTAATCTGTAGACAAAATTCATTGTAAAAGTTAAAAAACAGATGCATAATCCACAACAGAGTTTTATAATAAATAGTACAAAAAGGTAATTGCTGATATTTTCTCCAAAACTATTTTACCATCGCCAAAACTGTTTTTTTTTTTTTTCACAAATTCCTAAAATTGCAATTGGCAGTGCAACCCCTGCATGTTTATAAGGTGCAGATGAGCAAATTATTGTTAAACTGACCTGTTACGTGTAAGTACGTGCTTTACTTAAAGCCTGTTACACAATTTTTGGATAACTTCATAAATCTCTCTTGTCCGGTCCCATTGATGCCGGATTTTTGAGGTTTTACTAATATATATATATTTGGCAACTTTTGTTTTAAATTATAATTAAAAAAAATTTCTTACGTTTTCGGCTTTGCTCTTTAGTAATATATATATATATATATATATATATATATATATATATTCTATTTAGAAGAGACCTAAGCAAAAAAATATATATATTTTTGACTCACCCCAAGTACAACATAGAAAAGGTTATGTATCTACCGGTGTGAGTAAAAGGAGAAAAGATAAAAAAATAAATAAAACAACTGAATGTAGAAAGTGTCGAGAATACTGAGCCTTGGCTTTATCAAGGACCAGCAAAAACTCTGCATTTTCTCACTTCCACAAAGACTAATAAGATTCTGAATAATCCATAGAAGCTCACTAAGGTGATTTAATACATGCAAAGATTATTAAATTACACCACTTGTGTATTTTATAATATTTCTCATGTATTCTGGAGAGTTAATTCTACTCTTTCTGATCATACAGATCCACAGTCTTAAGTATATATACATTTTTTCTCTGGTTAAAATCTCCGCGAGTTAGTTTCTTTCAGTATGAGGAGGCCATCAGCCCCACCCACACTGCCCCCCAGCGACTAGGGAGTGGCAGAAGTGTTAGGACGCTTGGGGAAGAGGTCAGCCATGTTTTTCTCTTGTGTGGAGAAAGTTTAGTTGCATAAGAGGTAAGCTCTCTTCCTTGTCTTTGGGTTTTAGGGTTTTATAAGTTCAATGTTTGAACTTCTTGTACTTTTTTTCTCTGTTGTTTTTTGCTTTTCAGCTTTTAGGCACTGGCTTGTCTGTTAACATTTTTGCGGGTTTTAACTCTTTCTTTTCTTGGTAACTTTGCTCGTCTTTTAGGAAACTTAGGCACAACAGATGGCTAAGCATAGTTCCTTTTCTTTGTGCTGTATTTTCAAAGTAGTTAAGTTCTTAATAACTACTTAATTATGCACTTAAAGCACTGCTGAAATACTTTGTACATATTGCAACTAATTGTTTATGTTATATAACTTTCACAAAGCTCTTCTTTAGTTAATTATTGTCTTTAATTTATTCTCGTTTTTGTGTTGTCAGAAGTTGTAGAGTAGGGGGTTTTAGGATCAAGTTTTCTTTCAAAAATCTGATTTTTTAAAAAATTAATATTTCCTTTTTTGATTGCAATGTAGAGGTTTGGATTTCTGTTGCATTGCTTTTCGGGTTTAAATTCTCTCTCAGGCGAACTTGGCATTTCGTTCTTCGTTATAGCTGAAAATTATTTCTAATTATTATGTCACTCTCACAGCTTGAGTTCTCTTTAATCTTCTTCTCTCTGTTTAATAGTAACAGATGAAGAGCATGGGTCGGGCCAGGAAGGTTATGGATGCAAGCGAAATTGTTAACTAGTGCTAGGTCATACAACTCTGCGGAGGTCATGACATATATATATTTTTTAAAACAATTTTTGGTGGGCATGTTACTTGCATCTATGGCCTTGCAGAAACCCATTTCCAACTAGGTCTTTGTGGAAGTGAGAAAATGCAGAGTTTTTGCTGGTCCTTGATAAAGCCAAGGCTCAGTATTCTCGACACTTTCTACATTCAGTTGTTTTATTTATTTTTTTATCTTTTCTCCTTTTACTCACACCGGTAGATACATAACCTTTTCTATGTTGTACTTGGGGTGAGTCAAAAATATATATATTTTTTTGCTTAGGTCTCTTCTAAATAGAATGTGAATTCTGAATTTTCATAACTGCTGCGTTGCGCGTTTTGATCTTCAGGTTATTTTGCAACTTTCGTTTTAAATTCTAAAGTTTTTTCCTTAGTTTTCAGTTTTGCTCTTCAGTATATATATATATATATATATATATACTTTCTTTCCATTTAATAAGTTTAAAAAAATATAAAATTGCTGAAATTTTTTGAAAATTTAAAGTTACTGTTACAATACCCCACAACTTTCAAATGGTTGTGATACATATTTTTAATTTCTGTGGCAATTGTGCTGTAACTCTGAGTAATACTTAAATTACATCAACAACTGAAACACTGGATTTCAGACTGTAAATAATTTGTGATGGTGTCAAAGTTCTCCCTTTCGGTCTTGGAGTGGTAGCAGAAGCCAGAGGCATTTTCTTTGAAGTAGAGCAAAATAAACAAGTGGGAGTGGGGTTGGAACCTCGGGAAGAGGGGGGAGGGGGAGTGATGTTATGGAGGTCACGGGTCAGCAGCATGCAGCAATCCAGTGTTCTATGGAATGGAAATGGCACTTTCCTATTCAAGGTCAACGCGCTTTGCTGCAGGCAATGTTTTCCACCTAACTTTTACAGAGCAGCAATCCACAGAGAGAAAATGTCTACACACATGCATACACACAGACATTTTTGTGAAAGCCAAGGGGAGGGGGAATATGTTGATGCAGTGACACTTGTGGCATTATTGTCAAACACATGTAATTTTTAAAGCTTTGACGTGATACAGATTTCCCAAGATTTTCCTCATTATACAGAACACTATAAAGAACAAAACTGCTTCATTTTTGAAGTTTATGGGGGGGGGGAGCTCCATATTATCGACACTGTCGTATAATCTGCAGTGAGTAGAATTTAAACTTTTAAGAACAGATAATCTGCGGATTATGTGCAGGAATATACTGTACCTAGCTTATTAATTAAAATCTTTTGATTTTGTGATACATTTAGTTGAGCACATTTTATAGAAAACAGTAAATGAAGTTGATATTTTTGCAAAGCAGAAATAAGGGAAGTCAATATGAAGTGTGTGATGACACAAAAACTTTGCAGAGAAAAGGAATGACATTACGGAATTACTACCGGAATGTACAGGTAGAATAGAATTAATAGAAACTGTGGTATCAGAAGATTTATTTAGGGAAATGAAATTTCATGAAATTGAACAATGATTGTGGAATAACTTTTTTACGGCTCTTATAGAGGTTATTTTTTATCAAAGTTGGTTGTCAAATTTTCGAACTAAAGCCTAGTTCGTCATCAGGACTATGTCACTGGAGTAGTTGCTGCCACTCAATTGGAAGAGTCCATCCGCAATTATCGTTAATTGTGGTACTTCTTCTTCTTGCTATTTCGATCCCTTCTTCTAGTTTCCTCTTTACTAAGTTTGACTGGTGGGCGATTATTTTCACTGAGTCCCAATTTATGGAGTGTCCACTTGCTTGTATATGTCTGAGGGGAAAATATTCACTCAGCTTTTTAGAAAACCCACCAACACAGGGAAGATGTTAGACTTCTGCTCATTCCACCCTGATTATATTAAATCGAATACGGCGAGACAATTTTTGGAAAAGATTGAAATTCTGGTCTCTTCAGCTACTCAGAAAGATCTTCACAAAGAAGAATTAAAGAAAATATTGGCAGAAAACAATTACCCCTCCCCATATGTTGAGAAAATATTTAAACAAGTGCCAAAAAAGAAGCAGGAGAAAACCAACTTCAAATTCACCAGCAAAATTACGTACCACAAGGGACTTTTCGAGAAACTGAAAAGGATCGGAGCAAAATATAATATCAGGCTAGCTCCAGATCTTAATAACAAAATAAAGAAATTCCTGCCAGCTTTAAGGCAGAAAGAATTGGACATCCAATCGCAGGAAGGAGTAATTTACTGCATCGACTGTAACTGCGGACTCAGCTATATAGGAGAAACAGGGAGAAGAATTTCAATCTTTTCCAAAAATTGTCTCGCCGTATTCGATTTAATATAATCAGGGTGGAATGAGCAGAAGTCTAACATCTTCCCTGTGTTGGTGGGTTTTCTAAAAAGCTGAGTGAATATTTTCCCCTCAGACATATACAAGCAAGTGGACACTCCATAAATTGGGACTCAGTGAAAATAATCGCCCACCAGTCAAACTTAGTAAAGAGGAAACTAGAAGAAGGGATCGAAATAGCAAGAAGAAGAAGTACCACAATTAACGATAATTGCGGATGGACTCTTCCAATTGAGTGGCAGCAACTACTCCAGTGACATAGTCCTGATGACGAACTAGGCTTTAGTTCGAAAATTTGACAACCAACTTTGATGAAAAATAACCTCTATAAGACCCGTAAAAAAGTTATTCCACAATCACTATGAATAGAGGTGCCATAAATGCATGAACAATGATGTCATTCAATTTGAATTAACCAAAAGTAAGAAAGTTATGTAAAAGCTAAAATGTAAGCAAAAATACTTCAGGAATTAAAAAAAACAATCAGTAAATTAAGCTTTGGATTGCTTTAAAATAATAGTTAAAATATAGTGTGTGTGTATATACAAAAAGTTATTGCTCTGATTACAAATTTCTTTAATTTTTTAATTAATGAAGAAAGGTACATATTGTTGACAGATCTTCACACGTGCCCCCACTGGTGTATCCCTAAAGACATCCAAACAATATTGTGCCCTAGGTGTTCCCATTTGGTAGTTTGTGATGTTATCCAAAGGGTTCATGCTAAAAATGTTGCAGTGGTGCCTTAAGCAGTCAAGAATTGTCCAGTTATGTTGCAAATGTATATTTCCTCTGTGACAACACGCATGTGCATGTTTTGAAGCATTATAGGTTTATTCCTGTAGCGATTTGAAACTATCACAAAAGTTCTAGAAGCAAACATTATATTGCCGCTCATTGCAGTATTAAGGCTCTTTTCCAATTTAAACTTATCCTCTTCTTATGTTACTATTCTGCTATCTGGCTGTCTTTCAAATGAACAGATTGGTGATACAGGTTATTCAGCAGAGTTTCTGTGAAAGTGTAGCTGGTTTGCCAGTGGTAGAAGAAAAGAAAGTGACATCTGAAGGGGATTCTTTCCTTGTAGATAAACCATTTTATAATTAGTTTCATAATTTCATATGCAGATTATGGTAATAAAATTTTATAATTATATGTTAGCTTTAATTTGAAGTTTTTTTTAGTCATTGTTACCCTGGAATTAACTGCATCACAACTAATCCACTTTTTAGGAAATGCTTTATTAAATGCTTCACAAGCAAACACACCTTAGCTTTTTAATGGTTTAAAGATTATTTTTAGCTGTTTGTGTTTTAATGGGGAGAGGGGGGAGGCCGAACTAAGAGCATGTTTAGATACACATTCACACTCTTAGAAAAAGAAGGGATAAATATATTTGTAACAACTTATCCTGGATGTTAACCTTTGGGCTGTCACATATGTGTTCCCCTAACCTGGTGGGTTCCAATCCCAAGATTTGTGTGTTTTCATCTTACCAGTAGTGCAAAATATGATTTTATCAGAAAAGTATACATTTTGTATGCACAGATTATCATCAGTTCTGAGAGCACGTTAGCTGATTCCCTGGCATGAATTCTTGAATGAATTGTGGATTTCAGGCATGCAGTTTTAAATGCTTATGAAATGACCTGTGGGTTGTAAAGCTGCTGGATATTTGCAGTTGATGTTATGCTTGAATAAGAGATATTGCTGGTAATCAATTGTAAATTTCTCTGACATTGGCCACATCGCCATCAGAAACTGATGACCGAGCACTGTTTGCTATTTTACAAAGATTTCCCAGTTCTGAAAATTTTTTTACTCATTATTTAATCAATTTTGCATTTTTATGTGTTTCCTTTTAAACATGTACTATACTGTACTGTTCTGTTTTGTTTCAGAAGACCATACAATGTGCCTTCTCAGATGGTGTAGCCATTTTGATTGACAAGCAGTTGTCGTCCCCTTTGCATAACCTACAAAAAACAAAAGATGAAAAATGAATAAGCATTTTGAAAATACTTTGAGCTATTGTATTTTTTACCACAAATTGTATGGTGATACAATTGCATATGTACTAAAAAGTTACTGAACTCCGTAAACAGAGTAATATTATTTATAGACATACTACATTATTTATTTTTATTGTTTTCTGCAATATTTAAATAGCTGAATTTTTTGAGCAGATGGAAGATTCTGATGTTTTTCTGAATCAGAAGTAGGGAAATTTCCATGAAAATGTAGTTGAAAAACTGCTAATGAAGTGAAATAATATTGGCAGTTTGGATGAAAATGCATTGTGGGTTTAATATCATTTGCATTTATTTTAATTTACTTTTCAAAAGGTTAAAGATGGCAGTATAATCTCTCAGAATAAATAGAAAAAGCTGGTATACTCATGGAACATTAGAATTCATGTGAATTTTTACTATTACTTTTTTAAAGTGTTATTCACCTGTTCTGGTCTAGGAATTGAATTTTAAGGTGGACGTCAAGTAATTTTGCTTCCTATACTTCCAATGGAAAAACTTTTGTACACATTTCCTTCACAATTAGGGTGCTCCCAAGGATGAAAATTTGAACATTGGTTAAAATAACTTTATATTATAACTTGGAATACTTAATATTTTCTAAAACATACCTGTAATTATATTAAAAATCAATAATTTTTCCTTTGGTGGTGTTGAAACCAGAAAAACGATGGCGCGACCTGTACTTTGATGATGTCAGTAGACAAACAAATGTTGGATTGCATAATTATGGTTATATTTTAGAAAATATTAAGTATTCCAAGTTATAAAATGAAGCTATTTTAATCGATGTTCATATTTTCATCCTTGGGAACGCATTAATTGGGAAGAAAATGTGTACAGAAGTTTTTCCATTGGAAGTACAGGAAGCAAAATTACTTGATGTCCACCTTAATATAAAAAGTCTAGCCTCTTAATTATTCAGTTAACGAATGAAAACATACTTGTGGGATGTAATGTATCTTATGTACCGTCAACAGTATAACAGGAGAATTAGTGGTGAGATTAAAGTTTAATCTATGGAAATTGGATTTGCTTTGGTGTGGACTTCAGGAGATCATTGAAATGCAAAAGGCGTTTCTGTTTTCTATACTGGTTTACATAGCACCCACATCTCTGTAAAAAAAAAAAAAAAGAAAGGAAGAAAAAAACAGCAGTATTCGTGCATGTTCTATCTATCCACTTCTTCATCAGTTGGTTTAATTAAGGATGAAAGCTGGCAGAGAGGTAGAGACCCCATTATATGAGCTGATCATGCTTCTGGATAACAGTGCCTATGGTCTGAGTTCACAATGTAACTGTACTGATGGCTTGATTTTGGTTAACCTTCTTCCCCCTCTTTTCCCACACTCCTTCTGTCTTCTCACACTTAATGTTTTCTGGTCTCTACTTAGGCTACTGAGGTTGTTAATACCAATGCTGTTCACAGTTTTCAGGTTTTTGAAATTTGAATATTTCACTACCTGAGATCAGATCACGATTTCCAGTATCCAAATAGTTCAAGTAGAAATTTCCAGATTTTCAGTTTCCAAATCATTTGAGTATCAGAAATCTAGATTGTAATATTAATATCAAAGTTTCAAAATCCAGATGTCTAAAATTTTAAAAATCCAGATATCAGAAATTTGTATATCCAAAATCTGAATATTGAAATTCTAATTATTAAACCAAACTAAATATTCAGGTTACAAAAATCAAAAAGCAAATATGTATGTTTCAGTTCCAAATGTCAAAAAAGTAGAAGTTTCCTACCTGTCTGTACACTTTACATTCAGTGTAATCCTGTTTGCTTGTTAGGCATTATATACACATTGTAAATTAAAAAGAACATTTTCAAGCGCATCATGACTAAGTTCTGTGGAAGGAATATTTTTCTCTTAATATGTGGAAGCATGCCAGATATATTAGCCCAGCAACTGTACATTGCTGAATTGCTTGTATTTACTGTTCATCAATCATATCAGATGTGGGTTCGATTCCCACTCCAAGGCAATGCAATATTCAAGTTTTCTGTGATTAATGCTTCATAATTAACAGTAAATACAGGCAATTCAGTGATGTCTGATTGCTGAGTTAATATTTCATCATGCCTGTCAATTTATGATTTACAAGAGGGACAGCAGGAAAAAGGAATATGTATTTTAAATAAAGTAGAGGAAACTAAAAGAAAAAAGTATACCACAATTTTCTTCCTAAAGGGTGTTGGGCTTTGCTGGAGATGAAAAAAAAAAAAAAGGACTTCATGGTGAAGCACAGTGTCAGTGGAAAATGATGTTATGGTTGCAACAAATGTGTCAGAATGGTATGCAGAATTCACTACTGGATGTTTCATTCCAAGCTGTGTGCATGGGCACCCATATCGTAGTTTTCAGGAGGGGGAGACAGAAATTAAATTGTAACTACAAGTAACATAAACAAACACCATGCACAAATTTCCACTGTGCTTTCTTGTTATTTGTAACCTGTTTTTACAACACACACAACACAAACTGAAACCCAGCAGACTCAAAAGCTGCATAAAAGTGTTGATTAAATGAAAAATTTGACAGCTTATTTGAGACAGTATGGAAATTTCTTTGTTGTTGTCTTGCACCTTTTGGCCATTTATGTCATGTATGCCACATAACCTCCAGGCCAGCTATCACACAATTGAGCATTAAGAAGAAAAAAAAATACCCTCAAAGTTCTAAGACTGGGAAATATATTTCTGTATTGTAAAAGGAATTATTATAAGCAACATTAAAGGAATAAACCTAGAATCCAAATTTAACGGGTGAAGGCAGGTTTTTATCCTCAAAAAGATAGCTCTTAAAGTGATTCAGGTTTACCATGGCAGCTTAGAAACCAGTGATTAATTCAGAAATTCAGATTTGCTTTAAATTCAGGAGAAAGGAATCAAGATGTGGGAGACACTGGTTGCCAGATTAAGAATACAGGAATATTTTGTTTATTATCTGGCATTTAATTATTTATAGGAATGTACAATTACACCAATATTGCAGTGCTAAGAAGGTATGCTAGTTTTATTGTACTTCTGTAGAAGTTAAATCAGGGATGTGTTGGATCCAGTTCACATGACTTGGTGCTAAAGATTATGATAGATTGCCAAACCAGTTCCTAAAAATTCACAAGCAAAAACAAATTTAAATGAAAGAACAAAACAAAGGAAAAGGTTGATTGGCTATTAATACTATAATCATCAACTGAATGTTTTTATGCATCATTGATGGTAGATGTCCCAGGAAAGAATCCCATTCGATGAGGGACGGGAGAAAGTGATGTATGCAGTCTACTTGTTTAAAAAAGTACTTTTCTGTTTATGTAGCCCATGCTGGGAGCTTCCATAAAGTGGCATACGAAATCCAGAGTAATATGCAGATATGATGAAAAATTGCATAGGGAGAACAATAAAATGAAGGAAGAATATAAATAGTAAAGAAAGAAGGACAAAGGGAAAAAAGAAGGACAAAGGGAAAAAAGAAGGTAAAAGATAAAGAGCAAATGAAATGGAGAACAGAACAACATTAAGTAAAGAAAGAAAGACAAAAAAAAGGTAGTAAAAAAATGCAGATGTGCCAAATATCCATGGGTGCCAACAGGGGCAGGGTGAGGGGGTTACAGGGGTCACTTGACCCCCCCCCTGTAGAATTATTTTTCCCTTTATTTTATTTTATTTATTACTTTTTTTTTCACACTCACAGAACTGGACCACAAGGAAAGATGGAGTTTGGGGCGTTTAATTTAATATCCCAATTTTATTAGAAATTTGGAATTGGAAAACGATAACGTGAAAGGGGAAAACCTAGCAAACCATAAGGTAGTACGCCCAAACAAGTTTCGCTCAGTGTGGTGTGTGCTGAACTTAAAAGAGCTGCCCCGGTGGCGCAGTGTTCTAAGCGATGGCCTCTGATCATTCGTCCAAACGGGGTACGGGTTCGAATCCCGGTGAGGCATGGATGTTGTGTTTGTCTTACGGCACTGACTCTCTCCCTTCCCTGGAACCAGTGACCCTAAATTAGGGACGGGCGACTGCTTATAGCCCATTGAGCTGCTCACGGTGCTCGTTAAAAATCCAATTAAAAAAAAAAAACTTAAAAGACTTGGCGCTGGCCCTGCTCAACACTGTTCATTATTTTGAAAACAGTTACCAATGTACATGATAATACATGACTATTACTAACATACACTTTCTTCAAGAGCAGCATCAATTAATAATAATAATAGTAATAGTAGTAGTGTTCTAGTTTAGTAAGTAACTAATAGTAGTAGTAGTAGTAGTAGTAGTAGTAGTAGTAGTAGTAGTAGTAGTAGTAGTAGTAGTAGTAGTAGTAGTAGTGTTCTAGTTTAGTAAGTAAGTAATAGTAATAATATTAATCTTTCATTTTCACGAATTACTGTTTTCTACATGTTAGCCAAACCTTAATTAATTACACTTGACCCCCCTTGAAAAATTTCCTGCAGGTGCCCATGCAAATATCTGATTCAAATTCCAGATATTCGAATATCAAATATTTGTATCTTGAATGTCTGGATATCTGGATGTTCATGCTGCAATGTGAAGTTTGGTTTTATTGCATTTTGGATTTTTTTCAATCCAAACTTCGGACTTGGTTTAAAATATCCATATTTTAATAGTACTAGTTAACACACTGAATCCAGTGTTTTGTGTTCGTTTTACTTTTCTAGTTTTACCAGCATGGTTAACCTGTCTATATTCATGTTTGTTATCACTATGCAGGCTTCTCATAGCCCAGGTGTAGATGACACCAGTGACCAACACCCTTCTTTGACCCCTAGAAGCTTAACGTTGAACTGGATAGTTAGGAATCAACTAATTCAATCACTGAAGTCTGAGCTGAGCCCAGTCTATTGTTCTACCGATTTTTTATCATGAAAGACTGGATGTTGTCTGGGATAATGTGGTCACACCAGAGGGTTATTACTGTGGGAGGCAAAAGTCAAAGTGTGCAGGGAGGCACATTTCTACCTTATCAACAGAGAGCATCTGCTTCTGAGCCTAGAGCTATGTCCTATGTTCTCTGAAGTTTGCAGACCTCCATCTCTCCTTTAATGAGATTGGTGATCACTGAGGATATTGCAAGCTATAATATGAAGCTGTGTGGAATTACACAAAGTTTCTGTAACTTCTGTTCATCCTAAGAGTGTGAGTGATTAGGATCCTGGCTCCTTACACATAATATTCCATATGTTTTGTCAACATTCCTTATGTTTTACATTTTTTGGTTAACCATACAATGGATGAAGATTCTAAAACAAGTATACCATGTCCTATGTATTAACAAGATCTGCAGAGTATCCATAGCACACCAAAAGTGTCAGAAAGTGGCACAAATCTTCAAATGCATCTCACCATGGTTTGCAAGTAAAGTGTGGAACTTCATTTGTCAGTATGGTGTGACACATTTGTAGATTTTTTTCCCCTTTTAGTGATTTTCTAGTAAAGATGGCTTCCCACTAGTATTTAAACTGTTCTCAAAGTCCTCTGATTGTGCATTAAATGCTGGAATGGTGTATAAATTCTTTAGTCAAAATGCATTGGTGCATGCAGTCTTAATACTTCAGAAAACTTCTACTGTGGATCTTTCAATTCACTAACATCTCGCCTACTTTACTAGAAGCTGGGTATACTGATTACTCGAACTTGCCAAACATTATTCAATTCTTTCCTATGCCATATCAAGAGGTACTCGCTATGATCTTGCCATAGGTACTGTCATTAACCCATGAAATGATGTAGTGTTCTGTATTTGCATCTGCATGAACTTTGAGGAAGGATGATGTTTTATTCACATGAGGCTGAAGGGAAATGGGTTATTCAGAGGATAAGAATATTGTAAAATATATTTTAATCAGAATCTAGGAAAAAAGTTGTTCCTTCCATGCTTTGAATGTGATCATTTGCTTATTTGCTTTTGTGGTGAAAGCCAGAGTGAATGCTTCCATGCAAACAAATTCTTCTGTACTATCTGAAGGTTTTTTTTTTTTTTTTTTTAAATTCAGGTACATGTTTTGTTGCTTATACTGTATCATGTATGACTGGAACTAGCACACTATCCTTAAAGTTTGTTCCTTTGTTTATTTCAACTTAACATTCAGGTGCCTGTTTTAAAACTCCTCATTTCATGAAGCCTTGTATAGTGAGTGCCAAGTTCCAGACAAGAATTTAGAAGTACATTTTCCCTTATAGGTAGTAGATTCATCAGGTTTGGGATCATATATTATATTGACTTTACTAAGTACACCTTCTTTATGAAAAACAAAACCAAAAAAAAAAAGCTATTATTTGGGACTACTATATGACATTAGCTACTCTATGTGAACTGCGCATAATGACACTAAAGGTATTGGGTTGGTGTGAATGAAATGTCCGGCAAAGGGCCAGCACACGTGGACGGCAAGAATGGAAAAGTAGGACAACTTACCTAGGCAAAATAATCCCTCTCGGCATCGACACATAGTTGCCATTTGTCTGGCAAGGCCATGATCTTGGAATGAAAAAAGTCTTGTGGCTGGGACCCAAAGAAGTCATCAACTGCACATTGAACCTCCTTGTCTGTCGTGAACTGTTTCCCGGACAGGAAGTGATCCAGGCTACGAAGAAACAGAGGATAGTCTGTCGGAGACAAGTCTGGGTAATAGGTAGGATGAGGCAGTGCTTCGTAGCCCAAGGCACTTAGGGTCAGCATCGTTCGTTGTGCGACATGAGGGCAAGCATTGTTCTGGAGCAGGCGAACATCATGTCTGTTAACCAAAGCCGGTTGTTTCTACAGCAATTCCCAGTGCATCTGGTGTAATTCAGCACTGTAACGTTCTGCAGTGATGGCTTGGCCTCTTGCCAAGAAATTCTAATGAATTATCCCAACTGTGGACCACCAGACAAGGAGCATCATCTTCTTGGTGTGTAGGGATGGCTTAGGATGCCATCCAGCAGGATGTGCCTTGCTTAACCATTGTGCAGATCGTTTCCGATTATCATAAAGGACCCACTTCTCGTCGCAGGTGACAATTCGATGCAGTAGAGGTTTCTGTTTATCCTGGCAAGCAGTGACGTGCAGACTTCCAAATGCCTAGTCTTGTTTGCAGTTGTCAACTCATGCGGCAGCCACATGTCCAGCTTTTTTACTTTATCCAGCGAAGCTAGATGCTGAACAACTGTCGTGTGGTGGACACCTACCTCTGCCGCTATCTCACGTCACGTTTTTAAAGGATTCGCTTCAACCACATGTAACAGAACATCATCAGAAACAGCAACAGGTTGGTGACCATGTGCTTTGTTTTGCAGGTCCGTATCTCCGCTTTAAAACTTCACAAACCATCGCCAAATGGTTCATTTGTTGGCTGTATTCTCCCCAAATGCTTTGTTAATGTTTCAAGTGACAATTCATGCAGAGTGGCCAAGTTTAAATTCATACAGGAAGATGACTCTAAAATCTGACATCTGCATGTTCCTCTTCAAGCCACGTTATGTCCAAACAAACCATGCCTGAACTTTGTTCTTCACACACACACACATGTGCTAGCTATTTATAGTAACTCTGTGACGTAATACCTACAACACCTGTGGGTGGTTCCATTCCTCTGTGGTGGGAGCCTGTCTCCACTGCTCGTTCGCGCCGGACATTTCATTCGCAGCAACCCAATATTTTCAAATTTTTATTTAATCATTTTGAGGAACTAAAGAACAAAAAAAGGTTGTAAACAGTGCCAAAATTATGTTGAATATTGAGTTAATGAGTACTAGATGCTATCATTCCATGTTACTAGACTGCTACTTGATTGGAGCAAACATCAATGGTTGAAGAGAAAAGTAATACAGATATAGTTAGACATAGATGTTCTGAAAACTGGCTGACTTTTTTTTAATTTCCTGTTAGCATGTTACTTTTGCTTCAAGTGAACAACAGCTCAATTGTGAAAAAACCATTAGAAAGTACCAATTACTCACCCTAAAGATCATGGTAACCACCAATGACAACACACTTCCAACACGTCAATCATCGTGATGTAACTGGGCTTCCAAGGTTTACAGACATCTTGCTTACGCTTCTTACTTCCGGGTGTGAAATATCGTTTTTTTTTTTTTGTTTTGTTTTTTTCCTTAGCCTTATGAGATGTTACTATAAAGCTTGTCAATTCCATAAAAAATCACACATACAACTCATTCATACAATTCAAGTAAAAACTATGTACATAACCTTATATTCATAGGTGGTTAAACCTTTGTCAACTGTAATTATCAAACTGCTCCTTCTGTTTCACAACCCCTACCACTCCCACTGCAAGTGTCACACTCATTCAGCCCCTCACATCCAATCCTCTAGTACTTTCAACAGGCCCCTGTCATCTTCAGGAGGCAGGTGTGTCTCACCCGCCCGCCACAGCTCAAGTGAGCAGAGCCATCGAGGCACGGGCCCCAGTCGCTATCTCTGAATCATTGTGTCTCTGGCGCCATCTATTGTCCCTGCTGCTCTTTTTTCCCTCTTTCTTTCTACGCTGCTGTTCAATTTTTATTAGGGCTTTTCATTGTTCGTTTAGGTTACTTGGCTCATTAATGTTGCATAATCTTGATCTGTTTTTTTCAATTAACACTGATTCTGCAATTCTTAACTGCCTTTCGTTTTTACAGCTCTTAATAATTTTAATATCTTCAAACCTTGGACATTGTTGATTTTCCATACAGTATTGGGTCAATGCTGTCTTAGCTTCTTTTTTATTCCAATTATTAATATGCTGGTTCAATCTATACTTTAATTTATTCTTGGTGCTGCCTATATATGACACAGGTGATTGCTGGTTTATTGGGATTTCATAAATTCCTGCTCTATCTAATTGGATTTTTAATCACTAAATTTTTTACAGTAAGTACCTGATTTCCTACCTGTATGTCATACTTGCCACAAACTTTATTAATTTCTGCCGAAGCATTTTCTATATATGGTATTGCTCCTACATATTTTACAAGTTTTTTATCAGTCTTGACCTTATTGTAACCTTGAGTTACTTCATAAATCCATTTTTTTAATATCTGTTTAGGGTATCCAAAATCATATGCAATTTTTTCAATATATTCAATTTCTTCTTTTCTATACTGTTCAATTGATGAGTGTGTTAAACTTCTTTTAATTAGTGTTTTAACACTATTTCTTTTATGTGTTAATGGGTGCGATGACTGAAATGGTATAAGTACTGGGATATATGAAGATTTTCTATACACTCTGAATTGCATATTCTCCTCTGTTTTAACAATTAAAACATCCAAAAATGCCAAAGTATTGTCATGTTCTTGTTCTACTGTCAGTTCAATAGATGGATAAATTTCACTATACTTTTTTGTCAAGTCCTCAAGTTCATCATTTTTTAGCCTGGACAACAGAAAAATGTCATCAACATATCTGCAGTATATCAGTGGTGGATCCTCGAGTTTACTTATTATTTTTTCCTCAATGTCACTCATTATAATTTCAGCAAATAAAGTTGACAGTGGTGACCCCATAGGTCCACCATGATTTTGTTTGTACATCTTGTTGTTAAACTTAAAAATGTTATTTTCATATATGTATAATAAAATTTCTCTTAACTCCTCTAGATATACTGCAGATATGTTGATGACATTTTTCTGTTGTCCAGGCTAAAAAATGATGAACTTTTGAGGACTTGACAAAAAAGTATAGTGAAATTTATCCATCTATTGAACTGACAGTAGAACAAGAACATGACAATACTTTGGCATTTTTGTATGTTTTGATTGTTAAAACAGAGGAGAATATGCAATTCAGAGTGCATAGAAAATCTTCATATATCCCAGTACTTATACCATTTCAGTCATCGCATCCATTAACACATAAAAGAAATAGTGTTAAAACACTAATTAAAAGAAGTTTAACACACTCATCAATTGAACAGTATAGAAAAGAAGAAATTGAATATATTGAAAAAATTGCATATGATTTTGGATACCCTAAACATATATTAAAAAAATGGATTTATGAAGTAACTCAAGGTTACAATAAGGTCAAGACTGATAAAAAACTTGTAAAATATGTAGGAGCAATACCATATATAGAAAATGCTTCAGCAGAAATTAATAAAGTTTGTGGCAAGTATGACATACAGGTAGGAAATCAGGTACTTACTGTAAAAAATTTAGTGATTAAAAATGAAAAAATTAGCCAATTAGATAGAGCAGGAATTTATGAAATCCCAATAAACCAGCAACCACCTGTGTCATATATAGGCAGCACCAAGAATAAATTAAAGTATAGATTGAACCAGCATATTAATAATTGGAATAAAAAGAAGCTAAGACAGCATTGACCCAATACTGTATGGAAAATCAACAATGTCCAAGGTTTGAAGATATTAAAATTATTAAGAGCTGTAAAAACAAAAGGCAGTTAAGAATTGCAGAATCAGTGTTAATTGAAAAAAACAGATCAAGATTATGCAACATTAATGAGCCAAGTAACCTAAACGAACAATGGAAAGCCCTAATAAAAATTGAACAGCAGCGTAGAAAGAAAGAGGGAAAAAAGAGCAGCAGGGACAATAGATGGCGCCAGAGACACAATGATTCAGAGATAGCGACTGGGGCCCGTGCCTCGATGGCTCTGCTCACTTGAGCAGTGGCGGGCGGGTGAGACACACCTGCCTCCTGAAGATGACAGAGGCCTGTTGAAAGTACTAGAGGATTGGATGTGAGGGGCTGAATGAGTGTGACACTTGCAGTGGGAGTGGCAGGGGTTGTGAAACAGAAGGAGCAGTTTGATAATTACAGTTGACAAAGGTTTAACCACCTATGAATGTAAGGTTATGTACATAGTTTTTACTTGAATTGTATGAATGAGTTGTATGTGTGATTTTTTATGGAATTGACAAGCTTTATAGTAACATCTCATAAGGCTAAGGAAAAAAACAAAAACAAAAAAAACGATATTTCACACCCGGAAGTAAGAAGCGTAAGCAAGATGTCTGTAAACCTTGGAAGCCCAGTTACATCACGATGATTGACGTGTTGGAAGTGTGTTGTGATTGGTGGTTACCATGATCTTTAGGGTGAGTGATTGGTACTTTCTAATGGTTTTTTCATTTATGAATTGCACGTAAACTATGCACACTTTGCGAGAGGTTAATACCTTAAAAGTGCAAATATAATAAGCTCAATTGTTGTTAGTAATACTGTTTTGCACATTATATTTTGAAATGCAAGCTGCATGGGCCATGCATACTTAAATATTATATACAACACATGGAAACCAAGATAAAGATTGGATAATATTTAGGTATAATATTATTTTACAAAAATATAGCTTGGTTCCAAAATCCATTTCAAATAGTAACATAGGCCTAATGCATTGATATACTGGCAAAGTAGTTCCAGTTAGAAGTCATACACTTCTTCCATTGTGTATGACTTCTATCTGGAACTACTTTGCCAGTATATCAATACAGTAGGCCTATGTTACTATTTGAAATGGATTTTGGAACCAAGCTATATTTTTGTAAAACAATATTATATTTAAATATTATCCAATCTTTATCTTGGTTTTATATGTTGTATACAATATTTAAGTATGCATGACCCATGCAGCTTGCATTGAAAAATATAACATGTGAAACAGTATTACTAACAACAGTTGAGCTGTTGTTCACTTGAATCTGCTAGCCACGTAATTGTTCTTGTTAAGGTGGACGTCAAGTAATTTTTCTTCCTATACTTCCAATGGAAAAACTTCTGTACACATTTTCTTCACAATTAATGCATTCCCAAGGATGAAAGTTTGAACATCGATTAAAATAGCTTCATTTTATAACTTGGAATACTTAATATTTTCTAAAACATAACCATAATTATGCAGTCCAACATTTGCTTGTCTACTGACGCCATCAAAGTATAGGTCGCACCATCTTTTTTCTGGTTTCAACACCACCAAAGGAAAAGTTATTGATTTTTAATATAATTATGGTTATGTTTTAGAAAATATTAAGTATTCCAAGTTATAATATGAAGTTATTTTAATCAATGTTCAAATTTTCATCCTTGGGGGAACACACTAATTGCAAAGAAAATGCTAACAAAAGTTATTCCATTGGAAGTATAGGAAGCAAAATTACTTGACGTCCACCTTAAATCTCAATAACCAAGATATAGATATGTACCTTGCAATCAGTACTTTTGCCTTTTTTTCTTCTGAATTAACTTATAACTTTTAAATAATGTGTAATATCAAATATTTTGAAGTTCCAATATCTGCTTTGCTCAACTTACAGATTTGGCCGACGACCATCAATTGTTTTGAGTTACGCTATTGCTTGTGTTGCAGGGACACTATCAGCTTTTGTGTCCTCATTATATTCTTTTGCCTTTCTGAGATTTCTTGTTGGTTCCTGCATAATATCATTGTCAGAAGACCCGTATGTTCTGAGTAAGTTACAGTTTTCTTTTATGTTGCTTAAGTCTTATATTTGTCTAACAGCACACAATATTTTATTATTTATTTTTTCTTGTGAAACATGCATGAAAAGTTAGGTTGAAAATATGAAAAAAAAAAAAGTGTTAACTCAAAGAATGGTGATAAGGAAAGCATATGATCTTGTACAGTCAATTTAAATGTGGTTGGTACTACCAGCTTTTTATGGTTGAACAGATATACTTACATAACTAAGTCACATTCATCCATCTCTGAAGTATGTCTGTGCTCTTCACAGCTGTAAGAGATACAACTTTGCTTTTAGTACAGCTGAGGGAGATACAAATCTGTGCTCTGCATGTCCTTTGGCCCTCCACTATGCTGCTTGTCCTCCATGCTGCCATCATCACTTCTGGACTCCACAAATTACTGATGGTGTGTGGTTACACCTACAGCTTTCTCACCATATGCCAAACAAATCCACTCTTGTGCTTCTGCAGTGGTTTTCTCCAGATTAAGCGTGGACAACAGGTAATGACAATTGCGCACCAATTCAGTTGCTATTTCCTAGCTCAAGTAAAAGCACATGTGGGCTGTCCACCAACACATGTTGTTTGACACAGTGTTGCCACTTTATCCTCACAGCATGAAATTCTGAGAAAAATTCAACTACTTTGCTTGTACAACCCACTATGTGGGCACTGGAAACTTATGCATAGACTTAATATAATCCATTTCGTTCTCAGTTCGTGTTATCGTAACATACCCCATACCCGCTGTATTTAAAATAATGGATATGGTTGACTGTAATCTGTTGTTTTGAATCATTATTTCATCTACGTGAAATATATTAAAAATAATTATTTTTAGAAAATTCGGTTGTGAGGTGAACTTGATTTTTTTTTTCACTCATCAGACTTAGACTTTCTCCTGAGAAATCATTACTGCCCATCAACAAAGAATAGAGTATATGAGTTCACCAAGATAGAAAGAAAAATGTTAATATAATGGCAGTTCATTATTGATTGGGGAATGGGGGTTGTTGCTACCAATATCTTCTTAAAAAAGTTTTAAACAAAATGAGGAAGAATAACATACTTTTGTTTTTTAATCAGAATTTCAACTAGAAGTAAATGCCATGTAAGCATTATGTGATTCCAATATGCAGTTTGAAAATGTGTAGCAGCTGTAAAAAGCTATTAGTTTTTTATATGGTGTTCATAGTAAGTCAAGCTGGAGGAATACCATCCCCCTCCCCACAGTGGAGAAAGGTCAGCAAGACCTAAATAACTTACCAAAGCTCCTAGAGGAAACTTAAAAAAGAACAGGCATATGCCCAAGCTGTGGCACAACCATAAGTAATCACTGTATCAGCAGTCTCCCAGGGTAACTCCAGCTCCATGGACTTCCCAAAGAAAATGGAGCTGGCAGCTTACCCCTTTGGAATGAGATAAGAAGAAAAAAGGAAGAAAAAAAGGGTACTTTTAAGGGTCAGAGCAATCTCTTCAAAAAGGATTTTCACATGTCGTACTTATTGTTATTGGTCTTAAAAAACAGCAGTAGTTGCATCTGATCTTGACTGAAATGCAAACTTCGTATATAATCAGGGCAAATGCTGTAACTTTGCACAAAAGTTTAGAAAACACTCACACTTTTTCTTTGCTACAGTCTGAATTCATTACGATTGTAATGCTCAAAAAATTTCTAAAACTTGAAAACTCTCGCCTCTCATGTGTTCAGAACTCATGTATGTAGTGGTGGAGGGTAAAGGAAGTTGTCATGTATGTGGGGAGAGTAAAAAATAACCATTTTAAGGACTGGCAGTTTTTTTTTCACTTGGAGTTAGTTATGTAGTTCTTTTGATGCTCTCTTTAATTCATAGGTTGCTTCCCTTACTAGTGCTTTACCTGCCTTTCCTCTGACTGACATGCTTTGGTTGATCATTGTGAGTTACTAGACCAGTGATGGTTCAAAGTAAGTACATTTAGGACAGCTCACAACTTTACAAATTTAATGAAAAATTGTATAAGTCTAAAACTAATGTTTCCTTACTTTTCTGAGGGATCTCTTCTGTCAAAGTGTTCCACACCAGCTTCTAGTTCTCTCAGTTTTTTTCCCTCAAAAGAAGTTCATTGGACTTATAGATAAGAGAGACTAAACCATTTTATAGATGTCAGAATCCAAATACAGGGTATTCATTTAAAAATGTTACTGTAATTTTCATTCTCTTCACATTCAAAGTTTCATTGGTTGTCAGTAGAGGTATCTTACTGACTGACCTGTGAGACATCACTTCTGTGGTCGCTAATGGTGTTTAGAGGATGTTATGTTGATGTATTGTTCTGGAGACAATGTTCAGTTAGTTGAACAAGGAGGATGACTGACACCTAAACTAATAATGTTGAGTTTGTGCTGTGCTAAAAAGCATTGCATTTCCAAATGAAATGGTAATAAACAAAACAATTTACTGCTTTTGGCAGAAGTTCTAAGAGACAGTTGTGTGTGACCAAGTACTTAAACTCTGTAATATGGTACTGAATAACAGCTTGCTGTAAAACATGAGGCTCAGTTTGTTGCATTTCTCCTCTGAATCATAAAAAAAAAAAAAAAAACTGCACCAGCAGAAGAACAAGTCTATAAGTAGTGCACATAGAGCTACATGATTGCCTTATCTGTGAGCATATTGTATTCATGCAATGCATTAGTTTTGTAACCTACAAATTACTCTACCATTCTGTTAAATTGTCATTGTAAGGCCTTTATTTATATCAACAGTTAAGTGATAGAAAAAGCTTTTTTTTGCAAAGATGAAGTGTGATTTCACTTTTAACAGTCAGAGTGACTTTTTACATACATGCCAACTTTTTCAGTTTCTGCATAAAACTTAAGGAAATTCTGCTTACACATATTATTTTTCCCATGTACATATTGTTTTTATGATATGTGCATGAAATATGAATGAGGTTGCCTAATTTTTTTGATAGGATATTTAGTGTGTACCATATCAAAAAGCCTTGCAGTAGAATAAAATATTTCAGGAAACTTTTAATTTCTACAGCAAAGTTTTTTTTCTTTTCCATAAATATTTTTGGTGTTTTAGCTTTGTTACAGAGACTGACTTTCATAATTCATTACATGTGATTACACTGTTTGTTCAGTACACTTTTTATTTCCTTTGAGCCATTCAGTGTTTCTTGTAGAGTTTTGCTCACTGATTCAAAATCTGTGTGTAAAATTTCTGTATCACATACCATTCTCGAGAAAATAGGGATGCTGTATACAGTAGACTATGATGCAGTCATGCAATTGCTATAGCATCATCTTACACTGTAAGTGAATGAAAGATGATGCAATACCTATTGATCCATTGCAGAAGATGATGCTATTGGCTAGTGCATATATGAAGTAACAATTTGTCATGTTTCTACAAAGATACCTTGCATGACACACAGAGTTTGTCAGTTGCAATTTTAGTGGTTATATTCCTTGTCATTAAAAGATCACTCGTAAATTTGTAAATTCTATTTTTGTTTTATTTGGTTGTATACGAATTTTATTTTGGTTGTAAGGTGGTTGACCAGGATAAAATCTGGGTACTCGATACTTTTATTGTGGAAGCTACATGGTTAATCTACTGAATGTTGAATACCATTGGCTGTTCCAATGGTTTGAAGGTAGCCAGTGGGCCACATTACAGATTGGTACTTTTGTTATATAAATGTTTTTGGATTTTCATAAAACAAATAAGGAAAGCATTGTGTATCCAAATATTCCATCAGCTTTGTGACCAGTGCCTTATTTGGCTGATTTACCTATACCCAAATACCCAACCTCTGCAGAGAATGAGAGCAGTGAGAAACAGCTAGAAAAAGCACTGTGCCTCATGGGATCCACAATTTATCACTCAAGAAGAGTTGAATGATCTTGTACATTTTTCTCTGAATGTGATGACTTGATTTTTTTTCAGTGGCATAGGTAAGTCAATTAAGACCTTTGGATCTGACTACAGACCAGCTGAATAGATACTTTTCACCCATTCGACAAATTCAGTATGAAAACTGTCCTCCTTCACAATGAGTGCTTATATCCATCTATCCCAATATCACATTCAGTTATGATGAAAGAAATGTGCAATATATGAAATTTACATTGCAAAAAAATATTATGATTCCAACAAGTGGAACATTTATAGTGACTTTAAGGTGGCACAGATTTTGCTTGGATTACATACTTGATACACCAAATGCTGTTGCTTTCTGTATGAATGGGACAGCAGAGTGAAGAAGAATCATTATAGGGTGAAACAGTTGCCATTCCATGAAACAATTTTTCTTTTCTCCTGGTGAAAAAAATGTAAAAGAAGTACCATTATTAGAGATGGAGAAAAATTTGACACCATTGCTTGTAAAACTCGGGCTAATGAAGAACTTTGTCAAAGCTGTAATTTTGTGAACCACCTGCATTTCAATATTTGAAACAGAAATTTCAAAAGATAAGTTATGCTAAACTAAAAAAAAGTCATCATCATTGGACCTGAAATTAGAAGCTTAATAAGGGATACCTAATTTGAAACAGCTAAAAAAGTAAAGGAGGTAAAAATAATTAACTGTCTGGATACAATTTAAGTTGGTGATAGAAAAGTTTTTAGGAAAGTAAAAATCTCCAGATGATATAGAAAGTGCGGCGTCTGTGATGAAGGGCATATCAAGAAATAGGATGTAATATGCCTCTCAAACTATATTTTTTGTATTCAGATTTAGACTTTTTAGTTATTTATTGAAAATCTTGGGTCTGTGAGTAACATACATGGTGGTAGGTTTCATCAAGATATTTTGAAGATGGAATTAAGATATAAAAGGTTAAGTGGAATTCAAAACTGTTGGCTGATTATTGTTGAGAGTCTGATAAGAGCAATACTACAATCATCCCACAAATGGAAGTCACCAGGAAAAACATTCTAGGCAACATAAATTTTGCCAAAAAGCCATTCTTAACTTTGTTTGTATGGTACTTATTTATAGATCTTTTTCTCAAAAACTTTATGTGAGGAAATAAAAGAAGAAAGAAAGAAATTGAAAACAGATTTGGAATCAGCATGAAAAACTGTCGGAATCATTCACTGCCTCAAAGGAACCAATAAAGTGTTTCAAATTGATTGAACAGTGTTATCATTACTGTTATGTGATATTGTGTTGTAGTAAAAAATTTGTTCAAAACTTCTGAATTGATCTTCTTCTTCTTCTGTTAAGAACTGCAGCTTAAACCATTCCTCCTTATTAGGTTTGGAGTACATTGGTGTGGAGAAAAGAACTCTAGCAATTGTCATCTGGGCTTCAGGATACATTCTTTTTTCTGCTATATGCCCTTGGATTGCTTATGGGTTGAGGGATTGGCGCTTGCTATGCATTGTCACTTCTGTACCACTTGCTCTGGTTGTGATCTGTGGAATGTAAGAATTAATGTTTCTTCTGTTTGTGTATTTGTTATCTTTCTAATTTCCCTTCTGCTAATATGTTTTTGTATTGTACCACTATTTTTGCATCAAAATGTTTGTCATTTTTCTGCACTATGTCTTTGAACAGATATGTCACCTTTATTTCCATCTATTGCATTGTGCTTTTGTTTTGTTTTTTCTAATCTAGTTTGACTGGTATACTGTAGTTTTATTTACTTGAAGCAAAATTTGGTTACTTGAGGTTTTTATTGACTTCACTCTGGTTACCTGCAGGGGGTAGCTTGGTTGGCAGCGCAAATTTTGCTTAGCTGTATATATGTACAGGCTACTAACAACAAAAAGTTGGTCACAACATTTAGGAGCTGTGGTTCACTTGTTAACTTGGAAGTTACACCCACTCTTAGTTTGAGCTAGTGCTATGGGAGGCTTCAGCTTCCCATTACCCACACCCTTACCCAAAGCGATTGTTTTTCTTCATGCCGCACTGAAGATTTCTGAACTCAGCTTGATG
Organism: Macrothele yani; assembly: GCA_039090855.1. NCBI lineage: Eukaryota > Metazoa > Arthropoda > Arachnida > Araneae > Macrothelidae > Macrothele > Macrothele yani. The sequence continues at coordinate 52,045,949 of CM077027.1, read as the reverse complement.
TTTTTCCTGCATAACATGAAATCTATTGGTTCTCTAATCCCCTGTCCAATCGAGCTGAACTAGTCGCAGCCCGAAAGTCTGTTAAAACCAAGTGTGGGAAACTGGTGTGGAGAAAAGAACTCTATTTTCACAACAGTTAGATGCATGGTTGATTTATTACAGTGTGAAAACACACCCAGGGCTGTGTTGCTAACAGCCCTAGTAAAGGGGCTTTTAGTAAAAAGGGCTGTCTCATACGGTACATTTGAGTTGTCTCCAAAGTGTTGTAGCCAGTGACATAACTGTAATACATCACTGCTTTGCACCATGTTGTGAACGTTAAATACAATTGCTGTGCTACTGAATATGAAATAAAATGGTGAAATCAGTTTAAAAAAAAAAGTGACACCACATGTATTATTTAATAGTTATCCCCTGGTTTTTTTTCTTATTGCTTTCAATTTTTGATTTGGTTATGCTTTTATTGAACATGCAATATTTCTAACAGTGATTTGATTCTCATCAAACTGGCAAAAATTATCCTTATTTGCTAATAATTACAATTGCTATGATTTTTATAAAAAAGTTTTGGTTATATTCTCTTCTAGTCAAAATGGGCATGTGAATAGGCTGTGATTAAAAATTAAGTTCAGTAATGGATAAATTGCAAAGGACACAAAATATTACTAATTTCTTTAGAAAAATTCATGCATAAAATTTATTTTTTCATGTAACTAACACAGCAAAAGTTTCACTTTCTAGCTCGTGTAAATTTTTATTCATCAAAACTAACTGAAGTTACTCTGCCTTTCCGGTAGCGAAGTGCTCTAAGTGAATTTCGCTATCGGGATGGCGGAGTAACTTCATTCGTCCAAGATGGGTCTGGATTCGAATTCCGGTGAGACATGGGTTTGTCTTATGCCACTGGCTCTCTCTCTCTCTCTTCTCTGGTACCAGTGGCCTTAAATTAGGGATGGGTGACTGTTCATTGCCCACTGAGTTGCTCAAGGTGGTCATTACAACTCCAATAATATTTTAAAAAGTAGTAGTTACTCCATTTGGTACATTTTAGTTTAAGCATTACTAAATTCCTTAATGAGTGATAATTATTCAGAGACTTAGGCATTAACTAACAACTAGCATCGTTTTTGTATTATCACACAAAGAATGCCAAATAAGCGCATTCCATTGAAACCTAAGAATTTTTTAATGTAGCTTGTATTGTTTACAAAATTATCAAAAATGGCAAGTTTTCAAAACAAAATTTTCAGCAGTAAATTGTAGTCATGGCTTCAAAATAAAAATTGTGAATGTACTTTCAATCTGTAATAATTGAAGACAAGGTCTTTGTGTCACAGCTGTAACTCATCACGTAATCATGGCAAACGTATTAAAATTTGGTACATTGTTTTTCATTGGGGTCCAAGCTGCAGTAGCTGATTTCAAGTCAAAGTTCAAAAGGAGGCATATTTAGAGGCAAAATATTTATTATGATATTTATATGGGACCCAAAGAGACAGCTGAGAATGTGTGTGCGCTGCCATCGTCACCAGCATTAAAATGGTTATCTTGTGTGCATCTCAAGAAGAAAAAAGGTTCCGGTTTAAATGGGTATTCCATTGGTGGTCACAATGTGTGGTGGTGATGAGTGTATGCCACTTTTTTGAAGCATTCAGTGTTTCACTACTGGCCTCGAGTTGGTATTTTACCTCTGTTTCATTAAACATTATGCTGAATGTGTTTGTTATACTCAATTTTCTTTATGTTTGTTCAAAAAGAGGAAACTCATGGCTGCAGCTAGAGCTATGGAAACAGAATACAAAAGGCAGAGAAAAGGAACAATTCAGCGCCCAATGGGAAGATAATTAAATAGTTTATAAATAGGTGTGTGAACTGAGATTTTCCCCGTATTCCTGTATTTTAAAGATATTATTACTTTCACTGTTATTAACATTTGCACACATTGAGTGCATACAAATTTATATTTTTCGTGGTTAGGGGGTTCATTCTTTGTGGGATGTGTGTGTGTGTGTGTGGGGTGGTACTCAGAACACACAGTCATTCACTTCAGTTAAAATCAGAATATACAGATCACATCTTAAACTGTATACCAAAGTAGTGCCAAGTACAATTCCTCTAGTTAGAAACAAGTCCAAAAAATCTGCTCTGTTGATGAAAGGAGAGTAAAAGAAGATGGTAGATCTATGGAATAAAACAAGACCAGTTCTTTTAAAATAGCTTGAACTTTATATGTCACAATTTCATTTGTTCAACACCCACACATCAAAAATCTACTGAAACAGTTAATTCTATATAGTAAACATTATTTCACCAATAAAAAAAAATCTTAGAGCACTGTGATATGATCACAATAATTTAACTTTCAAAATGATATGTACAGAACTGGGATACAGCTCCCCCCTCCCTTCTCAGCTTGCCATGAGATTCTACTGGTCGGATCTAATATTGAAAAAGTTGTAATGTTTCAATTCTAAAATCTGAGCTCAAGCCCCCCCCCAAGTCTCTCTCTCTCTCTCTCTCTCTCCCTGTCTGTCTCTCTCTCTGTCTTTCTCTCTCTCACACACATGCACACAGGGACGAAACTATGGTAAGTGCTTGGTTAATGACATTAACTAATGTTTTACCCCACGTACATGAATGCATGGATGTACTTGAATCATAAAGCCATGAAATTTATATAGGCTGCTGTGAATCTATTGCACTAGTCTACAAGGTTTTTATAACATGAACAAATGTAGCTGTTTTTAACTAATTTTGGGTGCTGATTTCATATCTGACCTTAAAAAATGGCCACCATGTCATGTTTTTTTTTGTTATGGGGCATTAAATATGTTCTATTGTTTCACATTAGCACTTGTAGGCATGTAAAAGACACTAGATCTTTTTATTATCATATTTTGCCACCGGACATGTTATGGGTGGCAACACTGTTTTTTTCACAGGTAGAGAATATGCAACCGAACTGCCAATGCTGATTTTTACATTGAAAGAGAAACACATGTTTATGAGCAAAAGTTGGCAAAATTGAGAAAGGGATTGTTGCGGATGTATTAATGTTCCGGATAAGTTTTTCTGTGTGTGCGGACAGTATATTATATAATCACAGAGTCATCCATTGACAAAGACTGTAAGGAAAACCTACTATTTGTATTTTGGATCTCATGTTGGAGATCAAAATAAATCGTGGGCTCCACATGTCTGCTGCATTTCCTGCTTTGTTGGCCTGAGTGAATGGTTGAAAGGTAAGCTGAAATCCATGTCTTTCATAGTTCCGACGATTTGGCGTGAACCAACTGATCATGTGGAAGATGGTTATTTTTGTTTAACCAAAGTGAGTGGCTTTTCAAAGAAGAATAAAAGTAAAATACAGTATCCAAATTTGCCATCAGCCTTTAAGGCCTGTTCCACATGGGGAAGATCTTCCTATACCATCAGCAAAACCATCATTGAACTGTAAAGAGATAGATTCAAATTCATCCAATGAAAATATGGATGCACATGAAAATCTGGATCCTACATACACTCCTAAACACTAAAGAGGAGCCCCCCCCCTCCCCTTTATTGATCGGGCAAAATGAACTGAATGATCTCGTACGAGACCTACATCTTTCCAAACAACAATCTGAACTTTTAGGTTCCAGACTGCAAGAGTCTGGAACCTGCTAGCAAAGAGTACACATGTGTCTGTGTTCAGAAACAGAAATTTGGGTCTATGTTCTTCTTATGAAGTGGAGGATGTTATGAGATTTTGTTCAGATATTCCGAGATTAATGAAAGACTTAGGAATATCCCACGATCATATTGAATAGTGTCTATTTATTGACTCATCCAAAGTTAGTTTAAAAGCTGTCCTTTTGTCCAACGGAAACCAAAAGCCTTCCACTCCAGTAACACATGCTGTAGGAATGAAGGAGACGTACGAAAGCATGGACAAAATTCTCACTGCAATACAATATGACCAGTTTTGGTGGTCAATATGTGGTGATCTGAAAGTGATATCACTCATGCTCAGGCTTCAAAGGGATTTCACCAAATTTTGTTGTTTTCTTTGTACACGAGACAGTAGGGCAATAGCAGAACACTACGAATGGGCAGACTGGCCAAAATGAGATGTTTTTGTTCCTGGAGAGAGTAACATTCATCACAAGCCCCTAGTTAATCCCTCTGATGTGCTATTTCTACCACTTCATATCAAACTGGGGCTGATGAAAAACTTTGTAAAGGCTATAGACAAATCTGGCCCAGGTTTCTTGCACTTAAAGCAAACAATTCTGCAATTAAGTGATGCAAAACTCAAAGAAGGAATCTTTGTTGGTCCTCAGATACGAAAACTACTGCGTGATTCTGTTTTTACCGAAAAGCTAAACAGCACGGCGCTCACCACATGGCAGTCTTTCACATCTGTAGTCAAGGGATTTCTGTGTAACCACAAAGAGGGCAACTACAAACAGCTGATTCACAACCTTCTCAAGAACTATAAAAACCTTGGGCGCCGGATGCCCTTGAAAATACATTTCCTCCATTCACATCTGGACTTCTTTCCTGACAACCTAGGAGCAGTCAGCGATGAACAAGGAGAAAGGTTCCACCAAGATATCCGAACGATGGAGGAGATTTATCAAGGCAGGTGGGATCCCTCAATGATGAGTGATTACTGCTGATTTTTTCAGGAGGAGGACAACACGACACAAGAGAAAAAAATGAACTACTTGTATGGGTATACGAGTATGTGTGTATACATTTACATTTGTGTTAATGTTGTTTAATATTGTTTACTTTATTTCTTTTTTTCTTTAACTGTCTCATATGCAGTGATATATGAATATGGTATTTATACTTTATAACACTAATTCTATAGCTAACAAGACACATAAATGCTGTAATACATTGCAATGTGAAGCTGTAATGTGTACCATATATACGCATGTATAGGTCAACTTTTTAATGAAATATTTAGGTTGAAATTAGGGGTTGAACTATACACGGGAAATATTTCTGATAGGTTGAAAACCAAAATTTTGATGCCTTATCAGTTCATTTGCAGTTGTATATACCAAAATTTTGACGCCATCAGTTCATTTGCAGTTGTATATTTAGTCATTTTCCTGGTGTTACTGGTACAGAAGGAAGTTATAGCTAAGAATTTTCTTGATTTTATATGCACGAGTTTTTCTTATGCACTAATAGAAAAACTCATTTCGCAGGGATGTCTCAAAGCCCATTTTAGATCTGTCAATATAGTCTTGACTTTCCCGCTGGTAAATCACCCAGAAAAAAGAGGTGAACGCGTCAGCCAGTAGTTTAAGTTGCATCATGTCGTGACCTACGACCGTGCTCAATTCTCGACGGGGGGGATGAAGAGGGAAAAGAACAGACTATTGCAAAAGGAGACTGCTGCCCCTGCTTAGCGACAGCGGAGAAGAGAGGCGTGACAATCTACAAAACAGCGGTAACTTGATCAATGTATCCCAAAAACGAAAGTGTTTAAACTTGGCCGATCGCTCAGAATAACATTGCCACTGATAGTAAAAAAGTGCATTAGTTTAACAACCTACTTATGTTTGTTATTAAATTGGGTGTGCCCCGGCTCTAAAAATCAAACAAACAGTAACCTTTTCTGAAGACTATAAGAGCGAGCAAAAAGGATTGCATCTTTACTGAATGGGGCGATGTTTGGTTTTGTCACTAAAGCCGATTGTTTGTCACAAACGTGGTGGAGAGGGGGAATGAAACTCGGGAGTAGATAAACAACCTCTCTGTCGATCACACACTCGTCCAGCTCAGCAGTTGGCCGACAGCTGCTACGCTGCACAGGGTAGTGGGAAAAAATTTTATAGAACAAATTTTCTTCAATTTTTTAAATAGTTGCATGCAAATTTTACAGTGTGCACAATATATCAAAATAAAGATTCATTTTAAATTTTGAAGAAATCCATTGAAAACTTCAAAAGTTACACATTTATTTTTTACGGCATGCATATTCTTTATGGGATAAAAAACTATCAGGTTGACATAAAGACCTATTTACGCTATCCAAATATGGTCGAGAAAGTTTTTTTTTTCTTTTTTTTCTTTTCTTTCCTTTCCCCCTTCTTAAATAACGATGTGCCTTACGATGTTTGGTAAATGCGTCACGATTCGTCTGCTGCTGGAGCAAATGCTTTAGTCTCCATGAATGAAGAAACTGTTGAAAACTCGCTCGCAAAAAGTGGGAGAAGGGGGAGGGGGCAACGTGCAAAAGTGGGTTCATGTACTGTAAAGTGTGTAACCTTCCCCTGAAAACTCTAGCCAGTGTGGTGAGCCCTATCATCTTCCCAGAATTGTGCCTCAATTCCACCCACATTTTGCGGGAAACTGCTGCAAGCAACATTGCGAGAGCAGCTGCAACAATAAATAGTAGGTTCACATTTCCGCATGCGGGCACATCCTTGGAAAATATTTTTTTTTTAATTTATACACAAGATAGGTAGGTTTACAAAAACTGCAGATATTTCACATAAAAATCAGGGGGTCGACTTATACACGGGATATACAAAAACTGCAAATATTCAGATAAAAATCGGGAGTCGACTTATACACGGGATATACAAAAACTGCAAATATTCAGATAAAAATCGGGGGGAGGGTAGACTTATACACGAGTATATACAGTACATCTTGCATTGTATACAGTATATGTATCTGGAAATATAGCAAATGTTCATACACAAAAAACTGTATGTGATCATATTTGAATTCAGCACCCTGGAATTAGTTGAAACATCTTATTTCACCCATGTAATCATACTTTTGTAATCATATTTGAATTCAGCACCCTGAAATTAGTTAAAACACCTTTTTTCACCCATGTTATAAAAAAAGTTTTAAAACATTGACTAGTGTTATTAGCAAGACTAGTTTGATCAGCGTTATATGTTTATGTGACAGTTGATTAGGTAGTAGCATCTATTGGACTTGTCATCTAATGTGCTAGTCTTGGCAGGTATCTAATGTGCTAGTCTGCTTCAATCTCTACTAGGGAAGCACAATCAAACTGTGATTGACTGTTTTTACAGCTGTTTTGGCCCAAGTGCTGTGGATTTTGGACCTTCTGCAGTACATCAAGTGCACATAATGAAGCTAGAAGTCATGGTTCACAGTCAAAGTGATGTTAAAATAGTCCCCACAGAATCTTCCTCAATGTGAAAGGCATTCTTCTCTTGCAAAGTACATACAAATGGGCTTTGATTTTTGAATGTTAGCAGCCAATATACCCTAAAATTTTTGAGGAAGAAAGGTGAATTTCAATCTGCCAGAGCTACCAAAACTTGTGAAACATATTGTAAGCAAATTCTGTAAATGGACAAATTACTGCACAAAAAAGACAAAAAAAAACAACAACAGAAACAGGTGCAGAAGTTTCAGTTCCATTTTTAATCAGATTGTAAGCAACTTGGTAGTTATGCCTCTCTGTACATCAGGTGCATTTGATGTCCCATAGCAGGTGTTGTGTATATGAAGGCACAGAATAGAAATTTCAGCTACTTGAGTATACTGTATATGCTCGTATATTAGCTAATCCCCTAGTTTAACAGCTAAAAATTCATAAAAACCTGGAAACATTATGTAATAAGCTGCCCTTAAATCTCAAGAGTTTGGAAAATATGGTGTTTACTGAAATAAAGTTGTTCAAAGTTCTGAAATTATTCTCTTTAAAAACCTTCAAAGTCTGGCTCACTGTTGGAGTTTCCAAACAGTTCATGCAAGTCCATTTCCATTAAGTTGCATCATCAATATAAACATCATTGTCGTGAGAGTTGCCGTGGCTGTTTTCTCCTTCATCTGAATCATAAACCAAACGGAAGGGGAGGAGGGAGGTCAGGCACAGCCCAACCTTCATTTCTTTTTTGCCCATCCTGTGGATCATATCATCATCATCATCATCATTGTCAACCATTATCAATCCACTGCTGGACGAAGGTCTCCCCAAGTTTCCTCCACAACGGTCTGTCTTGTGCCAGTCTCCTCCATGTCACTCCCGCATACTTTCGAATTTCATCCACCCATCTTCCACGTGGTCTTCTTCTGGGTCTTTTCCTGTCCCTTGAAATCCAATCTAAAATTTCGGCTGTCCATCGATGGTCTGTTCTTCTGGCAGTATGTCCAGCCCATTGCCATTTCAGGGATTTAACTCTGATCATGATGTCTTCCACTCTTGTCATTTTTCGGATCCACGTGTTCCTCTTCTTATCTCTCCTGGTTACACCAAGCATGCACCTCTCCATGCCACTTTGAGTTGTCTGCAGCCTTTGTATGTCTCTTTTAGCTAAGGTCCACGTCTCTGCACCATACGTAAGCACTGGAAGGATGCATTGATCAAACACTTTTCTTTTAAGACATAATGGCATATTGCTCTTGAAAATTATGCTGTTTCTTCCAAAAGCTCTCCAGGCAAGTTTTGTACGCCGATTAATTTCTTCACCAATGTGACCCTCGCTTGATATCTGCTGTCCAAGATAAACGTACGTGTCTGTTATCTCCAGCTTTTCTCCATCAATCGATAAATCTTCATTTCTTGTAAAAGCATTGTACATCACTTTTGTCTTCTGAAAGTTCATTTTTAATCCCACTTCTTTACTCTTGTCAGCAAGTTCCTGGATCATACTCTGTAGCTCTGATGGGGTAGTTGCAAAAATGACTATGTCATCAGCAAAACGAAGGTGGGTTAAATAATCTCCATTAATCTTTATCCCTTTGTTTTCCCAGTTCAGTGATTGAAAGACATTTTCCAATGTGGCATTAAAGAGCTTCGGAGATATGGTGTCACCTTGTCTCACTCCTTTTCCAATTTTTATGTGTGTTGTATTTTCAAACAGCCGAATCGTTGCACTTGCATTTTCATAGATGTTATTAATAATATTAATGTATGCATCTTCAATACCGCAGGATTTCAGAGCCATTGCAACTGCTGATGGTTTCACCGAATCAAAGGCTTTTTCATAATCGATAAAAGCCATGCACAATGGAAGCTCATATTCCCTCGCTCTTTCAATTAGTTCTCTCAGTACGTGGATATGATCTATTGTGCTGTAGCCACTCCTGAATCCAGCTTGTTCTCTCGGTTGAGCCATGTCCAGTGTCACCTTCAAGCGGTGTGAAAGAACTTTAGTGAAGATTTTATAAACCACTGATAGGAGGCTGATAGGTCTGTAGTTCCTGAGATCCTCAATGTCACCTTTTTTATGTAGCAAGATCATTGTAGCGTTGTTCCAATCCTCAGGAATTTTCCCTTCATTAAGGCATCGAGTAAAAATTTGGGCGAGTACTGTTTCGATTTCTCCACTTGCTTCTTGTATGATGTCTACAGTAATTCCATCTTCTCCTGGAGCTTTTCCCCGCTTCATGTTCTTGATTGCATGTGCAACTTCTGCTGGAAGGACTGGAAGAACTCTGGTACTGGTACCTTTCATGATGTCTGGAGTACATGTATCATCCCTTTCATATAATTTGGAGTAGAAATCTTTCACTCTTGTCAAAATTTCGCCTCTATTTCTTGTTACAGAACCATCTTCTTTTCTCAGTGCCATAATCGGTTTTTTCCCCTTACTGAGATGTCCCTTTGCTATCTTTAGGCTTTGGTTGTTTTCAATTGCTTTCCTTACTAGTTCACAGTTGAATTTCCTTACGTCTTCAGTGATACTTTTTCGTACTGTCTTGCATAGCTCTATATATTCCACTTTGGAAGTCACATCTTCTTTAGTTGTCCTCATCACTCTTCTTTTTTGCATCAACATTTTGGTTTTTCCTGATAATTTGTTCACATGCAATTTGTTCTTAGACCCAGCTAATTTTGTTGCTGTTTCCATAAGAGCTTTGGTTACTTTTCTGTTAACTTCAGAAATATCCACTTCTTCCGATGTTAGGCCTTCTAAAGCAGAGAATCTGTTCTTCAGTTCCAATTTGAAGGTATTATGGTGTTTTTTAAGGTTGGTTATGTCAATACATTTTGTTTGTCTTATGAGCTTGCTACGTTCGAGTTTAGTGTTGAGGTGCATCTTACATCTCACCAATCTATGGTCACTGCCTGTGTTGAACTTGTTTAGCACACTGCAGTCTTCTATGACGAATTTTTTGTTACACATAATAAAATCAATTTCACTTGTCGTCCCATTTGGATGTCTCCATGTCCATTTCCTGTGTGGCTTTTTCTTGAAAAAGGAGTTCAAGATGAAAAACCCTTCTGCCTCTGCAAACTCTACGAGAGTATTTCCACGCTGGTTTCTGTTGCCGTGACCGAATTTACCTACTGAAGTTTCATTCTGTTGCCGTTGCCCTATTTTTGCATTGAAATCTCCCATAATTATCTTCAAGTGCTGCTTACCTTTATTATTTAGATCACGAATTTCCTCATAAAATTCTTCAATTTCTTCTTCAGGATGACTTGTGGTGGGTGCATAAGTTTGAATAATCTGAGCCTGGTATCTTTTCGAGAGTTGGATAACAAGTCGTGCAGCTCTGTCAGAGGAACTTTCAACTTCTACAACTTTATCCTTCAGTTTCTTGTTTATTATAAATCCAACACCACTAGTTCTGCCAGTATCTGTCCCACGATAGTAGAAGAGATGTCCACTTTTCAGTTCGATGAGATCTTCTCCTTTTCTCCTTACCTCACTTAGCCCCACGATGTCCCACTTGATCCTTTGTAGTTCCTCTTCCAATTCAAGAAGCCTTGAATCAGAAGATAGGGAGCGTCCATTGTAAGTAGCCAAGGTCAGCATCAGATGGCAGCCTAGTCCGGTCCTCCGGGGATTTACGTATATATATATCATCATAAAATGTCTTCTGCCCAATCTAAATCATCAGCCGCCCCACCCAACTTCTCTGCCTGGCTATGGGCCTGAGAGATATACTCATGCATTCTGTGAAAATACTAGAGATGGCTGATTCATTGCACCCCTTCCTAATGGTGAAGTGGTTTACCTGGTATCTGACAGACTCATTGGGACTCCTAACAAAGGTGGGATGACATGCTCAAATTCCTTCAGGGGAAGTGAGGGGATTATTTCCATCTTGGGAGCAAGAAATTCTATGGTCTTACATTGAAGTAGGATTAGATTTCATACTTGTCATATTAGTGACAATTATTTCCACAGGACTGGAGTGGCAGTTTGTTTATCAAAATCATATGCTGCATACAAAAATGTTCCATTATTTTTTTTATATTTTTAACTGACTCACATATAAACTAACACCCTTTCACTTTAAAAACGAATTTATTCCCAAAACTTTCAGATCATGCACAAGTATATGCAGTACATTTCAAAAAATACAATTTGTAAATAATTGTCATTCTCACTTCACATGTACTTACCTTCAGTGGAGTGAAAAACAGACTGATCCTTAGAAAAGAAATGCATCAGCACTAAAAAGGTATTGGATATATGTGAGCTGTGTATTGTATTGATGAAATGTGGTTTCATCAAAATATAAATAATCAGCTGAGTAAATTGCTTTTTTGATGCTGACATCCTGTATAAAATCTGCTATAAAATACCTATTGATGATCTGGCATTGTATTAACAGCTTTACATATGCATATCAAGACCTTAAAAAATACATCTTGTTGCTGTTATTATGTGTGCTTTACATTTTTTTCAGCTAATGGTAGAACAGTGCTTTAAACCAGTTTATTATGTGTTCCTTGTTGTTAGGCTGATCCCCGAGTCAGCTAGTTGGTTGCTAACTCAAGGTCGGAAAAACCAAGCTGTTCAGATGCTTAAGACTGTTGCCAAAGTGAATGGTAAAGAACTACCTGCTGAGTTTGAAGATGCTGACAATGTAAGTTGTTGTGAGTCTGATGTATAAAATTTTCATGAAAAATTAAAGGCACTGAGTAATTTTTCTCTGCCCCCTCCCCATTATTTTGAAGAGTAAATACATTTTTTACACTGGATATAATGTACCTAGGTAGATGAAGACCATTTACTAGATTACATTAAAGAACTTCAGGTATAGCACACCATACTGTTGAATTATAGCACTTGATTAATATTTGTTTCCTCAATCATTGCCTTAATTAAGGACAAAGCTAAAAAATTTGGTACCAAAAAGCATTTAATTCAATAATAAATTAATGATTTAAAACAAAACACTATGAATAAATAAAAAGGAAGTAAAAGTGCCATAAAAAGTTTTTTCAAAGCTTCCCTTATATAAGAATTTCTAGAAATATATGAAAGAAGTTTTCAAACCTTCTGGCTTTGACATTAGCTGAAGCACTGGAACTCCCTAAAAAATTATTTTAAAAAGAAATCAGAGGCACTGCAATTATTATTTCAAAAATATTGGGGTATGCAGAGTGTTCCCAAAGAATTCCAGGACGGAGCTCAAAAATTGAATATATGGGTGTGGAGCTCGAAAATGAATAACGTAATGCAGACTAGAAAAATTAAACAAAAAGATTGCTTTAGCACGGTCTTTCAAAGAAACAGAAGCAGATTCCATATTTGAAGAAACAATACATCACTCCCAGTAAAAATCTAAAAGTGAAATTCATTCAGGAAAAGAACCAGTTTTAATAAAAACAAATTGACATTAAAAAAAAAAATTTCTGTGAAAAAACAGTTGGTCAGTGTATTAGAACTGCGATCAGCCTGTTGCTTTTTTGGGGGAAAAAATAGTGAAAGAGTTTTGAAAAATTCCCAATAGATGGCACAGGGCACGAAATTTCTGGTCGCCAGCTTGCCATTGGCGATTGAAGAATTGTCATTGGCGAGTAAAACTTTTCTCATTGAATTACCGCAATTTCATTGTTAACAGCCGTGGCGTGGCTATTATGATGATAAAAGTTTTTTTTTTTTTTTTTTTTTTTATAGATATGCGGCACATATGTGGTGCTGCTAATATGCTGAATTTGTTTTCTGTAATTACATTTTTTCCCCCTCTGAAATTTCCACTCTGATGTGTAAACCTTTTCAAAGCATTTTTTTTTCCCTTCCATAAACTGCCGGGTGTTCGTATTGCTCGTTTGAAGTCTGTAAAGATCACTCTGCAGGCTTGTTTATGTGGCACTACTGGGAACTGACTCACTCGAATGAACTTCAACCAGCAGGGGAGGGGGGTAGAATCTCATCAAGAGATGCAGGCAGGCCACAGCAGAGACAATCCCTCAAACAAAGAAAGAAATTGAGCTACTAGAACAAACTTTTAAGCACTGCATGAAAACACAGAACACTGGGTCTTCGGCACTGCATTTTTTTTTCTTTACCTTTGATAGCAAAACATAACAGAGAAACTTCGTTTACGGGGAAAAAATAAAAATATGCACTATTTTAATCGTATTTTTAGAAACTGGGAAGAGCAGTGTTTTTTCTTTGCAAAAACAATTTTGTAAGTATTTTACTGTTAAAAAAAGTGTGAATCACTGTAAATACTAATTTTCTAAGAAAACTGCTCACTGTCAACTGTTGATCGGAAGATTTTCACCATCATCGTTAAATTCATGAAATGTTTATCTAATAGAAAAAATATTCGGAAGATGTGCATAAATACTAAAAAATTATAGTAGGATAAAAATGTGAATTTAAACACAGTATTTCTATATTATGTAACCAAATGATTTAACTTTAGGGATCGGCTCATAAAATGACTGTTTTCTATGTGTCCCCAGTGTAATAGGGTTACAGATGTTAACCCATGTGCCTGCACATATGGCAACATTTGCTCCCAAGATGACTAAATTAACACTTCAGGAAAACCTTAAAATTTTATTATAAATACCATATATACTCGAGTAAAAGTCGAAAGTTTTTGAAAGAATGTTTCTTTTTTTTAAGTGAAAGTGTCAGCTTATATGCATGTCCTGGTTTTTTGCCAATTTCTAGCTGTTGAACTAGGGGGCTTGGTTTTATACGCGAGTATATACGGTATGTAAAATACTGTTTTTTCCCCCTAGCACCATTCTCCTTTCATGTGACGTCATGAACTTTGATTGGAGATCACAACCTTTCCAAAGCCTTCACACGCATTGTGAGCTATCAAAGTTCTTTCTGAATTGGTGGAATCCTTAAAAAAAAAATTGAAAGTGATATATATTATTGGATTTTTCTATGAAACCATGCTTGTATAAATTGCGTAAACTAATGCTATCTGTTGTTTGGTGGACAAGGGTTCGAAATGCTAAAATACCTGCCAGGTTTTATGATTTACCCGTAAAATTTACGAAAATGCAACTTGCTTTTACCGGCAGTGTTAATTTTACAGATTTGATTCTTCCGGATTTTTTTTTTTTATGATGATTTTGCACCCAGCATTAAGACTTTTTATTTAACATAATCCATTTAAATTGAAGCACCGATGTAAGTTGCAAATAAACTTCTCAGTTACTTGGGAGCATTTGTCTGCAGTTTTTCGACATGTTGTTTTGGGTTGTTTCAAACGTTAAAGAACTTGCACCGCGAGTAAACGGCATGTAAACAGCTGCAGCTGGGCTTGTTTATCTCTCGACGTGTTGACAGGCTGGTGGGCATCCTCCATTGGAACACGTCTTTATTACTCCTAGTTCGAAATGCTATCTCAGAATGTAGTTATCGTAGAAAAATAATTCAAGCGGATTTTAAATCTGTGGAATTTTTGAGCCCAGATCGATACCCAACATGACGAAATTAAACAAAAGCTGCCAGTTTTGTGAAATTAAAAATCCATTTGAGGCATGGTTTCGTAACTTCTCTGGCAATAACTAATGAAAGAATGCAGTATTATAGGAAGTTAAAAATAAAATCCAATGATCGTTTGATTCAGTGCTTCTCCAGTCAATGATTTATTTTGCTGGTCGTTTAGTCAGTAAGTTTTCTACGCTTTCCAACCGTAGATTGAGGAAGTGTAATATGTTCCAGATTTGTCTGTCCGTACAATAATTTGCATGATGTCTTGGCTGGATTCAACAAATTAGTATGTTGTGGTCCATTCTAATTCCTCGTACGACGTTCGTAACTAAAATGTAAACCTTTATTTCTTGATGATAACTTTCAGTTGATCTCGGCTTTCCTAGCTGACCAGCTCAATCAGATAACTCGGTAGTCAGTATTTTTTCCCTCTGCAAATTACATCTCTTCAAGCTGTTGATGTTTTACTATAACAGTTTTAGTTGCATTTTTTTTTCAAGTATCAATAAATTTAGTATTAGGGATTCGCCATGAGCAGCAATATAAGAGGGAGGGGGGGGGTTACTATCAAACATTCCGTGATGCGATCTAGCCGACGATGACCCAGCTCATCCACAAGCTGTTGTCCACAGCAGTTGGCCCGTGCAGGGATGGTTTTACCGGATTCGATGTACTCACAGTGCACCCGTGACACAGTGGCTCGTGAAAATCCCAATGTCTGCATGACTTCCGAGATGGAGTGACCCATTCATCAAGCCCCGACAATTTGCCCACGATCAAATGCACTTAGATCTGTCGTCTTACCCATACTGTGTCCGAGTCTTACTGATTCCCATCGCATCACTCCTTATATTGTCGGATCACTGCATACGTCATGTCGTTTCTGTTTACAGGGCCGCCCACAGCGCCACATTTGCATAATGCTAGCTGTCTCTAATTCAATTGCTCTTCAGTGTATATACGTATACATATATATTTTGTATGACAAAACTGAATGCTATCAGCAGGGATCATGGCATACTGGTTGCTGATGACTAAAGTAAGTTGTGAATATTGAGATCATTTTCAAAATTGTTTCAGGTGAATGACATAGTACAGGAAGTTTTAACGTGTTGAGTGTTAACAAATTACTAGGATATCCCAAAATTTCTTGGCCCAACCATGAAGGAATGGCTGTGGAAAAATATTATTCACCTATTTTTCTACATAGTCCCTTTAAAAGTCCACATACTATTTCTAGTGGTGGTTCAAGGTTTCTTATGCTCTCAAAATAAAATGATTTGTCAAATCTGACAAAAAAAGGCTTTCATAGTGTCAATAGCATCTTCATCCATCCCAAAATGCACACAAGTTCTTTTTGAGATTCAGGAAGAGATAATAATCTCAAGAGCAAGGTCAAGTGAGTACAAAAGGTGTGGTAGCAGTTCAAACCTATATTTTTAAATGTCAGCCATGGCAACTACTGATTTGTAGCATGGAGCATTATTCTGGTGAAACAACACCTCTTTGGTCAGCTTTTTTGTTTTTTGTTCTTTAAATGTTGTCTAGTAAAATCCTTGAAATGGCAATGGGCTGGACATATTGCCAGAAGGACAGCCAAAATTTTAGACTGGATTCCAAGGGACAGGAAAAGACACAGAAGAAGACCACACGGGAGATGGGTGGATGAAATTCGAAAGTATGTGGGAGTAACATGGAGGAGACTGGCACAAGACAGACTGTTGTGGAAGAAACTTGGGGAGACCTTTGTCCAGCAGTGGATTGATAATGGTTGACAATGATTAATGATGATGAAGTTTTCTTAGTTGGTTAGCATAGTATGCTGCAGAGATGGTTTGGGCCTTTGCAAGATAATTCACCATAACCATTCCCTTTATATCCCAGAAAACTGTTGCAATCACCTCTCCAGCAGAACTAACAAACTTTGCCTTCTTTGGAGTGGGTGATCCACCATGCTTCCAAGTTCAGACTGGAATATAGTGGTGTGCCCATGTTTCATCCTGTTCTGCCAGATGACCATGATGTTGGACCGTCCCTCCCAATCCATCTGTTAGAAATGTGGGATTAAGGAATTTTCAAACAATTAATCCTCAATGTGGTGGGGCACCATCCTGCTGGGAAATTACCCATGGTTGACATTCATTCAACTGAGGTGCAACAAAAAGCTCCATCATGTCCAGGTACACATTTGCTGTTATTGTGCATTCATAAAAAAGAAAGGTCCGGCGACTTTCGTGCGTGAGGGCCCACCAAACATTCACTTTTGGGCTGTCCTGCTGTTTTTCAGACATGGGGGTTTTCTGCCCATCATATACACACATTGTGTCTGTTTACTTCACCAGAGAAGTGAAAAGTAGCCTCATCCAAAAAAAAACCACACACTGCAGGTAGTTGTTGTCATCGATACGCTGTAAAATCTGTTTCAAAAGCAGCACGACATGGGTGGTCTACCACCTACAAGGCTTGAACAATCTGCACTTTGTATGCATACGAATGAAGCCCTTTGTGTAAAATTTTCTTCAGTATAGTGCAGGTTGATTTTGAGGGACTGCATATGAAAGCTGTCCGCACTGCATCAACAGTTCCTTAACTAACACTTGGTTAGCCCATTCGTTTTCAGTCAGCAACACTTCCTGTCTCCTTAAACTTTGCATATCAAGCTGTTATGCTTTTATGATCAGGTGGCGGGCATACGAAATTACTCTAAGCAATTATTAGTGATTTCTGAAATTACTCTGAACAATTATCGGTGATTTGGTCTCGTGGTACCACAGGACACATTGCTACTTTTCCTGCAAAAACGCCATTTTGACTTCTTGCGCTGACAGTACCAACTAGTTATTGCTCACCATGCACCTACAATGACAAAAAAAATCTGTATTAGTTTACCTGCATCACGCCACAAACTGCTTGTTTCTAACTATCATATTTTTAAAAATAAAAATCGATATATTAATTTTATAAGGTTTTTTGCTGTGAGCCCTATTTTGAGAGAACGGCTGAACATAAAGATATGGTTAAGGTATCAAAATGAAGGTCTTACCATGTAGATGTGCCAGTCAAAGAGAAAAATGATATTGGGGCAATGGTTCGGGCGTTGTGGGGCAGCTAAGTTCCCATGTAAAGTCTATGGGAGAAGCGTGCTGTTGACATTCAATCGCCTGCAGTTGACTCTCGCGCTGTTGAACGCGGAAGCATGGAGAGACTGAGATAGTCCAAAGCCCCGAAGTCTTCTCTTTTCTGAGCAAACCATTGCACAAAGCAACGCTAACAGGCATTCATATCAAAGTTCTCATCAGAACAGCGAATACTCTCGAAGTCCTGATAGCGTTATGCCGTTGGACTGTGTGATGTATATATACAACTTAATATTCATTCGATCCAGTTTTTTCATGTAAGTAAGACGTTTCCCATTATGCAAAGATGTAAATAAACATTCTGTTGATCATTGTTAGTGAAAATATTTAGAATGTACATATTGAGGTGCACCATCTATATCTTCATTCTATAAGATTTTTTATTGTGAGACCTATTTTGAGAGAACGGCTGAATGTAAAAATATAGTTCAGGTATCAAAATAAAGGTCTTACCATGTACATGTGCCAGACAAAGATAAAACTGAGATTGGGGCAACAGTTCGGGCATGGCGGGGCCGCAAAAGTTCCCATGTAAAGTCTATGGGAGAAGCGTGTCTATATCAGGTGCTCAGTTCAATGTCAGATTCGGTGTGTGCATGGGGCTCTATGATCAGTCCTAAAGTAAGAAAATACTTTATTGCATACTTACCCTTAACAGAATGTCTCTCCCGCAGAAAAAAATAAAACAAAATAAAACGTAAGAGCCTTACTGAAAGGCGTGAGTGATCAATGGGTCGCAACTATAAGTCTCAGATTAGAGAAAATGAAGAGTATTCGCAACGCGAATCTCATTCCAACAACATTTACAAACACAGTTATGACTGAAGATGAGAGTGAAAGAGTGTGCTATCCAGTTAAATTTTTGCACACGATCAAGATGAGTGGACTTCCACCTCACATTTTACGACTGAAAAAGGGTGCAGTCATGATGCTCATCACGAACCTGGCTGCCCTGGTGGCACAGTGGTCTAAGCGCTGGTTTATGATGATTCGTTTGTGAAGGGTCTGGGTGGGTTTGAATCCTGGTGAGGCATGGATGTTGTGTTTGTTTTATGGCACTGGCTCTTGCCCTACCCTGGAACCAGTGACCCTAAATTAGAGATGGGCTACTGCTTATAGCCCAATTGAGTTGCTCACAGTATTCGTTAAACCTTCAGTATCAAAAAAAAAAAAAAAAAAAAAAATCACGAACCTGAAGTATTTGTCTTTACTGAAGTGGTTGAATTAATTTGTCAATTCAATAAAGTTTACATTTGTGGTTTCATATGAGTTTATTCTTTAAAAAAAAAAAACAAAAAAAACTAACCTTCGATTCCGACGGGTTTCATCCATCTAGTTTTATTTAATTACTGTTTGGTTAGATCTAGTAACTTACAGCAAAACATAAGATGCATATAAACAGCAAACATTAACCCTGTCTATATGTATGGGCTCCAGCTATAAAATAATGAGATTGTGCTTATGGCAAATGAAATGTGTGGTGCAGGTTGAAAGTGAGTAGCAGGCCATTGGCCTTGAACTGTTCATAACTGGAAATGAAAAGTTCACTTACACTCTGCTTTAGTTTGGTGACATGTATCAGTAAAAGTAGATGTGTTATTTGTCACATGTTGGGAAAATGCCGAGTTCAAGAATTGAGCAATGGATAAACCAGAAATTTCTTGTAAAATTAAAGAAAATCCTACCAAATCTTTTTGTGTATTAAATAAGGTGTACTGGGGAAAATGTGTATCACATGGGCATGCTTCTGCATAGAATAAGAGATTCAGTGAAGGCCGGGAGGGCATTGAAGATGACAAACCCCCAGGACTCACAAACACTTCAAAATCTACATAATTGATTGAATGATGGACTACAGAGTATTAAAATGTTATCAAACATCAATACAGCAACTGTTAAGCATATTTTACATGAAAGTCTGAACATGGCAAACATTTGTGCCAAGATGCTTCCAAAGCTTCTCACACCTGAACAAAAAGAAATTTGCAAGCAAATTGTGCTGACATTCTGGTGCAAATTCGACCTTTCAGAAAGTGTTATCACTTGCGATGGAACCTGGATTTTCCAGTACAGCCCTGAAATGAACAAACAGTCGATGCATTTGAAAACACCAATGTCACTAAAGAGAAGGATGCACAGCAAAGCAAGTCCATGTTTAAGATCATGTTAATTGTTTCCTTTGACATTAAGAATATAATTTTTGGCAGAGTAGTCTGTGGAGCAACAGTGAACCAGCATTACTACAAATTAGGTTTTGGTCACTTTCAGAGAGCAAGTGCGGGCGGTCGTAGTGAGCGATGGGTTTGCCTCCTCGGGGCGCTCCGTGGTAACAATGGCACACACAACAGCAACTGGGGCCTCTGTGAATCTTGGAGAGGTGCAAGCTAGTTCTGTGTGACATTGGCGAAAAGACCCCAACTCACTGGGTTTTGTTCCAGAATCCTTAGGTTGAATGACCAACTGGAACCCTCAGCTGTGGGCTAATCCCCCACACTAATGTACTTACCTGATTAAAAAGACAAAAAGAAATATTAAGAATGACTCAAGTGTGGGATATGGTGGACCTACCACACTTGAGAAGGACGGTCCACCTCTGAATTGACCTGGACTTTCTAAATGGCATATGAGAAAGAGATCTCGGCTGAGTGAATGTAAGATTAGTGTATGGAATACTAGAGGTATAAATGGCAAGATGAGTGAGGTGATTGAGGAGGTGAATAAGTATAGACTGGATGTACTGTGTGTAAGTGAAACCAAAAAGAGAAACCAAAAAGAAGGAAATTGGGGTAGAAGAAGTGAATGGCACCGTGAGTGTGTGGTCTGGAGTATTGGATAATATGAGAGGACAGGCTGGTGTAGGTGTGATTTTAAGTGAAAAGATGAAGAACAACTTGATTCACTATAGTTGTGTAAGTGAGAGAATTCTCTGGATTCGTTTGAAAGTGAAACTTCAGAGAATTGTAAGTGTTGTAGTGTATGCTCCTTGTGACTCGGAACCTTCTGATAAGAAGGAAGATTTCTGGAATGAGCTAAAAGCTGTTTTGAGCCAGTTTGGTGCTAAAGAAAAAGTTATAATAGCAGGGGATTTCAGTGCTAGAGTAGGGTTGCAGAATGCAATTTCTGACAATGTTCTGGGTAAGTTTAATGATCCTTGTGTGAATGATAATAGTGAAAGATTAATTGAACTCTGCATTGAGAATGGTTTGTGTGTATCTAATACATTTTTCAACCACAAGTATATCCACACATATACTTGGGAAAATCGTACTCTTGGTCAAAAGAGTGTCATAGATTATGTTGTCTACGATCAGCGTTTGAAACACTTAGTTGTTGACACCCATGTGATGAGAGGTGCGGTTGTTGGTTCTGATCATTACTTGGTAGTGTCACGAGTGAAACTTAATGTTGGTTGGAGGAAAAGGAATAGGAAAAGACCCAGGATAGAAAGAATAAAGGTTGATAGGCTTCTTGAAGATCATCAGCGGTATTCTGACTTACTCAGAGAACGACTGAAGGATCTGAAGTCTGGTGAGAGGGATGTAGAAAAGAAGTGGGAATGTTTTAAGAACTGTGTTGTCACTACTGCTAAAGAGGTCTGTGGCACCACAATAGTGGGTAACAATAGAGGTGATGCTTGGTGGAATAGTGAGATTGAACAGGCAGTAAAGAGAAAGAAGGAAGCCTATTTGAGGATGTTGCAAGGTAGAGTCTCTGTGGATGAATATCGCTGTAAGAAGCGCGAAGCTGCTAAGCTGGTTCACCACAGTAAGGCAAAAGATAGGAAGGAGAAAGTGGAAAGGCATGAACTGGCTTTTTAGAAAGATAGGAAGTCCTTCTGGAAGTACATGAGACTCAGGAAAAATAAGGGAAACAAAGTTGTAAGTTGAGTGAAGAATGAGATTGGGGAAATGATATGGGAGCCCAATGAGTTAAGTGACAGATGGGGTGAATACTTCTGTGATTTATTAGATCAGGAAAGCAAAGATGATTCTGAGACAGACGCAGATGATGTCACAATGAGGGATGAAAGCACAGGAGGGATCTCAAGAGAAGAAGTGTGTAAAGCTCTAAAATCTCTTCAGAGTGGTAAGGCTCCGGGAGTTGATGGCATAACTGCAGAGATGTTGAAATATGGTGGTGACTCTATAATTGACTGGTTAACTGAAATTTGCCAGTTGTGCTGGGAGTTAGGAACGGTACCTCAGGATTGGAAGGATGTTATTATTGTTCCCTTGTATAAGGGTAAAGGTGATCAGACTGAATGCAAGAACTATCATGGTATTAGCCTACTGAGTGTGCTAGGGAAAGTGTTTGGTAAGGTTGTTATTGAAAAAGTATGAGGTCTTACATCATTGAAAGTGTAGGATGTTCAGAGTGGTTTTATGCCTGGTAAAGGCTGCACTAACCAAATTTTTGCATTACGCATGATGATTGAAAAGTATCTGGCTGTTAGGAAGAAAGTTTTTACTGCCTTCATTGATTTAGAGAAAGCATACGACCGAGTGAATAGGACACTTTTGTGGAAGGTATTGAATGAATATGGTGTTACTGGGAATCTACTTAATAGTGTAAAAGCCATGTATGCTGGTAGTAGAGCTTGTGTACGAGTGAATGGTGTTTT
Organism: Macrothele yani; assembly: GCA_039090855.1. NCBI lineage: Eukaryota > Metazoa > Arthropoda > Arachnida > Araneae > Macrothelidae > Macrothele > Macrothele yani. The sequence goes on along the minus strand of CM077027.1, from coordinate 52,023,549 downwards.
ATCAAAATGGTTTTGCATTGGTGCACGAGTTAGGCAAGGTTGTGTAATGTCACCATGGCTGTTTAATATATTTATGAACGCATGCATGCGTGATGCCAAAATAGATAATAGTGGTTTATGTCTTGGTGATATCCGTGTGTGCAGATTGCTGTATGCTGATGACACTGTCCTGTTGGCAGAGAGCAAAAGTGAGTTGCAGAGTATGTTGATTCGAATGCACGAAGTTTGCATAAAATTCAAACTGAGTATAAATAAGGGAAAAACCAAAGTTATGGTGTTTGAGAGAGGAACAGGTAGCATTGAATGTAATGTATTAAGGGTGTTCAAATGAAAAGGTACGAAACGTCATAAGAACGTAACCGTTAACATATTTGCCTATGCCGCTATGGGAGAACGTAGCGACACATCTAGGGATGCGATTGGAGTCGCCGACGTGGATCGGAGCATGCGCGGGCGCCCGCATGTGTAGGAGAGAGCAGAGGCTCTTATAAAGAGCGCCGTCAAATTGACGCGGCAGTGCGTGTGAGGACAGGATGGCGTTCACATTGCAAAATTCGACGATTGAGGAGCAGCGAGGCGTTATCCGATTTCTGACAGCGGAAGGTGTTAAACCGGCCGCTATTCATCGCCGGATGGTGACCGTATGTGGGGAAGACTGTGTGTCCGACAAGTCAGTGAGAAAATGGAGTGTCCGTTTTCGTGCAGGCCGTGAGAGTTTGGTTGATGACCCGAGACCAGGCCAGGCAAACACAGTCATCACGGCCGATCTCATCGACAAGGTGGACGACCTAGTGAGAGGTGATCGGCGTGTCACATTGCGAATGTTGGCGGTGGAGGTAGACGTCAGCGTTGGAACAGTGTGGACAATTGTTCACGATAGGTTGCGTTATCGGAAGGTGTGCGCGCAGTGGGTTCCGAAGCAGCTCACCGACCAGCAAAAGGAACTGCGTATGGGGCTAGCACTTCAACATCTGTTTCGGTATCATGAAGACCCCGCTTCCCTGGAGCGGATCGTCACAGGTGATGAGAGCTGGTGCCATCACTACGAGCCAGAGTCAAAGCGGGATAGCATGCAGTGGAAGCATGCGTTGTCACCTCCCCTAAAAAGTTCAAAGCTGTGGCGTCAGCAGGCAAGATGTTGCTCACCGTTTTTTTCGACGTCCAATGTCCACTACTTGTTGAATTCCTCCAGCACAGACAAACCATTAACTCCGATGTGTACTGTGAGACACTCCGAAGCCTACGCAGGTCCATCAAGAACAAAAGACCGGGGCTGATCACGGAGGGTGCGGTTCTTCTCCATGATAACGCGTGTCCACACGTCTCCAGGGTCACACACGTGGAACTGGCCAAGTTCCAGTGGGAGCAGCTTGACCATCCGCCCTACAGCCCGGACATGTCGCCCTGCGAATTCCATGTGTTTGGTCCCCTGAAAAAACATCTGAAAGGGAAGCGCTTCCACTCGGACGACAAACTCAAGGACGCTGTGCAGGACTGGGTCTCGTCACGGCCACAGGAATTCTGGGAACAAGGAATCCTTCGGCTCGTTAATCAATGGGATCGTTGTGCTACGGCCTATGGTGTATACTTTGAATAAAGTCTTCATTTATACCCACATTGTCGTTTCGTACCTTTTCATTTGAACACTCCTTGTAAGTATAAATGGCACTGTGATTGACCAGGTGAGTGAGTTTGTGTATTTATGAAGCATGTTTGACAGAGAGAACAAGTTGGATGGTGAAATCAATAGGAGAGTGAATTCTTCTTTGAAAGTCATAGCTGCTCTGGGAGGTTTTCACAGGAATGATGGATTCTCTAGAGAGTCCCGCATGGCTTTGTATGAAACTGTACTTGTTCCTACTCTGATGTATGTCAGTGAAACCTGGGTACTGCAGAAGAAACATAGGAGTCGTTTGTGTGCTGGAGAAATGCGTTACTTACGTGGGGTTAATGACACGACACGATCTGATTGTGTGAGGAATGAAGATGTATTGCAGTTGTGTGATGTGAAGCAAAATGTTGTTAGCAAGGTGGAAACCAATATGCTTCGGTAGTTTGGCCATGTTGAAAGAATGAGTGCTTACTAAGAAAATCTTTTCAGCCCAAGTGGCAGGAAGGAAAGGCAGAGGAAGGCCAAGGAAGACATGGGTGGATCAGATTCAGGAGTGTCTGCATAAGAAAAAGATTATGAGTATGAAGTATAAAAGATCTTTTGTACGGCGTGTAATGGATATCAGTGAAGCACGAGTTGTATGTCAAGATCTCTGTAAATGGAGAAGTTTGATACGACAACAATAAATAAAAATATCTGGAAGTTTGTATTTCTTTTTGGAGCTAACCTCTGAATCTCAGAGAACAGCTTAGTGATATGTATGTATGTATGTAGAGAGCAAGTCAGAAGAAAGAGGCCAGAGTTATGGAGCAATGGCTTCATCCTTCAATATGGCTTCATCCAAAATATTGTCCAGGATGCCAGCTCATTCAGCATGTTTAGATGGGGCCCCTTGCCCCATTTAAACATGCCTCTGCTGCTTACTCACCAGATTTGTTCTGATGCAGCTTTTTCTTTTCCCTTAAGCCAAATGTTTACTCCTTTGAGTCAGTTACTGTGGTGAAGAAGAGAATGACCAGGCTTCTCAGAGAAATATTACTACAGCACTGCCTTTCCCAGTGGAAGATCAAAATTCAGCTAAGTGCTTATGCAGAGGGAGGGGGAGTACATTGAAGGTGATAAGAGTTTAAAATGTAAGTTTCTTATTTACCTGAAGTTATAGTTTCATTATTTAATAGTCATACCTTGTATTAATGAAGTCATGGCACATCTTAGTGATGAAATATCATTAAATTTAACTTTAATTCTAGGGATTGCTAAGATGGATTTTTATTGTTGTTTGTCAAATTTTCAGGTTGCACACCTACCCATCTTCAGGAATTTTCAGAAGTCCTGGCAGTTCATGACAATGAAATTTTCAGGTTACACACTTAACCTGAAAATTCAACAAACAACAATAAAAATTCACCCTAGTAATTAATCCTTGTAGAATAAAAGTTAAATCAAGCACTGTCTCTAAGCTTCACACATGTGTGATGTCAGCGACTGACCCCATGAATAATGGGTAGATCCTAAGCTTAAATCGGAAGAGCAACAACATTCACGTGACACTTTTCTGTGTACCAGGAGCACCGAGTCCCAGGACCTGGTGACAATGCCATTGGGGTCACAGGCAGATTTTACAACAAAAGTTGTCAAAAATATTTTTCTAATTTTCTTTTCTTTTGCAATAAATTCACCATTTGCAGTTGTGTAGATAATTTATTACCACAGAAGTTGCTTTCCATAATTTAAAATTGCAACACAATAAGGGCTGCTAAAACTTAGGTGTTTTTGAACACACAAGATTTAGCAGTCCTTATTTTAATACCTCACTGCTATTTGCTGTGTGGCAACACTGTCCGATGTGTGGGACATGGGATGTATCTTTAACAGTTGTTCATATTTTATGTTCATGTCATCATTTTGCTTGTGATCATGTTAATCATTTCCTTTTACCCACTTTACCGGAAGACTCAGAAACTTCGAATCAGCTTTTAAATTATCATAGTGATGTGTCTTGTATGTTGTCATTTCTTTGTTCTATGGGTGTTTTTCGTTTTTGTATAGTTTCTGTTTCATCGGCCATTTACACCTTTTATATTGTTCTGTTTTTATCACATCATAATTTGTTACCTTTAATATTGTTTTGGTACGCTATATATGATTCCTTGTCCCGGTGGTGGTGTTTTTTAATGTGTTGTTGTTTTATTGGCCTTTTACACAGCTTGTTCTGTTTTGTGTCGTTTCCTTTTCATTTTGTTTTATAAAATTCTGACACCATTCAAGTTGGTGCTCTTTAGCCCTTGGAGGCTGTTGCGCCACTAACCAACAACTAACAAACCTTATTTTAATGCTAGACATAATGCTCCAAATTCCAAAATAAAAACCTCTTTATCCAGAAAGTCCCAAGGGTTCTGGATAAAAGATCATATATGGTATATCAAATGGAAAATTAATATAACATCTGCATAAGCATAAAATCTCCATAAGAGGTATGAAATCCCTTTTACACATACATGCATGTGCATGCACACAAAATCAGCAGCCTCTCATGAGCTGAGACCCCCAAGGCAGCCACCCAGATTGCCCACATGTGTATATAGAGCACTTGGTAAGCTGTTTTTGGTGATAAGTGTACGTGAAACAGAAATATACAAGCACAACACCTGGATGTCGCATGTACTTTGGTTGCTAGTAAGCAGTGGACACATGGGGTAGCATCTCACTCAGGCCAACAGGAAAATGACGTAACTATGACATTTAGTTGTAATGATTCAATTCTCACTGTGTAGACATCTAATGGGGCACAGATGAAGTACAGTTTGCATGGAACTGAAGTATAACCACTTAAGTATTTGTATTGATATAGTGCCTGTATTTCAGCTTTGTGCATTGTTTTTCATGGATCTCACTTCAGGTTTTGTCAAAATTGTTACCATAAGCTTCTAGATTTAAGATAATGGAGTTATTCTAAAATTTTGTTACATTCTCCATTCTTTTGTTATTTCAGTAATTTCATGAACTTTCATATTTTCTTGACTTATGAAGTAACCTTATGAACATTTCAGGTGAAAATAGCTGAGCTCCAAACAGAGGTTAATATATCTGTACTGAACTTGTTTAAGACTCCTCAACTCAGGAAAAATACAATCATTTTATCAGTAACATGGTAAGTATTTGTTATAATGCATGACAAAATAGCCATGGTGCCTTTTCATATGTGGCAAAATAAATAAATAAATCTTGTCCATGTATTACACTACTATTTGTGAGAAATGCAGCCCCATGAAGGACAGCTGGTTTTAGCTTGAAACTTACAGGATATGTACAATGGCCTTGGATATAAAGAGTTGGCTCAAACAAGATGTTGCAATCAGTGGAGAGCCGACACTGAGTCAAAATAGTGTTTCTTGTATCTCACTATGCCTCATTGTCAAAGAAGGTTGTATTATGTACATCTGATGGACTTTGAGCGAGGGAGGATTGTTGGGATGAGAGAAGCTGCATTTTTCTACTGCAAAATTGCTACTTGTACGTGACAAAATGCCAGTACAATGATGTGAATGTGCCATCGGTTTACTGATGATGCTTGGATGCACAGAAAACTGGGAAATGGACCACAAAATCACACTACATCCTGGGATGACAGACACCTCTACCACATGACAGTGACTGATAGCACAGTGACATCCACAGTGTTAGCACAGCAGTGGAGCACTGTCACAGGTCAGGCTTTTTCCTCCAGCAGAGTTCAATGTCATCTGCTTAAGAGACGACTAGTAGCCCATTGCTGTGCATTCCTTTGACCCTCAACCCCAGACACCTCAGTCTGCAATGGAGTCTTAAACACAGACATTGGTGAGCTGATTGGCAACAGGTTGTGTTGTCTGACAAGTCATGATTCAGCTCGATGAACCATGATGGTTGCATACGTGTTTGAAGACATTGTGGTGAATGGCATGTTGCAGCATGCACTTTGTAGCTTCATACCAGCCCAACTCAAAGCATCATGGTTTGGGGTGGCATTGGGTTCAATTCATGATTTTGCCTGATATAAAGGGAACCGTAAACAGCCAGTGAGTGATACATCAGGGATGCTTTAGAGGCAGAGGTGCAGGACAATGCTCGGCCACATGTGGCATGGAATGTACAAGACATCTTCCATGCTTGGCAGATACCACTTCTTCCCTGGCCGGCACGTTCACCAGATATGTCCACAATTGAACATGTCTGGGACATGGTAGCTAAGCGACTGGCCTGTCAAGTGCCTCTGCCAATCGGCAAAAATGAACTGTGGTCTCGCATAGAAGCATCCTGGCAGATATCGAAAACCTCTTCCATTCCATGCCATGCCATGAAATGGAAGATGTTTTTATTTTTGCTCTAGGAGGCTCTACACAATACTGAGTTTTAAAGTGAAAAAATCATGTATAGCTCTACAAACGTAATCAGTTATCTCGTGTAACACGAGGAATATGTGATATAAATTTCACTTGAATAGTGTGATTCTTTCTTGGTGTTGCAATTTTCACAAACAGTAGTGTACATTTTAAAGTTTTGATTACAACAGTAATAATATGCAATGTTGACCATAATTTTGCTGTGGGTGAATATTATAATAAATAGGAAAACAGGAAGATGTGAAGATATCTGGAATTCCCTAATTTCTGATATTACTCTCCTGCGTCAGATTTTTCTGGAGAGATATTTTCAGGGTTCGTACTGCTGCTGGAATTTAAGGATATACTCCTTAAATGAACTTTTTTTTCATAAGGGCCCCGGAAAACTTCTTAAATTTAAACCTGACTCCTGGAAAAAAATGTTTTGACTTCTTAAATTATTACTATTTTGTTGTTAGAAGTTCAAATTATGAGTTTCGTGAATTTTTTTTTCTTTTCTTTTCCTGTGCGTTTAGGTTTTGGGAAACTATTACTTCCTCAGGGCCAAAATTAATATGCAAACTGATGGATGATGTCACAATCATGGAAATAACACCAGCATTCACAGCTAAAGGAACACCAGGTGCCCCTCTAACTCTTCCTCCGACTGTTGCTACTGCCCATGCACGCCAGCTGTGACATATTTTTTCATGCTCCTGAGCTTTGTTTATGTTACTTCGTCAGATTTGTGAAGTGCACTTATCTCCTCCCCCCCCCGTCTTGTAAAAATGTTCTGCTAAACAAACGGGTGTTTTATTTTATCTTGTCAGAATCACAAGAACGTTCTTTTTTCCTTAACAGCTTGTTTTAAGATTGTTTCCTTTGTTCATTCCTTGTTGGAATTCTTTTATTTCAGTTTCATTCTTTTGTTTTTCATTTGTTGCATGGAACTTTATTGTAATATATTTATCTGCATTGTCTTTTTATTTTTATCTTTTTGCCAGAATTGAATTACAGTTGAACCCTCATATAACGAGCTCGGATATAAGGAAGGTTCATATATAACGATGCCTTTGCAGTTCCCTGAATTTTCAATGCCATCGTAATGTTATTTCAACTGGATATTACGAACAGCAGTTTTGTCCAAAATCATATATAACGAAGTTTTTGCCTTTTTCCCATTCAACATTTATCCTGCGGGAGAGTAGCCATTTTCTTTTTTTCTTCTTCAGGATATTTTGAGACCTCTGGCTCAGTGAAATGCCCGAAGACTAGCCAAGCGGTGTCGGAATCCCCCACTTTTCCTTAATCCTCCTTCACTGGACGGACCCCCACTTCATCACCCCAAGAGCTTTAGAGGGTGAATGATCTGTTTCCCAGCTTGAGAACAGAAGGAGGAATGCGACAAAGGATCAGGGGGTGGGGTGTTGGGGAATCATGCCAGGGGTGTCCAATGTCAGCGTCTTCGTTTTGGGGCCGTATGTTAAATTGTTCGGATGGACCAGATAGGCAGATGTTTGTCTTAATCGCACTTCTGCAATTCCTAAGCGGGCGCATCTGATGGTTTAAAGCTTTGGAAGCAGCAATTTTTCTCACAAATTCGTTCGTTAGAACACATCAGCACAAGCTGGCAAATCATGTCAGTTGTTAAATGAAAAACACTGAGTTTAAGTGAAAAAATTGAAGCAATCAATTTGGTGGGAAAATGGAAAAAGAAGTGTGACGTCGCCAAAACATTTGGCATTCCGGCAAATTCACTATCCACATTTTTAAAAAATAAGGATGGTTTGAAGCGAAAGTTCTTGGAAGGTTCTTTTAGCCATGATAGAAAACAATTTCGTGAAGATCTTTATACAGACTTGGAAGCAGCGCTGTTAAAGTGCTTCCAAGAAGTGAGAAGCAAAAATGTTGCAGTCTCTGGCCCTTTGCTGAAGGAAAAAGCATCAGATTTTGCCCGACTTCTAGGAAAACCTGATTTTCAACCAAGCAATGGTTGGCTTCAAAGATTTAAAGAGCGTCATGGAATCATATTTAAGTCCATTTGGCGGAGAGAGTAGTGCTTCCGTGGATGATGAAGCAACCCGAAAGTGGGTGGAACCAAGTGAAACCTTAATTTTGCAGTATGAAGCTTGCGATGTTTACAATGCTGATGAAACTGGTGTTTTTTTTATCAGTTATTGCCAGAAAAAACCTTAGCTTTCAAAGGTGAAAAATGTTCTGGTGGGAAAAACTCAAAACTCCGTTTAACTGTATTGCTGTGCGCAAATATGGATAGATCCGATAAAAGGAAACTTTTCGTAATCGGGAAATCAAAACATTCCAGATGCTTCAAGAAAGGTGAAAATTTACCAGTAAGTTACAGAGCTAATAAGAAAGCGTGGATGACACCGGAACTCTTTACAGAATGGTTGAAACAATTTGACAGCGAAATGACAAAGAAAAATAGGAAAGTTCTGCTGCTCATTGATAATTGTGCAAGACATTCGTCTAACATAGTGTTAACATCTACAAATGTACATCGGTTTCCACCAAACACTACATCAAAACTTCAGTCCATGGATCAGGGTGTTATAAAAAACCTAAAACTTCATTACCACAAAATTTTACTCAGAAAAATTCTTATTAACGTGGAAAAGAGGCAACCAACTGTCATCGATGTTCGAATGGCATGTGATATGATATCTAATGCTTGGAACTACTGTAACTGATGTAACCATAAAAAATTGTTGGAAACATGCTGGTTTTGGTATTTCAGTAGTAAATGAAGACACAGTGGTTACTACTAAAGACGAAACATAGAATCACCCGAGTGCAAAAGGGCTCATTTCATCGGATTTATCTTTTCCAGATTATCTGCTGGCTGACGATGGCATCTTAATGGAATCTCAAAATACAGATCAGGACATCGTTGATAGCGTGTTGAACTCTCAGTGTGATGCGTCCACTGGTGAGGAGGAAGAATACGCAGAAGTTTAAAAAAATATCAAATGCGGTGGCAATTGAAAGTCTTGATAATTTGCGTGCTTTTTTTGCGTCAAAAAATCGGTTTTGTTCAGCATTGTTGGATCAAATAGAAAAACAGCTGTCTACAGCAATTGTTCAATCCCAAAAACAGGCAACTGTGGATAGCTACTTCCAGAAGTGTGAATGAAAAATTAAAGGTAAATGTTTCAATTATTGTACTTCTGCTTTCTAATACAGACGTACTATAGTAGTATACTGTATCTGCTTTTTTACATAACTTTTGCTCGTTTACTGATACATTTAAGGCAAAATCGGATAAAACGAAGTTTGCGTATAACAAACTTTTTCTTAACTCCCTTCAACTTCCTTATAAACGGTTTCGACTGTATTTCTATATTTTAAAATACTTTTTTGATTTTTTTTTTTTTTTTTTTTTTTTGCCTTTTCAGCATTTTTTGCTGTTTCTTTATTTATTCACATATAAAAGCTATGAACCTAACTGGAATAACGGGGCATTGGCTTATTTGGGGTGAAGGAGTGAGGGTGGGACATTGAAGTTGTGCTCTGCCCTCAGAGAGACTGGCTATCCAATTATGGTTGAGCTTGTCCTCTTCTGAGAGGGAAGCAAAGGCGCCACAATACAAAGTTAATCTTTCAAAGTTGTTGTGCCCATCGTGTTTTGTTTAATATTAGCCAAAGGCAGTGGTTTTTGAGTTCGTGATTTTTCTACTTTGTGCTGTTTTTTCCTCTTCAAATAATCGGTGAGATGCCTGGAAGAAAATGTGTTTTTAATTCCACTTGGCTGGAGAAGAAAGAATATGTGGGATGGCTAATTGAAGACAAATCGAAATTCCAAGCACATTGTAAGATATGTGACTGCCCTTTTACTATCTCAAACATGGGGGAAGCAGCTCTTAAGAGCCACGTGTCTTCAAAATGTCACAGTAATTTGCGCATTTTGGGAAAAAAAATTGAGACTAAGTACTATGAACAATTATTTTTCAACACCTAGCCAGCACCTTGCAGATAAACCCAATGTTGAACGAGGAGCGTATGTAAGCAACAGTGATCACCTTAAAGCTGAAATTTTATGGACCTTAAAGGTAGTTAGTTCTAGTTACTCTTATAAGTCATGTGTGGATGTGCAAAGCGTTTTTACTTTAATGTTCCCTGACAGTGAGATAACAAAGAAATTTACATGTGGTGAAAGGAAATGTTCGTATTTAGCAGTTTTCAGCATTGCTCCATATTTTTTATCGCTCCTTAAAGACAAGGTAAAATCGGAGAGTAAAATCTGCTATTCAATGAAACTCGCAACAATTGTAATTTCCAAAAACAACTGGATTGCCATGTCCGTTTCTGGGATTGTAATCAAGTTAAGTCATGCTAACTATGCTTCCGACTTTTTAGGCCATGCTACAGCGGATATATTGTTTGGCAAAATAAATGAAAAATGTCAGACTTTAGGCTCTGACAGATTGTTGCAACTTTCAATGGACAGGCCAAAGCTAACTGGAAGGTTTATGATCTAATGATGAATCATTTAAAGCAAGAAGGCCAGTCCACATTAGTAAACATTGGAAGCTGTGGTTTACATGTAATGCACAATGCCTTCAGGAAAGGATGCATAGAATTTCCAGAGGTACAGCAGGGTCTGGTTGCTATTTACTACATTTTTAAAATTCGCCAGCTCAATGAGCAGTTATTGAAAAGAAATCGAAAAAATCTGAAAATAAATCATTTGAAACTGTACATAGTGGTGTTGTAAAAGATAAATTAGTTGCTGCAAAATGTAACTTTTTTATTTGTATTGCAAAGGAGCTTGAACCTCTGCTGACAATATACCAAGCAGATAAGCCAATGCTGCCCTTTTTTATGCTTTCCAACCGTAGGTTGAAGAAGCGTATATGCTCCAGCTTTTTCGTCCTTCTGTTGGCATGATAACTCAAGTAAAAATGGTTCGATTTCGATGAAATTTTAGTATGTGGTAGGGGACCACCAGGGGACGAACCCTATTGAAAATGGGTGAAGTGGGGTCAAAGGTCACGCCATAAGAGTGGGATCCATTCAATTGCCCTTATGCGTCATAACTTGCGTAAATATGGTTCGATTTCAATGAAATTTTAGTATGTGGTAGGGGACCATCTGGGGACTAATCCTATTGAAAATGGGTGAAGTGGAGTCAAAGGTCAGGACATAGGATTGGGATGCATTCCATTGCCCTTATGCATCATAAGGTGCGTAAAAATGGTTCGATTTCGATGAAATTTTAGTATGTGTTAGGGGACCACCTGGAGAGGAACCCTATTGAAAATGGGACAAATGAAGTCAAAGGCCAGGACATAGGATCGGGATCCATTCCATCACCCTTATCCAACACTATTAAGGTGGACGTCAAGTAATTTTGCTTCCTATATTTCCAATGGAAAACCTTTTGTACTTATTTCTTTCACAATTAGTGTGTTCCCAAGGATGGAAATTTGAACATCGATTAAAATAACTTCATACTATAACTTGGAATACTTAACATTTTCTAAAACATAACCATAATTATATTAAAAAACAATAACGTTTCCTTTGGTGGTGTTGAAACCAGAAAAAAGATGGCGCGACCTGTACTTTGATGATGTCAGTGGACAAATAAATGTTGGATTGCATAATTACGGTTATGGTTTAGAAAATATTAAGTATTCCAACCCAGCAAAAACACAAGTGCTGGGAAACTGCTGGCCACCAGCTGGCAGTGATGGGTCACTGCTGGCTGAAATCTGTCGCTCGTGGCCCGGTAGTGGTCCGTTCGTGGCAGCGCTATCAGTTGGCGAGCCATTGATGGCCCTGCAGCATCACCGTGAATTGTGGGCCTCCAGGCAAGTGCCACTAGTGGCCCGTTGCTGGCAACCCATGCAACCCCCAACTGCAGGTGGAAGCATCGGGACTGCGCATGCGCAGAAGCAACACTTGCTCTGTCTCTCATGGTACCAGTTAGTTGAAGACGACGCTATCGCCATCGTGTTATTTTAGTGGATGTTAAGAAAAAAATCCATATGTGGAGAGGCGAATTAATTTCCTAATGAAATTTTACGTCGACGAAGATATCAGATTAAGCCGTGAAATACTAGATTACAGCCATGAAATACACCCACTCCATTCCCATGAATAACAATTCATGGAATGGAGTGGATGAATAACAAGAAAAAATTTTAAACCGCTTGAAACACATATCCTGGAAATCCATTAAAATAGCGTTTGTTGGAATAAAAAAAAGAATTATACGCGTACAAAATTTATTAATTATTTGAAAGAAAAAAAAAAGCAACGCTATGTGGTGTACTCATCCATGGGTTGAATGCACAAGACTGGGAGGAATTCGCTTCTAAAAATAACGAGAAGTAAAATAAAATATCTTTTACTCTTTAAAACAAATGTAGCTTCGGACAACGGAAAAGAAAGACACAACGTTAAAAATGTAACAGAATGTGACATGAACCCGGGTAAATATATATTTATTCAACAATCTCTTTTCAAGACGGCAAGGACAGTACAAAACTTTGGAAAGCGACTCTAAGTATGTACACGCCTTGAAAATAAGTGAAGTTCCCTTAACGTAAACAAAAAAAAAAAAACTATCATTACGTTGAAAAAATTAATTTATCAATTATATGAAACTGACTTTTATGAGAAATACCTCGCAATATTATAAAATGAAAGAGGGAAGCATTCGATTACAAATTGCATATCAAACAGATAGCTTCCAGCACATATCCGAGCGTCGTGAATTAGTCCGCTTGGTAGCGAGCGCGGCTTCCACGTAAACGGCCCAGGATCGAATCTAGTCAGATGCGAACAGCGTTTTTCCGGTCTGTCGAGAAAATTTCCCCAGCGCAGTGCGTAAATTCACAAGCTTCGTAAGGGTAGAAAAAAAAAAATTGTCGCGTTAGGAAACTGCGGTTATCCTTGCTTTTTTTTTTTTTTTTATTATGGCTAATACTGGGAAATTGGCGGACAAGATTCGGCAAGCCATCAGTTACGTCACGTGGTTGCTGGCTGCCACTAACGGCCCACTAGCGGACCACATTAGGCTAGCCATCATTTCTGGCACGTGCTTGCTGGGCCACTGAAGGGCCACTTGTGGCAGCTACTGCCTGTGATGGACCACTGATGGCCCTGTTGTGGCATATGACAACTGATGGGGTGCCAACTGTTGGCCAGCTGTTGGCCTGAACTGCTGGCCCTTCTGTTGGCCACCCGGACATTTTATTGACGGTTCGGCAGCGGCAACATAGTGCTGGGCCAGCAAGACTGTTTTTGCTGGGAAGTTATGAAATGAAGCTATTTTAATCGATGTTCAAATTTTCATTCTTGGGAACGCATTAATTGTGAAGAAAATGTGTACAGAAGTTTTTCCATTGGAAGTATAGGAAGCAAAATTACTTGACGTCCACCTTAAAGTAGCAATTCTTGTATGTATGTATTTACATTTTATTTTTAAAACGGCTCTAAGAATTTTGATGAAAGTCATTGACCTACCGTTTTCTGGTACTAGAAATTGATATAGCTTGATCTCGACTTTAGGAGAATTCGTTTAGTGGGTTAAATAACCACCCCGAACTATAACGTTCTTAGTGTCATGGCGTCGTTCCATTAATGTTTCCAATGCTTAGAAATCTTATGACATCACAATCTCGCGTTTGAGAATGTTGGCGCGCAGTCACGCCATCTGTCTCATTATGTCACGCGTTGTGTGTGGATACTATTAAAGTTTTATGACGTCATACTCTTGCCAGCAGATGGTTGTAATTCCCATCTGCTTCGTTACATCATGCGTTGTGTGCTTATGTCTGTCCGTACGATAACTCGCGTAACAATCGTTCGATTTCGATGAAATTTTAGTATCTGGTAGGGTAGCACCTGGGAAGGAACCTCATTTAAAGTGAACGAAATGGGGTGAAAAGTCAGTGCATAGGAGCGGGATCCATTCCACTGCTGTTATGCATAAAAACTAACTTAAAAAAGGTTAGATTTCGATGAAATTTTAGTATGTGGTAAGGGACCACCTGGCCACAAACCCTATTGAAAATGGGCGAAATGGAGTCAAAGGTCTGGACATAGGAGCGGAATCACTTCCATCGCCATTATGCGTCATAACTTACGTAAAGATGCTTCGATTGCGACAAAACTGTATCATGTTATTTCGGAGGTATACCGAACCAGTTCTGTTGAATATCATCGATATGGGATCAAGGGTCAGGGCACAGGACCGAGATTTATTCCACAGCCATTATTCTCATAACTTTAGTAATGATTTCTGGCATGTTGGAAAGCGTATTATAATCAATGCATTGCATGATTTTACTAACATGTTTGCAAGTGATTTGTGTAAACTTATTAAAGGACTGATGCAAAGATTTATAAAAGATGAAGAATTAAGGTCTGCAACATCTTCCCTGAAATTGCTAAACATTGATGTAGAAGATACAAAACTATACAAGGATGTTAGTAAAGTAAGTGTAGGTTTTGTTGCTTCTAAAATAAATAGACAAAGTCATCGCTTTTTCCATGTTATTTAAAGTCGTCACTCTTTCCACATAACATGGAAAGAGTGATGACTTAGTCTATTTACATTGTCTCCTCGTATTTGGAAGATTTTCACCGTTGCTTCTAATATTTTGTCTAAATTAAGTAGAAGAAAGAAGATAAGTGAGAAACAGTTTATGGAACTCTATTATAACTGCAGGAAGTTTTTAGCAAAAATGACAAAAAATCTTTTGGAAAAGTCACCGCTTAGGTATTCAGTGGTGCGAAATATGACGTGTTTAGATCGTCGCAATCTGGTAAGTGGTGAAGTAGAAGAAAATAATACAAAATTGAATAATGTATTACTTTCATTAGTGAATGCAAAGAAAGTGGCTGAATCTGACTCTGATGCTGTGCTCAAAGAATTTGCAGAATTTCAAAATGAATTTAGTGTACTTAATGTTGATTTACCGTGCAGAAACTCCAAAGGAAAATTTTTTGACCAAATTGCTGATCGAGTTGATGAGTATTTTTATGATCTTCTGGCTAAAGAACAAAAGTTTTCTCACTTATGGGGAATGATAAAAATTCTATTACTTCTTTCCCATGGTCAAGCCACAGTGGAAAGGGGTTTCTCAATTAACAAGAAGCTGATGGTTGAAAACTTGGCAGATCACTCAATCGTTGCAAAACGGGCAATTGATGTCCACATTAAAATGGTGGGTGGCCTGACAAATGTTGTCATTACAAAAGAATTGATGACTTCAGCAGCAGGTGCCCATCAAAAATATGTCAGTTACTTGGAAGAGAAGAAAAATGTAGTAAAAATGAAGCTGTTAGTGAAAAAAGAAAAGCTTTGTTGGATTCCATTGAGGAATTGAAAACTAAAAAGATATGCATTGAAAGAGATATTTGTGCATTGGAGTCGTCTTCAGAACAGTATGCTGACGAAGCAGAAAAAAAACAATTACTTAACCTTAATTGCAAAGTCAAATGCTCATCGTCGAAGGGCAAGAGAATATGCTGTTGATCTGCATGACATTGAAAATGAAATCAGCAGTAAAACTTTGGAATTAAAAAAAAAGAAGTGTGAGATCCTGATTAGTTTTTTTTTTTTTTTTGGGGGGGGGGGGATAGAGGAGGTTAGTCATGAAGTCATTGATCACATCTGAATTTGAAATATATATTTGCATTCAACCTAAACAGACTTTTAAGTGCTGATAAATGAAAATGTTGATTAATTAAAGCAAGATTACTGTAAAGTATCAAAACTCAACAATTATGTATAGTGAAGGCAGTAATAAACTGTGTGCCATCAATATGGTAAATTTATTTTCTAATATTTAGAAAAAAATTCAGCAAACAGTTTCAACCAGGTATGTTACAATTTGTTTTTTCTTTTCTTTCATTGTGCGTATTTGTTTTATCTGCGTTGCACTGAATTGTTATTTGTCATGATATCCTAATTCTCATGTTGTCGAATGTGATGTTGTGTTTCAAGGGTAAAAATAGATACCGTACTTATATAAAATTTCATATAGTTGCACTGGTAGTAATTTTAGTTAACTTTTGGGTATAATATAATTTATTCAAAGTTATTCCCAGATTCCAGTATGTTATTGGAATTTCAAAGAAAGAAGCAAAATACTTAAATCACCGATAGCTATGGCAATAGTAACTTCAATTAGCTAGGTATGAAAAAATCCATTTAACAAAGTTTGGTTTTCTCTCATTCCCGTATGTCATAATTGACTCCTGGAAAATACTATTTGGACTCCTTAAAAACTCCTTAAATAGACTTTCAAAAATGAGTATGAACATTCTTTATCTGCCCCCAAAAGCAACAGAAATATATTTTTATAGGCTCTACATTGCCTACAACTAGATAATGTAGAATACATAGAATTATGATAAAATCTTGACATGTTAAACAGGTAGCAACATGTTAAAATTTTATGTAATACATAGTTGCATGCAGTGTTTGAATCTTTTGGTGGTCTGCTGGTGCAAGACCATTAAAATTTCATTTGATTTGCTCTAAGGATTTTTTTTTTTTTTTTTTTTTGATCTGACAAATTGGCAAAATGCATAGGAGTGAACAACATGTTAGTCCTTTCTAACATTTTGGAATCATTTATTTCTGAGTTTATCATTTCATTTCAGCTCTCCCTTCATTTTTTAAATGGCATGCTATTGCCACCATCTTCATGGAATACTTCATTGGTATTTTTAGGTCTTAGGGTCACCTGTATGAAATACTTCATTTTTTTAAAGTGGCTTTTATTCAACTGCATTTTAATGCAGCCTCTTTTTTATTGCAACAACTGATGTTCCACAGTTGGGTTTTTTTCTGTTTGCATTCTTTATGGCATTTATTACAGTTTTTTGAGAAATTCCTTTGTCATTATGGTTTTTGACAAAGGATTTTGGTGCCGAGATTGGCTTGACTTCTATGCCTTCCAGTTTTCAAATGTAAGTTCCAAACCAAATCATATTATCATTTTTAATGTTCAGTTCCTTCAAGAAATTATTGTTTCAATCATTTATTCTTAATTTAAAAAAGCCAGCCTATAAATGGCACTGAAATTTATTCATTCCAAAGACCAGAAAACACAAAAAGTTGAACAATCTCCTTAGGGATTTTCAACAACCTGTTATTAAAATTTGAGTTGGACCACTGAAACCAAAATGATGGTAGTATGATGTACCAGTCAGTTTTTTCAGGTAATATATTTGTTTCGGAAAAAGAAAGCTATGGCGTTTTTCTTTCGTAAATTGAAGTTCCAAAATATTTTTCTTTCATCATAGATAGCAGGGGTCATCTTAGCTGTTTTTAGAAGGGTGCTACACCCTACCCTCCCTGCCATTTAATTAAAAAATCCCACTCTACCTGTCCTCAAGCCTAAAATAACCACCCTACCCCTAACAGTTCATTTGAAAGAGATGCACTTGCATTTATTGATGATTTGCATGAAACCATTTCTCGACAGAAAATTAATCTATTATTACAAATCTTGGTATCTTAGAAAAGTAGGGTCAGAAACCACTCTAAGCATTTATGGCATTGCTGAAGTAATGCAGCTGGCTGAGCTTCAACCTACATGAAGATGATTTATTATTATAGTGGGTTGAGTGCAAATCAATGTTTCTATCTCAAACTAATATTGAGAATAGTTTTTTTTCCCAGTTCCGAAAATATGTTCAGTTCTATCAAAATCAGAAGGAACTGTGGGTAGAAGATTCCCACCAGTACAGAAACTTTTAAACATTGCATGTACCTTAGCAATTTCAAATGCTAAAGTAGAAAGAATATTTTCCCAAATTAAACTAGTACTTACTGATAACAGTATACAAGGTGATTCCTAAAGTCCTAAGTCACCTCAATAACTTGGAAACAAAAACAGTTAGAGCTATGGAAGTAAGGTATATGGCATAGTAAAACAGCCATGCACTATCGAATGAGAGTGACTGCAGCACCCCTAGTCGCAAAATGTGTAACTTAGCACTACTATCTTGGAAACCATGAGAGATACGGGAAAGAGATCAATTAGAAACTTGTAGAGCATCAATGAATTGGTAGGAAACGACATATGGTAGAAACGGCTGAGGTAAGTAGAAAGCTGGAAACGTGAACTTGTGCGAAGCCGGTTCATGTCATTGTCGCGGTAACAGTCTAGCAGAGAGAAATGTATGACATATGCGACCGCACGCCTGTGAGTGTCATATGCAAATTCTGGTGTAACATAAACGCCTCACCTGCCGTATCAGGCGCGGCGTGGCAATGTATAAAGGATCATCGGTCAGGACCTATGTTATTCGTAACGTGAGTATCGAGTAAAGAGCGAGCATGGCAGGCTATTTGAATGAACAGTATTGCGAGATGGTACTGCTATATGGAGAATTCAGACGCAACGTGAGGGAAGCGTCTCGCCAGTATGGCTTACGATTTCCGACTCATCCATCGCCGACAGCGTGGACCATCAGTCGCACGGTTTGACGGCTATGGGAGACAGGCAGTATTGCAGCGCTTCCCCGTTCGGGCCGACCCACCGGAATGGGTAGGTATGTGCAACCAGTCGATGTTCTGTCACATGTTTTGGCCAACCCACACACCAGTATGAGGGAAGTCAGTATGGCATGTGGTTTATCACAATCCCGTGTTTGGAACATTTTGCATCAGCATGGTGCCCACCCATACTGTACAGTACCGCTGCATGTACTGATGCCAGGGGATAACCAACAACATCTACATTGGTGCAATTTTGTAATGAACACCGTAGAAGAAAATGCGGCCTTTCTATCAAACATTCTTTGGACTGACGAGGAGCAGTTCATTTGCGCCGGGGTGCTGAACAAACAAAACACCCGTTACTGGGCAGTTCAGAATGCATTTTTTACACGGGAAATGAGACATCAGGTACGCTGGTCGATCAATGTCTGGTGTGGCATCTGGAAGGACCGACTTGTTGGGCCTGTGTTCTATGAGGACGCATTAAATGGACGAAGATACCTGCAGCTGTTATAAAGCACATTACCTGAGTGGTTAGATGATCTGCCTCTGCAGGATGTACGCTCATTATGATTCAGCATGGCAGCGCTTCGGCACATCAACCAACAGCGGTACAACACTTCCTGTCCGACACGTTCAGGCAACAAATCATCGGTTATGGTGGTCCTGTAGCGTGGCCTTCACGATCCCCGGATGTAACTCCCATGGATTTCTTCCTCTGGGGTTACCTAAAGGGTCACGTGTACAGGGTGGAACCGACGAGTCTCCAGGATCTCCGACTGCGTATCGTCGCTGCGTGTGAGAACGTGACATCTGTTATGCTGGCGAGCGTACAACGGGAAGTTCTGTCTCGCATTCAAATGTGTATTGTGGCAGATGGTGGCCATATTGAACCCTATTTTTGTTAAATGCAACATTGGGTACTGCTGTTGCATTAAATACGACCAATGTACTCCATTTGTATTCATGCCTGAGTATAATAAACTTTGTGTTTCCCTCACGTTTTCAGCCTTCTACTTACCGCAGCCGTTTCTACCATATGTCATTTCCTACTAATTCGTTGACGCTCTACAAGTTTCTAATTGATCTCTGATCCGTATCTCGCATGGTTTCCGAGAGAGGAGTGCTAACTTCCACATTTTGCCACTAGGGGTGCTGCAGTCACTCTCATCCGATAGCGCATGGTTGTTTTACTATACCATACCTTACTTAGCTCTAGCTGTCTTTGTTCCCAAGTTATTGAGGTGACTTAGGACTTTAGGAATCCCCCTGTATATATATATATATATACTGTATATTATTTTAATATCCGCAGTGAATTACTGTTGAAAATTTTCAGTGAATTAACGCTGCTTAGTACAGTCTTGTTTTTGTATGGTTGATGTATACTCTAATGCTCTTTGAAAGTGTAAGCTGCCCTTTTTTTTTCATAAAAAGCACCCTGCCCTTTTTTAGTCCTAGGGATGAACCCTGTAGATAGCAAATAACTTATTATTGATTACTATCCTCTCTAAAGTCTAGTGGATGAAAATTGAAAATTCAAACAGCTAGTATAGGTGTCAAGTGGATTTCCTTAGAAAGGTCCCTCTATGTTCTTGTAATACATAACCCAGTAAATTGTCATGGGGAAGAGATAAATTCACATTATCATAGTGGACATGGAAGTGTTTTAGCTATGACTAATGTTTTGTGTTCTAGTTGTTGCACATCATATGAGTATTAATGGGGGTTGGGGAAAGTGCGGTGTGATCAAAACAGATGGTGAAACAAACTGAAATCTTAAACTGTTTCAGATTTAATGAGGCGGTTATTGCTAAATACCCCCAGATATGGCACAATTTGCTCCTCTTCCAGTAATGGCACTATGGATCCAATCAGGTGAACAGACAAAAAAAAAAGTTGCTACTAAACTTTACTCCTGTCAAAATACTAACTAAAAGTTAAATGTAACTTGCATGTTATTTAGTTGACATACAAACTGTAATCAGTGTGAAAATATTTTGAAATATTTGTACAATATTATTTAGTTAATTTGAAATCAAAGTTTATTCCCTCTACCCTGCCTTGAAGAAGGGCAATAAAACTAATGCAGTATGCATGTAAAACATAATGATGTTTATTTCATTTATGGACCAGTAAAAATGGGTGTTCACCACCATATGTACACTGGTCCGCAGGACTGAAGTTATTGCCAAAATTATACCACAGGATACATGGGCCACCTTGGTGGGTAAGTGGTTTAAGATGAGTATCAGATCTCTCATCCAAATTGTGCCCAGATTTGAGTTCCAGTGTAGACATGGGTGTGTCACATAGTTTTGCAACAGTACAAGCTCATGGTGGCACCTGTGGGCTTTTGTTGCATGGTATGGATGGGTATGGGGGTGGGGATATGTTTGCATATCTTAATGCTTTTGATTATTTATCTTCTTCTTCCAATACTTTCACATATTTGTTTATTGTTTCTTCTTCTCTTTTTTCATGTTTGTGTTATCAGTTCTGCAGTGGTAATGTGTTGGTTAGTTAGATTAAAATTTTCCCAAGCATGTAATTTTGTTTAATTTTTTGTTTTTTAGCTAAATTATTTTAATTCCTGTATTTTACCTTATAATTAGTATGAATTAAATGAAGGTTTTTCCTCATAATTTTATCTTTTTTTTTTTAATTTTAGGTTTGTTGTCTATTGTTGTTATCATACTAACACACATAATTCATCAAATATTGGAACCAATGTATATGAGTCTTTCACCTATGGTGCCCTTGTTGAAATACCTGCACAATTTGTAATTCTGTTTGGAATTGACTGGATAGGTCGCAGGTGGCCGATGGTCATTGCAGCATTTGTTGCCGGAGTTGCTGGATTGCTTATAACGTGTGTCCCTCTTGGTGAGTACTTTTGTAATTTTTCATTGTGTGATAGAGTTTTTAATTTTTGTGGACTTTTAAGATTATTTTATGATTATTCAGACTTTTAATTGAACTGATAAGTACACTTTAAAATTATTCAAAGTCTTTAATATTTTATTGGAGAAATCATTTGTTGTTGGCCTATATAACCTGGGAGATTAATTAATTTCCCTGAAAAACATATACCATATAACTCCATGACTTACTTACAGAGGCTTCCTGTTCTCCCTAAAAATATAAAGAAAAAAATTCTGTTCTCTGCAATTATCTCCTGCAAAGAGATACATAGAAAGGTGATCTGATTTTCTGAGGTAAAACATAGTGTGATATTATTTTCTAATATGGTATACTCAAATCATGAAAATTTCAAGCCTTCTCTTGACATTCATTGGTATTACTTAGGAATTATGTCCTTCAGAATACATAGTAAATAAACCTTTGCTTTTTAACAGTTGTTTAATGTTATAATTTAGAAAAAGATTGTGATCATTCAATAGTTGATTAAAAATATTACTGTAATATTATATAAGATTTTGTGATGCAATGTCATCTCAGCCAGCTCCATAAAATTGGACATATTACTATAATAGTTTTGATCAATTACTGACAAACAGTCAGGGCCAAAGCTTGGACGCTTCCCGCTATGGCCCTGACTGTTAGCTTGGGTGGCTCAGCCTCACCTGAAAAGTTTTGATCCTCCTCTAGGAAAGACTCAATGAAGGTGATAATAATTGACACATGCCATATTTGGAAAAAAATGACAAAAAAAAAATATATCACGCTTAAATCACTATAATATCAATCTGACTGAGAGGAAAAGCCTGTAAATTATTTTATTAAAGGTGATGTCAATCGAGCCATCAGTATGGAAATTGAAAGTTTTAAAACATTGAATTGTTTTTACAGAAGCTTGTTTAAGACAGAAATGTTGCCCTGGTGGCGCAGTAGTCTAAGCGATGGCTTCTGACCATTCGTCTGAGATGGGCCCAGGTTCGAATTCCGTTGAGGCATGGATGTTGTATTTGCCTAACAATACTGGCTCTCTCCCTTCCCTGGAGTCAGTGGCCCTAAGTTAGGGATGGGTGACTGCTTATAGCAGTTATTCATTTTTGGAATGTTTTGCATTCAGTGAAGTCTATCTAAAAAAATTAAGCACAAATAAATATAGATGCTAAAATGTAAAAATAAGAAGCAAGGAACATAAATATTGAAAAGCAAGTGAAACACTTCAAACTGCATCACACTATGCAATGGGTAATCAATACATAAAATAAATATAGTTATACATAATCATGGCATGAAAGGAAAAGAATCTACAAGTCTCAGAAACTTAGACACAACAGAAATGTAATTCAAGACATACCATTATTTGACATGTATGGTATTTGCAGACACCTGTATCAGTTCAAAAACACGTTTCTGTGCATGGAATAAATTAAATACTGTACAGAGTTTCCAGTTAATAAATTAGTAGTTAACTAACTATTCATCATATATAAACTAATTAGTATGTTCTTTTTGTTGAATGATTTTCTTCTGGAATTTTCAAAAACATTTTGTCCAGTTTTTTTTTTTTATTGCCTAGCCTAGGGGAAACAAATAACAGTATCACATTATATGAAGGATACTTTTGACCAATTCCAACCAATGCAACTATAAACATTTCAACAATTTTTAAAGAAAGCTTGAAAATATTAAGTTTCATCTCGTTGGCTAAACAGGTTTTGAGTCATTTGATTCTACAAAAAAAAAAAAAAAACATCCTGAGGGTATCTCCTAAGGACACCAAACAAGGAAGTACTCTCAGGATATATATATATCCTTAAAACAGCATTGTTGTGCTTATTAATTTTTCAATAAATACTGCCTTCTAAAACAATAATTTAGGTTAAGATTAATTAAATTAATTAGTTGAAATTAATTTACTGATGTAACTAAAAAAATTTTAGCCTCCCCTAGAATTTACCACTAATTTCTATTCTAAATTTTGGATATTAGCCAATTGTTAGAAACATAAGATGCGTTTACTACCTCTGTACTTAATAAAAGATGAAGATACTGAATGATAAATAAAAGCTGGAAACTCAGATATAGCTCAAGCTCAAATTAAGCTTGATACTGCATTATGTGGCAATTGTTAATACTATTTTCAAAGAATTAATACAATTCTTTTAAATCTTCTTATTGGAAGGTGGGTGATAGCTGTGATATTAATAATGCAATATTCATGCAAAAATTAAGTTGCAACTAATTTTACATGAATATTTAGTGACACTGCCACAGAAAACACTTTAAGAGTTACCAAAAAGTTTCATTGTGAAGTCTATGGTATGAGGAGCAAAACAGCCACATAGAGAAGTAAAAATAATTAAGTTCTGGAAGACTTTGCCATTGATTTTTTTTTTAAAGATATATCTTATGGTATAAGGTCAAGATTCAGCCAGAAAACACCATATATAAAGTATCTGGAAAGGGTGGAACTAGGTAGAAATTAGTCATATTGTCAACTCATATGAGCAAGCTATTTCTGTTTTACTTTTTTTTAAACACTAAAACAGATTTCAATGTTTTATGACATTTACCAGATTTTTTCTTCTTCTGGGAAATCTTTTGATACATTCCTTGGAAAATTTCTTGGTGATTTGGAAATTGAAGACTGAAAATAGCTTCTTAAAAATATAATAGTTAAAATCTTCAGTCAATAATTTCTATTAAAAACTGAAAATTTTTGATATTGCATAATTCTTGATAAATCTTTGTAGAAAGTTGCATTAAAAAGTAATTTTTCCAAGGATGTACATATCCCTTGATATTTCCAGATAAGTCGTTGGTACACTTTAATTTTGTGTTAAGTTATACCAATGTCTTTTCTGGAAATATAGGAAATATACTTTGATTTCTCATTAAAATAAACCAGCAACTTTTTTGAAAATATCAAGATGTGTATCCATGGAAAATTACTTTGTAACACAAATTTCTATGAAGATTTATCAAGAACTAAATAACATCTAAAATTTTCTAAAAGACATCTAGAAAAAGTTTTTAAGTCATTGACAGAAGATTTTAGTATTACAAATATTTAACGGGAATTATCGAGGATAAATTTATTAGGTACATTACCTCTCGTAATGTACCTAATAAATTTATCCTCGATAATTCCCGTTAAATATTTATAATACTGAAAGTAATAAGAGGAAGCCATGAAGTCATTAATTACTAGAAGATTTTAACTATTATATTTTTAAGAAGTTGTTTTCAGGCATCAATTTTCCCATCATCAAAGAATTTTCCAGGGAATGAATCAACAGATTTTCCAGAGAAATCAGTGGAAGATGCCCTGAGCCACCTCCGGTGGCAAGGTCGTCTAAGCAATGGCTTGTGATTGTTTGTCTGAGATGGGTCTGGGTTTGAATCCTGGTGAGGCATGGATGTTGTCTTTGTCTCACGGTGCTGGCTTTCTCTCCCTTCCCTGGAGCCAGTGGCCCTAAATCAGGGACGGGTGACTGCTTATAGCCCACTGAGTTGCTCACGGTGGTTGTTAAACCTCCAATAAAAAAAATTAAAAAAAATTACTGAAATTTATCTTGGAACTTTAAAAAAGAAATAGTTTCAACTGCCTGGATTTAACTCTCACCTCAAAAGAAGGAAAGATATTAACTCAGATCTACAAAACCCCACTAATACAAACAAGATATCATTCATACCATCCAAACTACATAAAATCTAATAGTGCAAGCTTTTGGAAAAAAATTAACATCCTGGGCTCTACAAAAGCCCAGACAGACATCCGCAGAGAAGAACTGAAAGAAATTATATCAGGAAACAACTATATTTTATTTTTGTTTTCTGAATTTTATCAGAAAACAAAAGTTTTTTTAAAAATAAGACAAAAAAAAAAAAAGAGGTGACAGCAAAATAACTTCAAATTCAACAGCAAAATTACTACAAAGAAATTTTCAAAAAACTAAAAAAGGTTAGCGAAAAATATAAAATCAGGCTTGCCCCAGATCTGAATAACAAGTTAAAGAAATTCCTTCCATCCTTAAGACAGCAAGGAGAAGGCATCCAATTACAAGGGATAGTCTAGAGCATAGACTGTATGCATGGACTAAGCTATACAGGTGAAACAGGGAGAAGTATGAAAATCCATATGGAAGAACAAGAGACAGCTATTAGAAACATTGCAAACAAGACTGGGTTAGACAGACATAAACAGACAACTGGACACTCCATAAATTGGGACTCAATAAAAATGATCACATACCAGCCACACTTAATAAGGAGAAAACTTGAAGAAGGGATGAAAATAGCAAGAAGTACCATGCTAAATGATAATTGTGGTTGGGCACTCCAGACTGAATGGTAACAGCTACTCCTGTGTGACATAAATTAAGAAGGTAGTGTAGAACACGTTAAGTTATGTATTAAAAGTTTAAGGCAAATATATTTCAGCCATTACTATGGCCTTCATCAGTGCGACTACGATTGGTTTACGTTGCCAGATTGGAAAGGTAAGTTTTGTAATGGTAACTCCGGGTGACGTGATGCAATGAGGGATTTCCAGATGTAAGGAACAAAAATGGGGAGCTCAGAGTTGCAATTTTTAGAAAATAAAATTTCCAAACTTTCTCTAAACCTCAGATCATACCGATTTTGGAAGGGAGCCAACTTTTTAGTATCGGACATACCGATTTTGGAAGGGAGCCAACTTTTTAGCATGGAATAGCAGAAGTGTCAGCCATGGTAAGAAGAGACAAGGAAGATGAAGGTTTTCCAAATTTCACATCAGATTTGTGTTCCTGAACTCTTGAGAGAATTTTCCGGAATGAACTTCCTATGTATGCAGTTAATTCAACGTTAGTCTTGATCGGAATTTTATACACTCCAGGCGAAGAAAGCGGAGGTCTTGGGTCTCTGTCATTACGGAGGATAACAGAAATTGAAGGGGAAGAACGAATGGCAAGTCTATATCCTTCTCTTTTGAAGATACTGATGAGTTTGTTGACAGAAAGTTCATGGTAAGGGATTAAGCCAGCAAACATTAGTTTCTTTTTTGGTGAAACAGGTTGAAGAGCAACAACTGGTTTTTTCTTAGCATTTTGAATTAATTTAGAAACCAGGAGAGGGGGAAAGCTATGTTGAGTAGCGATCAAGCAGATGTTTGCTAATTCATTTTTTAGACTAACTTCAATGCTACAAACCAAATGAGCTCGATGAATGAGAGACTTGAGGGCTGTCAGTTTAAATTGGTGGAAGGTATGAGAATTGAAAGGAATAATGCTATTGGTAGAAACTGGTTTTCGGTAGACAGAAGTGGATACAAGATTATTACATTTTGAGATGCTGACATCCAAGAAATTTATCTTGCCATCAATTTCTTCATTAATAGTGAATCTAATGGACGGGAATTTTTCAGTGATTGAATTTGTGAGTTGCAATAGATCTTTTAGGATGAGGTCAGATGACAAAAATATTGTCGATGTAACGAGCCATAAGGTAGGTTGTTGGTGATGTTGCATCACTATTGATTGCCCAATATTTTGCAGCTATACTTCTGCCGAAAGTGGGGAAAGAGGTGACCCCATCGATACACCTTGGTTGTGTTGATAGCATTGATTAATATAAACGAAATATCTGTGTTGGTGAAGAGAATACAGGCAATAATACAAATCCGTGGTTAAAGAGCCGTCCATGTGGAATTGTTCTTTGAACTTATGAATGAGTAGCATGTGTGCTTCAAATTGAGGCACAGAAGGAAAAAAGTGATTCAACGTCCAGGGTAAACATACTTGCATGACCATCAATGGAGTTTGGAAGTCTAAAGATGAATTCAGCAGTGGATGAGATATTGAAGGGGTGGTTATTAGTGATAATCTTGAATTTTTTGGCAAGACATTTTTCCAGGTTACAAGCAGGAGAATGAGTATTTTCCACAAGAGGTCTAATTGGAGCATTAGCTTTTAGAATTGTAGAAAGAAGGAGCGGAAAAATCTCCTAAGAAAATCTTTAATGACTGTAACGTATTGAGGCAATCCACAGATGATTTCAAAGCTTCCACAGGATTTTTAGAAAGAAGTTTGCAATTGGTGGAAAGGAGGAAATCATTGACTTTTTGATTAAGGGTATGCTTTTTAATAATGACTGTCAGCCCTCAAATCTCTCGTTCATCGAGCTTATTTGGTTTGTAACACTGAAGTTAATCTAAAAAATGAATTAGCAAACATCCGCTTGATCACTACTCAACATGGATTTCCCCCTCTCCTGGTTCCTAAATTAATTCAAAATGCTAAGAAAAAAACAGTTGTTGCACTTCAACCTGTTTCACCAAAAAAGGAACTAATGTTTGCTGGCTCAATCCCTTACCACGAACTTTCTGCCTACAAACTCATCAGTATCTTCAAGAGAGAAGGATATAGACTTGCCATTCATTCTTCCCCTTCAGTTTCTGTTATCCTCTGTAATGACAGAGACCCAAGACCTCCGCTTTCTTTGCCTGGAGTGTATAAAATTCCGATCGAGACTAATGTTGGATTAACCGCGTGCATAGGAAGTTCATTCCAGAAAATTCTCTCAAGAGTTCAGGAACACAAATCTGATATGAAATTTGGAAAACCTTCATCTTCCTTGTCTCTTCTTACCGTGGCTGACACTTCTGCTATTCCACTTTGGTCCGATACTAAAAAGTTGGCTCCCTTCCAAAATCGGTATGATCTGAGGTTTAAAAAAGTTTGGAAATTTTATTTTCCAAAAATTGCAACTCTGAGCTCCCCATTTTTGTTCCTTACATCTGGAAATCCCTCATTGCATCATGTCACCCGAAGTTACCATTACAAAACTTACCTTTCCAATCTGGCAACGTAAACCAATCGTAGTCACACTGATGAAGGCCACAGTAAATGGCTGAAATATATTTGCCTTAAACTTTTTATACGTAACTTAGCGTGTTTTATACTACCTTCTTCTTAATTTGTTTGTGAGTTATGTGCATTGCCTACCACTCATTTATGATCTGTGTGACATAGCCCTGATGACGAACTAGGGTCTTTTTCAGAAATTTGACTATCAAACTTAAAACAAATTACCTCTATAAAACTTTTATATTCAACTCTTGGAATAAAAAAAATGTGGTTAAGTGTTTTTAAAAATATGTTAGTTTCAAAATAACTATCAATGTTTAGAAGCTCACAAATAATGGATATAAGTAAGGGCACAGTGCATCCTAAAGAATTTGCGAAGGGCATACATTTCTGTGTTAAAAATTAGTTATTCTGTCATCTTTGGTGTGTAGAATTGCTGACTATCTTAGATTACCAAATAGGAAATCTGTTGTGAATACACCTCAAAAGGCACATTCTCACTGTGAAATCCTGCATTCTGTTACATGTGGTAGATATTTTTGTTATGAATGATATAGCATGGCCTTTCAAAATGAGAGAAAAAAAAAACATTTGAAAAATAATTTCATCTTAACTAGAACATCCATTTCCCATAATGTCTGTATATCTTTTGCCTATACAGTAAGACCCTCACTTATGTGGTTGCATTTTGTAACACATCTTCCACTTACAACTATGAGTATGAGGTAGCGCTGATGAGCTCAGTGGTGGAATAATGCTGGATGGGCTTCCTGCTGGATGTGTAAACAGTGATCAATCACTTATTCACTTATCAATGCATGTATATTGGCACACAGTTATGCCATTTTGTAATTTGAAGCTAAGCGAATGTCAGAATGATTGATAAAGGACTGACTGGTTTTAAAACTCGGGATCCAGATACAAAAAGATTCCCTAAAGTGTTTGGAGCAGTGTGTGATGCCCTTGTTTGCTACAAAGTGATTTATGGTGAGAAAAGAAATGTGACTGTACAGGTGTCCTTGGACAAGTATTTCAAAGTGTTATCGGCATCGGCAGAGCTGGTAGCATATTAATACATATTTTGTACGAGTTTAATGTTCAAATACACATATCACTGTAAGCATGCAAGTTTTCTTTCAGTTACATGTGCTCTTATATTTCAGGATTAATTTGCACTTTTTTGCTGATCTTTTCGTATACTATAGTAATAGTTTAGCTTTAATTGTCGCTTGAAATGAACATGCATGTCGGAATTCACTGTAATTAAGCACCTTTGAATTTACATGATAATCTTCAATCTTTGGAATGAACTACATAAATCAGGGACTTACTGTATATCTTTTACACTAAATTGTAAATAGATAAGAAACTTTTTGAATACTTATTGAAATTGATTTTTTTCTCTAAAAAGTAGTAACTTAACAATTTGTCTTACAGAACAACAAAAAAAATAAATAAACTGTTGATAGTACTTTAGTAATTTCTTTAAAATGGTAGAATGACACTGTACGTTTCATCTGAGAAGCTAGAATACAGCCACCTCAAAGAGGAAGTTTAAGGAATATTACAAATTATGCTCAGTTGTTTTAATTATAAACATCAGCCTCTTTATTTTATGGCATTTAATGATGATAATTTGTCATCTATATTATACAATGATTGACTACTTCATGTTCTGTCCTATGCATATACTACTTTGTACTCATATTTGTTACTGAATGCCTAAAACTTTTGTGTGTGTGTACACCATATGAAATGGTCTTGGGAGGTTAAAGAGAATAGTAGAATAAGAGAGATAGTAAAATGGTAGACTTGTGTATTAAAAAAAAGTCAAACTATTATATATACTTTCCACCAAGCCATTTTATTTAAAGATAGCTGTAAAACAAGTACCTACAAATTAGATAAATTTTCCTGAGAGTAATTTTGTTTTTTTGTTTTTTCTGTGATTCATATGTGAGAGATGGGTTTGCCTCCTCGGGGCACTCCATGGGCAACAATGGCACACAGTACAGCAACAAAAGCACACAGTACAGCAACAAAGGCCTCTGAGAGTGTTTGAGAGGTACCACCTAGTTCTGTGTGACATGGGCCAAAAGACCCCAACTCACAGGGTTATGTTCCAGGATCTTTAGGTGGAATGACCAACTGGAACCGTTAGCTGTGGGCTGATCAACCTGTTAGCTGTGGTCTGATCACCTGATGTACCTTTATGATTTTTATTACTCGCAGAAATAATAAAATTGACTCAAGCGTGGGATATTGTGGACCTACCACACTTGAGAAGGATGGTCCACCATGGAAATAATAAGAAACTGGCAAAAGGCCCATGAGAAAGAGATCTTAGCTGAGTGAGTGTAAAATTGGTGTATGGAATACAAGAGGTATAAATGGAAAGATAAATGAGGTGGTTGAAGAAATTAATAAGTATAGATTGGATTTGCTGTGTGTAAGTGAAACTAAAAAGAAAGAAATTGGGATTGAAGAGATAAATGGAACCTTGAGTGTGTGGTCTGGAGTGTTGGATAATGTGAGAGGACAGGCTGGTGTATGTGGGATTTTAAGTGAAAAGATGAAGAACAACTTGATCCATTACAGATGCAGTAGTGAGATAATTCTTTGGATATGTCTGAAAGTGCAACTTCAGGGAATGGTAATTGTTGTAGTATATGCTCCTTGTGACTCGGAGCCTTCTGATAAGAAGGAAGATTTTTGGAATGAGCTAAATGCTGTTTTGAGCCAGTTTGGTATGAAGGAGAAAGTTATAATAGCAGGCGATTTTAATGCTAGAATAGGTGTTCAGAATGGGATTTCTGCTAATGTTCTGGGTAAGTTTAATGATCCTGGTGTGAATGATAATGGCAAAAGATTAGTTGAGCTCTGCATTGAAAATGGATTGTGGGTATCCAATACATTTTTCAACCACAAGTATATCCACACATACACTTAGGAAAATCGTACTCTAGGACAAAAGAGTGTAATAGATTTTGTTGTTTACGATCAGCGTCTGAAACACTGACTTAGTTGTTGATACTCGTGTGATGAGAGGTGCAGACATTGGCTTTGATCATTACTTGTTAGTGTCATGAGTGACACTAAATGTTGGCTGGAGAAAGAGGAATAGGAAGAAGCCTGTGATGAAAAGAATAAAGATTGAAAGGCTCTATGAAAAACATCAGCATTACTCTAAATTACTCAGAAAATGTCAGGAATGAGTTGAAATCTTCTGAGAGGGATGTAGAAAGGAAGTGGGCATATTTTAAGAACTGCATTGTCACTGCTGCTGAAGAAGTCTGTGGTACTGCAATGGTGGATAACTGTAAAGGTGATGCTTGGTAGAACATTGGGATTAAAGAAGCAGTTGAGGGAAAGAAGGAAGCATATTTGGGGATGTTGCAAGGTAGAGTTTCTGTGGATGAAGCATAAAGTAGCCAAGCTGGTTCGCCAGAGTAAAGCAAAAGATAGGAAGGAAAAGGTGGAAAGGCGTGAATTGTTTTTTTTTTTTTTTTGGAAAAATAGAAAATCTTTTTAGAAAGTACATAAGACATAGGAAAAATAGGGGACATAAAATTCTAAGTTGTGTGAAGAATAGGATCGGAGAAATGGTATTGAAGCCCAATGAGTTAAGTGAAAGATGGGGTAAATACTTCTGTGAGTTATTAGAGCATAAAAGCAAAGGTGATTCTGAGGCAGAAGCAGATGATGTCACAGTGAGAGATGGAACTACAGGAGGGATCTCAAGAGAAGAAGTGCATAAATCTCTAAAATCCCTTCAGAATGATAAGGCTCTGGGAGTTGATGGCATAACTGCTATGCTAAAATATGGTGGTGACTGTAATTGACTGGTTAACTGAAATTTGCCAGTTGTGCTGGGAGTTAGAAATGGTCCCTCAGGATTGGAGGGATGCTATCATTGTTCCCTTGTATAAGGGAAAGGGTGATCAGACTGAATGCAAGAACTTTCGTGGTATCAGTTTGCTGAGTGAGCCAGGGAAAGTATTTGGAAAGATTGTTATTGATAAGGTACAGGGTCTTATATCAGAGAAAGTGTGGGATGTGCAGAGTGGCTTTATGCCTGGTAAGGGCTGCACAAACCAAATTTTTGCATTACGTTTGATGATTGAAAAGTATCTGTCTGTTGGTAAGAAAGTTTTTGCTGCCTTCATCGACTTACAGAAAGCTTATGATCGAGTAAAGGGAACTCTTATGTGAAAGGTACTGAATAAATATGGTATCACTGGGAATCTACTCAATAGTGTGAAAGCCATGTATGCTGGCAGTAGAGCATGTGTACAAGTAAATAGTGTTGTATCAAAATGGTTTTCTATTGGAGCAGGAGTCAGGCAGGTTTGTGTAATGTCACAATGGCTGTTTAATATATTTATGGATGCATGCATGCATGATGCCAAAATGGACAATACTGGTTTATGTCTTGGTAATGTCCGTGTGTGTAGATCGCTATATGCTGATAACACAGTCCTGTTGGCAGAGAGCGATGGCGAGTTGCAGAATATGCTGGCCCAGATGTACGAAGTTTGTATAAATTTCAAAAAACTGAGTATAAATAAGGGAAAAACCAAAGTTATGGTTTTTGAGCGAGGAACTGTTCATACTGAGTGCAAGATAAGTCTGAATGGCACAGAGATTGACCAGGTGAATGAGCTTGTATATTTAGGAAGTATGTTTGACAGAACAAATTATAACAGATGGCAAAATTAGTAGGTGAGTGAACTCTTCATTAAAAGTCATAGCTGCTTTAGGAGGATTTCACAGGAATGATGGGTTCTCAAGAAAGTCTCGAATGGCTGTGTATG
Source organism: Macrothele yani (assembly GCA_039090855.1). Classification (NCBI taxonomy): domain Eukaryota; kingdom Metazoa; phylum Arthropoda; class Arachnida; order Araneae; family Macrothelidae; genus Macrothele; species Macrothele yani. Next base: position 51,990,511 of record CM077027.1, on the reverse strand, counting down.
AAAGTGTAATTGTTCCTACTCTGATGTATGACAGTGAACTCTGGGTGCTGCAGAAAAGACATAGGAGTCGTTTTGTGCGCGGGGGTGATGCGTTACTTACAGAGGGTTGGTGGTAAGACACACTCTGATCATGTGAGGAATGAAAATGTGTAATGTGAGGCAAAATGGTGTTAGTAAGGTGGAGACTAATATTCTTTGGTGGCTTGGCCATGTTGAAAAGAATGAGTGATGAGATGCTTACTAAGAGAATTTATTCAGCCCAAGTGGCAGGAAAGAAAGGTATAGGAAGGTCATGGAAATCATGGGAGGACCAGATTCAGGAATGTCTGCATGAGAAAAAGATCATGAATATGAAGTACAAAAGGTCTAGTGTGCGGCATGTGATGGATGTCAATGAGCTCCAGCTGTGTGTAGAGATCATTGTAACTGGAGACGCCTGATACAGCAACAGTGAGTTCTTTCTGTGAGGAGCTAACCTCTACCTCTGAATATCGGAGAACAGCTTAGTGATATGTATGTATGTGATTCATTGTTCTTGCTGTGCTTAGGTTTTTTTTTTTTTTTTTTGTTTAATGCAGTCCATATCTGTATTTTTTAATATATTTCAGATTCACCTCAGACATTCCTAGGCCTTGCACTGCTACAGAGGAATACCTTAACTGTGGTATATAACATAATCATACAGTACTCTGCAGAGTTATTTCCGACAATAATTAGAGGCCGTGGTCTTGCCTTTCTTAGATTCACTGGAACTTTAGGATTGTATCTTAGTCCCTCTATTGTTTATTTGGTATGAAATGTTTTATCTCATTTTTTAAAATGGAATTTTAATAATTACTCTCATTTGATGGCTATGAGAAATAACTGAAATGTACATCAGATGATTTTTTGAATTCTGGACAATGATATTTTTAGGATTTTTAAATTATTACTTTATGCCATAATTCTGATGTGCACCCTCTGTTTTCTGCAGCATTATATGATACAATCCAAATGAACTTTTTGGGCTAGATGTGAGTACTGAAGTAATGAGGAATTTACTTTTGCCAGCTGTTGTAAAAACTGGAGCTAAAAATTGTACAGCAGAAATAATGTACAACCTATGTATGAGCTGTTCAGTTTAATATTATGTATACACATTTCACATTAGAAGTACAGCTTTTCGATTTTTCTCCCCAAACAAGGGGAAAATGGAGGATGAAGTACAAATTCTTTGTCATTAGTACATCCATTTCAGATTCTTTTTTTGGAGGAATCAAAAGAGTGTATTTCCCAGCCGCACGACACTAACATTTTACATTCTTCTTACTTATGAGTAATTCATGAAGCTATTGTTCTTCTGACACTTCTCCCTGACTTAGCTCTATACTGTTTGTGTATAGGAGAGGGGAAGGTTTAGGTGGACATACCTTTAGCTGATATGCAAAACTAAGCTAAATTATTAGGAGGTGCCAGGGACCAAGGGTGAAAAAAAGAAAAGCAGATACACATTCATTATATTTAAACAGAAACAAAAGAATATATACAGGGGTGAAAGAGTTCTGCCAAGAGGTAGAATTCCCCCTTTTTGGAAGTCAGCCTGGGGAGTTCCTGAGATTGTTGCAGAAATGCAATAATTGCAATAAAACCAATTAGATCAGTATAAATATGAGATTAACATTATTGGTTTGATGTAAGCACACTGACTAAAATAAAATTCTTATTCGTTCCAAAAGAAATGTTAGACAATTTTATGACTTTTATATGCACTGTTGTAAAGTGAAAAAAAGAACACCAAGAAGGAATTGGTGGATGATCATGAAATTTACATATGCTAATGGGGTCGAGTTTATGTAGGCGTGATGTTAATTTCGGGGCCAACCGGTGAGCGCTTACGCCACAGCATGGCATAATATGCAAATTATCTTCGGTGGTATTTAAGAAATACAGCAAAGTGAATGTAATCAATCGTCGGCGTACGGACACGTGCGAAGACCCTGAAGAAGCTGCAATGCCTGGACATAGAAGACGTGTATGATTTCAGTAGTTATCAGACTTTGAGCGGGGTCATCTAGTCGGACTCCGCAAGGCCGGGTGGTCATATCATCATATTGCGGAGCGAATTGGACGGGAAGTATCGGTGGGGGTACGATGGTGGCGTAGATGGTCCGAGGAACGTTCCCACACAAGAAGATGTGGAACCGGGAGTCGCAGACGGACTGATGAGCGGACCGATCAACGCATAAGAAGAGCAGCGGTGTCGAGCAGAATATCCACTGTGACACAAATCCGAGCTGCTGTTGCACCTGAGGTGACTGTGCGAACAATCCGCAACCATCTACTGGATGCAGGACTACGTGCCCCTCTTCAACTTAGCAGCCGAATGCCATCCCTTATTCTTTATATCACAAGTTTGACTTTTAGAACTCCTGGTCAACATTATTAAAAATCTTTTTTTGTTCAAAATGCCTTTGCTAATGAAGGAAAATTTCATATTTGCTAATGAAGGAAAATTTCTTTTTTAATTCTGTGAACATTCAACATATTTCAACTCTTTTTGTATTGGTTCCAATATCTCATAAAACTATCTTTAAGAAAATTGTAAAAATTTGGAAAAGTTTATTTTTATGATATGCGTCAGAAAACATAATCCACTTTGCAGAATTTTTTTTTTTTTTCAATCCTTTTTGTGTACAAACAGAATTTTTTTTTCAATCCTTTTTGTGTTCAAACGGTAATCAGGTGATATGAATTCAATTCCTGCTCCAGGCGATGAAATTTTCAAGATTTTTTATGTGATTGATATCACATGTGTTACAGTAATTACAGTCAATTTAGTGATGTCAGATTGCTGTGTTAATTATCATGATGTTATTGGCCACATGTTATGAGAAGAATATTTCTTCCACGCTGTACATAAGTGAACAACTGAAGATTTGCTTAACAACGCTAGATGGCTGCACAATTTGCTTCAAATAATAATGCGGTCAGAGAATATTCTAATGCTCTTAACACTCAGATACTTGTGACTTTGTCATCCTGGGTAGTGTAAGGGTTAGCATGCTGAAACGGTAATTGGGAGATGTGGGTTCGATTCCCACTCCAGGGCGATAAAATTTTCAAGAATTTTGATGTGATTGATATCATGTGTGTTACAGTAATTACAGTCAATTCAGTGATATCTGATTGCTATGTTAATCATGATGTATTGGCCACATATTATAAGAAGAATATTTCTTCCACACTATATACACGTTCAATTGTTCCATGAGACATAAAAACAATTTCAAATGCTAACAAAACTTTGCCTTTTAAAATCGTGTTTTTGAAATGTTAAAAGGTTCTACATTTTTGGGGGGAGGGGGTAACACCTGCCCCCCGTTGGGCATGCCACTGTGCCCAAGGTTACCAAGCTAGGTCAGCTGTACACAATCCCTACATCACTCCAGGCAATGGCAAACAATGACTGCTGTGGTGCCTCTGTTGCTGTTCATTGACAACTGGAGAGTGGAATAGGTTTATGTGGAGTGGCAAATCATACTACTTTTTCTTTTGTTTGCATATATATATATTTGGGTGTAGCATTTGTCTAGGGAATGCTGTCAGGCGGTCTGCATTATCCCTACAGCCTAGTTTGGAGGGAGATCTGGGATCATGTGTGGCTGTTTCTGCTGGGAAGAATTCAGTCCTTTGGTTGTGGTGCCCTCCAGTCTAACCGCCTTCAGGTATGAAGACATTTTGGACAATTCTGCACTACATATGCTGTGGCATTACTTTGGCATATATCCCTCCAGACATGTTGTTGGCCTGAAGTCTGGATCTAAATCCAACAGCACCTCTTTGGGATCAGCTGGAATTCTGAATCCAATCTTTGCTGGTAAGACCTTCCTCTATGGCACCTCTGACAGAAGCTTTGCAGGAGGAATTAAGGAAAATTCCAGTACATACCTACTGGCATCTCCTGGAAAGCATGCTTAGAGTTGTTGCAGTCATGATGGCCAAAAAGTAGGCCAAGTACGTATTGATTTCAACTAATAAATGCTCTTTGTCTTTGTTTCACCTAGGTGTGTCCAAGTACATTTTTTACGTAGTGTATATAGGTGGAACAGGCAGGGCATACCAGTTTGTCAGTACAAAGCTAATGCAATGGGAAAAGGAAAGGATTTTGCAGTTTGAATGGGAAATGATTATCCACTCGAGGGAGGGGGGCACATTTCTCAGTAACCACAGTCATTGTATGCTGCTTGAGAGCCACTGTAGTGAATGCATGGTGGGAATTTTCTTGGAGGGGACAGATATTCATCCAATATGCTGGAGAGTGTAGATGACCCTGGTTGATGGATGAGGTTAATGCTGGTTGGCACATGCTGTCCAGGAGAACAGATCCTCAATTATGGCAGACCTCAGGGGGCACTGACAAATGTTTCCAAGCACACACAATCCAGCAGAGGCTCTTACAGTTGGGCCTATAGAGGCTGTAGCTCATTTATGCGCCCATGTTGACCGACATCGTTGACAGCTCTGCTAGTCACAGCAAACACTGTGCCTGCAGTGTTTGCCGTGACTTGGCATTGTACAAATGGAAAAGAGTTATCTAATCCTCCAATGGGTCCAGGTTCCAGCTCCAACATGCTGGTGGACAAATCTGTGTTTGATGCCATGTTTGTGAATAGCTTCAACCATACTACATGATTGAACAGAAACAGTCCAGTGGTATGGGGATTGTTCTATGGAAATACTTGGTCCCTTCATCCCTCTGAACACACCCTCACCGCCAGATCCAACCTAGGCATTTTTTCAGTTTAAGAGTTGCTCTAGATGGTGAATGTTTGTCCAAATGGCACTGAACTTTTTCAGAAAGACAACGAACTGTGTCACTAGACTAATGTTTCGAAGATCATGTCTTCCCTAGCTGCCAAATTTCCCCTACTTGAATTCTGCCAAACATTTGTCAGATGCAGTGGAAGGCAGCATTCACCAATTCACACCAGTGCCATGCTCGGTTGCCAAACTACAGATGCTATTCTGTCCAGCTAAAACAGAGTACCCGATGATACCTTCCATGGTCTAGATGAGTTGATGACATGTTAGGTGCACTAGGTTACTGGCATGAAAGATGGGCTCAACATGCTGTTAGGTAATTGGTCATAACATTATGGCTCACAAGTATTTTTATATGTTAAATCCTTAAACCAATATTTATTTTCATTAACAAATGTAATCATTCGAATTTGAGGTAATAAATCTTACCTTCAAATCATTAACATATGTTGTATGTTTCCAGCTCTACAAAATGTGCTCCCACCACAACAGAGGCCTAAAACCACATGGCTACCTATTACTAAAACTATATATTTACAAGTCAAAATAAACTATTATAAATTATTACTTACGTACTTAGTTAATCTTAATACATTAAACATTCAAACTTTTAAAAATACTTAGTATTAAAAACAAACAAAACCACCATCTCATTGGGTAAGGAGACATCGTTCACAATGACACTTTTTAACAGTTTTAAATTAGTGCTTGTTCATAGTGGTATAAATTATTGACAAAAATGGAGAAAACAGTATCTGTATAAAACATGATGTCGTGGAATGGAGATAGACTCTGCATGCATGTAGAAAAACCAATCACTTGGTCATCAATGAGAATTGTACAAAGGCTGAATAAAAAGTGATGCCTCCATCTTGATTGTGTTTTTATAATAATAAGATTTTAATAAAAGAAACACAGAAATAATTATTTATTTCTTGTATTTACTTTTACTACATAAACACCATTCTCCACACACATACTTCTGCCAACAATGGACAAGTTTCTCAAAGTCATCATGAAACAACTCCTCACTTTGTTTCTTCACCCAGGTCCTCACAGTCCTTTTCACTTTCTCATTTGAGTCAAACAGATGTTCTTAAAGGTTTTCCTTCCATTCTGGAAAAAGGTTGAAGTCACATGGTGCCAAGTCTGGAGTGGATGGTTAGGTCCAATTGCCTTCATTGTAGTTTATGAGGTGCTAGGCTTATAATCGTCATATTGCAGCAAAATATTCTTGTACTTCTGAACTCTTCTTAATCATTGTTTCAAAGTTTTAAGTGTTGAGATGTAGCACTCTGGTGTTCATTCAGGTGATGGTGGTCCCAGGTTCAAGGAAATATGTATCCCTCCAAAAAATTGTAGCCATAAATTTTCCTGTCAAAGCCTGGGTTTTGAATTTATTTTTTGCAGGGAACCTTGTAATGATATTCCATGGATTGGCACTTTGTTTCAGGTTCTTAAAGATGCTTCTATGTTTTGTCAGCTGTCCCAATGAGAAGTAATTGCTCACTTTTGTTCTCATACCACAGCAAGAAAATTTTCAGGTCTCAAAGCTTTTCTCTCTCCCAACAGCATGCAAGGAATAAATCTTGCACAAACCTTTTTCGATATTGAAAAACGTACTGACACATTCCTGAGAAATGTCAAGCTTGACAGCAATATTGATTTGAGTGATCTGTGAATGTTCCTTAATAAATTAGATCTTTTTCTGGTGAAACTCATCTGTTTCTGTCACAAGTCATCCACTTCATTGTTTATCACGCAAATCAGTTCTTTCTGGTTCACCATCTGTTTGTTTTTTGGCCCAATGATGCATGGTGCTCACATCTCCACAGTTATCACCCTAAACAACCTATACATTCAGCTTTGAATTTAAAGTGGGAAGAATCTTTTGGCAGTTAAAAATTCAATTATATGCATGTTAGTGTGCTGACAAATGCTTACTGCTGGTGTCCATTTCATGTACAATAACAATAAAACCTTTTAACACAGCAGTTTGCCATCAACTGAGATGAGATGGCAGGTGCTGTAGAACATGGCACAATTTCTACTGCATCAGTGCTGTCATCTGTCGGCAAATTATAAAGTTGAAGGCATTACTTTTCATTTAACCTATGTACAAACTTAAGTTTAAGCACGGTGGTCGTTAAACCTCCAATCAAAAAAAAAAAAAAAGTTTAAGCACATTGTATAAAACATGAAATTTTGATCATATTTCTTGTATTGGCCATTCTTTAGTTCATAAATGTTTATATTATACTTAAGACTGGAAGGCCTCCTTGGTACCCTGATATAAATTTTAATGTCAGCAAGCTTGGTGTGTGTTTTTTTTGTTTTTTTTTTTCAAAATATTGGTTGACGTACACTCTGCAATAAAATTCCTAATTTCTGGTCACACAAAGTATAAAGTTCTATGATGGTAAACAGTAAATGTTTGTGAGAAATTACAGTCCCTTGATTTTTAATGATTTTTAAAAAGGATTATTTTAAAGAAAATTATTTACTTTTACAAATTATTTTAGACTGTTCCTTAGTTCTTATTCAGATTTATTTCTCAGGTATCTTTCTGTTTTCATCTAAAATGGTGTGCTGCTAATTACCAATAGTTTTAAGGAATTTCCATTTTGTTTCATGTACTGCATTCTGCACCTATGTCCTCATGTTTCATTTGCTGCATTTTAAATTGTCCTCATGTTTCATTTGCTGATTTATGTTCTGATGCACTGATTTTCAACAGTTTTCTTACTTGTCCAGGATACAAAAGTCTAGAAGAGCTATTTGTACTATAAATAACTCATTCTTGTGCCAAGATATCATTTTCTTCTTGTCGGAGACTTGAAATAAATCATTTCATTTTAATTACTAATCAAAAACAAATATTATGGGAATTTTACTAGGAATTTTTTTATTTAAATTGCAAATTTTTAGAGAAAGTTCTTCTCCTTCTTCAGACTGTCTTTTTGTTGTCACTTATTCCCATCACTATTGCGGTTATTTTTCATCAAATCCTGCCAAATGTTAGGCAGGAAAATCCTTTGTAGTCATTGATGATGGAATTTTGATTTTACTCAATCTCAATTCCTTCTTTTAGCTTTCTTTTTTAAAATTGCTTTGGAAACTGACGACTTTAAGGAAATTCCAATCCATGCTGTGACTAGTTTCTCTAACATGCCTATCTAAACCAATCTTGTTGGAGCAATTTTTTATAGCAGCTTTATGCTCTGCTATACGAGTTTATAGTCTGTGACCTGTTTCACCTATGTAAGATAGTCCACAACTATTATTTACTTCTTAGACTACACCTTGCGTTTGTTAAATATCTTCTTCTCTTTGAACAATTTTAGGGAAAAAATTTTTAACTTTGTTCTCTAAACTTGGAGCTAGCTTAATATTGTACTTCTTACTAATTATCTTTAAAGACTCGAATAAACCTTTGTGATAAGAATTTTTTTAAGAAGTACAATATTAGGCTAGCTCCAAGTTTAGAGAACAAAGTTAAAAAAAATTTCCCTAAAATAGTTCAAAGAGAAAAAAATATTTTAAAAATGCAAGGTGTAGTCTATGAAGTAAAATGTAGTTGTGGACTATCTTACATAGGTGAAACAGGTCACAGACTAGAAACTCGTATAGCAGAGCATAAAGTTGCTATAAAAAATTGCTCCAACAAGACTGGTTTAGATAGGCATGTTAGACAAACTAGTCACAGCATGGATTGGAATTCCCTTAAAGTCATCAGTTTCCAAAGCAATTTTCAAAAAGAAAGCTAAAAGAAGGAATAGAGATTGAGAAAAATCAAAATTCCATCATCAATGACTGCAAATTATTTTCCCTCCCTAACATCTGGCAGGATCTGATGAAAAATAACCATAACCGCGATAGTGACGGGTATAAGTGACAACAAAAAGACAGCCTGAAGAAGGAAAAGAGTTTTCTCCGAAAATTTGCAATTTAAATTAAAGAAAAAATTTAGTAAAATTCCCATAATAGTTGTTTTTGATTAGTAATTGAATTAAGAAACTAGGAAGCCAATTCTCAACATGAGCTTTTTATTTTGTTATTTAAGCTTCAACCAAGTCCTGTTTTGAACTTTTAACATGTTCTATGTTCCCAAATGGTTCCTTCTTTATAGTAGGAAATTTTACTAGTGAATATACTACAAGAGATTTTTAATTCATTTTGCTTAAATAAGTTGTTAATTTTTAAAGTGGGTTTATTATTTTTTGATATACTGTAATTATTTTTAATTCTTCATTATTGAAATTTTTTCTTCAATTCAGTCCAGTGTACTTATTTTTTCCATGTATTACTGTTCTCCATAAATTACTCAGAAAAACATTTGTTTTCATTACTGATAAGAATTGTAATTTAACATTGTTTTAGTGTTTGAGAATTTTTTCTACACCTAAGTCAGATTTTTTTTTTAGCAGACAAGAGAGAAATCTGAATTTTAAGGCTTTGTACTGAGTGAATTTTTTGATATCCTATGGTGAAAGCTTTTGCTGTTTTGATCAGCAGCATAGCCAAAAATTTCTGGTGGGAGGGGTCCACGGATTTGGTACATTGCTGAAAGCCTCCCGGAAAAAATACTCCATGTTGGGATAAGCCCAAAATCTTTAGAAGTCAAAAAATGAAAAAAAAAAAAAAAAAAAACATTCAGAGAAAATAAAAAAAAAATAAATAAAAAGAAAAAAAAATATATATAACACTTTAAATTCAGAGTCAATCCCACTTGGGAGGGGGCTCCCAGACCTGAGGACCCCCCCCTTCCCTGACTACATCTATGGTTCTGAAGCCACCTGGCTAAAATTCCTGTTTTGAAGTATTAATTGATTTGAAGTTATACGTTAACTGGATGGCCAATATGCATTGGTTGGCAGTACATTGTTTTGGCGTACTAACTTCCATGTGCTTAGAATTACTAAATTTATCAGATAACAATTAGGCAAAATGGTTTTTCTGGAATATAATTTTTTTAAGAAAAATTTCACCAACATGAGAGAGTTCATATGAGTTCAGAAGTTTATAAATGCATAATTTTACTTGCTGGAGATCTTCGTTTACAATTACTTAAATGATTCATATGTGAAAACGTTATTTTACATGTAATATTGAATTTCTTTCTTTCTTTTTTTTCATTTTTTCTAGGGCGTATCATTCAAAAGTCGCGATGCTCCATTTTTAGTGTCAGGCGTTATGATTTTAGTCATTGCATTGACAAGTGCCTTTCTGCCAGAGACCTTACACCGTCATTTGCCTCACACTATTGAAGAGGGAGAGGACTTTGGGAAAGGCCAAATCATACTTGATTGTCCATGTTTAAATAAAAAGTAAGATTTCTCTAAAACTTTTTATGTATGTGTATACTAAAACTACTCACATATCATGTTTGACTATGAGTGCAAACCTTACATGTACATAGGGTGGCAGGTTCTGCTTCTTCAATAAAAAAAGAGCCACAAGTGTATTGATTGCTTACTGACTCCTGGTGTGGTGTGGTCAGTTTAAGGGAACTTTGATTTGGTATAAAAGAATAATAATGCAGACTAGGAAGTATTGAATTACAGTCTTTGTGCTATAAACTGACTAAATTGGCAGGATTCTTTTTGACAATAAACATTTTTGCCACTTTAACCATATTTTCCAGTTTAGTAGGTGAAATAAGCACACTGGACAAAAAATTAGTCACCCCTGTCAGAACTTACCTAATAATGGGTGACAGCACCTCTTGCCTTGATAACACCATGAATCTAGTGTGGTAGAGACTCCATGAGGTTGTGGATGTATTGAACATCGATTTGCCACCACTCGTGCGTCAATTAGTCCCCAAGTTTTGCCGGAGTGCATGGGTGTCTATTCCGGCGTTTCACCTTCTGTTCCAAATGATCCCACAGATTTTCAGTAGGATTTAAATCTGCGGATTTGGCGGGCCAATCGAGGTGAGACAGTGTTGCTGATTGTTCGTCGTGTCACTCAGACCAGACACAGTTTTAGCCCTGTGCACACAACAGTTGTCGTCTTTGAAGACAGGAGTGGCAATGCGATGCTGCACCTGGAGATGTAGGGCAAAGGGCAACACTTCATCATTCAAAATGGAGAGGTACGCATGCTGGTTCAAATTCATTGTCACTGCAATGAGAGGATCCATTTCGTGGTACGAAAAACATCCCCAAAACATCACAGAACCCTCCAGCTTGAACAATACCTTCGACACAATCAGGATCAAAGGCTTCATTGAGCCTGCGATGCACTTGTCACCTCCCATCATTGGAGTACAAACAAAAACGAGATTCATCAGACCAAATTACTCGTTTCCAGTCCTTCACAGTTAAGTTTTGGTGCCTCTGAGCCCATTCATTGATAACGTGTGACTTTGTGACTTACTGTTAAAAGAGGTCTCTTTCGTGGTACTCTGCTCCAGATGTCCATCACATGCAGTTCTCGTCGCAATGTCCTTTTGGAAATTGGTTGGAGTGCACTTTCATTGACTGTTTGGAGCAATGGTTTCCTGGTTTCAAACCGATTTGCAGTTACTAGACGTGAAACATGGCGGCGGTCCATGTTGGTGAGAATCATTTTCCAACCACAGTTACGTCACTGATTTTCAGTTGACTGCGAACTACACCACTGTTTGTAGACCCGCTGGACAGTACGCTTCGACACACCAACAAATTGGGCGACTTTATTCTCTTTGTGTCCGTGGGCACGGCCAAACACGATGGCTCCTTTTTGCCACTCAGTAACGTCTGTCTTACGACCCATATTGCAGACTAAATTCAACACACACGTTGCTCTTCACCACTGCACGAGACAGAAATGATCCTGTAGACCACGGCAGTGCTATTTATCCCCCAACAATGCTATCATGGCATCCTCTGTGCAACCAGTAACTTTCTCATGATTATTTGCAATGAGCAGCAATAAAAGGGGGAAAAAGTACTATCAAACGTTACGTGGTGCGTGTTATGCGGAATTCCTGTGTATTGCAAAATCTTCAAAAAATGAAAAATATGCATTTTGCACTATGTGTTGATGTAATTTCAGCATTTCGCGTGGTGAAAGGAATGATATTACTAATCATATTTCTAGTGCCAAGCATAAATCTAATGTTGACTGCGTGGGAAAAAAACAAACGAAATTAACTTCCTTTGTTAAAAGTTACACTGCTGGCCACCCAAAATGTAACACCAAGAAGGAAGCATCCAATTGGCCTGAAATTCGCAGCATGCGTCGCCCGCGAGAGGACATGCAAATGGTTAGCATTACAGGGCATATGCAAATCATGTGCGCCCGGCACGCCACCGAGAAGCACTATAAGAAGGGTGCACAGAAGGTGGGGTGTAAGTAGTGGAAGTGTGTTGTGCTGCCGGACCTGTGCGTGGAAAGCTTCCTGATGCCTCGTCGCAGAATACGGCAGTCATTCCAGCATGTTTCAGAGTTCGACAGAGGACAAATAGTGGCTTATCACGACAGCGGTTTATCGTACCAACACATCGGCGCCTGTTTGGGACGACATCCAGCCACAGTGAGGCGAGTATGGATTTGGTGGGTGCAAGAGGGACGGACGAACCGACATGAGCGATTGCCGCAGCACACCACCGAATGAGAGGACTGGCATGTTGTGCGGCGGGCATTGGTGGCTTGCACCGCCACATCACGAATGTTAGCACAAGAATTAGGGTGTGTTGCGCAACAACCTGTGTCAGCACGTACCATTCTACGTTGTCTGTAGGAGCGGCGACTTGTCGCACGGCACCCATTCCTCCAATTACCATTGACATTACACCACCGCCGAGTGCGGTGGCAGTGGGCCGTTGAATGCCGCACCTGGACTACGTAATGGCACGACATTGTCTTCTCCGACGAATCTCGCTTTTGCCTGTAACACCACGATGGTCGGATCCGCGGCGACAGACTGTATGACGCCTGCATTATGCATCGCCAAAGCGGTCCGTCACCTGGCATTATGGTTTGGGGTGCAATTGGATATGACACCCGCACCCCTCTAGTGCGCATCGCCAGTACACTCAACAGCCACCGCTATATCTCTGACGTTTTGGAGCCTGTAGTCCTCCCTTACCTGCAGGACCTGCTAGCGGCCACGTTTCAACAGGACAATGTGCGCCTGCACGTGGCACGCATTGTGCAACAATTCTTCACGGCCCACCAGGTGTCACTGCTGCCGTGGCCCACCTGTTCTCCCAATATGTTGCCCATCAAACACGTCTGGTCGCTGATTGGCAACCGAGTGGCCCGGCAAGCACCACCCGCAGCTATGCCTGATGAACTGTGGCAACGTGTGGAAGCAGCCTGGACCGACATATCCCAAGCACACATCCAAAGCCTTTTTCGTTTGATGCCGCGGCGTGTAGCGGCCGTTATTGCCAGCTATGGGGGCCACGCGAACTATTGATGTCTGCGTGTTCTGCAAGTCTCACAGGCCTGTAAGCTCAATTGTTTCATCTTTGTATCTGTTGTTATGTGTCCAGTAAATCTGGCTTTGCTATCTTGTGTCCTTCTCGGTGTTGCATTTTGGTTGGCCAGCAGTGTATAACGAACTGGATGCAATTTGTTCAAAATGTTTGTTCACTTCGTTTTTAGTTGAGCATATTTACCAATTAGTGTCCTTCAGTCACTCATTTATTTATTTATTTTTTATTTGACTGTCTCATCGTCTGTCTCTCTGTAAGATAAATATAGCATGAAAATGGTTCGTTTTTGAAAACATTTTAGTTTGTTCCGTGACGACGTGGGATACGATCCTATTGGATTTGGGGGTCAAAGGGTGGAACATCCTTCCCTTTAGATGCAAACTTCCATAAAAATAAATTTTTATCTCTTCATAGATCATAATATAGCATAGAATTTGCACTAAATATAGATCATAATGATAGCATAGTAATGAGAAATTATGTATGGATTCTATATTAATCAAAATAAATGTGCCGATAAATTCAAACATCTGTAGTTATATCAATTAAAATTTGATACTTGATTTAGGTAACATATCGTATTTTAATCGATATTTTCGGTACATTTAATCAATATGCGCGACAAGTAATTTCATTGAATATATTGATTCATTTTTTTTTTATGGATTTCGGTTTCTGAAGGTTGGCAGGTGTGCAGGGCATGGGCATAGATAAGGACCAGGGCCGTAGCTACTGGGAGGGCGGTTGCCCTCCCATAATGGTCCTTCGAGGGGCATAAATTCATGCTCTGGGAGATGTAAAACATAGAAATTGTAACTAAAAATGAAAGTTACACCATTCAGTATTTTCTTTTTAAAAATTTTAGTCTCATGCAGTATTCCATTTGGTTAACCATGGTACAGGGTGTAACATACACTATGAGGTGTGAACATCTTATATCCATGAAAGAAATTTTCCAAAACAAAGAATGGAAGCATAGAAAACAATATGCTGATATGCCTGACCTCTATGACCTTTCCAAACATGTCGATGGGGTGAAGAACTAATTTTCTGCTCTGAGCAGAAAGTTCTCTGAGCATTTAACCTTGAATGGAATTTTTCCAAGCCCAACCCCTAAAGCTTTTCCTGTTATGTTCACTATCCGATACCCATTCGTTCTGCACTAGTTTGTTTTTCGTCCTGCATTTCTGTGGAGTGTTGTGTCATCAGCGTTCCCATAATGTTTATGCTTTATTTGGTATTTACAGCCTGTGGTTCTTGGGTATTTACCTAGTTATTACATTTTTAGTAAAATTGTGTCAAACACTGGAAGAGCGATTTTTGAATGATCACAATACTTTCCTATAATGGTGGTGTGTAAGAAAGTAAAAACCATGTATTATTTGAGTGGAACTCAAAGGGACGTAATTTTGAAATTGAAGGGGCATAATTTTGAACTTGAAAAGGGCGTAATTTCAAGTCTCACTGTCCCATATAAGAAAAACTTGCTATGGTCCTGATAAGGACATACTGGTATATGCAACCCTGTGATGCATGGGAGGGCATCTTTAAGTTTTAGGCTCGCAGCTGAGTATGTTCAACTTTGTTTTAAATACACCAGAGCTGAATAATAATGAAACGCATATAGCGTATTAAATCCGCTATATGCGTTTCATTATTATTGAGTATGTCTACCTGGAAGAAAAAGGTAGGTGTAACACCGGGAGAACACCTAAAGCATATTGATGTTCCATTTGGTATGATCATAAGGGGAAAAAATTTCAAAACATGATACTTACTAAGATCCTATGGCTGATGGAGCTCATGGGAGCAATGCCTACATAGCCTTTGATCTTTGAGGGGGAGGGATGGCACCACCACTGTTAAAAGCTATAATAATTACAGGACATTATTTTCTTATTCATACTATAACAAAATAAATATTTTATCACTAATGTGTAAGGTTGTATAATTGTTTTATAACATTTTTCAGATCTGATCTTTTTTTTTTTTTCATTTAAGTTAAATGTGCTTCTGAATCATTGGAAATAAAGATGTTTGGAGTGCACATAGATTGCAGATGTACAAATTTCGAAACTGACATAATATGCTAGACTATATATACCATTCTACCATTACTGATTTGTGCCTGTTTAACTGTGCTGGAAGCTCAGCGAAAAAGTGAAGAAAAAAAAAAAAAAAAAAAAAAAAAGAGTTGGAGAAATATTTTTGGTACACTTTGACAAGCCTTGTGTATGTATATATGAGAGTTTGAAACAAAATTATTGCACTTCCTATTTGTATGTATTTAAAAAAAATTCTGTACTGATGATAAAATTTATACAATGGCTGTTCTATAAAAACTGAGAGTAAAATCACACAAAATGAAGAAATATAAGTACAGCAAAATATGTTATTCTTTCTCAAAGTATCTTCCCTCGGATGATATGCAATGGTCCCATCATTCAGTCCACTTTTCAAAGCATGTGGCGAAGGCATTTTGTGGAAGCTGCTTCAGTGATCCCCGTACAGCTTGAATAACGTCAGCATCTATGTTAAATGTTGTGCCATGGAACTTCTCCTTCATTGTTGAAAACAACCAGAAATCACACGATGATGTCTGGACTGTAGGCAGGCTGTGGCATGATTTCAATACTGCATTTCATAAAAAACTGTGGAACACAAGCAGCCACATGTGGGCAGGCATTATCATGGTGTAGGACCCACTTACCCACCAGTTCCGGTTGTTAATCGATATGTCATCGCAGACCCTTCAAGGCTGAAATCTAATACTCAGCATTGACAGTAATTTGTGGAGGAACGGCATGCTAGTAGACTATACCTTTACGATCAAAGAAAATTATCATCATCACCTTCCCAGCTGATTTGGTTTGGTGGACTGTTTTCGCAGGAGGCGAGCTTGTTTGTTTCCAGACACTCATTGCGCGCTTTACGAGGGTGCCGAAATAGTGGGCCCATGTTTTATCGGCAGTTATTACTGTGTTTAGAAAGTTTGGATCCTTTGCAATAATTTGTTTCCACTCATGACACACCTGAACTCTGGCTAACAATTATTCTCTCGTCAGGTGATGAGGTACCCATCTGGAACATACACACGATTCAGCAGTAATTTGTCACGTAGAATGCAAAATGCCGACATTTTTTAAATATTAGTTGACACTGCTATGTCTTCACATCTCATTCATTGATCTTCTTGCAGGATTGCACGAACAGTGTTAACAATATACTCCGTAACGCCACTTTCAGGTTGACCAGGCCTAGGAGCGAGTTCTGCTGACAAACACCATTTTTTGAAATCATGGTGCCATCTAAAACTCGTTGACTCACCCGAACATTTATCTTTGTAAGCTTTTTTCATTAAATCAACTGTTTCTGGAGCCGTTTTATCCAAACAATAGCAAAATTTTATTGCACAACACATTTCACTTGTTAACTCTGAATCACTCATCTCCATAGCTGGATGGCGAAATGCAGACATACCTTAAACAACTGTGCAGTAACAAAACTAGAATCATATGCCACTGCTAATAACTGTTGCCATAGGTACTTCCTGCATTCAGCGTAGTTATTTTTCCCCTTCGCACTGTTGCCAACTGAAAAAAAAATTACTCCCAGTTTTTATGGAATGGCCTTTGTACCATTGTATGCAAATTTAGATTTTTTTTTACTTACATTTCTTTTTTCTTTTTTTTTCGCTCTTTCTTTTTCTTTTTTCTTTAGAGATACTACTGCAGAGTCCGAAGAAGAAGTTACATCAGCCTTATGAAAAAAGCAATTTAAATACTACTTCACCATTAAACTTGTTATATTTTATATTTTTTATAATCTCATATTCTTATGTTTAGTAATTTATTTGTTGAGACTTGTTGAATTTTTGAAGAACTAATAATCTTGTTAACAGATATTATCAGTGCACTCACTACTGTAATTTAGCTGATAAAAGTTTCCAAATAGTCACCTTTATAATTTGGTCATTTTTTTTTTCTAATTTTCACTTTGGAGATGAATATTGAGAATGCTATTATTTGTTTAAATGCATTCTTTTTCATTATTAATCATGCTTCACATTATAAGCACACCGGTTATTTGTACCTACAGTATAGTAATGTTTAGCAAGTTCTTTTAGTAATTTTTTTTCCAATAAATCCATCAAAAAAGTACTTTTGCATTTCTTAAAGCATTGCATATTTTATGTAATATTACTTTCACATTAAGTTAATAGCTTTTGACTTACCTATCATACCCTAGTAAGAATAATTTAGGGAAATAAGGTTATTTGACAATGTACAATTATAAAGAAATCACCGTAGCATGACTGCCAACTGAAAACTGGAATTCTTCATTGCTAAATACTGCTTGGTCAAGGCATCTACTGATGTGTTAGCTCAGTAATGGTCAGTGGCGGTGGAAGCTCTCGAAAACTGGTATGGCTATTTGCAGCAATATATCTCCCTACCCCCAAAGCCATGGGGGATGAAGTATGCATCCCCCATGGTTTCGTTCATTTGTATTCATGTGAAATTTCAGCTTTCCCTAACTGAATTTTACAGTGTTTACACATACTTACCTTTTAGAAATAAAACATTAAATAACAGAGGAAGAAAATACAGTTTGAAGTAAATGTGAAACATGTATATAAAAATAATATTGGAATATCATTTTCAAATATTTTAAAGAAACAAGGCAACTCTTTGTTTGTTTTCATGTTGCAAAACAAAATTAAAAGCATTGCTACCTAGAATATATGATTTAGAAGTACTGAGTATATGTACGCACATTGTTATTGTAGACTACTCCTTCTGTAATAAGATATTAGTTTCTTTCTGTTTTAATTTTGGCAGGTAGTTGCTGATTTTATTTACCAATCCTGGAGCTAGTCTAATTTGAAATTTTTTACCAATCTTCTGTAGTTTTTCAAACAATCCTTTGTGGTAGGTGTTTTTTCTAGTTAACAAGCATTCTGGAGTTTGTATTTGAGTTTTTCTTTTTTAGCAAGAATTTTCTCAACTAGAAGAGCAGGGTAATTATTCTCCTGGAGAATGACTTTTAATTGTTTCTTTTGGGTTTGTTTATCTACTTCAGAGGAGTTGAGCCCATCTATTTTTTCTACAAATTGAGAGATTATGTATTCAGGATGGTTTGAATGAAAATCCAACATTTTATTGGTGTTAGTGGCATTTTTTGTAAACTCTCGTAATTATTTTTCCTTCTTGTAGAATCAAAGATAAGTCTAGGAAATTAAGTTGGTTGTCTCTCTGGAGTTCTAGAGTGAATTCCAATTTTTCATACAATGACTTGAACCAATTAAGGATATATTGGAAGAGAGCTGTCTACTATGAATATAATATACTGCTGTCTACTACAATTATATCGTCCATATATCTTGCATATAAACTGGAGATAGACGGAGTAATTAGAACTTATTTTTCAAGCTTCCCAATGTAGTAATTAGTTCTACCCAAAAATCTGACCATTAAAAAACAGTTTTTATTCCTAAGTAAACCCCATAATTAGTTATATATTTTAGTATTTCATACTGGCACTCTTTTTACCTAGAATTTACATACTGACACTAAATTTAGTAGTGGAAACTGCAGAAATTATTATTATTATTATTTTTTTTTTTTTTTTGCCCCTGACTTATGAGTTTGCATTCTCCTTATGTTCCTCGTGCCCTTGAGAAATAACTGTGTGGGAACCATAAAGGGTAGGGCAGTGGTATACACTTGAGCTTATAAACAAATAAAATAATAAAGGTATCACATACCTAATATCGAACCATATGTAGCACGTTACAAAGAGTTCACCGAGTTTCTAATGTGCTACATATGGTTCCATATTAGGTATGTGATACTTTTATTATTTCATTTGTTCACCTAGAAGCACGTTTTACAATGAAACTATCCCTTGGGATATGTTTCATGACATGTATTTGAGCTTATAAGTTCAATCCTTCAAAGAATGGAACTGAAGCTACTCTTTGCACATGATCATCCCACTAAAGATGTCTGTAAATTTTATTATATTATTAATTTAATATATTCAATTTGAAGAGCTTCTTCACAGAATGAAGAATTGGGAGTGATAGATTAAACACAAATTTTAGTTTTGCAGCAGTGAACACACACTTTTTCCACTTTGAACTTTTTTTCTTTTGAGGGTGGTGAGATTGCTGTTAATTTAAGACTGAATATTCATTCTGATTGTGGAGATTCTAATTGCTCGACTTTCCACTTCATGAAAGTCCCTATTGGAAGGGAGCTGCCTTCTCGGTTCAGGACCACTCTGGTTCAAGTCCAGCTGAATTACTAATGATTAGCCAAGGTTCAGAAGTCTAGTTAATCCATTGGTCCTGGGGTAAAGATTCCTTGTTATAAATAAGTCTAACCCCAGTCCTCAGTGTAGCATAAGTAGTGCCCGCTAGATCCACAAACAAACCAACTGAAATTGACCACCGTAGTTTCTGACTTGTGGTTCAATAGTATCCCACAGAATTTTTAATTACATTTTCCAACAAAGAAGCTTTTCTTCCAGGTATTTTTTGTTTGTTTGTTTTACTATTTCAGTTTCAGAGATTTTTTAGTGAAAGCATTTTTTCCGGATGATTTTTTTTTTTAGCTAAATATGAGCA
The DNA here is from genome assembly GCA_039090855.1 of Macrothele yani. NCBI lineage: Eukaryota > Metazoa > Arthropoda > Arachnida > Araneae > Macrothelidae > Macrothele > Macrothele yani. The sequence goes on along the minus strand of CM077027.1, from coordinate 51,970,651 downwards.
TACCGGCACTTCAAAATTCCCATTTCAAGTACTGCCCATACATAATACAGAAGTTAATTGGATGGAGTTATAATCATCTTTATTATCCATAGCAGGTTCAATGGAAGGAGAACCAGTGGCCTTGGACTGAAATATATACTGATTATGTCGGTATCTTCCATTTCTTCAAAATGCAGGTGTATCAATATCTAAAGACAAATGGCACAGAGCTGTAGTTCAAATCACTGGTAAAATACAACTAGTACCTATAGACAGGTTTAGATACAGTTTAATGATTTAAAAAATGTAGCAGGAATAACAAATTCCTTTGTACATAGAAGAAATTTGGTGCTAAGGGCAATTTTTGTAATACAAGCACATTTTTAAACTTCATATAATTGCTTTTGGCATTTTGTACCTGTGTACATGCATTTCCTGCAATGTGGATCGTACATGGCATAAATATGTAAACAAAGAAGAAAAAAATTTTAACTGAGGGCTAAAATTTAACAAGATAATAACAGAATTCTATGTAGTAATTTCCATACCTCAACATATGTGAAAAACTCTGCAAAACCACAGAGGACGTTTAAGCACAATTCTACACACAGTGGCAAAATTTCACTCAACAGGTGGTGCAAGTTGTGTTTGCCTTCTTCCCCATCGCTGGCAATTATCCATAGGCAACCTTGGATATTACAAGGTTTGTAACTGTGACAGATCTGAATCCCCACCCACTGGCAACGACCCATAGGCAACCTTGGAGATTATTACAGGGTTTGTAACTGAGATATGTAGTTCCCCACCACTGGCAACTAACTATCCATAAGCATTGTAGTTGCCAATGGTGGTTCCCCACCATTGGCAACTACAATGTTCAAACTTATGGAAGCATGTGACTTTGGTGACATCATGTAAGCCAATCATGTGATATCTTACTAAAACAAGGAAAATATAAATAATATAGTTGTAAATGAATTTATGGCACCTCTATTCATAGTGATTGTGGAATAACTTTTTACGGGTCTTCTAGAGGTTATTTTTCATGAAAGTTGGTTGTCAAATTTTCGAACTAAAGCCTAGTTCGTCATCAAGACTATGTCACTGGAGTAGTTGCTGCCACTCAATTGGAAGAGTCCATCCGCAATTATCGTTAATTGTGGTACTTCTTCTTCTTGCTATTTCGATCCCTTCTTCTAGTTTCCTCTTTACTAAGTTTGACTGGTGGGCGATTATTTTTACTGAGTCCCAATTTATGGAGTGTCCACTTGCTTGTATATGTCTGTCTAGCCCTGTTTTGTTCCCTATGTTCCTAATAGCTGCTTGGTGTTCTTTCATTTGGACCTTAATACTTCTCCCTGTTTCTCCTATATAGCTGAGTCCGCAGTTACAGTCGATGCAGTAAATTACTCCTTCCTGCAATTGGATGTCCAATTCTTTCTGCTTTAAAGCTGGCAGGAATTTCTTTATTTTGTTATTAAGATCTGGAGCTAGCCTGATATTATATTTTGCTCCGATCCTTTTCAGTTTCTCGAAAAGTCCCTTGTGGTACGTAATTTTGCTGGTGAATTTGAAGTTGGTTTTTCCTGCTTCTTTTTTTGCCACTTGTTTAAATATTTTCTCAACATATGGGGAGGGGTAATTGTTTTCTGCCAATATTTCCTTTAATTCTTCTTTGTGAAGATCTTTTTGAGTAGCTGAAGAGACCAGGATTTCAATTTTTTCCAAAAATTGTCTCGCCGTATTTGATTTAAAAATTGAAATCCTGGTCTCTTCAGCTACTCAAAAGATCTTCACAAAGAAGAATTAAAGGAAATATTGGCAGAAAACAATTACCCTCCCCATATGTTGAGAAAATATTTAAACAAGTGGTAAAAAAGAAGCAGGAAAAAACCAACTTCAAATTCACCAGCAAAATTACGTACCACAAGGGACTTTTCGAGAAACTGAAAAGGATCGGAGCAAAATATAATATCAGGCTAGCTCTAGATCTTAATAACAAAATAAAGAAATTCCTGCTAGCTTTAAAGCAGAAAGAATTGGACATCCAATCGCAGGAAGGAGTAATTTACTGCATCGACTGTAACTGCGGACTCAGCTATATAGGAGAAACAGGGAGAAGTATTAAGGTCCGAATGAAAGAACACCAAGCAGCTATTGGGAACAAAACAGGGCTAGACAGACATATACAAGCAAGTGGACACTCCATAAATTGGGACTCAGTGAAAATAATCGCCCACCAGTCAAACTTAGTAAAGAGGAAACTAGAAGAAGGGATCGAAATAGCAAGAAGAAGAAGTACCACAATTAGTGATAATTGCGGATGGACTCTTCCAATTGAGTGGCAGCAACTACTCCAGCAACATAGTCCTGATGACGAACTAGGCTTTAGTTCAAAAATTTGACAACCAACTTTCATGAAAAATAACCTCTATAAGACCCGTAAAAAAGTTATTCCACAATAAATAATATGTCTCACAAACAGCTGAATTATGGCATATCCTTACGCAGATGAGCATCTGTGACATCGGAACGCATAAATCACAGATTGGGATACAAACAAAGGCTTTCCAGGAGCACCCTTATTCCTCTGCATTTATAGTGACATTTTGTTCCTAGAAGTCTTGAGTTCGATCGATGCCTCAACAGCATGATTTACCAGAATCAATAACGTGACGAGTTATTGGCAAGCCGAAAGCATGTCGGACATAGTGGGGGATAGCAGAAGCCATTGGAATGTCGTTTCCCGACTGTGGACACAATTCCAGAAGGCAAGGTCAAGGCTAAAGAAGGCAAGGTCAAAGCCGTCCATGAGCAACTTCAGCCAGGGACAACTATTATCTATTAACACCCCTTCAGAACTGGTGGCAAAATGCTGCTCAGCTCCTACGAGAGTTTCTTGTGTCAACAGGGCACAAGTTGTCAACTCAAACTATCTACCATCGCCTTCACCAAGATAGCCTGTATAGCAATGATGCGTGTCCTTTTAACTGCATGACACCATACAGCCCATAGAAACGGCCGAGGGACATGGTAGTTGGGAATATGACTAGTGAACACAAGTATTCTTCTCTGAGTAGTCGAGATTCATTCTGAAGTCTGACAATCGACGAGTTCTTATCTGAGAGGACTTGGCACACAAAATAATCCAGCTTTTGTACAGGAAACCTTACATTACAACGAATATGGATTGGTGGTCTGGGCAGGCATAAGTATTGATGAATGTGCAGACCTGTGCACCATCTGAAATGGCAGTCTGACGGGCCAGAGATATAGAAACAAGATTCTTGGACCTATTGTCATGCTGTATGCTGCTGCCGTTGGCGATTTGTTCCTTTTCATGGACGATAACTCTTCCTCATAGAGCTCGGCTAGTGGACAACATACTTCAAGAAATCAAGCGTATTGAGTGGCCAGCATGCTCCCTGACTTAAACCCAACCGAGCATGCATGGGATGTACTTGGCAGATGCATTGCGGCTCAGTCAGTATCTCTGTTGACTCTTAGTGAACTGGAGGCTGCAAATGTTGAGGAGTGAAGATACCCCCAAAACCTCATTAATTCCTTGCCACACAGGTTTGCAGCAGTCTTAGCTATTCGAAGAGACCACACACCCTACTAGAGTTCCATTAACACCTTCAAAAAGTAATTTTTTTCTTGTACAGATTTGCAAATTGTTATACATCATATTGCATCGTGTGTATTAAATGATAATATTGCATAAAAAATTTGCTAATGTGCTTTTTCTTGCCTATATTATTGAATATTTTACTGCAGGGTGCAAAATTCCCAGTCACCAGCTTGCAATGGGCGAGTGAAAATTTGTTGTGGGCGAGTAAAACTTTTCTCATTGAATTACCATAATTTCTTTGTTAACAGCCATGCAGTGGCAGCTCGTGGTTGAAAAAATAGGTGAAGAGCTACAAGAGTAATATGAAAAGATATATACTGTCTTCAATGAAAATCACTATATGAGGACTGACCTATTTTTTGTATATTAGGTCAATTCTTCTTTCTTTTAAAGCTGCAAATTTGTCGATTATGTCGTCATAGAATGGTTGTTTCTTCGTGAGCATCAATAAAATATCTTTCTGAATAGAAATATTTGCCAAAGAAGCAAGTTTATCTTGAGAAATAGTGTTTCTTGATTAAGTTTGTATTTTTTTAAGGCAAGAAAAACTTCTTTCTACTGACACACTTGTAAATGAATGGTTAAAATGAGGGCAAACAATTTATAAGCTTCTGTAAAAATGTCTTTATCTTCATGAAGCACTCAAAGAAGTTCTTGAGTCGATATATTCCTTAATTTTTCGTTGGCATATTACAAGGCTCGGTTCATTTTTAAGGTGCTGGAGTTTAGTAAATATTTTTCCGTAAAAATGTTGTAGATTTTCAAAAGCATGAGAGGGAAAGCTTGAATTAAATATTCGAATTTGGTTGCGTCAGCCAGACAAACAAATTGAAGTTTTTCACAGTCTTGAAATCTTATATCCATTTCCATAAGAATATGGTCTAAAATTTCAAAATACAATTGTTTATAATTTTGAAAAATTGTTTCTTGTGTAAGAGCAGCATATACCCATTTAGATCTGTTTATTTCTGTGATTTTGCTAGCTTTTCCAAACAGTGATTCAAATACTTCATCATCGTTCCTTTTATGACTCAAAATTTCAAGAGTTTTTTTTTATTAATTTGAGTTACACAGTAGTTTATATCTAGTGATTTTTTCTGCAAAATTTTGAATAATAGATTGGTGGGGCCAAAAATTTCATTAAATACTATTGCCAAAAAATGTAAATTCAAAAGTGTTCATATCGTTTAAAAACCCCTTGGCAAGTTCAATTGATATTTTGTCCGATTGTTCACTATTTAATAGAAATTCGAATACTTCCTTCAATTTATCCCAATCTTTAACAATTACACTTACTAACTTTGAAGTGGAGGACCATCGGGTTTCAGCTATGGTTGGTATGAGTCTTGCGGTTGTAGATGTGAGTGTATAAGATCGCTTCACTGAGTGGTGAAAAAACGAAGGAATTCCAGGGAGGCTTGCATAAAATATACACTTTGAAATTTAAAAAAAAACTTTGCTGTAATACAAGGTTCAAAAAATGTGCTAAGCAATGAACAAAAACAGCTTGAGAAGCTTTATCCTTGATTTTTTTCTGGAGTACATTCAAATGTCCAGATATTACACTTGCCCCATCGTAACATTGTCCTATTAATTTGTGTTGATAATCGAATTGTTCCATTATTTTGTCTAGCATTTTGTATAAAGCTTCTGACGTTCGATCTCCACTCATGTCGTGGAAACCCAAAAATCGCTCAGCCAATACACCTTCCGAATCAACAAATCTTATTATTAAAGAGCACTGAGGAGCCTGATTTAGGTCTGTGGTGTCATCTACTTGAATAGAAAAGCATTGAACTTCAATTATTTCATTTTTAACGTGATCGTTTATATATTCAGAAATACATTCAATTAATTCATTTTGAATAGTTTTTGAGTCACCTGTGAAGACATTTTTTATCTTTTCGTATTGATTTTGAATTTCTAAAGGACTTCTTGATATCAACAATAAAAGTAATTCCTTGAAATTTTCACAATGTATCGAGTCCATGCTTTCATCATGGCCACGGAATGCTAGTTCTTGTTTGCTCAAATATAATACTGCATCAATCACTGTCTGCAGGAAAAGTCTATTTAAATTAATGTTTTCGTTGAAATGCATTTTCAAAAGCCTAGCATCATTCTTCCTCAGGGCATCGGTAATGGTGTTCTGATATTTTTCAAAATTCCTTAGCATTAACTCGCATTTCGGGTGTTTGCTAGAATCACCATGTTTATGAAGTGAGCGTGTTATATTTAATAAATCTGAGAATCTGTCTTTATTCCAAACCGAATGTTTATAACCAAAAAGTAAGCAGAACGAATAAAATAATTTTCGTAACACAGAAGTACTACAAAGCATTTATATTCAGTAAACCAACAATTTTTAAAATTAATATTGTAAGATTTACCGCTCTTCTTGATTTCTTTTTTGGCAACAATTGTCGGTGAAACCGTCAGTTGTCCTTGAAGTAAAATGTCTCTTTTATCTTCATCTTTCCACCGATTAAATGGAGTTTGCAATAAATTACAAATAATGCCGTTCACAGGAGACATACTTTAATTAAAACTATCACTAACTGTTAAACTGTACACGAAACTACAGTAACAGCTAAACTGTTTGACAAATAATCACAAAGCACGAAAAATCAAATCCCTTTTGGAAAGCATGTACCACAACACCAACACAGCAAGGAAAAAGCCCTAGTGGATTGCACGGTACCTGGGTAAACCGTCCCGTTTCACCGTGATTTCCTTCGAAAGTCACAACTCCGACTGCAGAGATTCGGCGTCGAAAGCTAAAACACTTTACTTGCACGCCAGATAGGGGAGGTTGACGTCATGGTTACCATAGCAACTCGTTCGAAAGCTGCAGACTTCCAAGGGTTTTCATTTCGGCTCTTCACTTGCACGGTTTTGCGCATGAGGACTTGTTTTCCGTATTGAACGCACTATGTGAATTGATATCTAATCAAAATTTTCAGTATTTTGTAACACAATATAGAGGCAAAAAATAATATATTATACAAATTACTGAATAAAACTTTATTTTAAGTAAAATAGGGGAAGAGGCACTTCACCTACTTCACCTGAAAAGCCGCCACTGCAGCCATAGCTGTTATGATGTTAATTTTTTTTTTTTCTCAAATATGTGGTGCATAATATGCTGCTGCTGATATGCTGAATTTGTTTTCTGTAATTACTTTTTTCCCCCTTCTGAGACTTCCACACATACTATAATAATCCTTTTCAAAGCATTATTTTTTTCTCTTCCATAAACTGCAGGGTTCTCAGTGCTCATATTGCTTGTTTGGAGGCTCTAAAGAATCACTCCGCAGGCTTGTTTATTTGCCACTGCTACGAAGGGAACCAACTTGCTCAAATGAACTTCGACCAGCAGGGATGTGTGTGTGTGGGGGGGGGGGGGGATCCTAGTAAGAGTGACAGGCAGTCCAGCTGGAGGCCACAGCAGAGGCAGTCCCTTAAACAAAGAAAGAAAAGCAAAAAATAAACAAGCTTCCCTCAGATTCACGACACTTGAAATTGAGCTACTAGGACGAACAATGCATGAAAACACAAAACTTGGGAGCTGCATTTTTTAGCAAGTCTTTTGTAAAAAAAGATTGTGTTTGTTATCTGTTTGTCCGTCCGTCTGTATGTGGACACCGTATTTCTCCAACTATTAGTCTGATTTGAAAAATTCTTTGTGCATTCGGAAGCTTGAAATATGCAAATGATGATCCTTCATTTCTTTTTTTTTTTTTTTTACAACGTACAATTTCTCTACTAGAGGGAGTAAATGCAGATGATATCGAATTCACAATACATTTTATTCCATATATTTGCTTTAAAGCATCCAACTGAAAAACTTCTTTTACCTTTCGATTCCATTTATGTTGAGTATTTTAGATATAGTCCCTTTTTCAAGTTACGCAAATATTTTCCGCTAGGGGGCATAAAAGTAAAGTCGTTTACCCTGATATCTCTACTTCTAAAACTCCAATTTGAATTTTTTTTTTTTTTTTTTTTTTTTTTTTCTTCGGCAGATACAGCTCTTGGTGGAAAATCTTTTGCATACAATTTCGAATTTTTGGTAAAGAATGGTTTGGCCACCAGGGGGCGTAAGTGTTAATTTCTGCTTCTGATGTATTTGCCTCAAAATCTGAGCTTCTAAAATTTCAACTGAAAAAATTCATTCTTACACCGATGCCACTCACGTTGATAAACTTTTTTCGGAATATTTTCTTCTTAAAATATTGCATGGTTTTTCCACCAGGGGCATAAATGTATATCTTATTTTTGTCAGTATCTCTGCTTTTAATTGTGCGATTTGAAAAATTCCTTCTTTATTGGATAAAGTTTCTGGTTTGACATGTTTTTCATACAATTTCAAAATTCATAGACTTTCCGCTAGGGGGAGGGGGTGTAAAGGTAAATTGCGTTTTTCCCCGATATCTCTGCTCCTAAAACTCAGATTTGAACACTTATTTCTGCACCAGATACAGCTCCTGATGAGAAAAATATTTTGCATATATTTTCTAATTTTTGGTAAAAAATGGTTTGGCCACCAGGGGCGTAAGTCTTAAATTCCACTTCTGATGTATTTGCAGCGAACTTCCAAAGTCCTGATTGAAATGGTGTGCCCTAAACAAGCTGTTTTTTGAAAAACTGCATTTACTGCATAAATAATTTTTTAAGAAATTTTTTTAAGGAATGTATAACTTCGTGTGCTCTGTTTGTGCCAAGTGAAGCTACGAAAGATCAAAAGATGGTTGCATTACTGAATTTGATGAAGGGTAATTAATGCCTACTCCAGGTAAACAGCACTGTTAACTACACAAATTATACCCTATCTCTTTTTTTTTTTTTTTTTTTTTTCTGAAAATACAATGAAATTATTGCTGTTCTTCCTTCCTGCTAAATTACACTGCAAATGGTGACTTTTTTAAGTTCAAGTGTGAGCATGTTTTCTGAAGAAGAAAAAGAGGTGACCGCTACACATGCCTCTCGAGTGTAAATAGAGCAGTGATGGCGAACCTTTTCGAACTAGTTTGCCACTTACAGTTTGCTTTCAAGTGTGCCACCTCTTGTTTGAGTTTTTTTTTTAAATTAACATTAGTGTAAAACTTGTTGCTGAATGCTACTAGCCAAGACATTTATTCTCAGTTCATAACCTATTGGCTTCAAGGTTATGGGCACCATCAGTAGTCATAAATACTATTTTATTTAAGTCAATCCCAATTTTTACTACAAATTCCTGCTTCACTTCAAACATTATATCTTTCCCTGTGATTGTAGTTGGCAAACTCAATCAATACCCCCAATTCACACATTTCCACAAGGAAATCTAACAAAAATATCTAACCTTGTTTGTGACGTCACATCAGTGCTTTAATCAAGACATATTGAAAACTTATTGGCATTGTCCAAATAAGATTTAATATGATTTGTAACATCTTCACTCATTCTTGTTATTCTATCTTTAAGAGAGTTCCTTCTGGTTGGCATTTCCTTAATTCTATTCACAATTTGTTACTTGTTGGGAAAATCTTTCAATAATGTGTCAGACCTGGCTAAGAAAGCCGCCTTCAAGATATCACCATCACAAAGTGGCTTCCCACACTGCGCAATACAGCAAAGTAGATGAAAACTAGCCACAATGATATATTATTCCTTGACCTGGAAGAAAATATGGAACAATTTGATTGTTTTTCATATTGTTTCACTTTTTAATGAAATATACTCCCTTCTTTCTTCATATATGAAACAAACATTTTTATGATTCCTCTCAAAATGACGCTATACATTGAATTTGCAGAACACTACTGTTTCTGTACACAGGCAACAGAAAGCTTGTTTTTCTCAACGATTCCAAAGTCTACTCCCCGCACGGGGATAACCGGTTTTCTGGTTATTTGGGGAGTGGCGCCCCCACGGCCTGAGCTGACCTTGTGACGGAACATCTTTCTTTTTCGTATTGTACGATTACATCACCGAAGGGACAGCTGCTCATCCAGCTGCTGGGGGATGGCGTCCTCACGGCCCGAGCCAACATGTACTATATGTGATGATTTTCACATTTTTTATGTTTTTTCACTTGACACGCTCCCGCCTCAGTCGTAGGTTGCTGAGGTTGTGATTATGCGCCAGCTCTGGATTTTAGTTTCTCGTTTTCTTTCCTGTCTTCTCCATCTTATGTTCCTTTTGTTTTTCTGAGCTGGTTAGCTAGACCTACCTGCACGTTTGCCGTGTGTGGTGACCCGTAAGGTGGAAAAGGGGATGCTGGAGGCTGAGGTTTCTGGAGGCCTGGGTGTTGTTGTCGCCAGTTGCCAACACTCCTCTTTGCCCCCTGCTTCACCCTAAACGGGCGGCTGGGAACTAACCCACTCCTAGTCAATGAGGTCTGTGGCCGAGTGGAGCCCAGACCTCTAACGGCTTGTCGTTTTGCACGACAGGGTGAGTCTGGGGATAGGGTGGGCATGCCAAAGGGGTGTTCCCCAGGCATGGGAAAGTCTGGGTGCTCGCCGAGCGCATGTCTGCCTTATCAACTTGCTATATCCGCTTGCTATCCCTAGAGCCGTGTCCTGCGTCCACTTGGGCTTGCGGACCTCCGGTTCTCCCTTGTTGGGCTCGATTGTGGGTGGGGAAGTTGGCAGATGAATCCTTTAAATTTTTCATGGCTCTCAATGAAATTTCCCATGAACCCAAACCTAAAAGAGGTATGGAGGAAGGTTCAGGTCCTTCCGCCAAAAAATTTGTCGCAGATGTTTCCAATGCTAGATTCTTTTTTGTGCACTCATTGGACCCTTCAAAGCCTTTGAGTGCCAAAAGTCCATTTTGGATCCACAAAGCACTGCAATCAATTGCAAGCTCTCCTAAGAGTGTCAAGAAGCTCCAGTCTGGAGATCTTCTTGTTGAGATGTCTACTGTGGCCTACAGTTCCACACTTATCAACACCAGCATGCTGCTCGAGACGCCTATCAAAATAACACCACATGGTTACCTAAATTCATCTCGAGGTGTTGTCTCCTCTCGGGATCTTATTGATTGCTCTGAGGATGAACTTCTCGAAGAACTGAGGAGCCAACATGTTACGGGTGTGCGACGCATTTCTTTTCAGGAGGAATGGGCAGTTTGTCCCATCCTGGAACATTATCTTGACTTTCAACTCTGCCCTTCCCTGCCTACATCCATCAAGGCAGGGTATCTCCACCTCGAGGTACACCCGTACATTCCCAACCCGTTGAGATGTTTTAGGTGCCAGTCGTACGGCCACTCTCAGCAGTCATGTAGGAGTACTCCTAGGTGTGGACGCTGTGGTGCCACAGAGCATCTCCTCTCAGACTGTGTGGCCGAGGCCGAGTTTTGTGTGAACTGCAAGGGTCCACACCCAGCATCAGCCAAAGATTGTCCCAAGTGGAAGGAGGAGAAGGAAATCCAAAGGCTCAAAACGGTGGAAAATATTTCCTATCCTGAGGCCAGAAGAAGAGTGGTTCCCGTTACATCTGATCGGCGATCATACGCTTCAGTGGTGGTTGCCAAATCTACGGTTGGCATTCAGACCGACGTTCAGATCTCCCCTAAATGTCCATTCAATATGGAGGAAATCATCGCAGCCGGACTGGAGGCACTCCAGTCGCGAGCTAGGGGTCTGAAAGCGGCACCCGCCATTTCACCGAAGCAGACTCACTCCAACACCAGCAAGGGAACTCAGGCCACTTCTTCTGGCAAAAACGCCAACACCAACACCAAGGTCAAGAATAAGAAGAGCATTTCTTCTCCTTCAAAGTCTCAGCCAAACAATCAACGGCGAGCAAATCCCGCTAAGACACTTGGGACAAAGCATTCACCAATCTTGGCCCCTGGTCACACACCACCAACTCTGGGGGAACGCTCACCAGAGGAAATGGAGGCTGACCAAGTTTAACCATTTCCTTTTTCATTTCATTTTTGCCCATGGGTTCAATAATTCAGTGGAACTGCCGAGGTTTTCGCACCAGTTTTGATGACGTGAAACATCTGCTTTATTTGTACTCTCCGGTGTGCCTTTGTCTTCAGGAGACAAAGCTTAAACCATCGGACCTGCTTTCAGTTCGAGGCTACAGTGCTTTTCGGACAGACCACTCGTCTGGAAATATAGCCTGTGGGGGTGTTGCTATTCTCGTCCCTCACAGGGTTCCGGTATCTTCCGTCGCGGTTTCCACAACTGTGCAGGCCGTGGCGGTTCGTATTTCTATGCCTGTGCCTCTTACTGTTTGCAGTGTTTATCTACCACCGGATGAGGATGTTAGCGTCTCTGTTCTGGAGAGCTTGATTGATCAGCTGCCCTCACCCTTCCTTCTTTTGGGTGACTTTAATGCTCATCATCCTTTGTGGGGTAGTGTCAGCGCCAGCGCTAGAGGTCGTCGCATAGAGTCTCTTCTGTGCTCGGCCTCTGTGTGCCTTTTAAACACCGGTGCTGACACTTACTTCCACGAGCCGACAAGATCTTTCAGTGCGATCGATTTGACCTTGGGTTCACCATCGATCACTGCTGACTGGTCGTGGACGGTGTGTAAGGATCTCCACGGGAGCGACCACTTCCCAATCGTCCTCTGGCACCATGCAAACGTGCCATATTCTGCCTCCCGCCCACCTCGATGGAGGATGGATTGTGCCAGATGGGAGGTCTTCACATCGTCCGCGGTGATATCTTCTGAAATGGTGACCCAGGGGTCAATCGACGCAGCTGTACTTTAAGTCACAACTTGTATTCTTCAGGCAGCTGATCTTTCAATTCGTAAAACATCTACGAAGCTCCCCAGAATTCCGAAACCTTGGTGGAACCCTAAATGCGCAGCGGCTAGGAGAGCTCAACACAAGGCCTGGTCTACTTTTCGGCGTTATCCAACCGAGGCTCATCTCGTTGCTTTTAAACGTGCTAAATCCTATGCTCGGTTGGTGCGTCGACGTAGCAAGAGGGAGTCTTGGATCCAGTATGTATCATCTCTTACCTCACGTGCCAATTCGAAAACTGTGTGGGAAAGGATTCGTAAGATCCGGGGTACCTACAGTTCACACCAGATTGCCATTCTCGAGAGTAACGGCTGCACATATGCTGACGTCGGGGAGATTGCAGATTGTTTGGGGGAGGCGTTTGCCTCCGTTTCGAGTGATCTGGCGTATCCGGCCTCCTTTCATAGGATTCAATCCTATGAAAGGAGGCCGCGGAACGCCAGAGAATCTCTTTTGCGCCGTATACCGACACTGGTTATAACTCCCCCTTCAGCATGTGTGAACTTCGGGTGGCTCTGCATCGGTCCGGGGCTACTTCTGTCTGTCCCGATGACATCCACTACGACATGCTCCGTCATCTCTCGAGAACCTTTTAATCTTATACAACCGCATCTGGTTAGAACACAGTTTCCCGGAGTCTTGGTGAAAGGCTTTTGTTCTACCTTTTCCGAAGCCTGGCAAGGATCCTAAGTCTCCCTCTAGTTATCGCCCAATTGCTCTCACTAGCTGTCTGTGTAAAGTTCTCGAACGCATGGTTAACTCACGATTAATTCATTTTTTAGAACATCATCAATTACTTTCACCATCACAAAGCGCTTTTCGGCGTCATCGTTCACCTCACGATCATCTCCTGCACCTTGAGACATCTGTGCGCGAGGCGTTCGTGCGTAGGCAGCACCTGGTTTCTGTATTCTTTGACATCGAGAAAGCCTATGATCGTGCGTGGCGGCACGGGATTATCCGTGACCTCCACGCATGCGGATTGCGAGAGAATCTTCCGACCTTTATTGTAAATTTTCTTCGCAATCGGGTGTTCCAGGTGCGCCTGGGTACGACGCTATCTGCAACATTCCATCAAGAACAAGGTGTTCCTCAAGGTTGCATTTTATCTGTCACATTGTTCATCCTTCGCATTAATTGTCTCCTCACAAATCTTCCTCCTGCGGTTTCGGCTACTGTGTATGTCGATGACTTGCACATCTTCTGCTCGTCTTCGAGCATGCGTTTCATTGAAAGGCAGTTGCAGTATACTATTAATCAGATTTTTAAAGCGGCGAATAGCAATGGTTTCGTTCTTTCTCCCGACAAGACAGCGTGTGTTCATTTCTGCCGGAGGCCTGGCCTCCATCCTGACACCGAGCTGTATTTGGACCGTGCAGCCATTCCAGTTTTGCCGGAGACCAAGTTCCTTGGACTGACCGTCGACCGTGCGCACGTTCGGCGGCTCAAGATTTCCTGTCTGCGTGCTCTTTCTATTCTAAAAATCCTTTCGAGAGTTTCGTGGGGCGCAGACAGGATCTCTTTGTTTCGCATTTACCACTCCTTAATTCGGTCGAAACTGGATTACGGCTGTATCGTGTATGGCTCGGCTCGTCCTTCCGTTCTCCGGCCTTTGGACGCTGTTCATCATCAGGCGCTGCGTCTTTGTACGGGAGCATTTCGAACATCTCCGATTCCCAGCCTTTACGCTGATGCGAACGAACCATCGCTTGAATTACGCCGTCTGCAGCTGTCTGTCCACTTTTACTTAAAACTTCGGTCTCTTCCAGACCATCCTTTGTACTGTGCAGTTTTCCATCCTCAGCATGCTCGTTTATTTGCGAACCGGCCCTCGTGCGTTCCAACCTTCGGTCTTCGTATGGCGGCCGTAGCTCGTAATGCAGGGCTCGACTTGTCGCTTGTTGCAGCGACCAGGGGCTTTGGGGATCCTCCATGGCACCCACTTGGTGTCATGGTTGATACCACCTTTACGTCTTTCGACAAATCCTCAACCCCTGCATCAGTGTACCAGCAGCTCTTCGCTGAGCACCGTGCCCTCAAAACTGAATACACTCCCATTTTCACTGATGGCTCCAAGATGCATGGAGTCGTTGGATCCGCAGCTGTCTGTGTTGATGACGTGTCAGTAGCGCGGATCCCAGCTGAGGCCACGGTGTTTTCGGCGGAGATGCATGCTGTGTATCTTGCACTTCTTCATGTTCAGTCGAGTTCTCATCATAGTGCTATGGTCTATACGGATTCCTTAAGTGTCCTGCAGTCTTTGTCATCGCTGGACTATTGTAATCATCCTTTTCTTTTGAACGTACGAGGGCTTCTTCGTTCCTTGCTCGAGGCCGGTGTCCAGATTCAATTCGTCTGGATTCCTGGGCATGTTGGAATCTCGGGTAACGAGTGTGCTGATGCGGCCGCTAGATCTGCTTCCTCTTTGGTCGTCACACCCTTGCCACTCTTTCATCGCGATTTTCGATTTCTTGTTCGTGATCATATCAAACGAACGTGGCAGGGTCTGTGGAACCAACAGGTGGAAAATAAACTGCATCGTATAAAACCTATTCTCGAAATCTGGAACTCGTCGGAACCGCAGGGAGGAAGTGGTGCTTGCGCGTCTCCGCATTGGGCACTGTCGTTTCACTCACCGCTTTTTGCTGTGTGGCGACACTGCGCCGATGTGTGAGACGTGCAACTGCCGACTCACCGTCACTCATCTTTTGTGTACCTGTGTTCGTTTTCGTGATGTACGTTTTCATTTCTTTCATTCTCATTTGTTGAACGAGGACGCCGCTACACTGCAGCGGCTCCTCAATGACCACTGCAATACTGTTGTTGTTTTTTCATTTTTTAAACAAATTGACTATTTTAAACGTATCTAGATTTTAGCCCTATCATTATACTCATTTTTCAGTTTTACTGAATCAACTAGATTTTAATCTTTGTATCATGTTTTTAGTACTGTTTGTTTCATTATCTTTTTTAGCCCTTTCATCGTTCTCATTCTTCAGTTTTATTTGATCAGCCATATTTTAAGCTTCATCGCACGTTTTTAATACTGTTTGTTTGTCTGTCTGTCTTGTAGTTTTTACCGTATTCATTTCCATCTTTCACTTTTACCGCTTCATCATGTTTTTAGCCTTGTGTACGTGTTTTATTGATTTTGTTCTCTTTTGATGTCCTTTGTTTGGCGCTCTTTGGCCAACCATGGCCCTTGCGCCAATAAAATCAATGAACCAACCAAAGTCTACTGTCCTTGAAATACTCGGCCACTATCTTTGTTAAGTTTGTTTTTTTGACATTGAAAACATGCTTGCATGGCCCAGATATAAAATCACCAGCAAAGGAACAATTACAGTACACAAGAGAAATAAGTAGCAGCTACAAACAAATCAAACTTCTTTGGCAAACTGAAGTTTCGGACTGGCGTCGCAGTGTTGCCAAGCTGTAAATTTGAAATCTCTCCATTCAATGTTACTTTCAGTTCTCACAGGAACTCACTGTCTCATGCACGTCTTCCTATCTGATTGGCTTTCTCTCCCTCCTGCAAAGGTAAAGGAGAAGCAGGAGAAATGAGGCTTGAGCTGTAGCAGGTGTGGACGTCTCGTGGTGGAAGTCTATAGGAACAGAATGATAAAATAATTGTGTGCATGTGATGCTTAATTTTGGGAATTAATGCATAAGGCGATTAAAGAAGGTGAGGTTGATTTATTTACTACCCGTTTGGATCACACTTATTGGCTAGATTAATTTCCTTGTCAAATTCGGTTATTTGCAAGAAAACACTACAGACATGCTGTTGAAAAATTCTCTAAAAAAAACAAAATTTTTATTTTATGTTATTGTTTTCATATTGGCATGCCACCCAAATCGCGTTCGGTGGCACGCATGCCATGGGTTCGCCATCCCTGAAATAGAGCGAAAGATAGTAAGTGGAGCTATCAGAGTTCTCTCTGAATTGGTGGAACTCTTGAAAAAAAAAAAAAAATCAAAAGTGTTGCATATTTTTAGGTTATCCTTATGAATCCATGCTTGTATAATTACATAAACCAATGCTATCTACACAAATAAGGAAGATAGCTGTCTAAGCACAAACACTTTAGATCAAACCAATTGCAACACTCAGATGAAGATAAGACGTATCACCGGTATCAAAAGTATACACAGTTAAAAATTATGATGACACGAATAACTCATTCCATTGAGGTTTTAAAGGTTTAATGTTAAAAACTTGCGAGATCTTTCGAACCCACAACCTATAGGTTCATCATCAGGCACCAAAACTCGCAAGGTGCACATGAAACGCAGTGGTTATATACACGTGTGGTTATGGGCAGAGACCGCGCATGCGTACAAGTTGGAACAGGATGAGGTCATAAAATACATACATTTGAAATAACATGTAAGGTAAAAACACAATGGTTGTCATAAAAATATATATACATATATATAAAATGAAGGTCAAAGTTATTTCACCTGAGTTTTATATATGTACAATAAAATCAATTGTTGTCTAACCTTGTTTCTTGGTTTTTCAATAGGTATCTCCAAGGTGCTGGTATATTGGATGGAGCTTCATCATTACAACATTGTTCATTCAAATGATAAATATACAAGCTCTCAAGAAACAACAGGCCATTTTTGGTTTTGGTCGTCGATAACAGTTTTACATTGTCCCAGTTAGGATAAGGATAGTGCTCTCTTTTTAGTACCTCTCGTGCTAAAGAAGTTGTTGAGGCATGTGTACGAACACTGTATTTGTGTTCTGTAATTCTTGTCTTTAATGATCTACAAGTGGACCCCACGTAAGAAGTAGACTGTGAGGTAGTTGAAATAGAGTTCAGTGGTACGGAGTAAACACCGTATTTACCTAGGGTTGATGATTGACCAAATCAGACCGAGACTGGACATCAACCCTAGATAAATATGGTGTTTACTCCGTACCACTGAACTCTATTTCAACTACCTCACAGTCTACTTCTTACGTGGGGTCCACTTGTAGATCATTAAAGACAAGAATTACAGAACACAAATACAGTGTTCGTACACATGCCTCAACAACTTCTTTAGCACGAGTGGTACTAAAAAGAGAGCACTATCCTGACTGGGACAATGTAAAACTGTTATCGACGACCAAAACCAAAAATGGCCTGTTGTTTCTTGAGAGCTTGTATATTTATCATTTGAATGAACAATGTTGTAATGATGAAGCTCCATCCAATATACCAGCACCTTGGAGATACCTATTGAAAAACCAAGAAACAAGGTTGGATGACAATTGATTTTATTGTACATATATAAAACTCAGGTGAAAGAACTTTGACCTTCATTTTTTATATATCATCATCATCATCATTGTCAACCATTATCAATCCACTGCTGGATGAAGGTCTCCCCAAGTTTCCTCCACAACGGTCTGTCTTGTGCCATTCTCCTCCATGTCACCCCTGCATACTTTCGAATTTCATCCACCCATCTCCCATGTGGTCTTCTTCTGGGTCTTTTCCTGTCCCTTGGAATCCAATCTAAAATTTCGGCTGCCCATCGATGATCTGTCCTTCTGGCAGTATGTCCAGCCCATTGCCATTTCAGGGATTTAACTCTGATCATGATGTCTTCCACTCTTGTCATTTTTCGGATCCACGAGTTCCTCTTCTTATCTCTCCTGGTTACACCAAGTATGCACCTCTCCATGCTGCTTTGAGTTGTCTGCAGCCTTTGTATGTCTCTTTTAGTTAAGGTCCATGTCTCTGCACCATACAAAAGCACTGGAAGGATGCATTGATCAAACACTTTTCTTTTAAGACATAATGGCATATTGCTCTTGAAAATTATGCTGTTTCTTCCAAAAGCTCTCCAGGCAAGTTTTGTACGCCGATTAATTTCTTCATCAATGTGACCCTCACTTGATATCTGCTGTCCAAGATAAACGTACGTGTCTGTTATCTCCAGCTTTTCTCCATCAATCGATAAATCTTCATTTCTTGTAAAAGCATTGAACATCACTTCTGTCTTCTGAAAGTTCATTTTTAATCCCACTTCTTTACTCTTGTCAGCAAGTTCCTGGATCATACTCTGCAGCTCTGATGGGCTAGTTGCAAAAATGACTACATCATCAGCAAAACGAAGGTGGGTTAGATAATCTCCATTAATCTTTATCCCCTTGTTTTCCCAGCTCAGTGACTGAAAAACACCCTCCAATGTGGCATTAAAGAGCTTCGGAGATATGGTGTCACCTTGTCTCACTCCCTTTCCAATTTTTATGTGTGTTGTATTTTCAAACAGCCTAATCTTTGCACTTGCATTTTCATAGATGTTATTAATAATATTAATGTATGCATCTTCAATACCGCAGGTTTTCAGAGCCATTGTAACTGCTGATGGTTTCACCGAATCAAAGGCTTTTTCATAATCGATAAAAGCCATGCACAATGGAAGTTCATATTCCCCTCGCTCTTTCAATTAGTTCTCTCAGCACATGGATATGATCTATTGTGCTGTAGCCACTCCTGAATCCAGCTTGTTCTCTCGGTTGAGCCATGTCCAGTGTTACCTTTAAGCGGTGTGAAAGAACTTTAGTGAAGATTTTATAAACTACTGATAGGAGGCTGATAGGTCTGTAGTTTCCGAGATCCTCAATGTCACCTTTCTTATGTAGCAGGATCATTGTAGCGGTGTTCCAATCCTCAGGAATCTTTCCTTCATTAAGGCATCGAGTGAAAATTTGGGCGAGTACTGTTTCGATTTCTCCACTTGCTT
This sequence comes from Macrothele yani, assembly GCA_039090855.1. Classification (NCBI taxonomy): domain Eukaryota; kingdom Metazoa; phylum Arthropoda; class Arachnida; order Araneae; family Macrothelidae; genus Macrothele; species Macrothele yani. The sequence continues at coordinate 51,951,540 of CM077027.1, read as the reverse complement.
CTTGTATGATGTCTACAGTAATTCCATCTTCTCGTGAAGCTTTTCCCCGCTTCATGTTCTTGATTGCATGTGCAACTTCTGCTGGAAGGACTGGAGGAACTCTGGTACTGGTATCTTTCATGATGTCTGGAGTGCATGTATCATCCCTTTCATATAATTTGGAGTAGAAATCTTTCACTCTTGTCAAAATTTCGCCTCTATTTCTTGTTACAGAACCATCTTCTTTTCTCAGTGCCATAATCTGTTTTCTTCCCTTACTGAGATGTCCCTTTGCTATCTTTAGGCTTTGATTGTTTTCAATTGCTTTCCTCACTAGTTCACAGTTGAATTTTCTTACGTCTTCAGTGATACTTTTTCGTACTGTCTTGCATAGCTCTATATATTCCACTTTGGAAGTCGCATCTTCTTTAGTTGTCCTCATCTCTCTTCTTTTTGCATCAACATTTTCGTTTTTCCTGATTAATTTATTTACATGCAACTTGTTCTTAGACCCAGCTAATTTTGTTGCTGTTTCCATAAGAGCTTTGGTTACTTTTCTGTTAACTTCAGAGATGTCCACTTCTTCCGATGTTAGGCCTTCTAAAGCAGAGAACCTGTTCTTCAGTTCCAACTTGAAGGTATTATGGTGTTTTTTAAGGTTGGTTATGTCAATAGATTTTGTTTGTCTTATGAGCTTGCCACGTTCAAGTTTAGTGTTGAGGTGCATCTTACATCTCACCAATCTATGGTCACTACCTGTGTTGAACTTGTTTAGCACACTGCAGTCTTCTATGACGAATTTTTTGTTACACATAATAAAATCAATTTCACTTGTTGTCCCATTTGGATGTCTCCATGTCCATTTCCTGTGTGGCTTTTTCTTGAAGAAGGAGTTCAAGATGAAAAACCCTTCTGCCTCTGCAAACTCAACGAGAGTATTTCCACGCTGGTTTCTGTTGCCGTGACCGAATTTACCTACTGAAGTTTCATTCTGTTGCCGTTGCCCAATTTTTGCATTGAAATCTCCCATAATTATTTTCAAGTGCTGCTTACCTTTATTATTTAGATGACAAATTTCCTTATAAAATTCTTCAATTTCTTCTTCAGGATGACTTGTGGTGGGTGCATAAGTTTGAATAATCTGAGCCTGGTATCTTTTTGAGAGATGGATAACAAGCCGTGCAGCTCTGTCAGAGGAACTTTCAACTTCTACAACTTTATCCTTCAGTTTCTTGTTTATTATAAATTCAACACCACTAGTTCTGCCAGTATCTGTCCCACGATAGTAGAAGAGATGTCCACTTTTCAGTTCGATGAGATCTTCTCCTTTTCTCCTTACCTCACTTAGCCCCACGATGTCCCACTTGATCCTTTGTAGTTCCTCTTCCAATTCAAGAAGCCTTGAATCAGAAGATAGGGAGCGTCCATTGTACGTTGCCAAGGTCAGCATCAGATGGCAGCCTAGTCCGGTCCTCCGGGGATTCTTAGCACCCTCTGCCTTCATGTCGCACTGGCCGCTGCCTTGGCCAGGTACATTCCAGCTGCCGGAGACTGAGGGCCAAGATTTAAGTTGTGGAGTCATTTTGGAGGGGTTTGGCCATAACTCACCACGCTGGCCAAGCGGGTTGGTGAGTGTGGGATAGAATTTCCTCTAATCCCAATGGTATAGTTATACCGCTATTGGCGGTCGTCAGAGCCCCTTTAGTAGGAACAGGATGCACCACGAGAAGGCGGGGTTGACATTTGTCAAGGAGAGGCTGTGATGTTACGCATCACCTGACCTTACATCCCTATATATATATTTTATGACAACCATTGTGTTTTTACCTTACATGTTATTTCAAATGTATGTATTTTATGACCTCATCCTGTTCCGACTTGTACGCATGTGCGGTCACTGCGTTTCATGTGCACCTTGCGAGTTTTGGTGCCTGGTGATGAACCTATAGGTTGTGGTTTCGAAAGATCTCGCAAGTTTTTAACATTACACCTTTTAAACCTCAATGGAATGAGTTATTCGTGTCATCATAATTTTTAACTGTGTATACTTTTGATACCGGTGATACGTCTTATCTTCATCTGAGCGTTGCAATTGGTTTGATCTAAAGTGTTCGTGCTTAGACAGCTATCTTCCTTATTTGTGTATCAATTAGCACGATAGTGTCTTCATCATATCTACAATGCTATCTATAGTCTGGTGGACAAGGCTTCGAAATGCTAAGAAGTGGCGAGTTTTTTTTTTCCTAGTACGTTTGGTTCCGAAATTTCCTATTCTACTGTATCTTACTTAAAATAACATTTTACATTCAACAACTTCAGTCGCATGTGATTTTCCTTACGATGTCTCTTACTCCCTGAATTCTTACAAGCAATGTAACTATCAATAGACAACTTTGGAGATTATTAGAAGGGTTTTAACTGTGAGAGACATGGTTCCCCACCACTGGCAACTATCCATAGATAACCTTTGAGCTTATTACAAAGTTTGTAACTGTGGAAAATGTGGTTCCCAACCACTGGCAACTATTTGTAGGCAAGCTTGGAGATTATTACAAGGTTTTTAACTGTGAGATATGCGGTTCCCCGCAACAGCAACTATCTATAAGCAACATTGGAGATTATTACAAGGTTTTCAACTGTGAGAGATGTGGTTCCGCACTCCTGGCGACTATCCATAGATAATCATGGAGATTCTTAGGAAGGTTTTTAACTGTGCAAGATGTGGTTTTATTTATGATGTTATACTCTGAAGTTCAAAATAGCTGTACAACAAAAAAACATGGTGCACAACACAAGGTTTGCTTGCCTCTAACCAGAGACTTTTTTTTTTTTTGATTGGAGGTTTAACGACCACCGTGAGCAACTCAATGGGCTATAAGTAGTCGCCTGTCCCTAATTTAGGGTCACTGGTTCCAGGGAAGGGAGAGAGCCAGTGCCGTAAGACAAACACAACATCCATGCCTGACCGGGATTCGAACCCGGACCCCTTACGGACGAGTGATCAGAGGCCAGCGCCTTAGACCACTGCGCCACCGGGGCGGCAACCAGAGACTTCGGTATACAGCCTACTAATATGTAGGGCATTCAAAAATGAGTTAAGCTTGACCATTGTAGCTCAATAGAAATGTATTGACGTATGTAGCATTATGCAATAAAAAGCACATACCTTGCACTACTTTTTCACGTAGTCATCGAGTTGGTATAAACACTTCTCTGAAAGTTTAATTCCCTGATAATAGAAATCCAGTCCTTGGTCATTCAGCCACAGCAGGACTGCTGTTTGTTAACCTGCTCATGTTCTTTCAGCTTGCTGAAGATGTAATAGTCACACAGCAGAAGATCATGACTCTACAGCAAATGTTGCCATACCTCCCCTTCAAAACTTTGGAGCAACTGTTGTGTTATACATGCAGTTTGTGGCGTGGTGTTTTCATGAATGAGAATGACTAACTTTTCACAGCTGTTCTCAAAGACCATAATGTTAGGTATTACAAGGGAGCATTAATTGTTGTGTTTTTTGTCATAGAATCTGTGTAAAGAACTCTTTCACAATCAAAAAACACAGTGGACATGACTTTTTTTGCTGATGGTGCAACTTTGAATTTCTTCTGCACAGGCGATGTTGTGTCTCTTCATTCCATAGCTGCTCTCTTCATTTCTGGAGTGACATGATGCAACCATGTTTTATCACCAGTGATGATGTGGTGTGAGATGTCATGGCTTTCCACAGAATGGTGTTGATGGAAGGCTAGAGAAGACAAAAAATGTTGACCTTTGTATTAATGTCAGTGAACGAGGAACCCATCTTGCAATAGTCAAGATGTTCACAGAGGATGGAATGAACGTTGCCTATCGAAACATCCAACTCCTTTGCCATTTCTGCGACTGTCAGTCTTCGATTGTTGCAAATCAATTCAACAATATACATCACTATGTCTGCAGGTTGACATTGATGGCCTTCGTTTTTGATCAGCGTCCATCAAATCTGTGTGACCACTTCACTATAGCTGGATGTGACATTGCATTTCCCCCATACACTGCGGTTATTTCACGATGAACAATTCAAATGTTTCACCCACAAAAATCATACCGTTTCTTGTACCTCAAACTTAGTGACATTCTAGTTGGCATGCCATTATGATAGCTTGCTCCTACACAACTGTTACATCACCGATACTCACCTGCTAGGGGGCGTGCGGTATGAACTCCATTCTGCGCATTGCTACATTTTGCGCACAATTATACCAAGAGATGGCGGCAGGTTGTAACTTATTTTTGAATGCCACTCATATTAACAAGAGGTTCGTGTCAAAACTTTTGAACATACATACACAATTTCCCACATTCTCTCCCCCCCCAAAAAAAAACCACCCCATTACCGAGACTTATGGGGTGACTGATCCTTGTATAATTTGCAAATGATATTTTCTCATTTGGATATCAAGCAACTGTCCCTAGTAATTCACCACAAAAAATAAAAGTGTATATATGGCTCAGAATCTGCAAAGCAGTTTGTCTTACTTCTTACTCTCTTTAGAAAACTATGTCATTGGCTTCACATTTCTGTACCATTAACATGATCACAGGTTTTTGGTATTCACATTTTTCTACCATTAAAAAGTGCACCAGTCAACATATCCAATTCAACCTATCTCACCATCACACTTGAACTTCCACCACTTGACTACCCATTTTTTTTTTTTTTTTTTTTTTGTCTTGCAACAGGAATAGAACATTTAAAGAAAATCATTACTCTTTTTTTTGGAATATAAAAATATAAAATGCACCTTTTTCTCAAAAACAAAAGTTTCAAGATGCTCGTGCTTCTTAAATTCTAAAGGTCCTTATTATCCCCATGACTGTACAGTATATGCTGCTATCAAGATTGCAGTTAAACATTTTATCACTTTATCTTGGGTACAGTGATTGATATTCTTCTGCACTCTTTCTACAATTTATTGTATTGTGAATGCTTGTATATATTATACTTTTATGTTTACCCACTGTTAAATATGTGTGAGTGTTTTTTATGTCAGATCAGCTTGCATATTTGACATATGCATTGGTGAGTTAATGAGGTAAAATACAGTTTAAGTACGTATCTCATATGTTGCACATAGTGACCTGAAATAGACATAAAAGGACTAGCATAAGATTCCTTTAAAAAAACACAAAAGGAAAGCGGAGGGGACTGCATCTCAGGATGAAACGTCACATCAGACAATTAAGACAGCCACCAGTGAACTGGGGGTGCATTATTGCCACTGCATATTCTTCGATTTATGCAGAACTTTCATACACAAATCCAAAAATCTTATTCGTAGTAACTAATACTATGGAGTTGTAATTATTAAATTCAAGACTGAAAAGAATTTTAAGGGATTTAAAGGACACGAAATTCAAACCAAGTATAAACAAGGGAAAAATCAAAGGTTTGGTTTTTGATAAGGAAGTGTTAGTACTGAATACAAGATAAGTCTACATGGTACAGAGATTGACCAGTTGAACGAGTTTATATATTTAGAAAGCATGTTTGACAGGGAGAACAAATTAGATGGTGATATTAGTAGGTGAGTGAAAAAGTCCCAAATGGCTGTATATGAAAGAGTAATTGTTCCCACTCTGATGTATGGCAGTGAAACCCGGATACTGCAGAAGAAACAGGAGTTGTTTGTGTGCTGAAGAGAATGTGTTACTTACAGGGGAGTTTGTGGCAAGACACCCTCTGATCATGTGAAGCAAAATGTTGTTTGTAAGGTGGAGACTAATATTCTTAGGTGGTCTGGCCATGTTGAAAGAATAAGTGATGAGATGCTTATTAAGAAAAATTTTGCAGCCCAAGTGGCAAGAAAGAAAGGTAGAGGAAAGCCAAGGTAATCATGGGAGGACCAAATTCAGGAATGTCTGCTTGAGAAAAAGATTGAGTACAAAGTACAAAAGGTCTTGTGTGCGACATGGATGTTAGTGATGCTCGAGCTGTGTGGGAGGGAACGTATTGTTATTTGCATTTTATGACAGAAGATGCCACCATGTCCTACAATCTCATTTCCTTGCTGTTTACCAACTATGTGCAGAGGTTAACCAGTTCATTTTTCTGTTATTTTTATTTTTTATTTTGAATGGTTCTTGGCAAGCTTTTGATTAAAAAATTAAAAGTAGATTCCTCTTTTCTCAAGAATTTTTGTAAGCCAAAAAATACTATAGACTTCTTCAACCAAGCCCATCTTACTTTGACACATCAGTCATATGGAAAGAACAAAGGCCATTGGCTGTATGAAGGTGTGACGATGAGAGCAAATCCTGCAGCACACATAGGCCATTGGTTGATGGACTGAATGGTATTTCTCTACGTTGTAGCAAGGATTCAATGATTCAAAAGCTGCTTTTTTACACATTAAATAAAATTTTTTTCTTAATAAAAATCTTTGAAATGCCGTTTTCTTTCTTAAATTTTTCTTAAAGAATAAGGCTGCATCTTATATTCCAAAAAAAAAAAAAAAAAATACAATATCTTGTACATTAGAGAGAAACAGATATCCACAACAATATATTGTCCATAAATGACTGAAATATGGATGGCAATTGTATATTGTCTGGGAAGACACTGGTGGCAGGTCAAGTTTTTATTGGTAAATTTTCAGTAAGAATTAATGGAAAAGTATTAGGAGTTTGTGATATTAAACTTGGACATGTTCAACACTGGTTTTACAGATTTATTTCTGGAAGTGTAAATGAACAAACTAGTTAAACTTCTTTTTTGTTTTGGTACTTTACAAAACTGCATTAGGAAAGCCAAAAGACCTACTTCACACAATATCAGCTGCACATAAGCCTTTTTATCAGTGACAAGAAATAACTGTACTTGTATAAGTACATTTTGTTTGTATCAAATGGATGTTAGCTTCCTTTAAAACTAACACAATGCATATATTAACTTATTTGAATAAAAATGAAGAAATAACACAAGTACTGTTGGACCACAAATTTAATTAATGTAATATAAGTCTTATTAACAAAGGACTGTTTCATTTCTTTTCTTCTCAGGCAATAAACTGGAATGTAACTTTGTGACTTCTGGCTCAAACAGATCAAACAATAAACTCCCATTTTCATCAAACCAGCAACTGATAGACTTCTGAAGAGAAGCTTCCCTTGTGCTTTTAGTGACTCCATCAGTGTATGATATCACTAAGTTATAGATATCATCAAACCTGGAAAAAAAAATAATAAGAAGAAGAATTTTCATCTCACGAAAAAGCTGTATTCAAAAAGAGAGCCACGATTTTTTTTTTTTTTTTTTGTAAACAGCCTTTTTTTAAAGAAATATATAAAAATTACTGAAATACATGGCAGTCACATAACTTTGATTTTAAACACACAAATGCAGTTATTAAGAGTTCCCCGTATTGTTTCAATTCCGCCGAATGCGAAATTGAAACAAATATAGCATCATGAAGATGGAAAAATGAATATATCATATCACTCGTATGTGTTCCCAAATTTTTATATTTTCAGATAAAACATCAAACTATTTTTCTGCTTTTTAGCCTAGCAAATATCAAAATTAGAACTTTTTAAAAATAATTGTCAATCTGCCCATTATTTTACACTTTTGGGATAATAGTTAAAATATTACTCCACAAAGTGATGCTAAGATAGAAATGCAGAAAGATGGTTTCATGCTTATTCTAAATGTGAAAAAAAACGGATTTCTAAATTGTTTTTTTATACATGTAATTTCGTTCTACAAATGAGTGTTTCGAGCAATTCTTTACGAGGCATGGAGGACCCTTAACTGTCATCAATGGACCAACTTGCTAGAAAGTTTGAAAAATGCTATCATCCTGGACAAGAATTCAACCTGCATAATGCAGTGTTAGAATTAGAAATAAGTCTTCTACTGGCCCAGCAGACCACTAGAATTTGCAAACCACTGGTCCACCAAATGCCAACTGGTCAGTGAAAAAAAAAAAATTAAGACATTTGCAATATATGTATAAAATAATGTATTATTTTAATGGAATTATCTCCAGTATTTGTTTTTAAAATATCTAATTTGAAAGTGCAACTCACAGGGCAAAGAATGTTTCCACAATAAGATTCTGGGTTGGCAATATAACAGAATAAGAGTGCATTCCCGATCTGTTTTTAAGTAAGAAGGAACAAGGAGACTCCAAAGATGCAAAAAAATTCTTATACATTAGTAGCCTTTTTTATATGTTTTATTGTTTAGTTTCCTTTTCCTTATTTTTAGTCTTATTGCTCATCCCTGCTACTTTTCCATGAAGTTAGTTTTAGTCCCCCATTTAGAACTGGTTCATGTGAATTGCTCTTTTGCAAAAATTGCCTTCACACATCCAACTGACCTCCCCTGCTAGTGTGTTTTCTTGGGGCAGAAACAAAAGCTGTTTGGTGTCAGTATCTCCTGCATTCACTAGGGTGGGTGAAAGTAAGAAAAAACGGCTGTTGTCATGACAAGACAAGGACTGCGAAACTGCCTTTCTGTATTTGTTGTTTCTTCCACTCTTTACAAATCGTGAGGGATAAAAAAAATAGCTGTTGTTCTATAGCATTTCATGAAACTATCATTAGTTTGCAGCCTGAGAAGAAAACCATACCGCGAGGTAAAAGAAATAGAAATTCATGTTTTAACTTGCCAACTTGGGAAAAAACTTACTGACCATCTGGGCCGGTAAAATCAATAGTTCAGTGGTCCGACAGAAGTTTTACTGGCCATTGGCCAGCAGACCACTGGGTAATTCGAACACTGTAATGCATCCAGAGTTCTCTCTGAGCATACTACAATTACACGCCACCAAATAAAGCATTTTTAATCTATTGAAGTACATGCAGTATGCTGAAAATCCAGAATGTGGTAGATATTTTTTTTTCTGCCTTTATGTAACAGCAAAGCATAAATTTCAGAAATCCCCAGTTTCTCAAATAAGATGGTTGAATAAAAAGTAAGGTTACAAGGCTGCTCATTCCAAACACATACTCAGCTGGAAATGAAACAAAACAACTGTGAATACAGACATGGGAAGCTACCCTTGTGGCGAAGTGGTCTAAAAGCATTGGCTTCTGACCATTTATCCAAGATGCGTCTGGGTTCGAGTCCCAGGTAGTGCACTTGTCTACTAGCACTGGTTCTGTCCCTTCCCTGGAACCAATGCTCCCAACTCAGTGAGGGCAGACTTCTTACAGCCCAACAAGTTGCTCATGGTAGTGATTACCCACCCCCCAAATAAAAGGGCAATACTGTGCAACCTGAAGATGCATGTACATATATCACAGCAATGAGGTGTGACAAAAATATGTTTCCGGAATGGTCATATAAGACAATAAAAATGGCACAGAGCAGATACTTAGCATTATTTCCCTCAAAGTGCACACCTTGATAGCTGATAACACCAACCCCAGAGATTATGCCATTGTTGGAACCATGTTTAAAATACTTTTTGTTAAGAACATTTTTAATGCTTTTTGTGATTATTCTTGATGTCTTCAAATGTTTTCCCTCTGATCCACATCTTGAGTTTTGTTTCAAGGTCATACCCAGAAATGCATGATTCATCATTAGTTATGATCTTGGACAGAAAGTTAGGGTCTGTTTCAGGTGTCACTTTCAACTCCTTGCACATAATCACCTAGGATTGTTTCAGTATATTGGCCAAGATGTACAGCATGAATTTCATGGCAATTCTTCTCATGTTCAGTTCATTCATTGCAATGCTCCGACAGGTACCACACGGAATGTCCAATTCAGGAGCTGTTTCCTAAATAGTGATGTGTCCATCATCCTGTACAAATAACCTTAATCTGAGTCACATTTTCAAATTTGCTTTTTCCTCAGACACCCTGAAGGTTCTGCATCCTTAATCAAAGTCGTGCTTTCTTTAAACTTTAAAAACCACTCAAATGTTTTGTTTCGTTCATTGCCCCCCCCCAAAGAGCTATTTTCAATGTTTCTGATGCAGTCTTGCCCAATTTAAAACAAAATTGTATGCACTTGTGCTGTTCCTTTGAAATCAGGCATTCTCACTAAGTTGTAAAACTGGACACTAAAGCAAGACAAAGAACCTTGTGAAGTGTCATATGACTCAGCACATTCCACTTTAGAAGGTGGTCAAGATACAAATCACAATGCATGCACACTGGTGCTACATTCCTGAAACTTTCTGATCACATCTATACTGTGGCACTTTTTGAAGTGCCGCAATATAGGAAAACATATGTCGCTAAAACAATATAGGAAAACATATATCACCAAAACAGAAATATAAGAAAACATATGTTGCCTTAACGTACTGCTGAATGGTGTCGAAAGTTTATATCTGGCATGGATCTATGGCCAACAAGTTTGAGGTGAGCATCCAAGCAGCTCCATGTGGGAATCAACACAACACAAATTGAAGAAATGAAATCTCACACACCCAGCAATTTTCTCATCTTCCACTGCTGAAAGATCACCCGAGAGAATGTTGCTTTACAACAGATAAAGTTAATATTACTTTTAAAGCAGAGCTTCAGCAAGAAGGAGAAGAATTTTATGCAGAGGAAATAAAACATGTAACAATTAGCATTAAGTGTGCTGGGTGTGGTATGAGTCTTGATGAACTGAGACTTAACTGAGGAGCACTCCACTTTATGTGTCAGCAGATTGTCAGATCTGGACAGGAACTACACTAATATTTATATTATTTTGATTATCATATACCTAGGTTGCATCACATTCATACAATTAAAGAAAAAATAATTTTGTACAGGGCTCTCTACCTGCAACAACAACTACAGCTCAAGTTTGGGCATAGAGCAATGCACTGAGTTTGGCAGTGTAATGTGCCCCACAGAACTGCCAGTTAATTTGATTTTAGGGTTTTATTTTAGAATCTTGGAATTCACTTATAAAATATTCAGACTTTAAAAGCCACTCCATTGTGACTAATTTATTTAAATTTTCAGGCACAAGGATCATGACTGGTCAAAGAGCACCAGAATACAATATACATAAATATACATAATATCAGCTCAGGTTATGATGATGTCATCCCCTAATCTACTACGAAATCAGCTGAACCCCAGTGTTTATACAGGTAATTCATCACTTTGTTACAAGTGTCCACATATACAATACATTTTTTTTTCAGAGCAACACCTGCAGTCAAATGTCATATTTAAAATCTAATTTGATAGTTCAGGGATGCTTTAAAATGTTCAAACCAAATTTGGTCACACTACTTCAGGCTGTTCTTGAAACTAAAAGGACCTCTCCACAAGATAGCACAATTACATCCACAAGGGATATCCATATGACTTAGAATTACGTTAACGACATAAGTCTCAGGTTCTGTGAAAGAGCATTCAGCATCAAATTCAACTACACCACCTGACATATCTATATGAACATCCACGTATGTTGAAGTGTCTCATGATCTACAGAAAAGGAGTCAACATCCAATTTAACAGCACCATGCAGCATATCCCCAGAAACACCCAGTATTTCAAACTGTCAGATTCTGCATAACTCAGTATCCAATTCAATGGCACTATAACACAACATATCGTATGAATGCTCACAGAGCCTCAAACCACCTTTCTGTTTAAACCCTTCACCTTACTTTCAAAACACAGGTACACACTATCCCTACAGTGCACTATGCACATTATGTTGGTCAGATACAGGAGCAGACAACCTGGCTTCTAGTGAATACAGCCCTGCATGGCCATTAGGATGTCCTCCACTCTGACAGGATGAAGAGCAAGAAACGACCTTTCCAGTCTGGCGCACTTTCACTAGGCAATCCCCCCCCCCCCCCCCCACACACACACACACAAGAATCTGGGAACTTCCTCCTTCATGTGGATCTTAACAACATGAGTTCCCGATTCCAGAAATGAGAATACTGGGAGATGAATATTATTTCATGCCATGGCCCCACATATCTCCCCACAGTAAAAGCACTGTATTTCACAGGCAGAGCTTTACCATAAGCACTTTTCAAGGCACCATCATAAAGAGGAAATCTTACGTCAGGCGTTGACAAGATGTCCGAAAAATCAGTTTATAACAGTTGATCAACACACTTCTAATCAAACAAAATCAGTTTATAACAGCTGGAACCAAATAGTTGGGGTGTTACACTTCTGCAGGTTTTCGCCAGACAGACACTCTACCAGTGGGAAACAATGCTGACCTGCCAACTTTCAAGAATTGAAATCAGTAGAAAAATGTTTAGTGAACGTTTAATCGATATGTTCCATTGACTGATCTTTCAAACGTATTGATTAAATGCATTGAACATATCGATTAAAAGCCAATTTATTATGCACATGCGTGTTTTGTTGATTTTAATCAGTTACACATGCTATATAATTAAGACATCTGGTACTATTAAACGCTTACAATCGGTACATAACTATCTCATTGGTATGTTATCATTAGGGTAGATACACGTAAATTTTAATTTGTAACTCCGAAATTATTACGATAAAAGTTGCAGTAACTTTTTACTTAATCGAGGATTTCGCCTTACATTTGTGTGCCACCATGTTAGAATACCTTTAAAAAACGCAATTTCAAATCTTACGTGAGGCTGATATTTTTCATTTTTTGCTCTCTCATTTTTCAGCAGTTACCTCCAATCATAATTCTACAACATTTTTACCCCATCTTTCCTGCTCGGTTGCAAGCAGAAAAGGTTGGGGACACACAAATGGGAGTAAATGTGATCAGGTTAATCAGAATGTAAGGCACAGTAGTCCTGGGGTACACATATTCTTTGCAAATCGCACTAATCTGAGGGGTGGGGCAGAAATCTAAAATATGTCGTCCATAAAATAACCGTAAAACAAGTAGAATTTCTGTAATTTTTATCAGTAAATCGTAAAACATGGCAGGTGTGACAATGTGAAGCATGATTCATCAGACCAGATGACATATTGCCATTCTTTAGCACCCCAGTTTTTATATGCTTTGCACCACCTTACATGTTTTGTTGCATTGATGTTGGTAATCAGAGGTTTGTGGATTGCAGTATGGCCATAAGTACTGGCATGGTGGATTCCCTGACATACTTTTATGATGGAAATGGGATCATTCCAACTGGTCAATTCTGCTGCTATTTGAGACACTGCGGTGTTGTGCTCCTGTTGCAAAATCCATGCCAACATTGACCTATTGCTATCTAACGACTTTGTATGGCATCCACAATTTGCACACTTGGAGGCAATGCAGTGTCCTTTTTGATAGGTAGTCATAATCTTTTATATAGTTCCTTAGGTTACACCTATGATTTCTGCCATTGTAGTTACCGAAGCTCCTGCAAGATGTGCACTGATGATCATACCTTTTTTGAGGTCACTGAGATCTGACATTGTCAACAATTATGCTACAACAGCTGTTTCACCTGTGACTGTGGCAATGCTATACAACAGCCAACACTGCACTCCTTTATATACCTTACATTGCTGGTGACATCATTCCTGTGACTTGCATACATGGCATTGCATGTATTCCAATCACAGTCAGCGTTTCCATTATTTGATAAGTCCCTGTAACTCTTGTATCTTGCCACAATATCACCTATAAGCATAAAATGAATGTTGCCATCATTTTGACCTAATTATGTACAATCATTTCACCAATTAATTAAAAGAACTGAAACCTATAAACATGTACATAATCACAAGACCAATGAGGACAGTTAAACTTTCAATGAAAAAAAAAAATTGCAAACCTTTTAAGTGATGAGCTGACTTTCCAGACATGATCTGGATCTACACCGGCTGCATCTTTATCAATGGCTACAAGGAATATTCCTTTTTCAATAAATGAAGTGTACAAAGTCAGCAATCCCATTAAAATAAAATAAGTACTTAATGTTAAGGAAAATGAACTCTCAACAAAGCAAATTAATAATTTAAAAAAATGATGTATAAAAGATGCATTACACAATAGCTCTTTTACAGCTGAACCTGGGACTTCATGGTTTGTTAGAACCATAATAAGCATATACCAATTTTAATTATCGTGTAACTTCAACATTACGTGTAAGCAGCGCTGTTCTGAGACAAAAAATTTCGATACTTGCATTTTGTGTTACTTCCCTGAACAGAATTATTTAATTTAAACACATACTTTTCATTTTCCTGTTATGCTGATTTGTCTGACTTCACTATTAATGCCATTTTAAAATTATGATGCAAATGAAAAATTCTGGGAAATTTAGCTAGTACATAAAAGATTAAGATTAAAAGAAAAGATTGACATAAAAGATTATATAGCATAAAAGATTAAGATTTTAACTTTGTTTCTGTGTAAGACACTTTGACAAAGATTAACTAAAATGGTCTCAGGATATCTATACCATAAATTTTCTGTTACTATGTCTTGTGCTACTCAGGCAATAATTCTTAGTATGGCCATTTGTTTCAGAAGTTAAGACAAGTTAGAGTGATTAATAGCAATTTTGAAGAATATATTTCGTTTTTCTTAAATTTCCTGTTTCACATGTTTGAAAAAGAAAATTTAAGAAGAACGAAACATATTCAAAATTGCTATTAACAATTTTTGCCATGTAGTCCAGCAACAGGCTTAACAGCTTGAGCTATATCGAAAAGTTAGAGGGAATCTTCACACCAAGAGATGGTTCTGAATGTTTCCTCTAACTTGCTTGCCTTGAAATGCTTGGCTATTTTTCCTCCATCAACTGTGCCTTAGAATGACATCTTATTTACTGCTAAATCCACTAAAAATGGGGCTAATGTGTCTTCCTGGCACTAGATATTTCTTTAAAGGACTTCAGACACTATATACAGTAGAACCTTGTTTATATGTCTCTCACAATTTCTCTCATTTATATGTGAAATGTCGCTGACCCAAAAATTCTGAATTGACCTTAACGTTAAGCTTTCTCTGTTTTGTTTATTATATACATTAATTTTACTTGGTCCCTTGTAAAATGTATAAACAAGCAGACATGCCAACCTTCAAAATCTGAAAATCGGGAGATTTTTACAGCTCATAAAATCACAAGAGCACTATTTTTTATAGACATTATCCAGACGTAGTAACAATTTTCTAGAAATAGTATTATTGGTTCACTAAAAGTTCTGGAGAGAGAGAGAGAGAGAGAGAGAGAAAAAAAAAAAAAACGTGCAAAAATCAATACCCCTTCCCCTACTGAAATTTGTTTTTAGGTACTTCAATTCCACAAGATAATGAAAACATAAAATGGCTCGTATGTTGTCGTTTTTTATGAATAAAATATAAAATAGCAGCCAACTGTTTTTTGTTTCTTCTTCAGGTTGTGCGCGAAGACGACAAAAAGCATTGGACTAACATCGCCTTTCGTTACAAGGTGAGGCCAACTGTAACTAATCCCTTTTCTTGTTAAGTGAATTTGCCGCAACTTAACTGTTTATCATAACTTAGAATGTGCAGGGCTCTGTTGAGGTGAGGGGTTGAAAGAATGAACTGCAAGGAGAAGGCAAGGCAGGTTCCATCTGTCAATCAATTACTGACCCTCCCTGGTTCGGGTGAACTCTGTGCTGAAGGCGTTGTATGACAATCGGACTGGGAGAAATTTTTTAAAGCAAATGTTTTCTGACCCATCTTGGGCAATTGGTCTGAAGCCAGTGCTTAGACCACTGCACCACTGGAGTGGCTTTCTTTTTGCAGATGGGAGGAGAAGGAAGGTACGAAACTTATGACTGTAATGCCACCTTGCATTGACACAGAAAGAAAAAGATTTCACAGACAGTTCGAAATCATGATGGTTGGTGGAATTTCGACCATCCTAACGGCCATGGGTGGCAGAAGTTAGGGGACATGGGATTCAGACCTTCTGGATCTCCCTACGAAATATCAGAAACATCTTTAAAATTTGTGGTTCAGATATCATGTGGCATGTTTTTTATTTATGAAAATTTCCTGAAAACATTCACCACATTTCACAGTTTTCTGGAAAACACTTCAAGTACAACTTTGAAAAATGATTTTGAACGAATAAGTTGAAGAGTTAACTCAACGTGGCGTTTTTCACTTTAAAGAAGATCGTTAAAGAATTCTCAAATAGCAATGGGCTGGATATATTGTTAGAACTGACTACCATTAAACAACTGAGATATTAGATTGGATTTCACCATAGGGCAGAAGAAGAATTTGACATTCATCCAGATGGCGGGAGGAAGGGCTGAAAATCTGGAGTCTCCCGCCTAAATCCGGAGAGTTGTCATGTCTGAACAAGGTTCCACTGTAAATCACTAGTTCCCCAAATCTGGAGTACAAGAAAAATGATGAAAAATCTCTTTCATTGGTGTATACAAATAAAGTAAACAAGCAAGCTTTCACCACCAAACGGGTGGCTTCGTCAGGCAGTATTACCATCTAAAGCAAACTTAGAGTTCTAAACAAACAAATTCAAAATATTAGATATTACGCAGAAGGGTGATAAATGCCACTAGCAGGTCATGTGCTGTTCGCAGTAATGCAATGCATTAAGAATGCAGCGCGCACAGAAGAGTGCGCCATTTATCACCCTTCTGCATAATATCTAATACCTAGTGTTTTTAATTTGTTTGATTAAAACTTTAAGTTTGCTTTAGTGGTAATACTGCCTGACGAAGCCACCCATTTGGTGGTGAAAGCTTGCTTGTTTATTGCTTGTATACACCGATAAAATTGATTTCTCATTGTTTTTCTTGTCATTTCCGGTGTATTAACTGCCGTTTATTAATATATCTGGCGTACTGTCTAAAGTTGGTTAGTGAAACCAGCAATGGATGGTTCTGGCACTGGAAGAAGAGGCACTGGATAGGACAAATAACTACCTGCTTATCATGATCCAGCAGCTGCATTTCCTAGCAATCTGAAAGATCATTTGGCTGAAGAAGGATTTGAACATGAACAAATCCACAAAGCTGACGAGGCTATTAATTCTTTACTGGCAACTCCTTCCTAATAAAACACAAGACTTTAAAACTGATAAAATTAAGACAGAGTACAGGAATCAAAAAGAATGCTGCACACTACTTTTTGCAGCAAATAAAACTGGAGGTCATAAATCAAAATTACTTCTTGCAGAAAAGAGCTGAAATCCAAATAGTTTTTAAAAATGTGAACAGAAAAGATATTGGTTCTTTGAAAACTTCATGCCAGCATTTACCAAACATGGTATTGGAAGTAAAAGCTGTACTTTTAATTGATCAGTGTGCAGCTCACCGAGAAAAATAAAATAAAAATAAACTTGCATCATCTGACTAAAAAAAAAAAAAAAAAATTAAAAAAAAATCTCCCAAAAAATACGACAAGCTTTATTTTCAACCCATGGATCAGAGTATAATTGAAACATTTAAAAAGAATGAGTTTAAAGATGTGATTACATAGCTCATAAAGCATGGGCAAAAGCAAAATCCTCATCCATAGCGAAATGTTGGTTGACAATTCTATATGAGAAGACAAATCTGACGAAGGTGATGCTGCTGATCCCATTCAACTCCAAGTCAAACCAGCCAAGGCCCTAGGAATGAATGAATACTAAAAAGAAATATCAAGAATGGGTTCTTACTGATGATGAGGAACCCATATTTGAAACCATTTCTGATAATATTATAGAAAAAGCAAGACAGGAAAAAGACACAAATGTTGAAAGTAGTGATGTACCAGAAATGTCCTTACCTGCAGTAGTAATCTATCAAAGATGCTGTTAAATGCCCACACAGCATAAGAATTTTTCAAGTTTTGTAAATGAGATGCATATACTGCATTTTTGTGCTTTAATTTCGAATGGCTGCCAAACCACAGAAGGAAACAAACAATAATCAACTTTGGATTGCTTTTTCACCAGAAAGTAGAAATTATGACATGCTAAATGCGCCTCTATTTTGAAACACTGCAGGAATGAATGAATTTCTTATACACTGACGGAAAAAATCCCAACACCACGAAAAAATAGTTGTAGAGGAATGAAATGGCGGCAATACATTTGTATAGCTAACATATTTAATCGATTAAGGTTTCAAGATCACAGCTTATTGTAAACGCGAGAAGAGCCATTTTAAATGTGAAATGCTGGTACATTAATAACCGGTGTAACAGCCAGAATGTTGAATGCAAGCACGCAAACGTTCATGCATCGTGTCGTACAGGTGCTGGATGTCAGTTTGTGGGATGGAGTACCATGCCTGTTGCACTTGGTCGGTCAATACAGGGACAGTTAATGCTGGTTGGGGGTAACGCTGGAGTTGTCGTCCAATGATGTCCCATACGTGCTCAATTGGTGAAAGATCTGGTGATCTAGCCGGCCATGGCAACACTTTGTAGAGCATGTTGGGTTACAACAGCGTTATGCAGGCGAGCATTATCCTGTTGGAAAACACCCCTGGAATGCTGTTCATGAATGGCAGCACAACAGGTTGAATCACCAGACCGACGTACAACTGTGCCGTCAGGGTGCATGGGATACCCACGAGAGTGCTCCTGCTGTCATAGGAAATTGCTCCCCAGACCATAACTCCAGGTGTAGGTCCAGTGTGTCTCGGCTGCAGACAAGTTGGTTGCAGGCGCTCACCTGGCCTCCTAACCAACACACGGCCATCACTGGCACCCAGGCAGAACCGGCTTTCATCAGAAAACACAACAGATCTCCACTCCGTCCTCCAATGAGCTCTAGCTTGACACGCAAACGGCAGTGGTTTGGAGTAAGTAGAATACACGCTACAGAGCGTCTGGCTCGGAGCTGTAATTCAAGTAACCAATTTGTAACAGTTCGTTGTGTCACTGTGGTGGCAACTGCAGCTCGAATTGCTGCAGACGCGGTACGATGCGCCACGGCCATACGCCATACATGGCGGTCTTCCCTCTCAGTAGTGCCACGTGGCCGGCCGGAACCCGGTCTTCTTGAGGCAGTACCTTCCCTTGACCACCGCTGCCAACAATCATGCACAGTGGCTACATTCCTGCCAAGTCATTCTGCAATATTGCGGAAAGAAAATCCACCTTCTCATAGCCCTATTACACGACCTCGTTCAAACTCCGTGAGCTGTTGATAATGGCTCCTTCATCTTCTTAAAGGCATTCTTGACTATCATCAACACATTACGTCGAATCTCAATGATAACTAACGCTCACGAACGTTACAGCGCATATTTACAGCAAACCTGCTTTGCATGTTCCGAGGGGCGCTACTAGCGCCACACGTATGCGCCGAGCGCAAAATTTGCATAGAAGTCATCTTACAGATGTACTCTCACTGCCTACCAACTGTCGTTTATCTAACACAAGCCCCTCTTGGTGTTGGGATTTTTTTTTCCGTCAGTGTATAAGAATTTTTGTGTGCAATAATATTGAAATTGTTTGTTTGAAAAGAAAAAAGCATTTTTTTTTTTTTTTTTGTACAGAAAAAGTTAGACCAACGTTTCAATTCTTTTTTTGGCAAAAATTTATTCGTTTTAATTGCGTTAAGATCATACAATTGAGATGTGATTACATACAGCCCCCCCCCCCAATGAAACAATGTTGACTTTGCAATAATTTAATTATGCAAATTTTTGACTTATGAAGACAAATTTATAAATAATAATTCTAAGATTCCAGTTTTATTATAATTCTTATTAATATACTCCATCTTAGGAAATTCCAAATTTTTTTTTTATTATTTTATATAGTTCTTTTGTTCTGTTATCACTGAATAGGCACTATATATCCGGAGGCTACTGTTTTTCAGCATCTGTCAGAGACACTGGTGAGACTTGTCAAGTGTGCGTGTGTGTGTGATTGGAGGTTTAACGACCACCGTGAGCAACTCAATGGGCTATAAGCAGTCGCCCGTCCCTAATTTAGGGTCACTGGTTCCAGGGAAGGGAGAGAGCCAGTGCCGTAAGACAAACACAACATCCATGCCTCACCGGGATTCGAACCCGGACCCCTTTCAGACGAATGATCAGAGGCCATCGCTTAGACCACTGCGCCACCGGGGCGGCGACTTGTCAAGTGATACACAATGCTTAAAACTGTCTAGTTTCAGTAACGCTCAAAAGATAACATTACCAGTACTTCACACAGAAAATCAATCCAGGATCTTTTATATATATACACACACCGAGCGATTACTGAATTATGACCACCAACGTAATACTTCATAGGTCCTCAGTACAGAAGCCATCTGAAGTGGCATCGATTCAATAAGATGCTGGAAGCAGTTGGGAGGTATGGCCAACCAAGCAGTGTGAATGCAGCCTTCAATGCAGGTATGGAGGTGGTTGGTGTATCCAGACACCTGATATGCCGTTCCATAGTGTTCTACAAGTGTTCTTGGATTGATATTTAGGAGTTCGGAGGCCAATTAATATGCTGGAAGTCTGAACTGTGTTCCTCAAACCATTCCTGCACAACATTGGGCATTGGCTCGGTGCATTACCCACCTTGGAAAACACTGTCGCCATTCGAAAAAAAGTCCAACATTACTGGGTGCACAAAGTTAGCAAGGAATTCACGATAGTGGACACCAGTCATACGTTGCTCCACATGCATCAGGGGTCCAAGTTTCTGCAAGGTAAACATGACCCACACCATACAACCACTTTCATGGACCTGCACTGTGGAGACCATGCAGGATGGATCAAATGACTCATTTTTGCACCAATAAATACACAACTATCTACGTGGTGGAGTAAAAAACATGAGTTGTCAGACCAGCACACTTTTTCCATTCATCCGACGTCCAACTTGCATGACTTTTGCGTTGATGAACCCTGGTTAGGAGAGGATGTCGTCGTGGTCGCCCGCTGTTACAGCCTATACATGTGAGCGTGTGACACATGGTAATGACGGATACTGTTCCAGGTGATCCTCTGTTGTATGGGATAGTCAACTGTTGAACAGTGCTGTATCCGTTGGCCTGAATGAGTCGTTGCGAGCACTGGGTCCAACGACAGTGCTCGCCTCTCACATCTACCTTTGGCTGTCCTGTGCAGTTTTGCCTCTGTGTCATTGTTTGACCAGTTTCACCCCAGTCTTGCAGATAAATTTTAACTATGATGGCTCGCGAACAATCTACCAGTTCAGCCGTTTGGGAAATCGAGACAACCGCTCTCTGAGCTCCGTGGGTCAACAGAAGGATTTATCGGATTTCAGAAATATTCCCTTTCTCAAAGTCCAATAAATCCTTCCGTTTACAGATCAAGCTCCAAATTTTACTATCTACTGCTCCACTCACACCTTATACACTGAATGGCCACTTTATTATGACCACCTGACAGTTTTAAGCAAATCAGCTATGGCTGCACACTGTTGCCACCAGAGGGTGAGGCTAGTATAAAAAGGGAAAGCTAAGTGCTTGCGACAGTAATAGAAGTGATTTTTGGGTGACGAGATGGGTAAAAAATGCGATTTGACAAACTTTATGTGGGATGATTGTAGGAGCTCGAAGCCGTGGAGCGAGTATCACCGAAACCGCATTCGTGAAATGTTCCAGAGCAGCTGTTGTTAAAGTGTTTAAAGACTGGACTGTCAGTTAAACATCTGGGTCTTTACGTGCAACGTGTGGTCGTCATCGACTAGTGACTGCTCGGGCAGAACGGAGTGTCCAGACTGGTAACAGACAACAGAAGGGCAACAGTGCAGCAAATTACAGACCATCTTAATCAAGGATCCCCTCAAATGATCTCTGCATGCACTGTTCGCCGTACACTGCATCGGATGGGATATGGCAGCCAAAGGCCTGTTCGAACACCTTTGCTGTCTGCAGTTAACAAGAGAAAACGTCTCCAGTTCGCACAAGGATTGGACAGTCGATAATTGGAAACAAATTATGCGGTCCGATGAATCATGTTTTCAAGTTGCACCATGCCGATGGCCGAGTGAGAATTTGGCGGAAACAGCACGAAAGCACGGACCCCAAATGCATTGCTACAACCCTTCAAGCTGGTGGAGGCAGCGTTATGGTTCGGGGAATGTTTTCCTGGCATGCTTTGGGCCCTTTAATTTGTGTTGATCAACGTCTGATGGGCACATCATATTTAAACGTTGTTGCGGACCAAGTGCATCCTGTCATGTGGATGGTTTATCCCAATGGTGATGGCTACTTTCAACAAGATAATGCGTCCTGCCATAGTGCTTGTATTGTACAGGATCGGTTTCAGGAACATGCCGGTGAGTTTACTTTGCTTAGGTGGCCCCCACAATCTCCAGATCTCAACCCCATTGAGAATTTGTGGGATGAAGTTGAAGGAGCCATCAGACAGCAGGATCCACAATCCTGCAATCTCACACTCCTGGAAAGTGCTATTCATCACGCATGGTCTCAGATCCCACAAAGCACCTATCAACATCTCGTGGAGTCCATGCCACGAAAAATCGACGCAGTATTAAAGGCAAAAGGTGGCCTAACGAAGTACTGAGGGGGTGGTCATAATAAAGTGGCCACTCAGTGTATATTTATACTACGAAATCACAATATCAGATAGGTGGTAGTGGCCATAATAACAATAATACATTGCAATTTCGGGTCTATAACATAAGAAACACAGCTAATCCACTGAAAATTTGCAGAAAAAGGATATGATACAACACACATGATTAATACAGGTCGGGATTCCGGAAAAGGGTGGACATAATCCCACAGAAGAGCAAACATGGCAGCTCCAACAGCTATAGCTGAGATTGCAAGTCTCCCATCCATTAAGTAGTGGCTCTCCAAGTATTTGAACTTCTCAGTGAAAACCTGTGATCAATGAAACTATGAAATTACTCAAGATACAATGACAACAGAAAGCTAATTTCTTAGGAACCATAAATATTGACAACCAGATGCAATTTTTTTTATGAATACTTCATTTGAATATTAGATATTACGAATATATCGGTATTAGATATTTTAGATATTATGAATTATATCTGACACACAAAAATCACTATACATCTTTTCAAATATTCACACAAAGTAAATCCATGGTTCGTACTCTTCAAAGCAAAATAAATTAAAGTACTTTTCAAGGACTTTTAAACCCGAATTATCATATGTGTGTACTGTCCGTCAGTCCATAGGTAGGTATTTTAGTAAGTTCAGAACATTTAATCTTAGCTGGGGCTGGCACACCTTCAATGACCTGCCATTACCCCTTGCCCACAGTTCTTTTATTTTATTAACTTTGAATTGCCCCTCTGTTTTGGTAATTTTCGAAATCATTTTATCTTGCGAAATATTTTGAAAGGGTACACTATTTTCATATTCATTTGCTGGTATAACAAGTTCGTTTAAACCTCTTATTTTTGATGCATGACTTTGATGCAGTAAGGAGAAAGAAAGGGTCCATGCATGAAGCACGAGCAATCCTGGAAGTTTTACCCTCCGGAAAGAATGCGTCCCTAACCCTAGTAAACAGAAGCCCATCACAATTTGTGAATGCATCATTCCACTTATTTCACTCCCATGGCTGACGCTTTACCCTGTAGTGATATTTTTGCCAAGGTACCAGCTGTCCACACACTCCCCTGGGTTGAATGCAAGTTCTGCACTATTTCATCAGCTTGGTGTTTTTATTGGAACTACATAGAAATCTCTTATACAACTTTTTAGCACAAACAATTATTTTACACATGCTCTTTCATATCATTACTGAACAAACAAAACAATTTTTTTCAAGTACTATTATTTATGGAGTCAAACTTTTTCAAGTACTTTCAAGGACTTGAAAATAAACTTTTTTCATTCAAGGACTTTTCAAGGTTTTCAAGGAGCATATGAACCATGAAATCATAATTAAATTATTAATCTAAAAAGAAATAATTTAATTATGTGTAAAAAAAGGCCCACAATTTTGGCAGAACTTCAGCTTTGCACACAACTAATCAAAAAATAGCTGCATTATTCAACACTGAAAAGTAAGTACATTTAGTAAATCCCTCCCTGATAAACTGGATAGCAGACCACCACATAAAGAGCACATGCAAGGTATTTTGAAACTGCTTTGAGGAATAAGAATCTTGCAATGTTTCTTAATTCAAGTAGTGACTGAATAGTTTATGTATCTATGCATAGGTAACCTGACTGCTGGGTACTTGAACATGCAAACTACTGCTAGTGTGACAATGCAATTGTATCAATCTTTGGGCTTTCTGAAGTTACCTTACATGCACGTGATACGCAGATCTTAATGAAATCTGACCACTGCAAACACACTGGTATCCAAAATTAATGTGCCAAACACAAAATCATGAATGACGCAAAATCCACACGACAGAGTTAAAATTGATATGGACCAGAGTTTAAGCTATGGTCGCTATTTTAGTGAAATGCAATGAGTTAATCCAAAATGCGAGAGAAAAATCAGTGCCCATAGCAAAATGGTGCCAACTATTTAAATATCAACCCATCAGCAGATTCTGCTTTGGCTTTTCTATTCCTATGAAAACTTAAGTTTCAGGAATTCTGGCAGTGATTCACACTCCACTGTTATTTTTTTTAATCCTTAAGGTATGTTCCTACAGCACCTGTTTGCTCAATACCTCCTCCCCCCTCCTCCATACACTCTAGTGCACAGAAAAAAGGGTGGAGTAAGATTACAGAGGTTACAGGGATTATAGACCTCTTCTCCTTTTCAAAGTTCAGGTTTAAACCAGAGTCAACTGTGATGTCTACGGCATTCTCCCAAGGCCATCACCATTAGTTTCCCACTGCTGTCCAATTCCAAAGCATTGTTGGTGTGAACAATTCAGTTGATGTTATGACTTTCCGAGCGACAAAAACAGCTAACTTTCTTCAGTATTTTGCAACAACTTCTTCCCCATTTCAGCATGTTTTGAGCCAGCTTAAACTCTGGTATGGACATACATATATTGAGAACTCAGCAATACACAACACACACACAAAAAAAAATTCCACCACAGCATGAGGAGGAAGCATATGCATAACAGCCCAAAAGTGATGCAGGAAGTAGCATGGATTTCAAGGAGCAAATATGGAGTGTGATCACTCCAACAGCTTGCACAAGCCTTTATGCTGTTTACCAGGGTGTGAATGAGAGTTTGGAGCAATGAATGCCACTCCTCCACCAAGGCACATTGGAATCTTGGGAGGGTTCTAGGAGGGGAACTGCCAGCTTACAATTACTCTTCCCAGACATGCTCTATCAGGTTCAGGTCTAGAGATCTTGCAGCCCATTCCATCCTGTGAATATTGTCACTCTCCTGGTATTCATTGACTAGCTGAGCCCTATGGGGGCGGGTGTTATCGTCCATACAAAGGAACTGGGGGCCAACAGCTTCCCTGAAAAGCTGTACACAAAGCTCTAGGACGTCATCCCTGATGCATGCAGCAGACTGGGTACTTTCTGGAAACACGTGCAGCTGCATGCCTCCATCCAACATGATGTCAGCCCAAACCAGGAGTCTACCACCACCGTAGTAGTAAATTTCCCTAATGTCAGAGGGAAGATTTTGGCTTTCCGCTTCTCCTTAAATGTACACGTCAAGAATCTGTGATTAGGCTGTACCACGACTCATCACTGAAGAAAACACAGGCCCACTGATCAGGGGTCAAGGGGTGAGATGTTGATGGGCCCAATCCTTCTGTGTGATGCAGTTGGCGGGATACAGACCATTGGCCTTCTTACATACACATCTCCCTCGTGGAGTCTTCTTTAAACTGTTTGCTTCGATATTGCAGTTCCCGTAGCAGAGGAGAGCTGCCTGGTGGTGGACTACCTATGGTGGCGAGCTGTTAAAGACAAATACAGATCATCTTGACTTGTTGTGGCTTGTTGGAATCCTTGTCCTGGCCCCTCTGATTACTGTTCCAGTTTCTTGGAGCTGTCTCCAGAGATTGAAACCACTTGCATTGACACATTGTCATCTGGCTACCTCAGCTTGCAATTGCCCTTCTTCAAATCTACTGATCACTCTCTTCCGTAAAGCTTCCTAAGCAATGGTGCAGAGCCATTCTTCCACTAACAGTCCAAATTGTCATCTGGCTACCTCAGCTTGCAATCGCCCTTCTTCAAATCTACTGATCACTCTCTTCCGTAAAGCCTCCTAAGCAATGGTGCAGAGCCATTCTTCCACTAACAGTCTAACTCAAGCTTCAATTGTTGCACACCACTCAGAACAATGTTTATGAAGGTAGCATGCCTGCCAGCTCAATGACATATGGTCATCATTTGCATGTGTTCATAGCAGCTAGCACAATGTTGCTTGGGTACATCGACTAAGCATTTCTCTTTGCTTGCACATGTCTCTGTCAATTTTACAATCAGTTTTCTCATTTTGGACATATTCTTAAATTTGTATTTGCCACGTTAATTCTGGATATCAGTGTACTAATTTCTATGGGACAAGGGGTGCATATGTCATGGAAAATTCCAGATTAGGTTCTTGAGAATGAATTTTTTGGTGGCCTATTATCCAAACATATATTGAAAGTCAGTTTTCCCCAACTTCATCAAAACACTAATATTAAAACATTTCAGTTCAACTAGCATTTTGCAGAACAAATGAATTTATGAGAAAGCACACACATACTACTGTAATTGCAAAATCTAAAATTAAAAAAAAAATGACCAGGGTTATAATCTATCTATCTTATGCTACTTTTTAGTCTACTATCAAAAGTACTATAATAAATCTAAAATTTTCACTTTTCTGATCTATGCAGAAGAAACAGTGATCTTGTCACTTGTATAAGTACAAGTCTGATGCCCCTTCATAGCTATGGCAATTCTAATCCAGCAGTCATCAGCTACAGATATCACAGAAATAAAGGAATTAATAATTTCAAATACATACAGGGGGTGGACAACAAAACTGAAACATATGGGTTTAGGACACAACAATTTATTAGTACAGTGTAAGGTCTCCTTTGCAGGCCAATACAGCTGCAATTTATCGTGGAAAGGACCAACACAAGTCCTGTACAGTGGCCAGAGGGATTTGAAACTATTCCTCTTGCAGAAAAGTGGCTAGTTCATGGCGTAATGCTGGTGCAGGAGAACGTTTCCTGACTCGCTCCTCCAGAACACCCCAGAGTGGCTCAATAATGTTCAAGTCGGGTGACTGTGCAGGCCATGACAGATGTTCAACCTAACTTTCATGCTCAGTAAACCACTCTTCCACCAGTCTGGCTCTTTGTACCAGTGCATTATCATCCTGATACACGGCACCACCATCAGGGTACAATGTTTGAACCATTGGGTGCACCTGGTCCTTCAGAACTGTCCGATGCCGCCCCGGTGGCGCAGTGGTCTAAGGCGTTGGCCTCTGATCATTCGTCCGTAAGGGGTCCGGGGTTCGAATCCCGGTCAGGCATGGATGTTGTGTTTGTCTTAAGGCACTGGCTCTCTCCCTTCCCTGGAACCAGTGACCCTAAATTAGGGACGGGCGACTGCTTATAGCCCATTGAGTTGCTCACGGCGGTCGTTAAACCTCCAATCAAAAAAAAAAAAAAAAAAAAAAAAAAGAACTGTCCGATAGCCCTTACAGTGATGCGCCCTCAAGAACAATCAACGGGCCAACAGACAGGCATGATATTGTGGCCCAAATCATCATCACCGATCCACCTCCATGCTTTACTGTGGGCAATAAACAGTCCAGGTGGTAAGCCTGTGAGGGATGTCTCCCCATGTAAACTTTCCCAGTTGTGGGAAAGACAGTGAAGGACGATTCATCGGAGAACAATACACATTTCACTTTGTCCAACGACGTTCATGATTTGTACTGCTGGCACGTGCAACCGATGTTTGGCATTCACATTGGTGATCCAGGGTTTGGCGATAGCAATACGACCATGAATGTTACCCAGTAAAGCTCCCAACGAACAGTTTTGATGGAAACAGGTGAGTCGTGGAACGTATTCAACTCTGCGGTGAGTTGGGCAGCTGTGGTTTTATGTTTTTTGGCTACCATCCATGTTAGTACCTGGACGTCCCTGTCAGACAGCTTCCTCTTACCTCAACAGTTACTCCTATTGGATGTGGTTCTTCCTTCTCGCTGGTATCCTGATATGACCCTGGATAATGTGGCTCATGATACAAATGGCATATAACAATCACAATTTCAATCACTAAAAAAATCAGCCACATAAAACAGAAAAAATGACTAATTTAGTCTTATACATACATATATATATATATCTAGATATAAAGCTTGAAATCTAACCATTTCTAAAAAGATATATCATTTATCAGAAAATGAAAAAGAAACTACCTTCTTTACACCATCATCAAGAGCATTTTTCACAGCAGAACCATCCCACTTATCCACTTTTACTGGCTTATTATCACCACCAGACCCCTAAAAAAATGGGAATAAATAAATTGTAAATGATGATCTAATTTTTTTTAATAAATTACTGTGTATAGTTAACTCACTGAAGGAATATGCAAGGCTTTCTGAGGAATGATGAAACAATTATTTTAACTGCAATAGCATAACAGAAGTAGTAAGGATTTCTATCAGAATAGAAGGAGTAATACAACCACTCATAAATTTCTGACAGTTTAAGCACTGCAGCTGCCTAAGGTGCTGCAAAGCTAAGGAATAGAACACGACAAAGTTTGATTTGTTCAATTATCTTGTTGACCAATACATTTTTTTTACAAAATACACATAAAAATAAGGGGTAGCACTTTCGTTTTTGTTTTTGATGACCCATATATGTTTTGATGTTTGCATTCCTGCACTTGTCAATTTCATCTGCACAGGGCTCATAGAAATTTAAAAAATATAAATTCCAGGGACGTTTCCATGAGTTCATCAAAAAAATCAAGGAGCTTAAATGTTTGCTAGAATCATGGTGCTTTGTTTTATATTTTACAAATTGGGGTGGTATTTACTATGCATTTAAAATTCTTATGAAGTACCATCAGTCCTCTTGTTACAAAGTGTCTTCAGTATGTGCTACATCTTCAATATGGTGGCAAGATTTCTTCAAATAAAAATTGTTCTGCATAAAACATACAAAATAATTTGGAACTTAGAACAATGATATCAAAACACTATTTTGGCATGACACTGAAGATTCTCAATTCCATAGTCTTCCATTCCCATGCACAATAAGCAGCAGGGAGGCCAGATATTAATCTCGTTCAGCGAGGAAGGCATGTGCTAGAAGGAACAGTCACCTTGAACTCGCGAGAAGGTTCCCACACATTATTGTGACTCCATCTGCACACAACTACTATACAGCAAACCAAAGTAGCTAGAAACATGGGACTCAAACATCTTGCACTGCGGCATCACACACGATGAAAGAGATATGTCTCCACACTCCATGGAAGTGATATCACCATGAGCAGATGCCACAGGGAGCTACAATAAAGTGCCACAATTAATCCAAACATATTGATCCACTTTTCATTTCACTGCAGGGTCATTCCATGGGAAAACACCCAATGCAGAATTAAATTGTTACTTGACATTTTGTAACATTTTTTATATTTTGCATACAATATTCCCAATATTACACTTCAAAAATACCAATTTTTTTTTTTTTTTACAAGTCTTAGTTTTTTCTGGCAGCCATTTTTGTTTGGCTCAAGATGGCGTTTTTGATCAAAATTGCAGTTTACGTAAAATCTAATAACTGCTTTACTACTAGAGCTATCATGTTCAAATAAAGATAATTCTTTTCTACATGAAATGTTCTACATTTTTGACTAACAATGTTTTAGCTATCTCTTGTGCAAATACACGCAATGGCCCTTACAAATGTTTAATAATTTCGCTCAAATTTCTGATTTCATGCATAATTTTTTTTAAGAATGGTAAAAGTCTCATACTTCAGACTTGTATGTTTAAATGTATCTAGTTGGACTATTAATTCACAAAGTTTAAAACCTGAGACTCTCGTTAATTTTCTTCTACGGACATCCAAATATAGCCCGAACCTTAAAATGGTCACTTTTTTTAGGTGTAATATCTCAAAAGGGGCAGCTCCTAAAATTCTGATATTTTTACACAGCAATGTGACAGGGATAAACCTGCAGAAAAAATCTAAACTTGTAGACATAAGTAGTTTTAAGGCTGTGGTACTCAAAATAATAGAAAAATACGACCATTTTTATTTGTGAACTTGTGAGCCAGGGTTGCTTTTAAATCATCTTAAATATGTACAAGAAAAATTATAAATAATACGGTAACATTTAACTATTCATTGAAATAAGGAAATATTAAAGAAACACAATAAGACAATCAGCAAAATAAATTTACCTGATTATGAGTGTAAGGTTTACAAACGTCCATTTTACATATGTGTTATATAGAAACAATAACATCAACATAAATTTTACAATAACTAAGAAAATATTAAAGTTAAAAAAAATTCTATTGATGCTTTAGTTATACTGAAATAAATAAATGCATTGTTTGAGAAATGTTATTACATATTATTTATATTATATTATTATTTATGGGATGTAAGGTCAGGTGATGCGCAATATACTACAGCCTCTCCTTGACAAATGTCAACCCCGCCTTCTCGTGGTGCATCCTGTTCCCACTAAAGGGGCTCTGGCGACCGCCAAATAGCGGTATAACTATACCATCGGGATTAGAGGAAATGCTATCCCACACTCACCAACCCGCTTGGCCAGCGTTGCGAGTTATGGCCAAACCCCTCCAAAATGACTCCACAACTTAAATCTTGGCCCTCAGTCTCCCGCAGCTGGAATATACCTGGCCAAGGCAGCGGCCAATGCGACATGAAGGCAGAGGATGCTAAGAATCACCGGAGGACCGGACTACGCTGCCATCTGATGCTGACCTTGGCTACGTATAACGGACACTCCCTATTTTCTGATTCAAGGCTCCTTGAATTGGAAGAAGAACTACAAAAGATCAAGTGGGACATTGTCGGGCTAAGTGAGGTAAGGAGAAAAGGAGATCTCATTGAACAGAAAAGTGGACATCTCTTCTATTATCATGAGACAAATACTGGCAGAACTAGTGGTGTTGGATTTATAATAAACAAGAAACTGAAGGATAAAGTTGTAGAAGTTGAAAGTTCCTCTGACAGAGCTGCACGACTCGTTATCCAACTCTCGAGAAGATACCAGGCTCAGATTATTCAAGCTTATGCACCCACTACAAGTCATCCTGAAGAAGAGATTGAAGAATTTTAAGAGGAAATTCGTCATCTAAATAATAAAGGCAAGCAGCATTTGAAGATCATTATGGGAGATTTCAATGCGAAAATAGGGCAACAACAACAGAATGAAACCTCAGTAGGTAAATCCAGTCAGGGCAACAGAAACCAGCATGGAAATACTCTCGTAGAGTTTGCACAGGCAGAAGGGTTTTTCATCATGAACTGCTTTTTCAAGAAAACGCCACAAAGGAAATGGACATGGAGGCATCCCAAAGGGTTCACAAGTGAAATTGATTTTATTATGAATAACAAGAAATTTGTCATGGAAGATTGCAGTGTGCTGAACAAATTCAACACAGGTAGTGATCATAGAATGATAAGGTGTAAGATGAACCTCAAAGCTAAACTCGAGCGTGGCAAGCTCATAAAACAAACAAAGTGTATTGACACGACCAACCTTAAAAACATCATAATACAGTAAAACCTGCCTAAAGTGACCACCTCTGGGACTGAACTATGCTGGTCACTATAGACAGGTGGTCACTATACACAACAAACTTTTGTATAGGCATGATTAAGTCCCTACCAATTCTTGATTTTTGAACATATGAATAATAGTCAAAAGATATGCATTAAAAAATCAATGAAATAAAAAAAAACCTTTTTAGAGATGGTTTTTTATAAAGCTTTTATAATGTACATATGTACATGTACTGAGCAAAAAAAAAATGTTCTTAAAAGGCCAAAGCTTCTGCCTAGCACTTAAAAAAAAAAAAAAAAGAAAAGAAAAAAAAGATTGACATATATTACATACAGTAAAATGTTAACTTCGTGTTAACAAACTCTGGGTTAAGTGTGTTTTTACAGTACAGTAATTGAAAATTGATCATAGTTGAACATACCATTTTACTTGGTTTGCTTTTCTTTAGAAGAAAAAAAAATCTCAAGTTTTCCTCGTTTCAGATTTGCTTTCTTCTTCATGATTGAACTTTCAGCAAGTTTTTCAATTTGCATTAAATGATCTAGCATAGTAGGACAATTGGCTAATGCATGTGACTTCATTTTTTTGCACATTGTTAAAATATCATTGTTTGAGGGCACATCAGTTTCCACCTCTGTTTCACATTCTTCTTCATTGTCAGAAATTTCTTCAGTTATGGTTTCATAAATTTCTTGTTTTGAACTTCATTTACAATTTCGTTTTTCAGAGTTTCTCAATCAGATAAACTATGGAGCTCGACATTTTCGTCATCATTCAAAAATTCCTCTGCAGGAAGCATCCCATTACCTGTAGGCAATTGATCAACGAGCTCTTGCAGCATAGAAATGTCCTCCACAAGTAGTGTAGCAGTAGGTGAAGTTAAAGCATTTAAAAATTCAGCATTTGCAAAACATTTTGTAATTAAGGTCACAGACACTTGTTCCCACAAGTTTTTGATCCACATTATGACATCAAGAACAATGATGAAGTTGGCAATCTCATTAGCCAAATCTGCTTGCTCCAACCTTGATATCACTGCTTGCAACAGGGCTTTTTTGTACATCAGTTTAAAGGATTAGATTATGCTTTGGTCAAGTGGCTGGAGATATAAAATTGTGTTTGCAGGAAGAAGTTTTATAGTTACATTTGAAAATGATAAATCAGGAGGATGTGCTGGGCAGTTATCTATTATAAAGAGAATGCTTCGTTTCTGGCATTCCATTCGTCTGTTCACAGTAGCTACCGATTCTTTAAAGATATCACCAGTCATCCAAGCTTTCTGATTTGCAAGCCGAAGTACAGGTAAATTATCAGGGTTTACATTTTTAAAACATCATGTTTTTTTTTTTTTTTTTTTTTTTTGCCAGTAACAAGAGGCTTTAACTTTTCTCCAGTAGCACTGCAAGCAAACAAGATAGTAAGTCTTTCCTTGGAAATCTTTCACAATGCAGCCCACGAACGGTTCAATTTGGTCATGTGCAAGCAAAGGAAACGCATGCACACATGCGATTTGCTTTCTGGTTAACCATGAGTTGATGAGGTACTAAAACTCCTCTCTTGTGAAACTTCCCAGTTGATGCAGGTATGTATAATACTCGGTGGGTAGTCCCCAGTTGTTCGGCTAACTCCCACATGTTTGGTCACACGTGGGTTAGTCTCCACTAAAGTCTTCAGCATGTCCATATAAACTGTTGTGGATCTTCTGGCTTTGGGATGGTCTAACAAGTCAAAATTTCCCTCTCAAAGTCATTCAAACCAATGGCAGCACTGACAATGTGGTATGGCATTGGGGTCACATTGGTAATGTTCTTTACCTCACTTGCAGGAATGTTATCATGACGAAACTCATACAGCATGAAATGGCGGATGTGCTCCATGTCCACACCCATGTTGGCTAGCATTTACTCTTTGCCTTTTGACAACTAACTGTCATTGATTCTTAAGCCACCTACCTGCTGATGTCATGCTAGTGTGCTGCACAATCTCAGTGGGCAATGTGTGCCGTGGCCGGGGTTTCAACTTCGGGTACTTTGTCATCGTACATTACTTTCTTTCCAATCCAATAGGACATATTTAGGGCATCAAATACATAAAATAGAGGGGGGAAAATCGAGGCATGAGGAAGAATTAACCTGTTAGCTATTACTACAATTTAAGCCCATGTCTAAGTTTTGATACACATGTGTGGCTGCATAACTAGCGCTTTAGAATCTAGCCTTTTTACTGGGCTACCTGCCTAGCTATATTTCCTTTAATGGACATTTTCACAGTGCACATAATAGTAAAAGTGGAAAACTTATTCCCACATACACCATCAATACTGATGAAAACTGGCAGAAATCTGCATCAAATATGATTTATTAGTAAGTACTCATTTTTGTTTACCATTTATGTACAATTTTCTACTGTTTATCATGTTATGTTACATTACTGCCTACCACACTACTAAAGATGTTTAATAAGTATAATAATGTTAAACAAACATTTTTTTTTCCCTTGATTGGGGAAGGGGCCATTAAAAGTATCACCCAGCTAAAATTTCCTGCCACCCAGCTGAAAAAAGTAAAAATATCTAGGGAGAACACTAATTTCATTTAAACACAACATTACAATATCTATATTATTCTAACAAATACTCTACATGAAATGTAACAGCTCAGCTAGTTTTTTTGCCTCATGATGGTGGGTAAATGCAGGTATAATGTAAAAACAAAAAAGGAACTGCTTGATGCACTGAGATTCAGAAAACCATCTAACTTGGCTAGTCATGATGTGCTCTGTAAAAATAGTGGCCAGTTGCTAGGTTTTGCCCAGCAATGCATGCAAGCAACATTTTGCCAGTTGTAGGGAGGTACAGCCATAGATAGGTGTTGCACATGATACCTGATAGTTGTATAAATGTAAATAAACTGGATGATTCCTGCTGAGCATGCCATGGACAGCTCAAAACCTGATAAATCATGGCACCTCTAATTATTTATCTTACAGTAAGGAATTTAAATTACAGGTTTTATAGAGGTAATTTGTTGGTCAAATTTTCAATCTAGAATTTAGTTCATCAGAGAAGTGAAACACAGTCCTGATGATGAACTAGGATTAATATTTAAAAAATCTGACCACCACACACATTAATACAAATTACTTCTGTAAAACCTGTAATTACAATTTCTCCACTGTGAAATATTATTTCCACCACATGAAATTTCTGTTTTAAGTAACAAAATGAGATTCACAAATAAGACAATTATGCTACAGTTGTCTCTTGAGAGAAATATAAGTACAATGTGCACTTTTTTTAGCCTCTGTTTCCCCATTTTAAACTTGATTAGCAACATGGACATTTAAGAGCTGTACGGATATTTATCGGTTTCTAATTTAAGGCCATTGGTTCTGGGGAATAATGAAAGAACTAATGCTATGAAGGTTGAACACAATATCTGTTTCTTTTTTTTTTTTTTTTTTTTGATTGGAGGTTTAACGACCACCGTGAGCAACTCAATGGGCTATAAGCAGTCGCCCGTCCCTAATTTAGGGTCACTGGTTCCAGGGAAGGGAGAGAGCCAGTGCCGTAAGACAAACACAACATCCATGCCTGACCGGGATTCGAACCCGGACCCCTTACGGACGAATGATCAGAGGCCAGTGCCTTAGACCACTGCGCCACCGGGGCTGCAATATCTGTTTCATTCAGGATTCAAACATCAGTGCAACTATAAAAGAAACCAGGAGGCCACACCCTAGACTACTCAAATACTAGGTTTAATATCAGGTGTGATGGAAATGAAAATGTTCCTAAATAAAAATATGTATTAGCAAACTGACCTCTGGCTAAAGTAAATGATAAAATGAATAGCAAAACATAAATTTTCAGTTGTTTTTATAGGATTTCATTGAAGTCAAGCTAACTTGCACCTGAATGGTAATATTTTAGTTGAACACACTTGATTTAGAAAAAAATTCACTGGTAAATTTCTTTACTTTTTGGTGATTTTAGGTATTTCGTGTGTTTGTGACATTAGAAAATTAATTTTGCAGCAACTGGGAAAAAGTTCTATTTTGCACTACACTCATTCCCTATACTGAGATGCTATAGCATTTCTCCTCAAAGCCATATAACTGTTTTCTGGCACAGGCTAGTGGATATTCTGCTGTTCATCAGCACTCCCAATAGTGAATTTAAATGAAGCATTAGTGGTACGCTGCCAAACAAGAGATATGAGACTGACTTCAAAGTGCCACCACAACAGCAGAGAGGAGTACACAGAATTTTCTAGCTCCTAGGAAGCAGAGTATGTGGCCTTGTGAAAGTGCTGCGGCATTATAATATCGAAAATGGATGTCAATGCAAAATAAAACTATTTTTGGATAACTGTAAAATTAGTTCACCCCAGTCATTAAAACAGGAAATACTTAAAATTACCAACAAGAATGAAATTGATGGGCAAATTTCTTAGACCAAGGGAATCCAACTTCTAAAATATTATCATCATTCATTTATAAGTAAACTTCACCTCTATGAAAATCAATAAAAATAATCAAAATTTTGCATTTTGATATAATTTTTTTTATTGGAGGTTTAACGACCACCGTGAGCAACTCAATGGGCTATAAGCAGTCTCCCGTCCCTAATTTAGGGTCACTGGTTCCAGGGAAGGGAGAGAGCCAGTGCTGTAAGACAAACACAACATCCATGCCTCACCGGGATTCGAACCCGGACCCCTTTCGGACGAATGATCAGAGGCCATCGCTTAGACCACTGATCCCTAACAATTTCGTTTAGCAACACTGCCTTCTGCTCTGTTGATCAAGCTTGATATTGAATGTCACCTAGCGTTCGCCTGTCCCTAATTTAAAGCCACTGGTTCTAGGGAAGGGAGAAAGCCAGTGCTGTAAGATAAACACAACATCCATGACTCACTGGGATTCGAACCTGGACCTATCTCGGCCGAATGATCTGAAGCCACTGCTTAGACCACTGCGCCACAGGGGCAGCCCCTAGCTTTTCATACAGAAGTGTTGAATTTTGAATCCTGGCTGAGACAACTCCTATTAATCCAGATGCACAACTTGGTTGTCAGGCTTGAAAAACAAAAATGCAGCAGAAAAAGGGGTATGATTATCTTCCACAACAAACCTGCGATTTATTCCTCGAGAAAACACTGATTACAATATTCTGAACACACATAAACCGTAGCATGCATATATAACTGAAACACACCTATACAAATATTCTGAACACTGCATCACATAAATATTGATTTTCAGTTGTGGTATTTCGTGTTCAGTGCCCGACCTAGATCTCCAAATACAAGCTTCCTAATGTACCCACTGACTAGCAACGAAAAAATATTACATTATTCAAAAAGTAAATCCTGCAATCCTTGTATGGGTACTGATAATTTATACATAAATGCACCTTATTCCAAAACATATGTGTACATCTTCGAGTTGGACAGAGCACAAATACTGCAAAACTAACAGTGGAATGCATTTCACTTTTATCCAGAAGCAATGCAATGAAAGCAAAGTATATGGCAAAAAGTAAAATAAAAGTAAAATTTATATATACAATTATGTTTTAAAACTACCTTAGCCGAATTAGTATCGCTATCAACACGTTTGGTAGCCATGACACTTGATTCTAGTTCAGAACGTTGTCAAACAGAGTAGCAGACTGTTGCTGTCGTTGCTGTGTTGTCAGATTATTACCGGTTGAGAACGATTTCTTCTTCCGGTTCGGTTTTGGCTGTACAAACGAAAACACAAACTCAGCTTTTTCTTTTTTTTTTTTTTTTTTTTTTGAATTTAACTACGACCGTGAGCAATTCAATGGGCTAAGCAGTCTTCCATCCCTAATTTTGGGCTACTGGTTCCGGAGAAGGAAAGAACCCAGTTATAGCGTCTAAAAGGGGAAGTGTGCCGTGCGAACTCAAAATCTGCGTTCGAAATATGTCCCACGCCGCATCGCGGCGCTGCAGACGGCGTCTGTGTCAAAGATTGTGTGTACTGTTGTGCAATGTGAACCAAACAACAGGGGTTGGATTAGGATATGTACGATTTTCTTAAGTGTGATTATGGAAACACATTTTATGGTTCAGTGAAATGTCTACGTCTGGCGCAGAGTGCAGCGTCGGCAAATGTAATTGAAAGTATAATTATGCGTGATTTAAATTGATATGCTACCTCCTCGAAGAATGCCTACCAAAAGGCTAACAAATGGCTTGTATGTGCCAAGTAAAGAAGTGCTGTTTGGAAAATTTAAATGTATGTCACTTAGTAGCGGCTAGTGGTAAGCTGAGTCGAATCTGACGAAAAAGACAGGCTACGGTGCGAAATAGTCACGTGCACAACTTAGTGCTGTCGCCAAGTCAATCGGTTGAACAGCCATTGCGTTTCATTGTTGGTTCACATTTGTTTGTATTGAGTGAGTGTTCCGTTTATTGCCATTTGGATACACGTATAGTTTTGTAAGGTAGGTATTATTATATTTCTAAGGTAAGGTTAATTCTTAGTAAACGTTTTATTTAGTTTTAGTAATAATTATAGGTTTAATGAGTAGATCTTAGTTTCACACGTGTTGAAATCTGTTCATGTCTCGTGAATAGTGAAGTATAAAGAAGTGAGTTATTCTGTAGTGTTGAATTCTTATTTCAAATAGAATAATTAATATATTTTTGCCAATGCCGATTCACATAGAGCTTGAATATTACCAGAAATCAGGGCAACTTTTCAGGAAATTAGCCTTCGTAATTTGTATAACATTTGCATCTCCAACAATCGTTAGCCCTTTCTTTACGAAATTAATGCTTGAACTGTTGTTGCATTGTAATGTGTCTCTGAATTAAAGAGTACATTTTTTTAATTTCGTAACTTAATGCAACTGTGATATAGCATTTGTCTGATTGAATTTACTAAAGCTGTCTGAACAGTGTGGACAGATTATGTTGAAAAACTTGCATGATCAACTTTATTCTAACTGTACAAAACATAGGGAACTACTTTCGATTAAAAATTTCATATCTAGTTCTTCACTTGTATTAAAAGGTGTAATTCTTTTTACAGGAATTGCCAAAATTTGCCATGCCACAGTGTTGCAGTGTTAGTGGCTGCTAGTTAAATTATAGAAGTCAAAAGGAGACTTACAACTTTTGCCATACCAATTGTCTTATACAAAATCTGCTGCATACATTTAAACAGACAAAGTTCTGATTTTAGATTTCCTTGTTCATTTTCCGTGGAATGTTTGTGTATGAGTAGCTTGAAAACTAAATAGGAAAACATAACTCTCCTCAGCTGGAAAATACTCTTGAACAACTTAGTGAAAGCCAAACATGACAACTGAAATTATTTGAAATCACGTGAAAGGAAAATTAAGAAGTTGAAAGTCTGAACGCTTAGTTTTGTGTGCCTCTCCTTAGTGCATAGTGTGCACAGAGTAAGTCCTGAGATAGGAAAAAGAGTTCAAACTTATCAAATATTTTATATGCAAAAGTGTATAGCCAGGTTGGTTAAAGTATTGAAATGTATTTTTCTTCTGTAATAAATGAAGATAACATTTCTGAAAAGTTATCTTTGAAACTGGAAAGTAAAGATCCGTCATATTTGGTTTAATTTTATTTGAAACTTGTATACCAGGAAGCAGTACTTCAGTTAGCTTCTGTAACATATTTCCAATCTTTTTTCTGCTTCATCACATATTCACACAGTGATGCGGAGTGGTTGGTGGCATTCTGTACTGAAGATTTGTATTTAATATTTGGTGGCGTCTTTTTTTTTTTCAAATTGGAACTAATACTGTTTGTGCAGTGGTTGCCCGTCTTTCAAAATGGACCAGAGGTCCTCATTTACTAGCAGGTTTGATTTCATCTGTCAAAATTCATTTGAAAATCTATGGACTATTTTCTTTCCGTGGAAGATGATGCTGTACTCCTTCGCGTCATGGGGTCCGGCTAGTCCCTCAACGACACCATACCCGTACGAATTCCATGTCACTTATTTTCAGATTAATAAATGTTAGCAGTAATATTGTAGCATTTTTGTTTATGTTTCAATACTGTACCAAAAAATTCCAGGAAATTTCTCTTATTTTTCATACTTACCACTATGACTTCATTGCCATAAAATTTTTGATAAAAACACCTGTGAGAAATTAACTGAAGTGTTACTGTGTGTGTGTGTGTGTGTGTCAGAGCTGAGTTCGGGCTGAATTTCAAGATCCCGAGCCTGAAGTATGTCAGCTCGAACGAGCCCGAAAACTATGATTAACCTGTTAAGCATTGAAAAAAGTCTTCCAGACTTCCACTCTTTCCTACCCATGCAATTAACTGATGTCTTTCTCAACTGCGGGTGGAGAAGGGATGTCTATCTATTTCTATAGTTACCTTTAACCATTCATTTATTCCCGAAATGTTTTTTTTGGGGGGGGGGACATCTGGAGGCACAACAAACTACGTCGTATGTTGCTCAATAGAATTAGCAGGGAGCTGCCCCTTTGAGGTAGGGAGCAAAATTCACAGCTTGCTATCTACTATCTATGCTTCTTAAAACTTATCCTTGGCAGAAATCCTGTAATTCATGGCCTATGGTATTTTGTTATCCAAGCCCGGAATGGATAGCCCTGCAGAATTCCTACTCCCCATTTGACCCAGTTGCTGAAGAATTCTCTTTCACAACTAGAAAGTGTAAAAAGTCTCGTGTGCTAAATTATATAAAATCACATTAAAAGAAAAAGGAAGAAAATTCTTCCCCTCTCTCCAAGCCCGAACTCCAGTAAGTATTACACAGCCAGCGCCCGGTTCGGCTCGGCCCGTTCTCAGCACTGGTGTGTGTGTGTACTAGTGCTTAGCTTGACATTTATAGTAGGTATATTGAAAGTAAAAATTTAATTTTACTATAATGAGCAAATTTGGCTTCTAGTAAAGAATGTTAGTAAAATGTATAAATTCCCTAGTGTTATGAAAAACTACTAACCAATTCTGCTTAATTCCTTTAGAAATGTGTGGGAAATATTTATTTATACTGTTAAAATGTTGTCTAATCTAAAAAGTGATATCAAATATGTTTTATAAAAAAGTAGATCACAGTTAGGTATGAACATTACAAGAATAGATTTTAGGTAAAGAAAATAATTGACATAACTCATACATAAAATATTCAGATGGTAACACACACTGGAGGATCTAAAGCTGAGATAATTTTGATGTAACTTGTGATGATTCAAACTATTTGAAACAGATGTCTTAATTTCTGCCATTGGTTAGCAAGAATTCTTTTTTTATTTTGTTGTGTGTATCTATAACTTTGTTGCAGATGCTATCACATAAAGGAAGTTTGGGTAACAATCTGAAGCTGAATACTGTTTAGCTTGTGATGACTTCCTTCTTTCAAACTATTTGAAACAGACATTTGAGGTACATTTATGTAAAAGAATGGACCCATTTGTTTATTTTTAATAGTATTTTTTACTTTGTTCCGCTTGAAGATACAAGACAAATTCATAGTCAATAGGTAAGTTGATTCTTTATCCAAATGTAGTATTTATGCTAATTTTTAAAACAAACTAAAAATTAATTTCTGAATTGTAGCAAAGTGCTTTAATAATATGAGGGTGGATCAAAAAGTTAGTTACACTGTTGAATAAAAAAATCAAAGATATACTCAGGGGATGTATGTTGGTTTACATCATTAATTCATTTTTCGACATAGTCGCCTAAGGACTGTAAACATTTATCAGAACGTGCGATTAACTTTCCCATACCTGTACAAGAAAAGTCCAGTTTGGTGCAACTAGTTAAGGACCGCACTTTTCACAGCCTCATCCGTTGGGAATCACTGTCCACTAAGCTCCTGTTTCATTTTACCGAACAAATGGTAGCCGCATGGGGATAAGTTGGGGCTGTAAGGTGGATGCTGCCACACCTCCGACTTGAATTAATGCAGCAATTCCCTTAGTTTTCCGTGCTGTGTAATGTTCTTGGACATCAGTGTGACACCTTCGCTCAACTTACCCCGGCATCTGTCCTTAATTGAATTTCGCAAATTTAATGGTGTTTGGCAATATGAGTCACTTGATGGTTGTCTCTTTTGACAGAAATTCTGTGTAAACAACAGATTCACAGTCATCATGACCACTCCCGCAGACAGAGACAGTTGGACTTTTCACGTCTTCCTTGTTGGGGAGGTGACATGTTTCCATTCCATGGACGATCGTTTGATTTCAGTTACGTAACAGTAAATATGTGATTTCAGATTGCTTATAGAGATATATTTCCCACGTATAATAAGAAGAAAATATTTCTTCCCCAGTGTTTACCTGTATAACTGGGAATTTGCTAAGCATCGACCTGACTCTAAATAGCTGAGCTACGATGAAGCAAGGCTCGCTTTGACTGGCGAAAATCTGATATGAAATGTAAACTAGAACAATCTGTAGGATGCATAATGCTGTATTTAGTTCCAGAACAATCTGCTGATATACCAAATGTCTTCCACATAT
This sequence comes from Macrothele yani, assembly GCA_039090855.1. Lineage (NCBI taxonomy): Eukaryota > Metazoa > Arthropoda > Arachnida > Araneae > Macrothelidae > Macrothele > Macrothele yani. Next base: position 51,909,509 of record CM077027.1, on the reverse strand, counting down.
TCCTGGTCCAAGAAGCCCCATCACACGTAATGAAATTAACAAACAGACCTGCATTTTCAGTGAGAATAACAGCTTTAATAATTAATTTTGCAAGCAAAGTTCCACTTATATTGTTACTTGTGGCAAAAACACCAATTATTTGGGTCCAATCTCCATTTAATGGCTGAAACACCATTACCAGTCCGTGATTACATGGGGTATACTTAACAGTTTTTGAAGTGTATGGCTCAATATGAACAAACCCTAATATTTCACCAGATGATTTTGCATGCAGTTTTTCTGTAAGCTTCACTTCATCTATTAATATACCACCATGTCTTGCAAAAAGGCTCCATTTCACTTGTTTTCTTTGAAATAGTTTCAAACGTCAGTGCATTGAATCCAAAACTGCTGTTGTAATTTGAAATATACTTTCTAATAGTTGTTCTATTAGGTAGGATCATGATTTTGTGTTTCCGTATGTGCTCGTACAATTTTGGACTTTTTATGTGCATTAGTAAGCATTCAAGTAACCATTCTTTGGTATATGACATACCTCTTGCAGATTTCTTTTTTGCTGCCTTATAACAATGAATAACCATTTGCTGCTGCTTAATGGGTAATTCTGCTATTTTTTCATTAATGGAAAGTTCTGTAAAATTCCTTTTTTTTTTTTTTTTTTTTAAGTTTAATTAGAGAGCGAAATAACTAGTTTCTTCAGCCTGTTGATTTTCCGAACTGTATTTTGATACTTATTTTTAAATGTAGCCTTTCTTCTATGATAAGCTATTTTGTGCAAAAGTAAGCGCTGCAGATACTTACATCTGAGGCAAGTCTTTGTTGTTCCTTTCGTTACACAATTTTTGCTGTACAAATTATTCTAAAAAATAACTCCACTTTCAAGGTACTTCATGTTATTTTCAAATTCTGAAATGGAGCCTGTGCCATGACATACTGTTAGCCTATCAGTGTCTCGAATAATGGATTTTGATTCATCTTTAGAAGTAATATTAGAAACTGAGTTAATTTTTATTCCACGTAAATACACTTTACAGGTAACCTCTGGTTAACTTTTGGTAACAACAACCAGTTTTTCTGTTGTCAATGAATTTGACAATTCACATTTGAATGAATGAACATGGAAAATTATGCACTTTGAATTATTTGCAGGAATTTGCTTACCCCAAAATTCTGAAGGCTGTGATATTCAGAAGGCAGTTTCGTGTAACTCTTTGGGAAGTAAATTCCAAGCTATTTAAATTACCATCAGGCTTATCATCGGTTTCCCTAACTTTCCTGTATTTTGCCAGAGGTTTTGACAAATAATGGGGAAGGTTTGGAAATATTGTTGGAATTGCATCTGGTGTCAAGATGGGCCGATCTCTGGGTATTAACACAGTCTCCTCATTTATTTTATGCACAAAATTTCGAACCACAAATCTCTCAAAGTGCAGTTCACATACAGCACTAAATTTGTCGTAAGTTTTTATTTGCACCGGGAATCAATCTTTGCCACTGCTGTAAAAGTTTTATCATTTTTGGGTATTCCAAAGAGTGACGGCTTACTGTTTTTGTACTGAGTATTGCAACCTGGCACAAAACTATGGTTATTTCTCTTCCGCATAATGAGCTAAGTATAACTTATATACAATATTTAGGTAATCCACATTCCTTCTAAAACCTAAAACATAACACGTTTTCGTCTAAATTACCGTTCTTTTCACTGTAAGCAACACGAATTTAGTTTCCCGCTCCCATCACAGTAAGAAAGAGGGAAGGGAAGGCGATCGGAGCGCCATCTACGAAGGGGACAAATTTCGGTATCCACGCCAATCATTACGTACGCTAGGCGCTCGGCACACTTTCCCTTCTAGACGCTATAACCCAGTACTGTAACAGACACACACCATTCATGCCTTATCCCAGAACGAACGCAGACCACGGTGTATATCATGACGCAGACCCATCTCAGACGACTGGTCAAAACCTTCAAAACCAACGCTTAGACCACTGTGCCACCGGGGAAGGTTGGTTAACTTGAGCATTCGTGATTAAACTAAAACGGAATGTTAAATCCGTTTCTTTAGCCGTTTCAATTTTTAACGTTGTGTGTTTCTATTTTTAACGTTTTGTGCCCCGGTGGCGCAGTGGTCTAAGCGATGGCTTCTGATCATTCGTCAGAGATGGGTTCGGGTTTGAATCCCGGTGAGGCAAGTTTGTTGTGTTTGTCTTACGGCACTGGTTCTCTCCCTTCTCTGGAACCAGTGGCCCTAAACTAGGGATAGGCGACTGCTTATAGTGGTCGTTAAACCTCCAATCCAATCCAACCTAACCTGGCCGCCCCGGTGGCGCAGTGGTCTAAGGCGTTGGCCTCTGATCATTCGTCGGAAGGGGTCCGGGTTCGAATCCCGGTGAGGCATGGATGTTGTGTTTGTCTTACGGCACTGGCTCTCTCCCTTCCCTGGAACCAGTGGCTCTAAATTAGGGACGGGCGACTGCTTATAGCCCATTGAGTTGCTCACGGTAGTCGTTAAATCTAAAAAAAAAAAAACCTAACCTGAAAAATAATTTAATGAAATACGTCATGTTTTGTTAATTGTAGTGGCCTAAGCATTCTTAGGCACAGAATCTAGGATGCCTGCGCAGATATATGAAATTGGAATTACCAGTTATCCTTCCTCTCAAAAGAAATTTATGGTGAAAATAGGTGTTCGTCTTTTTTTTTTTTTTTTTTTTTTTTTTATGTGCAATTCATATTAAAATCTTTGAAACTTGCGTAAAAGCTATTTCCAAGAAATGTGGAGATGCTTTGGAGGAAGGATAATTGCTTTTGTTGGACTTCTTTGACAGCATTAAAAAGGCATGATGGAGACCCATGTTGGTCTTATAGTCATGGTGTGCTGAACTATATTTGACCATGGTTGGTTTAGTAATAATTTGAGCTGCCCCGGTAGCGCAGTGCAGTGGCGTAACCATGTTTCAAAATCTGAGGGGTCCAATCGCACATTACATATGAGGATCCCAGAATCTGGGGGTGCTGTTCCCCCAATCGTTACGCGTATGGCGCAGTTATTTGTACATGAAGGGTCCAGGTTCGAATCCCAGTGAGGCATGGATGTGCTTGTCTTATGGCACTGGCTATCTCCCTTCCCTGGAGCCAGTGGCCCTAAATTAGGGACTGCTTATAGCCCATTGAGTTGCGCATGGTGGTTGTTAATCCTTCAATCAAAATTTAAAAATTATGATAATTTAAGTGGTATTATTTTGAACCACATGGCTAACAAAGTAAGATTACTTTTCTTCTCCCTCTTGTGTATTTTGGCAAAAATTATTACAATTTAATTCTGTACAGTCAGGTTTTCAACAAAAAATTTCAATATAACTGCTTTACATTTTTCAACTTTGGAAAGTAGAAAGTAACCCTACATGAGAGCCACCATATTAAGTATCTTACACAGCTGAAGTTCGCTTAAATTGGTCAACCAAAAGTAGAAAATCTCATAACAGCAGTAACAAGGAGTGATAATTTCAATAATGTGATACAAAACAAAGTATAAAAAGTGATGCATGATAGTAAAATGTTATTAAAACACTTTGTTTTGTTAATCAACAAAGCCAATAGTCTAGGTTGTAAAAAAAGCATGTTATGTCTAAAAGATTTAGAAGCAGAAGCCTATTGACTTGGCTTAGGTCTTGATCACCTGTTTGATAAAGACCTAGGCTATGGCAAAAACCTGCTGTGTTCCTTATATTAGCACAAATAACATGTTTTTCCTACAATCAACATTTACATGTTGTGTATATTGCAGTTAGTGGAGTACTGAAAAACGTCGAGCCCTAAGAAATAGTTTCAAGGACCTTTCCCTAAAATCTATTAGCTTTCCAATTGCTAAAAATTTTAATTTCCACATTTTTCACTAGGCTTTATGGCCATTTTAATAAATCAAATTCTTTGGAACCTATGAGTATATTTTGCAAAATCAAAATTATTATGCGAAGCACAAATGTGTACACTATAATTAAAATGATTTCCTTTGTTTTATGCGGTATCAAAGTACTACAAAACACTTACACCAAAGTCATATCATGCAAAATTTAATCTTTTAGAGCTAACTAAGGCCAGCATATGACATCATTAACATTTATTTATGGCTAAATTTTATGTAACAGTTATCTGTAAGCCCAGAAAAGTGCTTTGTTACTATAATTTCCCATTTCGTCAAAAAATTTAGGACACCGAATGAAAATCTTAAGAGAGTAACTTCTTTCCTCAAATAACAGTAAATATATTATGTGACTAGGTTGCCAATCTGAACATCACTAATTCATCATGATTGGGACCAGTGGCGTATATTTGAGGCTAGCTGTAGAGCTCAGAGAATGCACAAATAAAAGTAATTTATCAACGGTATTAAGATATGTTGATGCTTCTTTCGGTGCGAAGAAAAAACACGAATGGATTCACTTTTGATTATAAGAATCAGCCTGGCGCGTGGTCCAACGGCATAACGCAGCAGGTCTTCGAGAATATTCGCTGTTCCGATGCTAAGAACTTCGATTCGATCGCCTGCTAGCATTTCCATGACAACATGAATGAGCGTATGGAGGTGAGCGGACCGTTGCTATGCGCAAAATTTTGGAGGTGAGCGGACCGTTGCTATGCGGTAATTAATTTGCTATTTCATGAATGCGGAAAAGATTAAGGTGGTTGCAAAAATCATTTGCCGCCCCGGTGGCGCAGTGGTCTAAGCGATGGCCACTGATAATTCGTACGAAAGGGATCCGGGTTCGAATCCCGGTGAGGCATGGATGTTGTGTTTATCTTACGGCACTGGCTCTCTCCTGTCCCTGGAACCAGTGACCCTAAATTAGGGACGGGAGACTGCTTATAGCCCATTGAGTGGTCGTTAAACCTCCAATAAAAAAAGTCATTTCGAATGAGATTTGCAAAATCTCAGTGTCCGTACGACGAACAGGGGTGGATAACGTATTCAAAAATGGGGAGATTGGAAACAAACAAAAAATTTCAAAAATGTGTTTTTAAGGGCCTTGCGCTCCAAAAGTTACAAAAAAATGTAGTTAAATTTTTTTTACCGAAAATTATTTTGTTTTCTAAACTGCGGGCCCTCTAAAGGCGCGGGCCCCACACATGGGCCATGTGTCAGTTTAATGTTCGGGTGTTTTCCTTGAGACAATGGTTAACCCCAGTTGTTTTACCCGTACAGTCGAAATGCGACAGGAGGTAAATACCGAGTGTGCTTTATTGGTAGGGGAACTTTTGAGTTTTTATATCAACATGGACTTGTGACTTATCTTTGATTAATCGCAGAAAGCCATGATTCAATCTTCACTGCCAGAAAAAAAACCCAACACCAAGAAGGGGTTGTGTTAGATAAACGATAGTTGGTAGGCCGTGAGAGTACATCTGTAAGATGACGTCTATGCAAATTTCGCGCTCGGCGCATACGTGTGGCGCTGGTAGCGCCCCTCGGAACATGCAAAGCAGGTTTGCTGTAAATACGCGCTGTACCGTTCCTCAGCGTTAGTTATCGTTGAGATTCGACGTAGGGTGTTGATGTTAGTCAAGAATGCCTTTAAGAAGACGAAGAAGCCATTATCAACAGCTCACGGAGTTTGAACGAGGTCGTGTAATAGGGCTACGAGAAGGTGGATTTTCGTTCCGCAATATTGCAGAACGACTTGGCAGGAAAGCAGCCACTGTGCATGATTGTTGGCAGCAGTGGTCAAGGGAAGGTACTGCCTCAAGAAGACCGGGTTCCGGCCGGCACGTGGCACTACTGAGAGGGAAGACCGCCGTGTACGGCGTATGGCCGTGGCGCATCGTACTGCGTCTGCGGCAGCAATTCGAGCTGCAGTTGCCACCACAGTGACACAACGAACTGTTACAAATCGGCTACTTGAAGGAAAGCTCCGAGCCAGACGCCCTGTAGCGTGCATTCCACTTACTCCAAACCACTGCCGTTTGCGACGTCAGTGGTGTCAAGCTAGAGCTCATTGGAGGACGTAGTGGAGATCTGTTGTGTTTTCTGATGAAAGCCGGTTCTACCTGGGTGCCAGTGATGGCCGTACGTTGGTTAGAAGGAGGCCAGGTGAGCGCCTGCAACCAACCTGTCTGTGGCCGAGACACACGGGACCTACACTTGGAGTTATGGTCTAGGGAGCAATTTCCTATGACAGCAGGAGCACTCTCGTGGTTATCCCACGCACCCTGACGGCACAGTTGTACGTCGGTCTGGTGATTCAACCTGTTGTGCTGCCATTCATGAACAGCATTCTAGGGGATGTTTTCCAACAGGATAACGCTCGTACGCATACCGCTGTTGTAACACAACATGCTCTACAGAGTGTCGACATGTTGCCGTGGCCTGCTAGATCACCAGATCTTTCTCCAATCGAGCACGTATGGGACATCATTGGACGACAACTCCAGCGTCACCCCCAACCAGCATTAACTGTCCCTGTATTGACCGGCCAAGTGCAACAGGCATGGAACTCCATCCCACAAACTGACATCCAGCACCTGTACGACACAATGCATGAACGTTTGCATGCTTGCATTCAACATTCTGGCGCTTACACCGGTTATTAATGTACCAGCATTTCACATTTAAAATGGCTCTTCTCGCGTTTACAATAAGCTGTGAACTTGAAACCTTAATCGATTAAATATGTTACCTATACAAATGTATTGCCGCCATTTCATTCCTCTACAACTATTTTTTCGTGGTGTTGGGATTTTTTTCCGTCAGTGTATATAGTTCTTCTCAAAGAGCCGATAGATGTCAGCACGTCAGCGCGCACTGCTGTAGAACAGGATTAGTACTGATGGGTTGATGATGATTTTTGATCGTAGGTTTAACGACCACCGTGAGCAACTCAATGGGCTATAAGCAGTCGCCCGTCCCTAATTTAGGGTCACTGGTTCCAGGGAAGGGAGAGAGCCAGTGCCGTAAGACAAACACAACACCCATGCCTGACCGGGATTCGAACCCGGACCCCTTACGGACGAATGATCAGAGGCCAGCGCCTTAGACCACTGCGCCACCGGGGCGCCTGATGGGTTGTGTATGGAGAACCATGAGCTGTTTAACGGGTTTTTTTTTTTTTCATTTTTTTTTTTTCGGGGAGAAGGCAGGTTGAAATGTGGAATTGAAGACATTTTTGATTAAGTTTGAAGGGACAAAAATATGAGGAATTTCCTAAATATTAGAAATATATATATATGACAGATCACCTACTATTTTAACAGACACAATATATGGCAAACAACATTCTGGAGTATTTATTCCAACGGAAGTGTTTTATTTCAACAACAGAACACTGTCTTGAGGTCGTACTCAGCGTTACATTCCGAGAGTTTTTTTCCGGATGGTCAATCGCAAATTTTGAGGGGCTCAAACTAATTATTATGTGTTATTTATTTATACATTAATACATATTATATTATTAATATATACATTAATACATATTATATTATTTATATATACATTAATACATATAACAAATTTTCTGAAATCTACACATGCAAGTGATTAAAAATGTAAAAGAGTTATACCTTTATTTTAATTCAGTAATGCACCACGGATTTCACCATGCTGCGGTGGTGTAAAATATTAAGGATGCTAGTAAGATAACGCTGCTGTGCTGGAGAAAATTCCCCCGCCCCCTATAAGCATTAGGAGTGGCAAAAATATTTTAGTCTTACAACAAGCGTTTTTCTTATTATTAAGAAAAACACTTGTTGTAAAACTAAATATCATATTTTGGAAGCTGGTATTCAGCTTTATTTATATAGACTGAAATAAAGCTGATAACCAGTTTCCAAAATATGATGATGTATTGCAGTGCAAGCAGCATGCCGTTGGTGATTACAAATCCACAGTAAACTTAACTATTAAATACAAAGGCTTTAAAAAACTTACCGAATTGTGAAACAATGCTTGGTTTTCTTGTTTGCCCCTCTTGCATACGTGATCAAGATGAACTGGTCTTCTTCTACCCTCCTGATTTTTATCCGGAGAAAGTATTGAGTAATTTTGGTAGGACTTCATAATTGATTTTTAACGTGGACAATTGTTTCATTTATAAACAAATTTACAAATGCATTCTTATCTAGAGCAACAAATTTTTCTATAGAGTATATATATTTTCATAACTGATTTGATTTCAGAGCTACATTTAAAAAAAAAAAGTTATTTAAAATGTTAACACTTTGTGTGAAGTCATTTATGGCTCTAATTAACAACGGAAATTCCGTTTTTTTTTCTCGAGGTATTGTATACATTATTGGCTGCATTGACTCGTCGGATTTAGAAAACGCAAATATACATGCCGATGGTAATTTTAGTTTTAGTGTGTAAAACAAAGAAATTAATTTCATACTTAAAATAATCTTAATGCTACTGAGATATGAAGTCCATGTGAATGAGTTTTTTTATTATAATATTTCCCCCCCTTTTTCTAAAATTTTTAAAATTAATTTCTCCAAATTTTCATCAATAAACAAAAAATAACACTAAATATAAAGGGTGATCACTCAAAAACCTACGGGTGGTGGGGGTGGGGTCCATGGATTTTCAGGGGTCTTGGCCCCCGAAAAGATGACTGAATACATCACTGGGCGTACTTCGTGCCATTAGGTAGTTCTTTGCTAATACAAAATCACTCTATTTGATTTGATTTTCTAACTAGACCTCCTCACATTCATGAGGAAAAAAACTTGATCGTCAAAATATTTCGTTGTGGAGACGTACTTTTCATTGTTAAAGGTAGAAAGGACCCTTAAAAGGATACTTTTTAGTATCCTTATACACGCACTTTCACAACAGCACGAATTATATTGGGTAGTTAACGTGCTGCCATCTATTGGCCGATACTGAGTATTTTATTCAACTAGTTAGTTATTAAAGTCGTCCTCAATTTTAATATTAAGATAGATTTCGACTTGTATTCATCTGAGAAACTGCAGATATTCCTTATGATATCGTGCACGAAATTACTGTACCGTATTATTCAATATGATCATTTGTCACATTTGTTAAGTAACCTCACTGAATTTCTTAGGAAACAGAACTTCCCACGATAAAACTTTTCACGATATAATTCAATATGGTCATTTCTCACATATGTTAAGTAACCTCACAGTGAACTTCTTAGTAAACAGAACTTCCCACGATATAATTCAGTATGAATTATTTGTCACATATGTTAAGTAACCTCACAATGAATTTCTTAGCAAGCAGAACTTCCCCAGATAAAAAGCTCCAAAGTAGCTTTGAACCAATCGCGTGGCAGAAATGACTCTAATCGCAATTTCCTACATTCACTTGTGAAATACGCGTCCGGGTGGGCAGAGCGATTTCCGTTCATCAGTTTCCGTCACAGATGGCCTAGCGAACATTGTTATCGAAGTTCCTCAGCGGTCATCATTCAGAAATTACCCACGGACATGGCACCTTTAAAGAGCTACCTCTTTCTGATTCGGAAACGTTCTTCCCCGATGTGCTTCTGTGGCTCCGGGCCTGAGACTGTTCCTCACTTCCTTCTCTCCTGCCTTGCGTACAGCGCATATCGGAGGGTTTGTTTTGGTGTGACAACCCCTCCTTCCACAACTTCCGTCTCTGCTCAAAGGTATTCCTTGTTAGACTTTCGGGATGATTCCGTGGCAAAACGTAAAGTTCGGGCCTTGGAGAAATTTATAATTCTCTCCAGACGCTTCTCCTTTTGAACGCTCCATTTCTAACCTTCCTTCTCATGAGCGTGTCCTATGATGGACTTTTGTGATGCTGCCGTGGCTTCACGTGCTGGTCGCAAGGAGGTCCACCTCCTTGGCTGGTCATGCATCTTCGAGATTCTTAGTGATCAGGAAACATTTTCGCTATTACCGCATGGCTAACTAGTCGCTGTGAGGCACAAACATCAGTCTATAGTCCTCATTGTCTTAAAAAAAAACAACTTAAAACGTCAACTCAATTCAACTTCTTGTTGTGATCCCGTTGCTAAGCAAATGTTTCTGCTACAAAACTTAGTAAATTTCACGTCTTTCAGTAAATCATTGCAAAAACGCCTTTGACCAACAGTATCTGATTGATTGTAATCACTGTCTGTGTAATTCGTGGTGAGTTCGTCATGAGTTTTATCAGATAACAATTCTTATGTTAAAATAGCCTGAGTGAAATGCCCACAATGAGATATGTTTTCCTTCCTAAGCTTTCATGTATTTTGTGTGATGAAAATTCAAAGTAATATTAACACTTTAATTTATATTGTCGGAAGGCAATTTTATACAATATTTCTGATATGAAAATTCATCCGTATGTCGGCTATAGCTATTTAGCAATTCACATGTTTACATATACTTGTAATCCAAAGATAAACCAGTCTCTGTTTCACTGAAGTCAATATTTTTGCTGAACACCCTTTGGAAACTACATTTCATAATATTTTGCGCTTTTGGGTGGTTTAATGACCACCACGATCCTCTCACTATAAGGATTTTAAGCAGTCGCCAGCCACTAATTTGGGGCCACTAGTTCCAGAAAGGAAGGGGCCAAGTGCTGCAGGACAAGCAAACCACCCCATATCTCATCCTCAGGCATGGCACAGTGGATGGGCTGGAGCCCACCTTAGCACACGCAACTTACCCATAGTAGCTGAGATGAGCTTTAGCCCACCCAATTTTCCTTTGAGCCCACCTTTTTATCCCCCCCCTATATTTAATAAGCAGTTAGAACATATAACGAGTGCAACCATCTAAGATTTTAGAGAACTTGGATAAACCAAGGAGGTTAGAATAAGATTCTTGGGGATGCCTGCTCAGTATAGCATAGTGGTCTGAATCTCAGACTCTTGGAAGGGCCACTTTCCAGTTTTAAAGGAATTTAGAGGGCCGCATGAATATTAATAAATTTCTTATGAATAAATATCAACTTTACAAAACTACATCAATGGCTATCACTAGAGTGGAATATTATTTCTAATTATTGGTAAATAGTACAAACAAATGCTTCATCAATCACTGAAAACAATCACTTTTTTGTAACAATTTTTTTCACATAAATCTTAAAACAATCACATTTTACGAACTGAACACGGTACAGAAAATGTTACATGTTCTGACCAGAAACTCGGACTCACTTTTGTGTCACTAACTTATTGATATTTAGAATAATGACCTTTGAACATGCTACTTTTAAAAGTGAGCATAAGTGACTGTCATTTAACCTATTCCTTTCAAGACATTTTACTTGGTTAATTTTTGAAAACAACTGTTCACATGAGTATATTGTTCCGAACATAGGCAGAACCCGTGCAGCTAGGTTATGAATGTTTACGTACCTGTCCCTTGAAACTAACAGGTAAAACTCTGTTAGATTGCAGCTGTTGATTTTTCTTTTAGGAAAGAATCAAACTGAAAGTCTATTAATTCAAGCTAAAGTTCTTCAGATGTGTTGTCAGCATTATAGGAAAATGGAGACTTGAATATATTAAAAATATTTTCCATGTCTTTGAAACATTCAAACTGCCTGTTGAAATCCTCTTTTAACATTTCGTAGAAAATTCACCAAAGTTGATTTTTTCTTCTTCAGCTGAAGCTTTTTAGAGCAGGGAAAGTGAGTAACATTTCCTGCATTGAGCTGAGCTTCCCAAAGCTCAAAGTTTCTTCTGAAATGTGTTAACATTATCAGTAATATCAGTGACTAGCTTGTTTTGGCTTTGTAGTTTGATACTCAAATTTTTTAAGTATCCAGTTATATCTGTGCTGAATGCCAGATTATGTAACAATTTTGGATCATCAAAAAACAAGATGTCTTCATCTTTACTTTGAAGGAACATTTTTATTTCATCTCTCAAATCCCAAAATTGTTTTAGCACTCATAAACAGCTAAGCCACCTTACATGAGAGTGATACAAAATATCACTATGCTCACAGCCAATATCTTTGAGAAAAGCACTAAAATGTCTGCTGTATTTAAGCTTCTGAAGCGAATGTGGTTTATGATTTTTACCACAAGCGTTAAAATATTTTCAACTTTTAAAACATGGCCACACAATGTGTCTTCATATATGATGCAATGAAAATGCATAAATGGAGTAAGTGAACCTTCATCAACCAACGATTTTTTTATCTTTCCAACAACACCATTTTTTGAACTAACCATTGCAGGCATACCATCTGTAACTAAACATGCCAGTTTATGCCAAGACAATTTTTTCTCCTGAAATATTGTTTTCATTTTGTCAAAAGTGTCATCAGCTTTTGTAGTATCATGCATTGGTATAAGCTGAAGTAGATCTTCAGTTACTTAAAATTTTCATCTACCCAACGAATAAAAGCAGCCAACTGAGCAACATCTGTTATGTCAGTACCTTCGTCAACTGCAAGGGAAAAGTAAAGGAACTCTGATATCTTCTGAATTAATTGATCGTTTATATCTGAAGCTATGAGTAATTCAATCAATTCTTTATGCACCTCTGGTGTTGAATTTCTTTACGTGGTTATAATTCTTATTATACATACATGTCAACAACTCAGTTGCTGCATTGTTTATTGTTTCTCACATTGTATTATTATTGAAGTGCTTGTGAGAAACATTGTCTTTGTTTGACATAGGGTTATAATCATACAATGCTATAGAGTTTATAATATATAGGTATAAATCAATAACAGGAGGTTAAGGTTGTTACTCACATTTTCTTATGGAGCATTCTGGAATATTTAAGGGTCCTTTTGGTTAATTCTTGGATTTCTTCAATTAGTTGACAATCTTATTTTTTGTAGTCACATTGTGACAAAATTATGTCCATCAAGTTTCCAAATGTAGGTATCGCCTCATCCATTTTGTTTATGTCAAATTGCTCTCTTTTGTTGTACATCATCAAACAAAGATAATGATAATGTTTCCTGCAAGCACTTCAACAATAATACAGCGTGAGAAACAGTAAACAATGCAGCAACTGAGTTGTTGACATGTATGTATAATAAGCTACAAGTAATTCATCGATTTTATTTGGCAAAAGACTCATTTCTTTAAAGTCATTCACCTTGTCAGGGCAAATATATTCTGCTGCTTTAGCGAAGCACTCTTTTATTAAAAAAACCATCTGTAAAAGTCTTAGAATTTTCTGCTATCATTTTTGATAACATATAGCTTACCTTCACGTTGTCTGTATTCTGTTTAACAATTCTCTGAAACACATTTTATTGTGAACTTATAATCCGTTTCCTGTTTCTTCACTTTGTCCTCTTGAAGATGCTCTTGCAGTGAATCATACTTCTCCCCATTCACTGTTTAAAAATGACATCGTAAGTTGTACTCTTTTGGAACCTGCAACACTTGCTTACAAATAAGGCACAATACATGATTTTTACGTTCACAACAAAAGTACTGTAACTCCCACTTCTTGTTAAATACTTTATGTTCATCTTCAATGGATCATTTTGTAATGTAACCTGGTTTAGAAACATACATGGTAAATATAAAATGACACAAATCAACTTCAGTAGAAAAATAGTATGTGAAGCAATCTATGCAGCCGGACGAAACTACCCACCAGCTGAGCGGGAGAGAGCTTTTCAAGATCGATCAGTGTTGCCAGCATTTGATATCAATTCTGCGCAAATAATATTTACTTTTCAGACATTCCGTACAGCGACACGGTAGGCTGTGCTCTTGTATTTGTAGGCAGTCATTGAGGGAAGGCGCCTGTATCGTTTTCGCATTCCTTTCGACGTAACAATACGCGTGCTTAATACAGTTATATTCTTCATAAATAAACTTGTTACTTATAAAAAGGATGGATTTGCTAAGCATTACTATGTTTATATTAAATTTTATATATTATAAAAGGGTGATTTATTTTTATTTTGTAATCATTCATGCGGGCCACAGAACAGTTGGTGCCAAGCCGCAAGTTTGAGAATGCTGATATAGCAGCACCACTTTACATGAAGCCTATAACCATGAGTGACAGCCATTAAAGTATAGGAAAACCAATGGATGGTTTTCAAGGTAGCTGACGTGACAGTGCATTTTTTTTTATGTCAAATTGCTTTCTTTTGCTGTACATTGTTCTCTTTTTGTATCATTAATTCAAGGCTGAGGTGTGTGAAAGCGCTTTATTTATAAAATTATTAATTATTTCGAGGCATCTCTCCATTTCTATTTTAAATTGAAGTATATGAAATGTTAGTGAAATTTCAAAACTTTAAAATTGATAACTTTACTTGTCTCTGGAGTGTTAACATCCTCCAGGTTGGTATTAGCACTATTCCTGCACCTGAAAATTTGACAGTTTAAAGCCTTAGCTGCTATATTATGAAAATACCAAACAGCTGAAACTATTAGGGGCATGCAAAAGTTTCTGCTGCTGCAGCTAGCGGGCACTGTAGGGGTCTAACTGGCCGGCGATCTGTGCTGTCAGTTCATACATGAAGCCAAGCATGGTGGTCGATAAATTTCATTTGCGGCACTGTTTGTTATTCATGTTTAATTTAGGAAAAAGTGCAAGTGAAGCATACGGTTCAATATGTCAGGGGTATGGCAAAATGGTTATGGGTGAGCAGACATGCCGAGAATGGTTTGCCAGGTTTAAAAAAGATGAGCTAAGCTTGGAAGACAAGCCACATGCAGGTAGACCTCAGGAACTTGCAGACGAGGAGCTGGAATTGCTGTTGCAAGAGGATGCCACACAATCGACCACACAACTGGTGAAATGTTTGAAAGTGGCCCAATCGATGGTGGTACAGTGTGTACAGGCCTTGGGAAAGATCCAGAAGATTGGTAAGTGGGTTCCGCATACTTTAATGGAGCATAATATTGGTCAATGATTAGACATCTGCATGTCGTTGCTGAAGAGGTATCAGGGGAAGAATTTCTTGTGGAAACTTGTCACTGGAGATGAAAAATGGGTCTTTTGTGACAACCCCATATGCCAGCCATCAACATTCACTGCAAAACAAGATATCCACAGGAAAAAGGTGCTGTTGTGTGTGTGGCGGGATATGCTTAGAGTGCTGTACTTTGGACTGTTCAAACCGGGCAAAACAATCACTGCACAACAATATAGCAATCAGTTGATCAAACTGAACACTGCGATTGAGCAAAAATGCCCATAGACAGGTAAAGAATGCCGCCCAGTCATCCAGTTACACAATAATGCCAGACCACATGTCGGTGCTTCCATGAAATCAACCATTGAACAGTTACACTGGGAGGTTTTACCACACCCGGCTTACTCCCCGGACATTGCACCATCAGACTTTCATCTGCTTCACTCTATGCAACATTCCCTAGCCCAACAGCAGTTTATCACAGTTCCAGAGGAGAAAAATTTCATCACTGCTTTCTTCAGCTCAAAACCCGAGTCCTTCATCACAGGGGCATTCATTTGTTGCCTGAAAAATAGCAAAAGGTCATTGATGCTAACGGCCAATATTTCATTGAATAAATGTGTACTGGTTTCCTGATTGTTCTTGTCTCCTTTCTATTTAAAACAGCGGAAGCTGTTGCATACTCCTAAAACATAAAACTCCATAGCATACCATATAAACAACACAAAATTCTCCCACTTTAATGGCAGTTCTGTCTTTAACATTAAGAGACCCAGGGCATCTCCAGAAGTCTTGTCCTAATCTCCTTGGGATAATTGTATGTGAATTTTTCGTTTTCACAGAAATTTTGGTGTATAAAAGTTTTTTTTTGTTGTTGTTGTTGTTAAATTTAGTGTTGTACAATTCTGTGAAATGGAGAAAGTCCTTGTGAAATGGAGAAAGTCCTATGAGCAAATGTCTGGGAGAGTAGTAGGAAGTCATTTTGTTAATTATAGTTTAAAAGGTTGAGATATTCTATATCAGGTTACAATTTAAAATTTATGAGCAGCCGTATAACAGCAAACACTAAAAACATAATGTTAGTAAGCTAAAAATTGTGGACAAATATATAAATATTACATATACGAGTAATACACTGCTGGCCACCCAAAATGCAACGCCAAGAAGGAAGCATCCGATTGGCCTGAAATTCGCAGCATGTGTTGCCCGCGAGAGGACATGCAAATGATTAGCAGGGCATATGCAAATCATGTGCGCCCGGCACGTCACCGAGAAGCACTATAAGAAGATAAGAAGGGTGCAGATAAGGCAGGGTGTAAGTAGTGGAAGTATGTTGTGCTGCCGGACCTTTGCGTGGGAAGCTTCCTAATGCCTCGTCGCAGAAAACGACAGTCATTCCAGCACATTTCGGAGTTCGACAGAGGACAAATAGTGGCTTATCGTGACAGCGGTTTATCGTAGCGAGACATCGGTGCCCGTGTGGGATGACATCCAGCCACAGTGAGGCGAGTATGGATTCGGTGGGTGCAGGAGGGATGGCCGCAGCGTGTTGCGGCCGTTATTGCCATCCATGGGGGCCACATGGACTACTGATGTCTGCGTGTTCTGCAAGTCGCACAGGCCTGTAAGTTCAATCGTTTCATCTTTGTATCTGTTGTTTTGTCCAGTAAATCTAGCTTTGCTATCTCGTGTCTTTCTTGGTGTTGCCTTTTGGGTGGCCAGCAGTGTATGTACCTGAAAACTTATTTTTAATGGGATATCATCAGTGTAGGGTTAAATTTCCATTAAACAATTTTTTTTCTAATAATTAATGACTTCATGACTTCCTCTAATTACTTTCAGTATTAAAAATATTTTAACGGGAATTATCGAGGATAAATTTATTAAGGTACATTACCTTTCAAATTTTCGGTCTATACACTAGATCATCATCAGGAGTTCTTGCACCTTACTACTTCCACAGGTCTGGCGACCAAGCCTGGTGGATTTGCCATCCAGCATGGTCGTTGATGTTGCCACCTTGTGTCTTGTAAATTTCCAGGGATCCCATGAGTCCAAAGAAGATTATTGTGAGATTTTTTTATTTCTAATGTGACTTGAACTGAGACTAGATCAGAATCCCTGGAAATTTACAAGACACAACGTGGCAACATCAACAACCATGCTGGATGGCAAATCCACCAGGCTTGGTCGCCAGACCTGTGGAAGTAGTAAGACGCAAAAACTCCTGACGATGAATTAGTGTATAGATCGAAAATTTGAGAGGTAATGTAATTTAACAATTTTTTTTTTCTTGCAAAACTGTCAAGCACTTCATGATATTATGCTCCCCATATGGTACTTAACCCCTACCTCAATAGCACCCTAGGCTCTGCTGCAAACTGCTGACATTGCCACTGCTCATCTGGCACTTGAACTGAGACTAGATCAGACAACTTTCCAGAAACCCATGATATTGTCATTAATTAATCAGGAACCATTTTATCAATTAATCAGGAACCATTTTATCAATTAATCAGGGAACATTTTTTCAATCAATCAGGAAACATTTTATCAAATACAGGAGCACTGAAAGCAACTATCATTTTTAAAAGATAAAGTTTTATTGTATCATTAGCATGGCTCAGTTGGTTAAGTCGCTGTGCACTGTGTGGGAGGCCGACATTTCAGATAGGTGTTCGAATCCCGGTCCCGCTGGCCATCTAGTCTGCAGTTTTTCAGGGGTTTTCTGCAGACTCACTGTGTTTGGGGACACAAATTTGTAGATGGTTCCCATTGAAATCAGCCCTGGATGCACTTTATCTTTGGTCCTCCTGATTGGAGGTTAGGTGTGACGCTAACAACCCCACCTCGTAAAAAGTTTCTCGTTATGAAATCTCACAAAAACACTCCTTGAGAAGGCCAAACCCTGCACAGGGCTATTGAGTCATTGAAGAAGAAAATTTTATTATTCTGTAGTCAGAATTGAACCCATAATTCCATTTTCTGTGTGAGTGCGATAAGCAGCATGTCTGAGCTGTGCATGTTTATAACTGTAGAATTTTACATTGAAGCATTGGATTATGCTAATGAAAACATTTCACTTACTGTAGAAGCTACTGTACAACTTGATTACAGGTATGCAGCTATGAAGCTGCATACCTGTAATCGGTTCTTTGGACACAAGTATGCAGCTATGAAGCTGCATACTTGTGTCCAAAGAAGATTATTGTGAGAATTTATTTATTTTATTTCTAATGTACTTGGTAACCTGTAAAGCATTATGCCTGCAACTCTAATGTTTATGAAAGCAAATATCTATTGATGAAATTAAACTTTGTTTGATATAATAATTCATCTGTGTACTACTTCATGTTGAAAATGCTATGTATGTTCAGTCTTAAGTCACAGAAGGGAAAATTGACAGTGTTTCTTGTAAAGCTACGTGTATCCAATATCATGATTGTGGGAATAATGAATTCTATTTGGACAAGATAAGGCAGTGGCGTAGCCAGGGGGTGGGGATTTTTGAACCCCTGCCTTGAGGGGAGACTGAGCACGAATTTAAAGCAATATATAAGTGCATACGAGGCTTTCCCGAATGAACCAAATCCATGGACCTCCCCCCCCTTAAGAAATTTCTGGCTACGCCACTGAGAAGAGGTGTTACATGATTTTTTTATTTTTTCATAATCGTTTAGAAGATGGTCACACTTGTTTTTACAAATTTAAAGCAACCTTGTATGTCTATTTTAGCATTTTACTGGGTTTTGGCACTTAAATTAGCATTTCTGAGAGAAAAAATAACATTTCACATGATTTTTTTTTTATATGTGTAACTTCAGTAAAAAATGCCTAAGAAGCTCTGCAGGAAAGCATCTGGTTTGTTTATGCCATATAAGCATTGAACCTCCTATGCAGCCCTTGCAAAACTGCTGAAATTTCTACTAGCCAATGTGGCTAGTGGAATAAAAATTTTACTAGACAAATGACAAAATGTACTGGCCATGAGAAATTAAAAAAATAAAATAATAATTCAGTTACTTCTCTACTTATGTTTCTATGAAATTAAATGGGTGCATGCTTTTTTCTAATGAGAGACACCTCCCCCATTAACTTCATAAAAACAGATGCAGGGCAGTTACTGCATAGGATCATTAGATTGACTGCAAATATTGCATATGCTTTTGTTCCAAAATGATTGATTTTTTGACAATTTATTTTCAGTGCTGTAATATCATTACTCTTACTATCTTAATTTACACATACATAATTTATTTTTGTGAGGCCATTGAGGTTAGATGTCTAATTTCTCTTAATAATATTTAAAACAAAGGGACAAAAGCTAGGATATAATACATATATGTACAGGGACGCACACATGGGGTGGGTCCGGACCCCCCAGAACTTTGAAATACCTTATTCCAACTACGGCGAAATTAAAAAAATCATTCTGCACATGTTTATAGAAACGAGCTGGCTGTGGTGTGATTGTATCAATCACAGAAATCAGAGTGCTCTTTTGCCTTAGGAATGCTGCATCTGTTTTGGATGGCTGACGATGGCAAGCATTGAAGCAGGGAATTAGTGAAACCCCAGAGTGTTTGAGGAACCAGGAATCATTAAAAACGTATTTCAGTGCAATGAACAGTGCTGTCAGGGTAAGCATATAATTTATATATATTATTTAAAGTGAGCTCAGATGAAAATGTTTCTGCATTACAGTAAGAGAAGCGATTTAAACTTTATTTTTCTGTACGTCTTAAGGTCTTATATAAATATTAATGGATATATTAATGCACATTTAACTTAGCAGACTTATTCAAAAGAGTAAGGTTTTTTTAACTTGTGAACACATCAGTGCTGATTTATGCTAACAAAAGAATCCACACACACATATAATCCATATGTGTGTGCCCAATTTCTAGTTTCATTTGTCCCGTGCATTTTTTTGTCGCCCCCCACACACCCTGAGGAAATTCTGTGTGCGCCCCTGGATATGTACTGGGTCTGATCTTCCCATCAAAGAAAGGTATCTGCCCACCACAATTGAATAGCATTTTGAGGATCAAAATCTTCAATTGAAGTGCCATTGCATCTAATCATTATTAAGTCGTTTAAAGTGTCACTATTCAGACATGCCTAATTACTGGTTTTTATGAGGTTTATTGCTGATGCTCCACGTCAATGGGCTCGTGCTTCGCTGCCGCCGAAGTGCTTGGGCGCTGCGCCACATCAATTTTCTTTTCTCCCGGTACTTTCTTATGCGTTCTGCTGCGGACATTGCGGTGTTTATCGAAATCTGACGAGTTGCTGTTCCGCGTAAACTACGTTCGATGTACTTCTGCTTGGCTTTTCGATAAACATATGCCGACAGTGTAAAATTTTTAAAAATTTTCACCTGCGATCTAAAGTTTCACAACCAACACTGTATTTGATTTCACTTCTAATGTCTTAAATCGACAGATCTCGACGTTAGCTTTCGTTTGAGACTAATTTCGACGTTGTAGCGCTTTGCAGTCCCGAGTTATACTGATTAGAAGTTTGCGCGGTGCAGCGCAGCGCAAAGTTGTCTCCCCGCACTTATCGCTGCGTGGTAACTCAAGGTCACTAACAAGTCTTTGTTCTCTTAGCTATCGAATGACACTAGGTTGGTTTGGTTCGCGTTGATAATGTAGAAATTATTAGACCGAACTCGATGCCCATTTTTTTGGTAAAGCTCAACTTTCCGTGCTGGTCTGATTTTAAAGACGTATTCACGCCAAAAAAAAAAAAAAACCCTGTCACATATTTCCTATTGTTCCTAAAACGCGTGGATCACGCGGCCTTTTGATAGCATCATCGTTGCACGGATGCCCGATAAGAAACCTGTTTAAACATCGTGTCTGCATCGTGATGGGACTCCGGATGGGATCGCTCATAAAGCTACGATGTCCACGATTACTCGCCTGGCAGGCGAAATTCCGATGACCATCCCCCTTCCCTTCCGATGTAGCGTCTGGAACGAGACACCACGAGAAACTACATCGGAGACACGCGTGTGCGTGAGGATCAGCCGATATTCACGTGTCTCGGACTGGGAAAACTGGTTTGAACAACAGTGCTTTGTCACGGCTTGGTGGCGCACGATGGCGATTATATCGCGAGCATTTACATCACGGTGGTGATGAATCGTAGTTTCGTCAGTCGAAACACCGTAACATCGATGTTAAATTCACTCCCGTTTTTCGCGATGTATCGACACATTGCCGAGTCCTAGTGGGGGGGTTGGACAAAGTAGTTCCTCATTGGGGGGGGGGGATCTACTCACCATCATTGGCTACTATGCTAAAAAATTTACTAGCCACTACGAAATATCTGGTCGCCATTTGGTGACTGGTGACCAACATTCACGAGGCCTGCTCCTATGGTCACTGTCCTGTCCTGCGGTCCAGCGGTTGAAGTGTTTGCTGGATCTGTCCCTTCCCTTGAATCAATGGCCCCAAATTAGTTAGGGATGGGCAAGAACAGAGTAGGAGAATGTAGAAGTATGGGCATACACTGCATGTGGATAGTTTCCAAATTATTAGCAGATAGTTTTTGCACGTAGATTAAAAAAAAAAAATATTTCCTGTAATTAAGACACTTACTCAAGGCTTTACTCAGATTAATATCCTTAATTCTATTTTGACTTGAAGAATGATCAATTATTTTTCCACAACTTCTGAGTTCTTTTGCTTTCACAGACGTTTCTCACCTCTAGATTTTATCAAGGCCAGCTCTCATTGAACAGGAACTCTATCAAAAGTTTTGGTTTGCACAGAAAGAATTAAAATTTTATTGCCAGATTTTTGCAGTTGCCAATTATTAAATTAAAATCTTCTCCTTTGTAGGTCTACTATTTTTCAATTAAGTTGTTGAAAATGCCATTTATAATTTTTGAAGGTTCATTAATGGAACTGGTTTTTTTTTTGGGGGGGGGGTATAAAAATTTTTCTTTAATTAGTCTTTTGCTTTTATGAGGTTCATAGTCCAATAGTTTAATATTTTGCCATAAAGATCCATTTCCTGCACATTCAATTGTAATGTACTCATTTTGTCCTCATTAGAATCTGTAGCATTCTAATAATTATTTATTGTTTTATTAATTTTTCTTAAAATTATCTTATTCTACTGTTATCGTGTGTGGGATTCGCGGGTTTGCAGCAAGTTTTCTGTTTCAATGGTTGTGTACGCAGATACATTTTATTTTTATACAACTCCGGGCAAGAACTATTTATAACCCTAAGAGTTGTTCATAGTGATCATTAAACCCTGAAACAAACAACAAACACTTGTGGCCATACGCGATAGTGCACATCGGGGAGAGGGGAGGCAACAACTGTGGTATGACTGAAAGAAGATCTAAAAACTGTTGCATATGTTGCAGAGCATAACGCAGAAACAGCCTGTGTTTTTGTCAAAACATATCATCATGACTTGTTAAGCCTAACATGGTCACCAATGCAACGGTGAGTGATGATATCAGTTCAAATGAGTCAAAAAGCAAACTATATGATAGTTTTGTGACCATTTGTCATTTGTGTTACCAGCTGCACCTCTCTTCCAGTTAGGGAGTTGCAGCTATGGATAATAACTATTGTCTGTGATAGTTGAATGTAAAGAAACTGGAGTTGGTTTTCCTGCAGAGCATACTCAACATATCTTTTACAAAGTTATATGAATGAAGAGACATGAAATGTGTTATTTCTGCTATTGGTAATGTTTATTAAGTAGTAGTGAAATAAAGTAAAATGCCAAACTGGGTGCTCTGAGTTACTTGGAATATGTAAAAACAAGGTGTCCGTGTTGTAAAAGATTGCATTTTTTTTTTTTTCAGTAAGGGAAAGAATTCAAAAGAAAAAAATCATTATAAAAGTAAGAGACGGGGAGGAGAAAGAAAATAAAATAAATAAATCTTAAAGACCTAAATGAAATTGCTGAAAAACAAAATTAAAAGCTATTATCTTAATAATCTAAAGCAACTTATGGGAATTTACTAGGAAATGTTTTCATTTATAGCAAATTTTCGGAGAAAACTCTTCTCCTTCTTCAGGCTCTCTAGTTGTTGTCACTTTTGCTTGTCACTATCATGGTTACGGTTTACCTTGACGGTTACGGTTAACCTTGACGGTTTAGGTTATTTTTCACCAAATCCTGCCAGATGTTAGGCAGGGAAAATCCTTTGCAGTCATTGATGATGGAATTTTGTTTTTTCTCAATCTCTATTCCTTCTTTCAGTTTTCTTTTTGGAAATTGCTTTGGAAACTGATTACTTTAAGGGAATTCCAATCCATGCTGTGCCCAGTTTCTCTAACATGCCTATCTAATCCAGTCTTGTTGGAGCAATTTTTTATAGCTGCTTTATGCTCAGCTATACGAGTTTCTAGTCTGCGACCTGTTTCACCTATGTAAGATAGTCCACAACTACAATTTACTTCATAAACTACTCCTTGCATTTTTAAAATATCTTCTTCTCTTTGAACTATTTTAGGGAAAAAATTTTTAACTTTGTTCTCTAAACTTGGAGCTAACCCTAATATTGTATTTTTTACTAATTCTCTTTAAAGCCTCAAATAAACCTTTGTGATAAGAAATTTTTCTAGTGAATTTTACTTCTTGCTTTTGTGGGTTCTTCTTACCATTAAAATTCAGAAGCTTCTCAATTTCTTCTTTAGGATAGTTATTTTCTGCAAGTATGACTTTAAGCTCTTCTTTATGGGCTTCTTTTTTATCTGCAGTAGAAACTATTTTATTAATTTTTTCTAAAAACTGACTTGCTACATTTTCTTAATAGAAACTGGATGATACGAATTGAAATCCAGTAGTCTTTTAGTATTCATTGGTTTTATACCAACTAGTGAGGAATTTTTCATCTTCATAATAGATAGTAATATCTAAGAAGTTTATTCTTCTTTCTTTTTGAAGTTCAATAGTGAACTTAAGGGAATCATCTAATTCATTGAATGAGTCTAGAATTCTTTCTGGAACAATTTCTGAGCTATCTATTATAAATAAGATGTCATCCATGTATCTGCTATATAAGCAGAAGTATGTGGGTTGTACTAGTATCTTTTCTTCTAGTTTTCCCACATAATAGTTAGCTAAGAGTGGGGAGAGTGGGAGCCATAGCTAGCCCTGATTTTTGAATGAAAAAAGTTTTCCCAAATTGAAAGTAGTTGTTCTGCAAAGAGAAAGTAAGCATTTCAAAAATTCCTACTAATATGTTTTTTTCCTTGTTGTGAAAAACTATTAGGTCTGCCAAGTCTTCCGCTATAAAGTCTATAAGTTGATCTATATTAATGTGAGTATACATAGACACTATATCTAAACTACCCATAATAGGAGAATCTAATTTAGGAAGAAGTTCTAGTTTTTCTTTTAGCTGCATTGAGTTTTTAATCAAGTTAGGTGGCTCTTTTAAAAGATTCTGAAGGTGTGACTTTAAAAAATAGTTTAGATTTGAAAGAATAGAGTTTTTTGAGTCTATTATTGGTCTAATTGGTTGGTGTTCTTTATGCAGTTTGACTATTCCATATATTTGAGGTAATCTGAACTGTAATTTTGAGAATTGTTTATAGTTTTCTGGAAGCTGGTTTTCTTTTTTTGAAGTGAAATAAGCTTAGAGACTTTTTAATCAAATCTGGTAGTGGGTTTTCTTTTACTTCTTCATACATAGGTTTTTTAGTTCTTCTTCCATCTTTTCTAGATAATCTTTCTTATCCATAATAGTAATCAACTTACTTTTGTCTGTTTTCACAGCAACTATACTTTCATTTTTTCTGAAATCTTTAAGAGCTTGTAATTGACTATTATCAAAATTTTTTTGAGGTTTCCTTACTTGCTTCTGGAATTTTGTAAGGCTATTGTAGTAATCTTTTCTGAGGAGGTCTGCTTTAATTTGGTCCTCTTTTTCTAAAGTGCTGCAGATGCTTTCCAATTCAATTACCAATTTTTCTGGATTTATTTTTCTTTGGATAGATTGAAATTACTTCCTTTATTTATCACTTGTAATAATTCTTGGCTAACTCCAGTAGCAGTGTTGTCCTTCACATGACTAAGAACTGCAGTTTTTGTTGTTTTACTAGAATAGTTATTCTTCAAAAATTTTTCTTCTTTAAGGTTCAGCTTTTTAACAAATTTCTTATTTTTGTTTCTTACTCCAATTTTTAGCCAGTCATCCAATTCTGCTTTTACTGCATCCCTTAAGATTCCAGAAATTTTCTTTTCATTTTCTACTTTTACTTTTTTATAATAAGCAACATTTTTATATTTTGCTTCAATACTTCTTTTTAACGTTTTTTGCTCTATTTTTCTTATGAAGTTGGCTGGAAGTAAATCTTTAAATGGTTTTCTAAGTCTAAATGAATTTGGAATAAAGTTATTTACCTTGCAATTTTTCAGGAACTTGATTTGAGCTATGGATCTTTCCATCTTCAATGTAGCATGTTGAACTTTCTTTATTGTTTGCCAAGTTGGCAAACAATAAAGAAAGTTCAACATGCTACATTGAAGATGGAAAGATCCATAGCTCAAATCAAGTTCCTGAAAAATTGCAAGATAAATAACATTCCAAATTCATTTAGACTTAGAAAACCATTTAAGATTTACTTTCAGCCAACTTCATAAGAAAAATAGAGCAAAAACGTTAAAAAGAAGTATTGAAGCAAAATATAAAAATGTTGCTTATTATAAAAAAGTAAAAGTAGAAAATGAAAAGAAAATTTCTGGAATCTTAAGGGATGCAGTAAAAGCAGAATTGGATGACTGGCTAAAAATTGGAGTAAGAAACAAAATAAGAAATTTGTTAAAAAGCTGAACCTAAAGAAGAAAATTTTTGAAAAATAACTATTCTAGTAAAAACAAAAAAACTGCAGTTCTTAGTCATGTGAAGGACAACACTGCTACTGGAGTTAGCCAAGAATTATTACAAGTGATAAATAAAGGAAGTAATTTCAATGTCTATCAAAGAAAATAAATCCAGAAAAATTGGTAATTGAATTGGAAAGCATCTGCAGCACTTTAGAAAAAGAGGACCAAATTAAAGCAGACCTCCTCAGAAAAGATTACTACAATAGCCTTACAAAATTCCAGAAGCAAGTAAGGAAACCTCAAAAAAATTTTGATAATGAGTCAATTACAAGCTCTTAAAGATTTCAGAAAAAATGAAAGTATAGTTGCTGTGAAAACAGACAAAAGTAAGTTGATTACTATTATGGATAAGAAGATTATCTAGAAAAGATGGAAGAATAAAAACCTATGTATGAAGAAGTAAAAGAACCCACTTACCAGATTTGATTAAAAAAGTCTCTAAGCTTATTTCACTTCAAAAAAAGAAACCAGCTTCAACTATAAACAATTCTCAAAATTACAGTTCAGATTACCTCAAATATATGGAATAGTCAAACTGCATAAAGAACACCAACCAATTAGACCAATAATAGACTCAAAAACTCTATTCTTTCAAATCTAAACTATTTTTTAAAGTCACACCTTCAGAATCTTTAAAAGAGCCACCTAACTTGATTAAAAACTCAATGCAGCTAAAAGAAAACTAGAACTTTCTAAATTAGATTCTCTATTATGGGTAGTTTAGATATAGTGTCTATGTATACTCACATTAATATAGATCAACTTATAGACTTTATAGCGGAAGACTTGCAGACCTAATAGTTTTTCACAACAGAAAAAAACATATTAGTAGGAATTTTTGAAATGCTTACTTTCTTTGCAGAACAACTACTTTCAATTTGGGAAAACTTTTCATTCAAAATCAGGGCTAATATGGGCTACTCTCCCCACTCTTAGCTAACTATTATGTGGGAAAACTAGAAGAAAGATACTAGTAACAACCCACATACTTCTGCTTATATAGCAGATACATGGATGACATCTTATTTATAATAGATAGCTCAGAAATTGTTCCAGAAAATTCTAGACTCATTCAATGAATTAGATGATTCCCTTAAGTTCACTATTGAACTTCAAAAGAAAGAAGAATAAACTTCTTAGATATTACTATCTATTATGAAGATGAAAAATTCCTCACTAGTTGGTATAAAAACCAATGAATACTAAAAGACTACTGGATTTCAATTCGTATCATCCAGTTTCTATTAAGAAAAATGTAGCAAATCAGTTTTAGAAAAAATTAATAAAATAGTTTCTACTGCAGATAAAAGAAGCCCATAGAAGAGCTAAAGTCATACTTGCAGAAAATAACTATCCTAAAGAAGAAATTGAGAAACTTCTGAATTTTAATGGTAAGAAGAACCCACAAAAGCAAGAAGTAAAATTCACTAGAAAAATTTCTTATCACAAAGGTTTATTTGAGGCTTTAAAAAATTAGTAAAAATACAATATTAGGCTAGCTCCAAGTTTAGAGAACAAAGTTAAAAATTTTTTCCTAAAATAGTTCAAAGAGAAGAAGATATTTTAAAAATGCAAGGAGTAGTTTATGAAGTAAATTGTAGTTGTGGACTATCTTACATAGGTGAAACAGGTCGCAGACTAGAAACTCGTATAGCTGAGCATAAAGCAACTATAAAAAATTGCTCCAACAAGACTGGATTAGATAGGCATGTTAGAGAAACTGGGCACAGCATGGATTGGAATTCCCTTAAAAGTAATCAGTTTCAAAGCAATTTCCAAAAAACTGAAGAAGGAATAGAGATTGAGAAAAAACAAAATTCCATCATCAATGACTGCAAAGGATTTTCCCTGCCTAACATCTGGCAGGATTTGGTGAAAAATAACCTAAACCGTCAAGGTTAACCGTAACCGTCAAGGTAAACGTAACCATGATAGTGACAAGCAAAAGTGACAACAACTAGAGAGCCTGAAGAAGGAGAAGAGTTTTCTCGAAAATTTGCTATAAATGAAAACATTTCTAGTAAATTCCCATAAATTGCTTTAGATTATTAATTCAATTAAACTAGGAAGCCATTTCTCAATATGAGCTTTATTCAAAGCTATTATCTGTTATTACACTTCACATTTATGGGTGCTTCACTTCATACCATCTACTTCCTTCATTTGTATATGAAATATAACAGGCTGTGTTTTAATCATGCATATATACACCTGTAAAATGAGGTTAAACAAGTTCATTTGAACAAGTGTGATGGGGGCACTGTGGTTGTAAGAGATTAAAACAGTTAAGGGAAGCAAGGGTGTGAGAGTTGAAGCATTAGATTCATACTAAGTACACAGGTGTTAATATGTTAGAGAAGAGAAGGTCTGGATCTAAAGGATGAAGATCTGGGAAACAAGCAACAGCATCTAGAAATGAGGAATGGGAGGCTGGTAATTTCTCTTAGAACACAGAGGCAGAAAAATATGGTAATTACAAGCGTGTGCATGCATGTGTATGTGATTTTTTTTTTTTTTTTTTTTTTTTTGTAGGCTTGGAAATCAGGATGGGTTAACTATTGGAAAGCTTATGTTGGGTAGTATAAATAGGGTCTCCTGCTTTTATAAGTCTTAGGGAAGAAATGGTTCCAAAAAACAACTGTGGTTTCTGGCCAAACTATCCTCCTGCTGTATCAGTTTATTATACACTCCCAGTGCATAATAAACTGATACAGCAGGAGGATGTGGAGTTGGAAATTTAGTGACTCAAGAGGTTTTTAAATAAACGTGAATTGACTTGGAAGGAAGAGAGAGGGTGCACTATCCCAATCACTGTCATTTAGGGACCTTCTTAAGTTTAGTGATTGGATTAAGTTAGTTTTTGAAGTTAATAGGTTTAAGCGTGAGTGGGTGGGAAGTATGAGAGAAAAGCAGTAGACAGAAGGATATAGAGGACATTTTTTAATCGTGAAGATGGGAATGTTGGTGGTGGACTGGGAAGAGGAGGCTGTATGTAAGAATGTGAGATTCAAGATTAGAAAGAAATGTATAGTAAGCTCTTCTCTTACACTATGAACAGCACATACTGTTGCTCCTTCTCTTTTTTTAATTCTCATTTCTGCTTGCTACTTGTCTAAATACACTGGGTAATTGGTTTCCTTAATAACATAGATTCTTGAGTAAAATGAATTCCTGGTGAAATCTAATCAATACATGCAGGTATTTACAATATGTACAGATAAGTTTAAATAGAGGAAAGGATATATATATAGAGAGAGAAGTACAGACAAGTACACGGAAAGAAAGATTCTCATCTTGCTGTAGTATAACTGAGCTAAGGAGCTTTGCACGAAGCTGACTTTACGTGAATGCCAGTGACAATGTAAGTTAAGAATTTCTTGTGAAACATGAGAGTACAGGATGCTTGTGAAAACTTTGAGATTACATTGAGAAGGAGGGCAGTTTTGTTAATGTGATGATGCGGATGTTTACCCTTAGCAGAGGTGATTAATTTTGACTTTTGGACAGGGTTTTCCACAAAGGGTTCTACATCTACTTTGGAGGGGGAAATTGAGAGGTGGGACCTAATTTGTTGTAAAGGAAAGAAGAAAATAACTAGTAGATGCAGTTTGCTATTTTCTGAGTTAACCATCCATGTTTAATTATCAACAGATGTTCAAGAGACTTGAGAGCTCTGAGTATGATAATGTCAGAGGGTGAAGAGGAAAAGTTAGGCAATTTAGAGTGAAAGAAGATGAACATTTAGAAGAGAAAGATGATTAGCCAAAACATTTAGAAGATGCAAATGAAGATGCTAGTTCTAATATGTCCTGCGTTTAGATAGAGATATATCCAGGAAATTTTTGTATGCAGCTGTGTGAGAGCATGGGGTTCTGTCAAAATGAAAGCTTTTGCCTGATCATCTCTATTATCCTAGTTGTAAATGAATTTATGGCATCTCTATTCATAGTGTACTATGTAATTAACTTCCAACTGAGTGGCAGCAACTACTCCAGTGATGTACTCCTGATGACGAACTAGGCTTTAATTTGAAAATTTGACCACCAACTTTTTTGAATAATAACCTCTATAAGACCCGTAAAAAGTTAATTCCACAAATCTCTATTATGTTTATTTATTTTGAATTGCTGTGTGGCCAAAGAGCATTGCAACCCATTTATATATGCCAAAGTTCATTTTGATCATAGGAACACCAGCTTCAAATTAAATGGAAGAATCACTTGGCTGTACAGTTTCATTATGCTTAAGAGCAGAGTAGCAGAATGTGGACATATGTGCATAGTTTCCAAATCATTAGCAGGTTTGCCGCCCCGGTGACGCAGTGGTCTAAGTGATGGCTTCTGATCATTCGTCCGAAATGAGTCCGGGTTCGAATCCCAGTGAGGCATGAATGCTGTGTTTGTCTTACGGCACTGGCTCTCTCCCTTCCCTGGAACCAGTGGCCTTAAATTAGGGACGGGCGACTGCTTATAGCCCATTGAGTTGCTCACAATAATCGTTAAACCTCCAAAAAAAAAAAAAAAAAAAAATTAGCAGTGTTTGCAGATAGTTTTTGCTTGTAGATTAAAAATAAATAAAAATGTTATTTACAGCAATTAAAACACTTACTCAAGGCTTTTTTATTCAGATTAATATAATTCCTTTTTAACTTGAAGAACTTTCAATTATTTTTCAGATCTTTCTTCTGAGTCCTCTTGTTTTTATAGACATTTGTGGCCTCTAGATTTTATCAAGACCTGTTCTCAATGTATAGGAGCTGTATCAAAACTTTCATTTACACAAAAAGAATTAAAATTTTATTGCCAGTTTCCTTTTGCAGTTGCTAGTTATTATATTCCCTTATGTATTTTGTAAATCTAGTATTTTGAGTTAACTTGGTGAAAATGCTAGTTATAATTTTTGAAGTTCATCGATGGAACTGTTTTTCTGGATATAAAAACTTTAATTAGCCTCTTGTTTTCATGAGGTTCGTAGTTGGGTCATTCCATGTCAAATCACCCATCATTTTCATGAGATGTCACCCACCCTATCTCATATTTTTGTGAAAATTGGTACAAAGTATTGTACTGGTGAGATATGAAATCTGTTAAAATTTTAGGTCAGTCAGTCTAGTAGATCTTGAGTAATGCCATTTTAAAAATTGGGTTGCTGTGTAGCTGTGCCTTTAAAGTTTTCGTGCTATGAGTTTTCACAACTATACTGTAGGACAGTGGAGACTCATGGGTTATTCAAATGGAGGTTCACAATACATAAATTGTAAAAATTAAAGATTCAGTTACGTCATAATGTACAGGTTAAAATACATTTCTGTTTCTACAAGTAAAAAAAAAGCAATGCAACTAAAAGCAAAAACAAGTACTCATACGTAGAAAAACTGTAACATTCGACTTTGTACAAAGCAAGATTCTATTACAATAGTGCTTATAATTTACTTCAAATGTAAACATTCGAAAGGGAATGTTGTTTACTCAAGTACAATTCTTGTAAATTAAGTCAATCCGTCTGTCTCTTTTTGAGGCAAACAAATCAATAACATTTTCGTTGAATTTAGGTATGTCATTTATCATGATTTTTTCAATTGAGAGCTTGGCTAGAGTGCTCAGTCTGTGCTCGCTCATGAAGCTTCTTAAAAATGTCTTAACTCATTTTAAAGTTGAGAAGCATCTCTCAGCCTCAGCAGTTGTCATTGGAATAGTAGAAATAATTAGCAACAAGAAAGATGACACCGAATTTTCGGGTGTAATAAAGTACGTCTTTTGAATTCGTTCTGACGCAAATTAAATTTATCAAAGCTATTCAAAGTCAATGGAACCGGTATGTAAAACAATAGTATCTGACGGAAGAAAGAAGTTTTTCAATCGGGTATTTAATCCCTCAGATATCGCTCTAAACAGAATCGTGAGCTTATGAACTCTTAGAAACAGAGTTATCGGCAAAAATAAGATGGGACTTTACGTCCCTTGGTGGGAAAACCATGCATTATCTTGAAAAAGAAAGTATTCACAAAAGGTTTATCCATATGAGCGGTATCGGTCCAAGAAAAAAATTTTAGTCGAGTTTTCAGGAGCCCAGATTATGCTACAAATACATCAGAAGTAGAAATTAACACTTATGACCCCTGGTGGCCAAACCATTCGCTACCAAACATTAGAAATTATGTGAAAAATATTTTCCGTCAGGTCTTGTATGCGATACAGGAAGAATTTCTCAAATCAGAGTTTTAGGAGCAGAAAACGCAATTTACCATTGTGCGCCCTAGCGGAAAGTCCATGATTTACTTGAAAATTTTTAATTTATCAGAAAAACATTTCGCATCGGAAACACTATCCAACAAAGAAGGAATTTTTCAAATCGGACTCTTAGAAGTAGAGATATTGACAAAAATAAGATATACATCTACGCCCCTGGCGTAGAAACCATGCATTATTTCAAGAAGAAAATGTTCCTAAAATGTTTGTTGACATGAGTAGTATTGGTCCACAAAAGACTATTTTTCAATCGAGATTTTAGAAGCTCATATTTTGCTGCAAATACATCAGAAGCGGAAATTAAGACTTACGCCACCTGGTGGCCAAACAATTTTTTACAAAAATTTAAAATTACGTGCAAACGATTTCCCATCAGGAGCTGTATCCGGTGCAGAAAGAAAGAATTTTTCAAATCGGAGATTTAGAAGCAGAGATATAGGGGAAAACACAATTTACCTTTACGCCCCTAGCGGAAAGTCTATGAATTAAGTGAAAATTTTGAAATTATATGAAAAACATGCGACACGGAAAACACTATCCAACAAAAAGGAATTTTTCAAATCGGACTCCTAGAAGTCGAGATATTGACAAAAATAAGATATACATCTACGCCCTGGAGTAGAAACCGTGCACTATTATAAGAAGAAAATGTTTCTAACAAGTTTGTCGGCATGAGTAGAATCGGTCTACAAGCGACATTATT
Source organism: Macrothele yani (assembly GCA_039090855.1). Lineage (NCBI taxonomy): Eukaryota > Metazoa > Arthropoda > Arachnida > Araneae > Macrothelidae > Macrothele > Macrothele yani. The sequence continues at coordinate 51,876,856 of CM077027.1, read as the reverse complement.
TTCAATCAAGAATTTAGAAGCTTATATTTTGCTGCAAATACATCAGAAGCGGAAATGAAGGTTTACGCCCCTGGTGGCCAAACCATTTTTTTTACAAAAATTAGAAATTATGTGCAAACGATTTCCCATCAGGAGCTGTATCCGGTGCAGAAAGAATTTTTCAGATCGGAGATTTAGAAGCAGAGATATAGGGGAAAATGCTATTTACCTTTACGCCTCCTAGTGGAAAGTCTATGAATTACGTGAAAATTTTGAAATTATATGAAAAACATGCGACACGGAAAACAGTATCCAACAAAGAAGGAATTTTTCAAATAGGACTCCTAGAAGTCGAGGTATTGACAAAAATAAGATATACATCTACGCCCCTGGCGGAGAAACTGTGGAATATTTTAGGAAGAAAATATTCCAAAAAGTTTATCGATGTAAGTGGCATCAGTCCACGAAAGAATTTTTTCAATTGATTTTTTAGAAGCTCAGATTTTATGGCAAACACATCAGAAGCGAAAATTAATACTTACGCCCCTGGTGGCCAAAGTATTCTTTACCAAAAATTCGAAATTATATGCGAAAGATTGTGCATCAGGAGATGTATCCGCTGATAAAAAACACTCAAATCGGAGTTTTAGAAGAAGAGTTATCGGGGAAAATGTCATTTACTTTTACGCTCCCTAGTGGAAAATCTATGAGTAATTTGAAAAAGTAACTATATCTAAAATACTCTTTGACATAAATGGAATCGAAAAATAAAATATTTTTTCAATCGGATGTTTAGAAGCAAATATGTGGAATAAAACATATTTTTGAATTCGACATCATGTGCATTTACGCCCTCTAGCGGCAAAATTGTACATCGTAAAAAACAAACGAAATAAAGGATCATCATTCGCATATTTCAAGCTTTCGAATGCAAAAAGAATTTTTCATAAGGACTAATAGTTGCAGAGATACCGTGGGTACAGACGGACGGACAAACCGATAACATAAGCACGATCTTTTTTTACAAAAGACGTGCTAACAATCTGTAGGTCTCTGAGAACGTAGTGTGCAAGTTATTTTCTGTAACGAACTGTAGAAGACTACTGGCACCATTCATATTTCTGAAATCTGGTCTTCTGTAAATTACTCCTATTATAGTTCAGTTTTCAGGCAATCCTTCTGTAACATGAGATAAACATCTGTTGTTTGCTCAACAAGCTGATTTGGAGACTTTTTCTCGTACTCCTGAAAATTTTTAGCTTGGAGAGAAACAGCAGAGTAGTGAGTCATAAAAGAAAATCTGTCTTTTACTTGATTCGTGATAACATCACATATCTCTTTAGCTGCCACAGTTTCCTTTATGTGAATATTTTCTCTCTTCCTTTTCTTTGATGTTTCCTCTGTTTCTGATATCTTCATGGTCACTGTATCCATTCTTTTCCTTTCTTTTTCCATTGATTGCTGGAAAGTGTTTACATGCTTTCGAATGAGTGCTACATCAGTTAGTGTTTTCTGAAGCTGCATTGTATAACACATCCACATGTGGCATAATATTGTGAAAAACTGTAAGCCAAAACACAAATACTGAGTCTTCCAATATACGCCAAATAGCCCCTGCTTGATTCATTGCTACAGCTTGTTTCGATGATGACTCTATTTTTTCCATGCATACAGTTAACTGTTCCCTGTATTCATACACTGTATTGATGGTTCAACTCTTGAAATTCCACCTGGTGGCTAAACCATGAGGTATCCTTTTTCTAACCATTTCATCTAGAATAGCAATCCTCTTTGGAGAGTTACTGAAAAAGTTAATAATGTCACTTAGGTTGGAAAAAAATACTCGAACTTGTTGATTCTGACTGGTTGCTTGGCTGACAATCAAATTGAGCTGATGTGCGTAGCAATGCCCAAAATGTGCATTCTTATAGGTATGTTTAACAATAGCCTGAACACCTGCGTGATGACCACTCATCACGTTTGTACCGTCGTAGCTCTGGGATATCAATTTCTCGGCTTTGTCTACAACTTTTTCCAAACTAGCTAGAATACATCCAGCGATAGATTCTGCATCATGTCCAGGGAGATTAGTGAATTCCCAGAATCTCTCAACTGGTTGTACGTTACCTAAAATGTATTGAAAAATGACAACCAATTGGGAAGCAGATGAAACATCAGTAGCTTCATCTGCTATCACTGCTACAAAACTTGCTTTTGAGATTTCATTTTTTATGTGGTTCTGGCAAACACTGATCATACAGTCTAATAAATTGTTTTGAATTTCTTTTGATGTTCCTTTAAAATAGTGGCATTAGTGAGATGATCTTTTAGAGATTCATCAAGTTCTGCTGAGAAGTTTATAAGACCTCTGAAAACGCCTGGATTTAATGAATCATCGATTTTATCATGTCCTCAAAGTGCGAGCTCAAATGCGCCACAAAACAGAATACAGTCAATAATTTTGGAAAGAACATAACGATTTTTGGTTACTTGCTCATTGTGTTTTTTAATATTCAAACGAAATGCACTGTCAAGCTGTTGGCGAATATCAACCTTCCCAGCACACTAAACTCTAATGTGGAGTTTAAATGTGATTGGGAGCAGTGATGTTTATTTATTTTTTGAGTTAGATGTGAAAAATCAGCAACACTGTAACTCACCCAACTTGAATCACCACTTTGTTTTGCAAACAGGAGACAGTGAAAACAAAAGAGCCTGTTAATTAATTCACATCCACTGATCCATGGATATTTCTCATATAAGTCGGGTATGAATTCCCTTTTGAAATCTCTAGTTTTACATTTTGTCACCTGGATCAGCTTACGCCTAGGTGTTGGCCTGAGCATTTTATTTTTAATTTTTCTTTCCAGCGGCAACGTTGAAAAATTTAATTGCTTTAGCTCAGAAACACTGATTTTACTAAGTCTTCTTAACTATTTACACATGTTCTTACACACAACAATAAAACTAACCTATAAAACAGATTAATAACTGATAAACAACTACACTAACCACTTGTTGCCGCATACCAAGGGAGAATCCGGACGAATAACAAACTGGCAATCCATCTGCGTGAGCTCCCCCACTCTGAAGACTGCGAATTGAAAGCTTATGAGCGGCGCTTATTCTTCACACACATGTGCCTCATCTTCCCACCGGACAAACTGGTTTTCAAGTAGTTTCTTCTATCGCACGTGCGATCGACGTAAGGCCGGCCAATCTGTGCTGCTATCTTTTTAATTTTATACCATTAGAGTCGCGTCTTGCCAGGGTATTTAGAGGGGGAGGAGGGGGGGGGGCTCGTCCCAAAATTGGCAAAACCTGGAAATGTGTTTACTGTTTTATTTTATTTAACTTGTTATATTTTATTTAACTTGTTATATTTTAATTTCTTTCTTTCGTTTTCTCTTTTTCTGTTCTGGGGGTTCACATACTCATGTGCACCAACAGAGGAGCTGCCACTGCTGTAGGACAAAAAATTCATAACTTCACAACTAACTGTTGCATCCACATAATTTTCTTCTTAAATGATCTGCATGATGCATACATTTGGGAACAACTTGTTTCTACACACTTTTAGAATTAAAAGTACACTTTTTTTTTTTTTAATTTAATGACAAAAGACATGGAAAAATGAAGCCACATTTTTATTAAACAAAACAATTTTTTTCAAAATAAACCCCCTCTTCAAATTTGCTAAAAATATTTTCATGTGTCTATTATAACGTAATCTTTCAACAGGAAAAAATACTTTGGGCAATTTTGGCAAGAAAAAAAAATCCAAAACGGCATGTTTTATATATGGAACATTCCAACATATTACCCAATTTTTTTAATTAACTGGTTTCTTGGCCATTTTATACAACTCCCCCTCTCCTAGTTTCCCCCTATTGGTGAGTAGCTCAAAACAATTTTTATTTTATTTTTATATGCCACCATCTTGGATATAGGTTCATTTTTCTTTTCTGTGACAGGCCAAAGTAGAGCCTCACAATGGTTTTGGAAAAAGGCAATTGCTTTCCTCTTATTTTAGATCGAAAGTTTTGATTTTCACTACCTTAAAGAGGACATTTTAGGCTTATAGGAAATATATAGAAATGATTGAAAATATTTTTTAAACCTTGCTTAAAATGGGGTTGAAATCGGCAATACTCTCAAGCATAAATCACCATTTTTGATGGACTGGTAAGGTGACTGGGGGTTGGAACCCCAAGTTGAGAATTTTTGTGTAATAACTATGACTAGCATTGAGAACTTGAGTCTGGGAGCACACACACATGCACGCACACTAGATTTCTGACCCAGGAAACTGATCCGGCGGGTTGGCACCAGGCAGACTGGTACCCAGCGGGTTCGCATGCACGCCAGATTTCTGACCCTGCGGATTGGCACCAGGCAGACTGGTATCTGTTGGGTTTGCACCAGGCAGACTGGTACCTGTCGGGTTTGCACCAGACAGACTGGTACCCGGCGGGTTTGCACCAGGCAGACTGGTACCCAGCGGTTTGGTACTAGGCAGACTCCTACTACTGAACCTCGCTGAACTCGGAAGGTTCAATGACCACACCTGTCATGATGCTATAAAATAAAATGCCACATGTTCAAAATAAAACCAACATTAAATTCCTGTGTTTTCGATTCAGGCAAAATAATATAGAATACATCTATTAAAAAAGATTGAAAGAAATTTACAAACAGCCTTTCACTCTGAGAAGAGAAAAAAGTTAACAGGTTGCAAAAAGAAATCAGAAATCAAATGTGAGGGAAAGGAAATATGAGAATAAGTGAGTAAGAGAATTGCATTAGGTACTTTTTCTGTAACTTTTTATATAGGTAAGTGGTCGGGTGGTCCTAATCCCCAACAAAGCTCCTTAGGCATTGTTTTTCTTCTGTTTGTTCCGGGAAGCGGGAAGATAGAGGGCGCACCATGATTCAAAATTTTGGGCCCGGTCAAAAAACTTCACTTTCCGCCGTCCCTGCATACTTACATATCACTAAGCTGTTCTCTGGGATTCAGAGGTTAGCTTCACAAAGAAAAAACAAACTACCAGATAATTTTTAACTGATCATTTACTTACTGTTGCCGTATCAAACTCCTCCATTACAGGATTGGATGGTGCTTAGAAAAAAAAAGTGCATTGATATACCAGAGAATGCGTGAATCTGTTGTAATCTTAATCTCAAGCAATTTCAGACAAAATTTGCCAGTTTTGTTAAAGTCTGACTTTTTTTTCTCTTGTGCCAAGCTTTTTTTTTTTTTTTTTGTAAGTAAAAAGTTCAGAGAAACTTTCTTTAGTGTTTATTGGACTTTTGAATTTATTTAAATTGAGTTGCTACAAGTTGTAAAATATACACACTAAAAAAAAAAAAAAAAAAAAAAGAGGGTGCATTATTTGCTGTGTATTTATTTATTTATTTATTTTTTTCAGTTCAAAGTGTAATTGATATTTTTTCTTAAATTATGATACTGAGATCTCGTTTTTAGTATCTGAGCAAATTCTTTCTTTCATGTGCAGTTATGGGGTAGCGAAAAATATTTTTTAAATGTAATTTTTGTTTGTGGCTAAACATAAAAACAATGCATGGCATCAGTAAGCAACAACTCAATCCTGATAAAAATTCATTGGTGTTAAAATGTCACTATAGCGACCTATTGTTTTTCTTTGCCTTACTTTGAAGCTTTGTTTTGGGTCATAGTGGTACATCCACATATTCTTACTTGTGATAGCTGTGTTCAGAAGTTCTTAGTGGAAATGAGTGATAAGAATCCCCCCCCCCCCAATAATCATTCCTCTTACAGGACTTCAAAATAAAGTTCTATCCTTACTTGCTATCTCTGTTTTTGCTTCCTACTAAAATTTCTAGTCTTTGTGGATGTTTCTACTTCCTTCAGTTTAGGAAAAAGGTTGTGAATTACCACAGACTGTGAGAAGTATTGAGTATTTCACTGATGGTTGTTCTGCACAATATAAAAACTGCAAGAATTTTCTGAGCTTGCGCTATCATTAACAGGAATTTTTTAGATTGGCAGGGAAGTGATCATTTTTTGCAACAAGCCATGGCAAGTCACTATGTGATGGTATTAGTGCAGATTGTAAAAAAGCTAACCAACAAAAGCCAGTTTGCAACAACCCTTAGCTCAACAAATAACATCTTCTGCAACAATGTATAACTTCTGCAAAGATAATATAAAGGAAATTACATTTTTCTTTGTGTGTGCTTAAAGTGTGTAATCAGCTTAGTCTCCGTTTTGAGAAACGAAAGCCCTCCTGCTACACGCCCAATGCATCACTTTACACCACTTCCCAATTTTAGAATTGGTGCTAAGAGATTAAATTCTGACAAATTTTACAGTATTATTTCTGAAATCAGTGTAACTAATTTTCAAGATGAGTTACAGTTACATGCTAACTGCTGCATGGCATGTGTATATGATTCGTGTTAGTATGTGGGATTTGTTGAAAAGATTAACTATGACGAAGGTGATGTGACTGTTTAACTCATGCACCCACATGAGCCTTCTCCATTTTTTTATTGGCCTAATAATGATTGTGAAGTACCTCTGACACATATATTATGTTCGGTTGAGGTAAACACTGCAACAGGAAAAACATACAGCCTATCCAAACAGGCTGAAGACCTGGTTCAGTCAAAGTTTTTTTTCATATGAAAATTAGTAATTGTGTTTAGTTTTAATTCAAACTGACAGAGAAAAGAATTTGTTTATCTCTTATGTAACCAAAGAAAAGTTCTTTTATAAATCATATGTAAACGTATCATTCAATGTCGAAATAATTCATAAAATGGCTTGTTACATTAGTTTATATTTTTATTAAAATTGGTAAGAAATTTAGAGACACCTAATCTTTGCAGTTGCTTGTATTCTTAAAAAAAAAAAAAAAGAAAAGAAACAGCTTGGGATAGTATAGGTGGCCCTGCCGGTCACACTTATTGCAATTGGCGATTATTTTTAAGCACGGCCAATTTATAAAAACTTTGGCGATTTGACTGCTGATTGTGAGCACGGCTTTGCAGGCTAGCATTTTGATTAGTTGCAAATTCAAATTGGTCAAAATATTAAATTCAGCAGTAACAAATATAGTGAGTTGCTTCTAAAGTTTGTGAATTGCAAACTGTACAATATGCTCTAGTAAGGTTTTTTTTAGTTTTTTTATTTACCTTATGTATAAATTGTAAAGTATTTGGTAGTTAAATGTGTTTAAAATATAATTCCATGAGACTTTAAAAAATATTTTGAAAACAAAAATAAGCATAAATATTCATCAGTTTCTCTGCATTTCCAAGTGCTGAAATGTTACTGTTTATTCACAAATATTTCAGAGCCTGTAACTTCTAAACTAGTTTGAACTACAAAATGAAACTCACAAGTTTTGTTGAGTACCAGTAGGGGTATACTTGGTGGAAAAAAAAAAAATTATCTGGTCCCTCTTTTGAGATATGTAACCTTGAAATCTGCAAAAGTTGAAAATATTGCAACTTTGAGGGGGAAAATAGTGGGAAGGGGACCAAACCCAGACTTAAGTTCTCCATAGCTGAAAACTCTACTAGCCGTAGTTATTAACACAAATATTCCTAGCTTGGGGTTTCAACTCCCAGTCACCTTAACAGTCCATCAAAAATTGTGATTTATGCTTGTGAGTATTGCAATTTCTCAACGCCATTTTAAGCAAGGTTAAAAAAATATTTTCTATCATTTCTATACATTTTCTGTAATGCCCTCTTTAGGGTAGTAAAAACCAAAACTTTTGATCTACAGTAAGAGGAAAGTGATTGCCTTTTTTCAAAACCATTGTGAGGCCCTATTTTGGCCTGCTGCAGAAAATAAAAATGAACCTATATCCAAGATGGTGGCACATAAACAAAAAATAAAAATTATTTTGAGTTACTCACCAATAGGGTTAAACTATGAGGGGAAAATATGCATAAAATAGTCAAGCAACCACTTAATTAAAAAATTGCGTAATATCATGCTGGAATGTCCCATATATAAAACATGCCATTTTGGATTTTTTGTTTCCTCACCAAAATTGCGAATTGCCCAAATTATTTTTTTCTCCTGCTGAAAGGTTACGTTACAGTACACACATGAAAATATTTTAAGCAAATTTGAAGAGGGGACTTATTTTGAAAAAAAAATGTTTTGTTTAATAAAAATGTGGCCTTTTTTTTTTTAGGGGTTCTTTTAATCCTAAAAATGTGCAAAAGCCAGTTGTTCCCAAATGTATGAATCATGCAGATCATTTAAGAAAAAAATTATGTGCTTGCAACAGTTAGTTGTGAAATTATGAATTTTTTTGTCCTACAGTGTAGGTGTGAAAACTCATAGCACGAAAACTTTAGAGGCAGAGCTACCCAATTTTTAAAGTGGCATTACTCAAGATCTACTGAACTGACTAACCTAAAATTTTAAAAGATTTCATATCTTACCAATGCAATACTTTGTACCAATTTTCACAAAAATCTGAGATATGTGGGTGACATGCCCTGGGTGATCTGACATGTGATCTGATATTAATGACCCAGTTCAATATTTTAATATTTTGCCATAAAGGTCCATTTCACACACATTGCTGGAGATTCAATTGTAACATACTTATTGTGTTCTAATTGGAATAAGTAATGTTCTAATAATTATTTATTGTTTAATAATTTTTCTTTAAATCGTCTTATTCTATTATTATTGTGGTTCACTGGTTTGCAGAAAATTTTCTGTTTCAATGGTTGTGTACGCAGATACATTTTATTTTTATACAACTCTGCTTGGGAGGTAATACTTTGAAGTCAAGCAAAGATCTGATAGAAGTATTAAGGGCTAAAAGTAGTAGGAGATGAAATTCATAGTGACAAAAAGAATGTTTTAGTAATTCTGATAGTTTTGTTATATATATAAAAAAAGTGGATGGTATTTTTGTTGTAGAAATAACTTGATCATTTTTTTCTGCAAATATTGCTTTTAAAAATGAAATTGCTTCTTAATTTTAAGGTAATTTTAAGATATGTTTTGTTATTTATTCATTTATCTTTATAATTTTTATTGACTGTCTAATTATAGTTTTTGTTCTGTGTATTTGATGATATGAAAATTTTTAAACAACAATATTTTCTAATTTTCTTTTTCATTTATAGATTAAACATGAGTGAGCAAATAAAATTTATCATCCAGGAACTAGCAAAAGAGCCATTCAATAAGAAGTTTAATCTCATTAGTTTTGATTCCTTGAGAAGTGAGCAGCTTCTACAGTTTATGAATGATGTCTTTGCAGAAGTGGATCCAAAAGTAAGTTAACACATTGAAATAACAAAAATATTTTTCTCACAACATTTGATATGAGCAGGACTTACTTTTCTGTGGCAGAGAATACTATGCTATTTAAGCCCGAATGTTCAAACATTAAAAACCTCAAAAGTAAGCAAGCATTTATGCACTAAAAAAATCAAGAAATATGTGCTAAAACAGAAGAAATATGAATTCATCATATGTGGAATTCATATATTTTCATAATGTAGATGTATGTACATTTTACTCTTGAATATTTTCATAACTGCATGTGATAACTAAACGCTTTTTGTATATTTTTGAAAGAAAAGGCATGCTTTCTGTCAGTGAGAAAATGCTTATATATAGAAAAAGTCCTTTCCACAGAGGTTATCGACGCACATTTAAAGCATGCAATGTAAATGGCAGACATACTTTTACGATCAATATTTTTTTCTTGAAAAATTTTTAGTTGTTATTTAGATTTTGCATATTTTCCACTTTAACTTCCTGGGTAGTCAAAGACCTGTATTTGACCATCTCAAGATTCGAAATTAGGCATATTTTCTCTTTTGACTTCTGTCTGGCCAAAGACTTATGTTTGATCATCTCAAGATGTTGGGATATGCTATGTCTTTTTTCATTTGAAACAGGCTTTTAACACACTTTATAAAACAATATCATTCCATCTGTTGTAAATACATCTGGATTAAAATCAATCACTAACTTATTTAGTCTTGTACTATTGCATGCTTTTACTTTAGGCATATTAAACAATATTGTGCAGTTACCAGTTAATAATTTTCCTAGCATAGAAGAACTCTTTCATCCAAATTTGATAGATCAATGAGAAAATCTAAAGTTTGATTACGCATACAGCAGTTTCAGTTGTTTGTTCATGAAATACCAAAAATAAAAAGTAGTTACATGACCTTTGAGAAGTACTTCTATCATCTACTTAGTCTATCCCATGCATTGGGGAGCGGGTCACTTACAGCATGTAAACGAATGAGAGTCATGACATATGCGCTTCATGACCTGATTTCAACAGCTAATGGCAAGCTGACTTCATAGCAGACCCAGTCTTATACCATATTGCTAGTAACCTTACCCCTTACCCAGGGCCTGATTTATGGGAGGGCATTCAGGGCATGTGCCAAGGGCCCTGACCTTTGAGGGGGCCCCAAAATACAGTTTTATATTACTTGCTTTGCTTCAAGTAATGTATAACTATATAGTGAGAATAATTGGCAGTGAAACATGTAACACACAAAACATTAGAATAATTCTTGATGTCGACATATCTCGCTTAAGTTACATAAAAATTACAAATGGCAGGACGTTTCGTTAGCGACTTCTACCTTCATCAGCCATGGAATGAAACACGTGGTATTAGCATCAGTTGTTGCCATATTTCAAAATAACTTTCCAAATGATAGGTATGTTAAAAGGTGTGTCTGTATTACAGGTGTTAGGAGTAAGGAAGATTTCAATGCTTTCGCTGTATCTGAAGGCTTTCCGAGTGCTGAACGGAGCGAAGCATTTAACATTTTGCCAATCGGGAATCGCGGACGTATCGCTGATAGTTAAAATTGAAAGGGAGGTGGAAGGGTTGCCTTTCTTAACATCAGCAATATGTTCCTCCAATCGCTGGTTGATGCTTTGGTAAGTACTACCAGTATAGTGAGTAATGCCCGTGGAAGTGTTGATAGGGATCGAGTAGACCCCTTGTAACTCTAGGGGTTTATTGGGATCTCTGTCTTTAAGGATAAGGTTAAGAAGATGTGGAGGTGGTTTAACAGCAATCCTGTAACCAAAAGGCTTGAAAATGGAGCAAACTTTGCAACCCTTCCACCTCCCTTTCAATTTTTGGTGGGCAGGTCCGGTTCGTGTTTAAATTGATAAACCAATTTTGTAAGAGAGACAAGATTTTGTGGGTTGTTAGTGGTATGTTAGTGAACCTCCCCTCTCATAGAAGAATTAGATATATATGAAATTTTGGCTTGTTGTTAGGATTGAGTGGGGATAGTGGTAAGCTCTTTGGTGATATGGCTTTGCATCATTTACACCCCAGCATCAAACAACACAATGAGAGAGAAGTGAGCAATCATGAAATAACTGACTCCCTTCATGATTGGCTAATCATCACTTTGTTTATGTTGCATTACTTGATGCTGAGGTGCAAATTGGGCTTAACACTTTTGTGAAATTATTCCACATGGAATATACACTTCCTGCTTATTGGTATACAACAGATTCAGAATGAAACTGCAAAAAGCTTGAACCAAAGCTTCTGAGACTGTCCTCAATCATACTTGTGCATATGATACTGGATATTGGGAGGCCGCTCAAAGCCTCTTGCCCAGGGCCACGAACTGTCTAAGTCGGTCCCTGACCTTGCCATGTACTGCTTGTCTTCTTTCTTGCTAAAAGTTCAGCACATCATTTAACAAACAATTTGTCTGGCTTGTGGATTTTGATACACAGAAAAAGTTTCATGTTAACCTTTACAAGCATGAACTCTTATGAGTAGAACTTGCAGAATTAGGATCACCACAGAGTCTGCTTCACCCAATCCAAAAGGCATTCATTCTACATATCTACCATATCAGTAAACAATTCCTGAGTTTCCAGGCCTGAGATGAATATCCCCACCTTTTGCTCACTGGCCCTTGGCTGAAAAAATCAATAATAATAATAAACCCTCACAATATCGCCACCACCCGAAGTCAGTAGCCTCAGAAAATACTTCCATCAGAGCGTGGTAGCCCTTCACCAAGCAATAAACCAGAGGGGCAAGAAGTACACAGCCCTAGACCTTTCTACCCAGAAAGTCGAGGTAGAATGAGGTAGTCAAGGGTAGAATGAAGTAGGCAAGAAAGTTCTACAATGAAAGCCCTACAACGATCTGTAATCCAATCATGGGGATAAGACTGCTTCCAATGCATGGCTAACAAATGGATCACTCTTCCCCAAGACCGAAGAGTTTCTGATAGTTATACAAGATCAAGTTGTAAACACCAGAAACTATCAGAAGTATATCCTCAAAGACATGGCAGTGGAAAGTGACACCTGTTGGCAATGCCATCAATTGCCAGAGACCATCCAACATATCACAGCAGGGCACAAAGTCCTCACACAAACAGAGTACACAAACAGGCACAATCAAGTCACCAAGATTCTCCATTAGAAATTTGTAAGAAAGCACCACCTCATTATAGGTGAGCCTGTTCCCTACCATAAGTGTGAGCCAACAACGCTCCTAGAGAATAACACCCACAAGATGTATTGGAGAAGATCAATCAGAACAGAGAAGACCATCTCCCACATACCTCATTGACATAGCCATGCTCATCACATCCAACATCCAGAAGATGCATTGAGAAAAGCTGTCAAAATATAATGACCAAAAATACGAAGTCAAGGAAATGTGACATATGGAGAATGTCACCACTGTCCCCATAGTAATATCAGCCCCAGGAGTTGTACAAGACCATTCACAGTTCTATACAGACACTAGTTCTTCAACCTAACACCTACCTGGAAATACAGAAGGCAGCTATCCTGAACACTTGCAGGATAGTAAGGAAGTTCCTGGACAACCAAGAAAGTAATACCACTTCCCAGACTTGGTATGTTGTACCTGTCCCAGAAGAAAGAGAAAAACATCTCCCCAGTAAGGGGTGGAATCATTTTTAAAAATAATAATAATAATCTACTTTTATGAAAAGGTATTCACATGAATGGCACTTGCAAATGGCGAGTAGTGGCTTAAAAGAAAGTAGCACCTGAGATAAATATTATAGGAAGGCAGTTTTTACTGTTGAACTAAAAGATTTGGCAACTTTTGCTTTATCATGTGGCAAAAAAAATTGCATTTCAATTTGTGTTAACAGGTACAGATTTTTATATTAATGCAGTTAACTGGAATTAGAGAAAAAGAATGGTGGGCTAATATTCATCCTTTTTTTTTTTTTTTTTTTTTTGCATGCATAATTGTAAGTGAATATTAGTTATCTGAAAAAAAATTAATAGATTGTGCTTAATTTGTTGTAAACAAAAGGTTAAGTCCTAAATGCATTTTCGTTAAACATAAAATAAAGTGAATACAAACTCTTGCAAGCTTTTAAGCATTTTTTTACCTAGAATTTCTGTTGTGTGTGTGTACATTTGGATTTCTTTTCTTTCATTTTATTAAAGTTTCATTTATTCAAGCTTTCATCTGATAAAAATCTATTTTGCAGATGAAGATGGATATAAGGGCAGAAGACCCTGAACAGATGACTCTGAAGACTTTAAATTTCTTGAGAGTTTTAAAGTACAAACCTCCTCCTGATATTGAATTGTAAGTTTGTTGCTCCTGTTCAATTTTACAGACAATTCATATGCAATACTTTTGCAGCAAAGGACAAATAATGTTCTGTAACAAAATAAAGATAAAAAATTCAATGCAGTGATTATGATATTCTTTTCAACACAGAACTAGAAAATTTTATTAAATTTCATTATAGAACTGCATAAAGGTAGATGCAGTCATTTGGGAACTATCTTTATATTATAAAATTGTATTTAGTGGTTTCTGATATGACTTGAATTCTAATTTATATCTAAATATGAATAATTGATTTTAAAACCAGCAGAGTTAATAGTTCTGATTGCTGAATTTGTAAATCATGCATAAAGAGGCTGCTGACATGTTTCATTCTTAATTGCTGCAGTTTTTCCAATAATAAACAGTCCTGCAGTAAAAAATCTGATACCCTAGGCTTATAATTTTACTTATTTGCAAAATACTGTGTGATAGATACCATTATAAATTTCAATCCAGACGACTGATTTCTTTGACTTTCTTAACACTATTACTTTTATGGTGAATCTAGCATCTGTGGTTCCAAGTATCTTAAGTTTTTTTAAGAATTGCCATTTGTAATAAAGCCACTTGCATAACTTCATCCCATTCAGCACAAAGGTAAAATGATTTCTTTTGAAATTGATAGGTGTTGCTTTTTAATAGTGGTAGTCTTTTTAGATCAGATAGGCTTGCACACACACATTTCCTTGTATGGCAAATACAGGTACAGTGCCTCTTCAATATAGGTCAAAGCCTTGCAGAATATTACTTAGGTGCACAAATAAACTATTTTAACTGTATTAATCAAATGAATCAAAATTTGGCGGACCTTTCACAAAATGGATAATAATTCTTGTACAGCAAATGGAGCAGTTACTCTCTGTGTACAGAATAATACTCAGATGCATATACAATTTTTGGTACAGATTCCTACTAAGGGCATGTATGTATTTTTCATTTTCCTTGCCAACTCTGCTTCTAAACATCATTCTTAAAAATTTCCTTTTCTGTCCCATAACGTCCACCCCAAGAAAATTTTTTGAGTATATTTCTTACTCTTTCATGATGCACAGTTCTGCTACTTGAGGTGAAATTGTATTTTGCTATTCCAGCAAGATCTATTTTGTTCAGATATCTTGGTTTATGAAGCACATTTTGCACCCATTTTCTTCTTCAAATAATGAAGTCTTTCCATTATGTGTGCACAGGTGTGTTGTTTTTCTTGATATCTTTCTGCCCAAAAGTATGTACAATCTGAAAAACCTTTCTTGCAACAGATATTTCACTATGAGGAACATTTTGTTCATATTTTCTAATTTTTCATGAAGCACAGTTGTACTGCTAGTGGGTGTTAGTGCATATTTTTACTTGCAAGTGTATTTCCACTTCTTAAATTCTGATTGAAAAAAATCTTTTGCATTGAGTGCCATTTATTGTGCGGGGCACTGCACAAATTGTGTGTTTTCAATAATGTGTAGTTTTCCTGTTAGAGAGCATAAATGCATGTTCTTTCTCTCTGATTATCACCTCTGAAAATCCAATCGAAAAATTCTTTTCACATCTGAAAGCATATACAGTGGAATCCCATTTATATGTTTTTTAAGGAACCAAGTAAAATTAATGTATAATTGAAAAACGTATAAACAAAACAGAGAAAATTTAACATTAATGGCAATTCAGAATTTTAGGATCAATGATATTTTATGAATAAATGAGAAAAACGCATAAGTAAGAAGCGTATAAACGGGGTTCTGCTGTATTGTGAGAAATGTTTCATGCACATTTTTCCATGATAAACAATTGTGCCTTTAAAGATAAGAATTTTACATCTACATCTTAAGTCATAGCTCTGCTTATAAAATATTGATTGAAAGAGATACTTCTGCATAGGATTCCAGTGAGTATATCTAATATTTATATTTCCTGCTCTTTATGATGCACAGTTTTCTACTTGAAGGCTCAAGTTTTTTCTTCTATATGCAAGTTTATCCGCATTTTTAAAAGTCCTGCAGCAGACAGATTTCTAAAAGTTTTTGCAGCAGACAGATTTCTTTGTGAAAAACATTTTATGTCAATTTTCTACTTCCATAATTTAGTTTTCTTGTTGGAGCCAAATAGATATTTCTGTGGTTTCAATAGATCAATGTAAAAAAAATTCGTTTTGCATCAGACTGCATTTTCTATTATCATAAACCCTTAGTGTTAGTTATCATAAACCCTTAGTTATAAGATTTTAAATGCTGGTAAATGTTTGACAATTATTACATCTTATATTATCACATATTCTTCTGAATCTAAAGGACATGCTCATTACACCCAATAAAATGGGAATTGGTGTTATCTTTCTTATTTTTGGCTAGGTAACACAGGAAACATTTTTGGTGACTTATTCTAAAATCTCTGTTATCCATTTTGTGCTATTTTTTTTAATGGGGCTATATTTACATTTCTTGAGGCTCCATTCCTTTCTGGAACATGAAATAAGAATATTTTTAACACCATAATGTCACCAGTTGGTGTACTCCATGCTGTGAGGTTTTTCAGATGTGTAAGAGCTCTGTGTCCTTCAAAATCTGAATCTCCCAATTTCTGTCTGAATATTTATGTGTTGCATAATATCTGAAATTCACATTTTAATGTAGCAAAACTTGTTCAAGCGTATGCTGTCATCCAACATATGTTGACATTCTCTCATGTCATTTATGCATTTTAAAGCATGACCTAGTGGCCAAGAAGTTCAGATTTTAGCTTTTCACCAGGGCTCGATTTCGACCAGTAGTTAATGGCAAATTGCTAGCAAGCAAATGTATTTTGCTAGTGATAAAAACTGGTACTAACAAAAGTTGCCAGTGGAAAAATTTTGAAGGTTTTAGTGTGAACTGTAAAGTGCCACTGCATTGCACGTATGGAATATTTTAGACACATACAAAAAAGGAACAACTTCTTTATGGAAACAAATGTTTCTTGAAAAGTACAGGCATTATAAAAACGTTTTGGCACTAGTAGAAATATCCAGGATATTTCCCTTACCTACCTCTGCATGGGAGATTGGGTCAGTTTCATGAAGAGAATCCTGGGTGATTGGAGGGGCAGTTTAAACTTACAAACATTGAATGCTCTCACGAGTATTGAGGTTGAAGGTCCATCGAAAGACAAGTTTGACTCCAGGCCTGCTGTTTTAAAGTGGCATGATGAAATGACCCGAACCCAGATCATTAACCATACAGAAAATAATTTAAGATTTTGAATAGTGTTCTTGAATTTTGTGAATAAAGTTAAATAAAAAAAAATGCTTTTTAAATATTTGCATTCGAGTTAAATTGTTAGAATTAATCTGTCAGGTCATAAAAAGGTGAATTATATTTAAATATTTGTAGTCTTTTCAACATTACAATGTGACAGTTACAGGGGTGAAATCAAAATTTTTCATGATTGACTAATGGAAGGGGACATGTTAAAGTTCCTTTTGTATAATGTTAATAAACTTTCGTTAGTAGATAATGCAATTTGCTAGTAAAAAATAAAGCAACTAGCAAGTGTTGTTACTGCTAAAAAAACACCCGAGATCAAGGTTTGCTTCTCACACTAAGTAACCGAATTTTACTTCCAAGTGAAATATGGTTGTTGCATTTATTCTTCAGTCATATTTCTCTACTCTTTTTCTTAGAGCTAGTAACAATAAAATGGGAATGAAGGAATCTTCATAACCTTCAGCTCTTGTGAAACAGAAAAAAAATATATATGTATGCTTAGGAAATTTAAACAAAATCAACTGAAAAAAACACTAAGCATCACTGAAGGAAGAAATATTCTTCATATTACATGGGAAATCGATAGAATTCTGAATTTGCTTGCAACACTTACTGGTCATCCATGTAACACCTCTCAGAAAATTTGAAAATTTTGTCGTCCTGGAGTGGGAATCGAACCTGTATCTGCAAATTTCTGTTTATGTTAACCGTTACACCACCCAGGACAGTGAAGTTCCAAGCAACTGAGACTAAGCAACCTTAGCATTAGGAATCTGAACATCCTTCAGATTTGCGCTAGTCAAAGCGTCATTGCTTCCTTATAGTTTTATTTCGACCCATCTCCCATCCGGAAATGGATGTACAATAGGTCTAAAATCACCAACCAGTACCACAGATTAATCAATGAAGGAAGAAATATTCTTCATAATACATGGGAAGTTGATAGATTATTCTAAGAAAACAGATTATAAATTCTGAATTTGCTTGTGACACCTACTGATCATCCACATAACATCTCTCAGAAAACTAAGGTTGCTTAGTCTCAGTTACTTGGAACTTCACTGTCCTGGGTGGTGTAATGGTTAGCATACTCAAACGGAAATTGGGAGATGCAGGGTTGATTCCCACTCCAGGGCGATGAAATTTTCAAGTTTTCTGAGAGATGTTACATGAATGACCAGTAAGTGTTGCAAGCAAATTCAGAATTTATAATCTGTTTGTTTTGAATACTGAACATCACCTTCAACTTTTTAGCTTTTAAACTTAAGAAAAAAACAAAACAAATTGTAAACAAAATTAGCTGAATAAACACAAATCACAGTTTTCAGTTTTTAAAGCAGATAATATCTTACCACTTTTTTATAAAAAAAACTTTTTGTTGCATACATGTATTAGAATTTATATTTTTTATTTTTTTTTCAGTTCATAATAATTATAATTTTATATAAGTATTTGTGTAACATGAAACATAAAGTTTTTTCTGTGAAATGTTTGTTAACAAACAGATTAGTATTTTTAAAATGATGTTTTGCCTTTATTTCCTGCAATATGTATTACCTTTTATGCATATATATTTGTATGTGCTTTCCTGTTTTTTTCACCTCCATTTCTTGCCCACTAATTTCAGTACTGTTTTTATATTATTGTGATCAGTGGTCGAAAAATGCGGTCGCCTGGTCGCCCAGGGCGACCAAAATATTTGTCCGGTCCACCACGGAAAACTTAACTGAAAAACATGTACCATAATTTTCGTTGTATAATCCGCGGTTAAACTCTGATTAAAAAAAAAAGAAACGTTTTTGCGGCCGTTTGATTAAAAAATAATAATCCTCAGAGTAATCGTGCAGCAGTGGGGGTATAATAAAAAGAACTCTCTCGGAAAAATTCTCCTCAGTTTCAGGAGTTTGTACGGAGCAGAGAGGAGGTGGGAAAGGGTGTCATAATGAAAGACTGCAGAAGTTGTAGGGAGGGATGGCAGAAGTTATTTTGTCTTTGTATTGTTGGAAAAGACAAAACACTGACTGTGCCCTCTCTTCGTCAATCGGCCAATAAAAATGTATGCACAGCGCTTTCTGCATGAATCTACACATGCAGCATGCCTCATTTCAAAGTTCCATGTTGGTTCTGGATCTCGTGTGCTCTGTGCCTTGTATTTTAGTTCGTCCTTCGCCATTCTGACCAAAGTCTTTGCTGCTGATATTTTTCTTCATTGATGTTTATGATGTTGTCAAAAGGGAAACGTTTCAGTTACACTGACGAATTTGAACTTAAAGTGGGGTAACAGCCAAAGATATGATCGTGTCACTATGTGATAGTTTTCAAAAGGTCAGAAAACTAGCAGGCAGTGACATGCGAAAAGCCGCGGTCTAAAACGTAAACAAACCTGCCGGTAAATTCCACGGGATAATTCACGCTGGAATTTTGGGGAGAAGTGCAGCCCTATTTTTTTTTTTACCTGTGTGTAAGCCCACTCCCCTACTTTGAAAGCAGGATTTCTTCAAAAAACTTTCGACTTACACGCGAGTATATACAGTATTTCTATGAATTGTTCTGTATCAACGTTTCATCATTGGCAATGTGTAATGCGGAGCTACTGCATCGGCATGATTAAATTTTGTGCTCTATGGATGCCATGCCACTAAGCTTCTTTTGTGTTCAAAGATAAAAATATATTAAAAAAAGTTTCTTTTAAAAATAAATTTCTTTTATTTAATAAGATCGTTTTTTTTATTTCTTTGGACTCCGGGGTCTTTATGTGACCAACTTTTCTGTCGAAAATTCTGCTTTTGGATCAGCACTTGTGATGTGCGGATTATACGGCAATTTTTTTTTTTCTGAATGTCACAGTCTGCGAATTATACGCAGGCGGAAATTACATGAAGGTAAAAAAAGAAAAATTGTGCAAATTCCAGGGTCTGGAAATAAACGACGAAAATTTCGGTAATTCAAGAATTTGCAAGCCTCATACAAAAAACAAAGAGTGAGTACCGTTTCTTTTTTCTTTTCTTTTTTTTTTGCCAGGGAGAGAAGCTGAGGGTAGAACATTTTTTTTGGACAGAAGTGTATGTGACTTTGATATTATATAACCCCCCCCTCCCCCCGCGGGTCCAGTGTCTGGCCACTAAAAAATTTAGCTGGCCACCAGATTTCAGAATATTTCCCCCTGATTATGATTTATCATTTTGATTTAGCCAATCACTATTCATCTTATTTTTATTTTCAGGGCTGACTTTCGAGAAGGCATTGTGACTGGTGAAAAGGCAGTTATTCATCATATTTTGGAATGGGTTCTTCGTCGAATGCCAGAGTTAAAGAAACGTGCTTATTTGGCGCAGTATCTTGTGAAAGTTGAACTTTCTCCAGATATTGAAGGGGATGCAGATATAGTTGATCTTTATGAACAAGTACTAGAGCCTTACTATTGAAATGTTTATTTATATACAGTGAAACTTCTGAATAACGGTCACCACTCTGACTAGGGAAAATGTTGGAGGTTAGGCCTAAATTAATATTATTTGTCAGTTGCATTTGGGCTGAGCAAATCCTGGAAGCCAATGCAATATTGCAGACAGATGTGATCAGTGATTATAGTGATGCAAAGAACAGAATGCAGATTGCATAACGTTCGCCTGCAGAAAACTAAGTGTAATTCAAGAGTGAAACTGTCCAGATTTGGAACAGTAAATGCAACTGATTGTTTGTAGCTTAATTTTTGAACCACCAATGGCAGTTTAAATGCAAGAGTTCTTCTCGTTATCTCCACCTATTGTTCACTAGAATTGGATAACTTACTACTAAACTTTAACAATTAATCATGGTGTAGAGGATTTTAGGAAGGCAGTGTTAGATTCCTTGTCTTAAACTGCCCTTAGAAATAACAAGCTATGAGATTAGGGTTAGGATACCCTATAGGAAAGGAAAATATAATTATTTTAGAGATGGTACTCGGGTAGGCTGTCATACATTTAGTTGGAATAGAACCCACAGGTCTCAAACCAAGAGACACCGCCATGAATGGCCAATATTCTTGATACCAGCATCCACTTCTGCTAGCTTTGGTGCAAGACTGAGAAATACATGGGAGATGGAGCTTACCTCAAATGATTATCGCCCAATTAAACTTTAATTACTTTCTTCCTACCTAATCATGCAACTGTACCTACCGTAATACAGCCCATCCTGTCCAAGACACAGTTCCTTTACCAGCTCATTCTTTGTCTCTATCTTACCTGCTGAAGTACTGTAGGAACTAAGTAAAGTTCTAAAGGAGAAAATGTCTGTTAGATCTTCTGGGCTGAACAGAATGATTGTTGACTGCTGTTAAGAGGTTTTGTTGTTCAGAGATTATCACTAATATTAATCTTACTGCAGCTGTTCTGTACCATCCAAAATTTGTCATTGCTTGTAGGTGTCCTTTAATGGAGGTTTCACTGTATCTGCTTTATTCGTATAAGATATACTCATGTGACTGTGACCATTTTTCATTGCCATAGTTTTTCATTCTACTTCTTCCTTCAGAGCTGTGTCTTTGCATCTGAAATTCTTTTTGCAGTTGTATGATCCACATTAGCTTGTAAAAATAGTGTTTCATTACAGTTTCTGTTTATTAAATGTTTTGTTAATTGTCTGGTTCTATTCAAAATATTAAATAAGTGCATTCTACATTGGGATTATCCAAGCCTAACTTACAGATAACATTGATCCTGCTGATGTGTTTGTTTCAAGAAACATGTTTAAACGTTTATAAAATCAAGTAATTGCAGATATGAGTGACACACAGCAAACATCTGCAGCTATGACCTGAACATAATTTTTTAAATCTCACACACACATGGGTATTCAAGCACCCAGTTGTTTTGCGAACACGTCTGTGTTACTTCTGTTTTTTTTTTTTCTAACTCTTGTCACATAATTGCAGAATGTATATATTTTCATCTACACTGGTGTTCAAAACTAAAGGGTAATCTACAAAGATGTATATAGCTGCTGATTTATATAAAATAATGCACTGAAAATGGGTAAACCTGCAAAGTTTGCTATGTGAAAGACTATTCCACATTTACTTTTACCACAGGTACGCTGGAATATGCAAATTAGGACTGCATTAAAAAGATATGCAAGTCTATTTGCACCTTGTAGACACTGTAGAAAATTCTTTCACTTCAGTAGAACATCAAGCTGATTATGTCACAAAGACATCGTATGGATGATTATCAGTGATGCAGAATGATTAGTAGGGGATGGAAGCAGGTCAGTCTCTGGTGAAAGTTTCCAGGTCATTGAATGTTCTACTCCTGTCAAGACTCTGGGGACAGTTTTAACATACAAGAGATGTTGTTCATCGCCAACAAGACAAAGCTATCCTAGAGCCACAACTGCTGCAGATGATCACTGTATGAATTTAACTGCCAGATGGAACAGAAAAATGTCCACTAGGCAACTCTTTGGAGCTTGCAGTAGTTGAAGAAATTAGGGTTTCAAGGCATACAGTTTACAGAAGGCTTTGTGAGCAATGCCTTTATACAAAGAGACCAGTTTTTGTGTCCCTCTAACTTCCGCTACCCAGTGAGCTCATTTAACATGGAGTTTTCAACATCACACTTGGAGTAGTGATCAGATGGATCGTGATTCAGCTTAAGTATCGATTTATAACATATTCTCATCTGGAGAGAACCAGAGACAGGCAACAGTCCCTCGAACAACAGAGAAAGGGACTGTTCTGGTGGTGGTGACATATTGATGTGGGAAGGAATCATGGCAAATGGGTACATAGACCTGCACTTTTCAGAGTCGCCCTGTAACTGCTCTGAGGTATAGAGACGAAATCTTGAACCCATGTGTCAGGCCATTCAGGGAAGCCTTTGGCCCAGATTTTATTCTTATGTACAAGAATGCTCCACCTCACCAAGCTCATTTGGTCAACAATTTTCTCGATATTCATCGAGTGGAGTGGAGTGGCAACCCTGATCCCCTGACCTCAATCCCATTGAGCATGCATAGGATACTCTTTGAAGACACATTAGAGCTTGCCATCTCTTTGCTTGAACACTTTAAGAACTGGGAACAGCTCTTGTTGAGGAATAGCATTAATCCCTCAAGACCTCATCATTGCCTTCATAAACAGTGTAAGGAGTTGTTGAGCTGCATGGCTGTCAGGGGTGATCATACTTCTATCAAAATATCCCATATCTTAAGCAAACGACATTAAATATTGTTCCATGGATTGCTCTTTCATGTAAATTACAAGATTATATTAACACATGCAAATTATGAGATTATGATTTTCTTCAGCTTAAGTTACATAACTGATGTAGTAATAAACTTCTTTACCAAATTTCATTGAATTTTTTCGTAAATACTTCAAGTTATTGGCAAATTTATGAATTATCCTTTAATTTGGAGCAGCAGTATAGATCACTCCAAAAAGGTTAACTGGCTTATACCATACAATGTAATGCCAGCAAATGACATTTCGTACATAAGAAACTATGTTGTTACAATGATTACACAATTTGTGCCAACACACAACTGTTGGCAAGCATTTTGCATTAGGAAATTGAACATATTTGGAAATCTGAAACAAGATAAAGAATATCAGGTGATCACCATAACTGTTCATTGTGATCAACAAATATTGAAGACTCGTGCGACATTAATCACTGAAACGATGAAAGTTTTCCGTCTTTAGCACGATTTAATGATTAAAAGATGAGAAATATAGACAATTAAAACCATAAGCACTTTCAAGGCAGCGGCTGCCTCTTCTTCAGATGTAATAAATAGAGACACATTTAATGTATATATAATATAGATCATTGCATTGTGGGAAGCATGGTAAGTTATTAGCCAATAGTAATCTACATGCGCCAAAATGTTGCGTATACTGTTGGCCCAATGGTCTGTGAAGAAATCATGGAAATATATTATAGAAATAAGAAATGGTGTAGGGTGGGGTGAACATTCAATTTTAAGTTTATATTACAATTTATAAATGTTATGTAACTCATAGGGGGCATGTTCATTAGCCCCCTATGAGTTACATAAGGAAAGTGCTCATGGTTTTAATTGTATATATTTCTCATCTTTTAATCATTAAATAGTGCTAAAGACGGAAAACTTTCATCGTTTCAGTGTTCATTGTGAATTGGTGTATCATTATTGGAGCACCATTCTTTATAAGTAAGGAAATTGATTTTATTTTTGGTAATACCATCTTAACCAGTTTTTCTGTTGTATCTGATGAACAAATCACATTTGTCATGCAACCCAGGTGTTCATCCTCTTTTTCTCCTCAACCTGGCGGTTGGTGGGACACATGGCATGTTCGCAGCAGACTCCTTTTCCCAGCCATTTGGTTGACGGTTAATTTGGGTAGTCCCTTTTTTTATATCGTTATTATGTCTCTGGTCTTTCTTTTCCATTTCTTCCCTCCATCATCCCCTTAGTCAGATTAGTGCACCAATCTGAATGTCTCAGTTGGTGTCCTATCATTATTATCTTCTTTTGAAAGAGTTGATAGTATGCTTTAATTACTAAAAAATATTAAAAACAGTTAATTAAATAATTTGGAAACTTGAAAATACTTTTTCAAATATTTTTTCTGAAACAAAATGCATGATCTGATACACTGTGACTGAATTGAAAATAAAAGTTCATATGCTTTGTTCTTTTTTCATGATCAGATGGTTAAAAAACATAGATTATAAATCAGAAATGAATAATATTTCTAGCTGAATTCATTGCATGAATGTATACATCATGTAGGCACATTAAACAAACTAATGCTTTTAAAACTTCTAAACATCAGCTACACTTGTTTAAATTAGAACTTTGAGGAAAGCTTAAAATTTTCAACAAGTAGAGCGAGTATTAATAACTTTCAGTAACACAAGGGTTGTTCATAAATTATTGGGACTCTCCTGGAATATAAGACTCAAGATGATGACTGCAGCACTGACACACCATAACATATTCCACATATTTTCCAGCAAGGTCAATGCACTGTTGCCATCTTTCTGGTAACTTCCTTATTACTGTAGCATAATAGTCTTTGAGAAGAGCTTTCAACAACTCGTGAACATTTCTTGGGATAAGTGCTTCAGAGAACATCTTATGTATAAGTGGAAAATAAATCTCTTTGAAGAAATAATTCTTCACAAATATATGGAAGTCAATACAAATGTAATTATTGGCACAAATGTGCCGTATTTTCACTATTTCCATGTAGCAACTCCTTCAGAAAACTTGAAAATTACATTGCTCTGGAGCAGGAATCGAACCCACATCTCATGATATATATTCAAACAGTCTGTTACACCACCCAGGACAAGGAAGTGCCAAAGAAATGGTCCTGGTGATGCTATGAGGGGAATAGCTTCGACTAGTGCAAATCTGAACAGTTCTCAGATTTTCTAAGCTACATCTGCTTAACTTCAGTTGCTTGGAACTTCCTTGTCCTGAGTGATGTAATGGATAGCATGCTCAAATTAAAATCAGGAAATGCAGGTTCGATTCTTGCTCCAGGGCAGTGTAATTTCCAAGTTTTCTGAAGGAGTTGCTGCATGGAAACAGTAAAAATATAACACACTTTTGCTGCCGATTCTTGGGACAAGGACTTCATGTTTCCACTGCATATATTACAGTTTCTTTTCAGAATTGTGGTAGTGAAACCATGATTAATCACCTGTGACCAGCCTGGCAAAGAGACCTTTGAGTTCCTCATTGTGAATTGCGAAAAGTTCACAAGTTCAAACTCTTGTCTCCGTTTGTTGAGGCATCAGTTTGTGTGGCACCAAGTGTGTGCACACTTTTTTCGTTTTCAGCTCCTCATGGATTATTGCATGAAGTGTTGCACACTGCAGTTCTTCAATTGTTACATGTTTGTTGTCCATGATGATATTGGAATCATGCTGCACTTTTGTTGGCATGTGGAATGTTGCCTGGCAATCTGGGTTGACTCATTTCATTACAGTTTCATTTCTATGGTTGAAGGCTTCCACTAATCAGAAAGCAGTGCTGCAGCTAGGCCTTGTTTCATCACAGTGTAGTATCATTAACAGATGGTGAATATCAGCAGGTGACACTCCTTCCTTCCAGAGGAGCCATGTGGTCCAGTGCTGTCTGTGATCATCTTCCATGTCATTGTCTGCCCCAGCATGCGACCGATCTGAGAAATGAATGTTCTGCACATGGTGTAATTGAGCCTCAGCTACCATATTATGAGTTAATGATGTACTAACGTAAGACGAACCAGCATGGGAACAACGACCACCTGTATGTCTGCTATCATGCAGTTTTGTTAACATTCCTTCATTTATGAATGACCCTCATATGCCAATCTTTCTTAGAACATCTTACATTGTTACTCAGATGCTCATTGAATTCTATTCCTACAGATTTTATCATTATCTCTCTCTGCAGGAGAGATGCATCTTTTGTTAAAACATGGAACTTCTCAGAAGCTGTTGTTTTAGGTTTAAGAAAAATTGTTGGAGGTTTATCATATTTGGTAAAAATGTTACCAGAAATGAGGACTTTCTAAGATTTGATATAGAAGGAAAGAAGAAATTCCTGTGCCACTTTTTGACACAACTGAGTGACAGTATATTTAATTGATAACAGACACGTACGTTTATCTTGGACAGCAGATATCAAGTGAGGGTCACATTGGTGAAGAAATTAATCGGCGTACAAAACTTGCCTGGAGAGCTTTTTAGAAGAAACAGCATAATTTTCAAGAGCAATATGCCATTATGTCTTAAAAGAAAAGTGTTTGATCAATGCATCCTTCCAGTGCTTACGTATGGTGCAGAGACGTGGACCTTAGCTAAAAGAGACATACAAAGGCTGCAGACAACTCAAAGCAGCATGGAGAGGTGCATGCTTGGTGTAACCAGGAGAGATAAGAAGAGGAACATGTGGATTCGAAAAATGACAAGAGTGGAAGACATCATGATCAGAGTTAAATCCCTGAAATGGCAATGGGCTGGACATACTGCCAGAAGAACAGACAATCGATGGACAGCCGAAATTTTAGATTGGATTCCAAGGGACAGGAAAAGACCCAGAAGAAGACCACATGGAAGATGGGTGGATGAAATTCGAAAGTATGCGGGAGTGACATGGAGGAGACTGGCACAAGACAGACCGTTGTGGAGGAAACTTGGGGAGACCTTCGTCCAGCAGTGGATTGATAATGGTTGACAATGATGATGATGATGATGATGATAACAAGAAACTGCAAGAGGTGGTCAGCTGATCACTCTTGACCACAGTGCGTAAGATTGTTTCTTGAGAGGTATAAAGGCTACTGTATTTCTGTCAGAAAGAGGTTGAGGAGTTTGATAAGTTTTAACCAGGTTAATCAGACAGCTCCAGGATCAAATGAACTTGGAAGTTATATGGCATCAAAAGTTTCTTAGGACAGAAATGTTCAGAACTAAATATTTTTTAAATATCCAGGTACTAATAATAAGTTTAATTTTATATTTGTGCATTTAAAAGCGTCTGCTGCTTTGAATAGTGATTTTACACCACTTTTTATCTCTGAAGTTCTCAAACTGTATAGGCTTTCTAAGATATCGAAGCAGTTGATCTGTTTTTCCATAGTAAGAATAACATTGGATGGCAACATTCTGTAAAACAAGATTCCTACCATCAGATAAAATTAGCTGGTTTGAAATGGATATTAGATCTTATCTCATGGCATAATCTTTAATATCTCATTTGTCACATTGTTGGCAAAATGCATTGATCTTACTAAAAATATTATGGCGAAGTATTTCTAATATGACATTGGAAATGAACTTTATGGTTTAAGTTAAATGAATAATATTCTTGCATGGGATACTTTAGTAGTGACTGCTACTTTCGTCAGCCATTGAATGTATGAGAACAATGTGTGGTAGTAACACATTCTCATACATTCCACTATTTCTGCCATTTCTTGTCAATGTGCATAGATGTTGATAAAAGATATGTTGATTAAGGTGAAGGTGTGTTTTTTGTGTATGACTTACTTTGTTATTGTACTTTTAGTTAATTATAAATAACAGAAGTACAATAACAAAGCAAGTCATACACAAAAACACTCCTTCACCTTTTTTTATAACATAAATTATTAAATTTGTTATATGATGTTATATGATTTTTATAACATAAATTATTAAATTTATGTTATATGATGTAAAGTAAGTGTTTTTTATGCATATGTTGTTACCTGTAAAAAAAAACATTGTTTTTACTCAAAAATCAAATTCTTGGGGTATGTCTGTTTTATTTTTCAATTTCTCAATTTTTTTAGCTAAGTTTTGAGTGATTGAGTGTCTGTAAGTGAAAAAAAAATCATAACTGTTAACTGATCATGAAATTATTTAAATCCATTAATTTGTTGTGTTTTTCTTAAATAGTATGAACAGTTGATTGAAGAGTTCAAAGAAGTTCACAAACAGTATGAAGGCCTTAAGAACAGTGGATTCTCAACACAAGAGATCCGTAAAGACCTAGAGCATATGGAAGAAGAAAAGGATCAGTTAATAAAAAAATTGAAAGACTGAAGATGAAGGTATGTTGATACATTTTTCTTTTGTATTTGAGGTTTCTCCTTTTGTACAATGTATACAATTTATAAATATGCCATATATTGTCATTAATTTCAATATTTTTGGGTGCAGTTAAACAAAATATAAAATTCAGAGTAAATGTTTATAACTATTCCTACATGGTAACAGCTACTGTTCTGTTTAGTTGTGAATGATATTGAACCTTTACTATCTAGCCAATTGTTAGTGATATTCCAATTGCAAATCTAAGCACTGTTGTGGGTGATTAAACGTTGCTTTAAGCTTATTTTACATGATGCATAGCTGCCAACTTTTTCAATTTAATTGGAAATTCTGAATCTGGTTCTCCCATGAAATCCCTGGCCTTTCTTTACCATTTTTTCATGCCGCTTGGGCTGAATAAATTCTCATAGTAAGCATCTTACTACTAATTATTTAACATACCAAATCTTACTAATGGCATTTTGCTTCATATTGCACATCTGCAACATATCTTTGTTCCTCAAATGAGAACATGTCTTGCTATAAACACGCTGTAAGTAATGCATCTCTCCAGCACAACTCCTGTGTCTCTTCTGCAGTATCCAGGTTCCATTGCAATACATCAGAGTGGGAACTTTCATATACATCCATTTGGGCCATTTTTGAGAATCAATCATTCCTGTGAAATTCTCCTAACGCTGCTCTGACTTTCAGAGATGAATTCACTGACCTACTGATCTCATTATCTAATCTGTTTTCTCTGCCAAACATGCTTCCTAAGTATATGTCTTTATTCAACTGAACTACCTCTCTAGCATTTAAACTGATCTTAAATTCAGTACTAACAGTCCTTTGCTCAAAAAACATAACTTTAGTTTTCCCTTTATTTTTATTCAGAATTTCATACACACTTCATATATTAGGGACAGCATACTATGCAACTCACTTTTGCTCTCTGCCAACAGGACTGTGTCCTCAGCATACAGCAATCTGCACTCACAAATATTACCAAGACATAAACCAGTATTGTCCATTTTGGCATCAGGCATGTACACATTTATAACATATTAAATAGCCATAGTGACATTATATAACCCTTGTCATACTCCTGCCCCAATAGAAAACTATTTCAATAAAGCAGCATTCACTTGTACACATGCTCTAGTGCCAGCATACATAGCTCTCACACTATTAAGCAGATTACCAGTTATACTATATTTGTTCAAAACCTTTCACAAAAGTAGTCTGTTTACTTGTTCATAAGCTTCCTCTTAATTATGAAGACATCAACAACTTAATCAACAAAGAGATACTTTTTGATCAATATTTGTGATGCAAAAATTTAGTTAGTGTACCCTTACTGGGCATAAAACCACTCTGTACATTCTGCTACACCACCTCTGATATAGGACCTCCTACCTTATCGCTAATAACCTTTTCAAACACTTTCCCTGGTACTCTTAGTTGGCAAATATGATAGGTCTTGCATTCAGTCTGTTCACCTTTTCCCTTATACACGGGAACAATGATGGCATCCCTACAATTCTGAAGGACCATTCCTAACTTCCAGCACAACTGGCAAACTTCAGTTAACCAGTCAATTACAGAGTCACCACCATATTTTAACATCTCAGCAGTTATGCCATCTACTCCTGTTATGCCTTCTGTCCTACTGTTCTGAAGAGATTTTAGAGCTATACAAACCCCTCTTCCTCTGAAATCCCTCATATGGTTCCTTGTCTCACTGTGGCAGCATCTGCTTGTGCCTCAAAATAACCTTTGCCTTCATGTTCTAATAACTCACAGAAATATTCATCCCATCTTCCACTTAAGTCATTAGACTTCCATATCATTTGTTTGATCCTGTTATTCACACTACTTATATCTTTATTTACCCAATTTTTCCTGTCTTGTGTATCTCCAGAATGGTTTCTTATCTTTCCAAAATGCCAATGCATGCCTTTCCACCTTATCCTTCCTATCTTTTGCCTTACTCTGATGAACCAGCTTTGCTTCATGCTTCTTACAGCAATAATCATCCTGAGAAACTCTATCTTGCATGTTCAATGCTTTTACAAGAAATGAAGATTTATCGATTGATGGAGAAAAGCTGGAGATAACAGACACGTACGTTTATCTTGGACAGCAGATATCAAGTGAGGGTCACATTGATGAAGAAATTAATCGGCGTACAAAACTTGCCTGGAGAGCTTTTGGAAGAAACAGCATAATTTTCAAGAGCAATATGCCATTATGTCTTAAAAGAAAAGTGTTTGATCAATGCATCCTTCCAGTGCTTACGTATGGTGCAGAGACGTTGACCTTAACTAAAAGAGACATACAAAGGCTGCAGACAACTCAAAGAAGCATGGAGAGGTGCATACTTGGTGTAACCAGGAGAGATAAGAAGAGGAACTCGTGGATCCGAAAAATGACAAGAGTGGAAGACATCATGATCAGAGTTAAATCCCTGAAATGGCAATGGGCTGGACATACTGCCAGAAGGACAGATCATCGATGGACAGCCGAAATTTTAGATTGGATTCCAAGGGACAGGAAAAGACCCAGAAGAAGACCACATGGGAGATGGGTGGATGAAATTCGAAAGTATGCAGGGGTGACATGGAGGAGACTGGCACAAGACAGACCGTTGTGGAGGAAACTTGGGGAGACCTTCGTCCAGCAGTGGATTGATAATGGTTGACAATGATGATGATGATGATATATATATATTCTATTAAGAAGAGACCTAAGCTAAAAAAATACATATATATTTTTGACTCATACCAAGTACAACATAGATAAGGTTATGTATCTACCGGCATTAGTAAAAGGAGAAAAGATAAAAAAATAAAATAAAACAACTGAATGTAGAAGGTGTCGAGAATACTGAGCCTTGGCTTTATCAAGGACCAGCAAAAACTCTGCATTTTCTCACTTCCACAAAGACCTAGTTGGAAATGGGTTTCTGCAAGGCCATAGATGCAAGTAACAAGCCCACCAAAAATTGTTTTAAAAAATATATATATGTCATGTCCTCCGCAGAGTTGTATGACCTAGCACTAGTTAACAATTTCGCTTGCATCCATAACCCTCCTGGCCCGACCCATGCTCTTCATCTGTTACTATTAAACAGAGAGAAGAAGATTAAAGAGAACTCAAGCTGTGATAGTGACATAATAATTAGAAATAATTTTCAGCTATAACGAAATGCCAAGTTCGCCTGAGAGAGAATTTAAACCTGAAAAACAATGCAAAAGAAATCCAAATTTTTACATTGCAATTAAAAAAGGAAATATTAATTTTTAAAAAAATCAGATTTTTGAAAGAAAACTTGATTCTAAAACCCCTACTCTACGACTTCTGACAACACAAAAACGAGAATAAGTTAAAGACAATAATTAACTAAAGAAAAGCTTTGTGAAAGTTATATGACTTAAACAATTAGTTGCAATATGTACAAAGTATTTCAGCAGTGCTTTAAGGTGAGAAAATGCAGAGTTTTTGCTGGTCCTTGATAAAGCCAAGGCTCAGTATTCTCGACACCTTCTACATTCAGTTGTTTTATTTTATTTTTTTATCTTTTCTCCTTTTACTAACGCCGGTAGATACATAACCTTATCTATGTTGTACTTGGTATGAGTCAAAAATATATATGTATTTTTTTAGCTTACGTCTCTTCTTAATAGAATGTGAATTCTGAATTTTCAAAACTGCTGCGTTGCGCGTTTTGATCTTCAGGTTATTTTGCAACTTTCGTTTTAAATTCTAAAGTTTTTCCTTAGTTTTCAGTTTTGCTCTTCAGTATATATATATATATATATATATCACCTGACCTTACATCCCATATATATATATATATATATATACTCCCTGTTCCACCAAGCATCACATTTCATGCTACCCACTATTACAATAACACAGACCTCTTCAACGATGGTGACTACATAATTTTCAAAACATGTCCACTTCTTTTCCACATCCCTCTCATATGATTTCAGCTCATTGTCATTCACTGAGTAAATCACAGTAACACTGGTATTCTTCGGTAAGACTTTCAACCTTTATTCTTTTCATCACTGGCATCATATTATTCCTCCTTCTCTAACCAACATTCAGTTTCACTCACGACACTAAGAAGTAATGTTCAGAGCCAACATCTGCACCTCTCATCACATGAGTGTCAAAAACTAAGTATTTCAGATGCTGATTGTAAACAACAAAATCTATTAAACTCTTTTGTCCCAGAGTATAATTATCTCAAGTACATGTGCAGATATACTTGTGTTTGAAAAATGTATTAGACACATGCAATCCATTCTCAATGCAGAGTTCAATGAATCTTTCACCATTATGATTCACACCAGGATCATTAAATTTACTCAGAATGTTATCAGAAATCTCATTATGAACACCTACTCTAGCAATTGAAGAATCCCCTTCTACAATAACTTTCTGTTTAGAACTAAACTGGCTCAAACCAGCTTTTAGCTCACTCCAGAAATCAGCCTTCCTATCAGAAGGTTCTGAGTCACAAGGAGCATACACTACAACAATCACTATTCTCTGAAGTTTCCCATCCGAATGAATCATCCATAATGAAAGGAATAAAGGCTCAATTGCTCTCTGCAAAACATCTCAGTAGAAGATTGAATTAAGTAAATACTGTATATGCAATATAGGGAAATATGTGCAATACAGATGTGGAAGAGAGGTATGAATATTTCAGGGTAAATATGTGCAATATGGATGTGGAAGAGAGGTATGAATGTTTCAAGTTCTGATTTATCACCATTGCTGAAGACATACATGACACCAAGAAAGTAAGTAGCCTTAAAGATGATGCTTGGTGGATTAGTGTAATTAAAAAAAACGTTGTGTAGCAAGAGAAAGAGTTATATCAGAGATTGTTATTGCATAAAATTTCTCCTGGTGAATATCGCTTTTAAAATGTTTAAGTTACCAATGCAGGTGCACCAGAGTGAGGCTAAATGGGAGAACAGTGGAGTGGATAGGATAGAATCTTTTTTCTTTTTTAGCCAAAAGTTGTTCTGAGGCAGTAAGATGTAAAAAAAAAAAAAAAGAAGAAGAAGAAGAAGAAGTTAGGATTTGAGTTGTGAAAGGAAGAGTGGAGAGATCATCTGGGATCTACAAACTTGAGTGAATAGATCTGTGGGTTAATAGAACACGAAAGCAAGAATGATTTTGGAGTAGAAGTTGGTGGATGCAACAGTGAGAGACGTGAGTGAATAGTATTATAAGATGCATCACTATTGTAGGAGTTGAAGGTAAAGTAATTTCTGATGCTTTTCTGGTAATGAACTACCACCTAGTTATTAGGAGAACAGATATTACTTGGGACATTCTTTTTCTTGGGGCAGGGGAGCAAATTTTAGAAATTGCAAACTTTGGAGAAGCAAACTATAAAAACCTTTTTGGGAAGATACAAAATACAAAACCATAAACTTCAGCAAATTTGTCTTTAATGGGCAGCAAATGTACAAAAATTTTAAAGGAAAATAACAAGCTCATAGACCTTTTCTGAATCCATTGAGTTGTTTAATGTAAAAAAAAAAATAGCCTTCACTTGTGGACAATTCAACAGTAAATCATGTCATTGCAGTTTAGATTTATCAAAGGTGAGATTTAGGTTAGCTTTTAAAATAATATGATTTTGAAAGTAATCAAAATGTAGTTATTTGATAATGAAGGGGGAACCACAGTTCCTTGTCCTGCAAGTTACATCTACAGTATGATTCAAAGAGCAATTAATTTTACTTTGTTCCATTTGGGCAAAGCAGGGGTGTCTTCTAAAATTAGAATAGAAAATTGATTAGAAAACTAGAAACAAGTAAGTGCAAGACTTCAAAATATAGTCTGGTTCTTATAGGTGTAAAAATGATCGTACAAGATCTACCAAGCTTTCACTCACCAACAGATGGCATTTTCAAGGCACTAGAACAACATAGAGTAAAAACTGAAAAGCATAAATGGAACAAAGAGGTTTAAATGAAATAAACGACAGTCATGTGAAGTGACATTAGATTAATGTCTCGCACTGTACATCAGATATAGTTACTTTTTGTTGTGCAGCCGTATTTTAGCCCAACAGAGCAGTCAATGCAGATGGTGGATCTATCGATACAAAATTGTTACACCTGTCTTTGAGAGAGAATCTCTGTGATCCCCCTTAGTAAGATTCCTTTTGATATTATGCCAGAGTGGGGCTGCTTTATTATTTGGTGCTGCTTTTGAAAGTGCATTCGTGAGGCTGCCATATTTGGCATTTCTTTTATGGCATTTCTTTTAGACCTTTTTATTATTCTAGACATTCTGAAATTCGCCAGCTGTGCTGGGAGTTAGGAATGGTTTCTTGGGATGGGAAGAATGATATCATTGTTCCCTTGTATAAGGGAAAAGGTGATCAGACTGACTGCAAGAACTATAGTGATATTAGCCTACTGATTGTGCCAGGGAAAGTGTTTGGTAAGGTCGTTATTGAAAAAATAAGGGGTCTTACATCAGAGAAAGTGTGGGATGTTCAGAGTTGTTTTATGTCTGGTAAAGGTTGCACTAACCAAATTTTTGCATTACGCATAATGATTGAATAGTATCTGGCTGTTGGTAAGAAAGTTTTTGCTGCGTTCATAGATTTACAGAAAGCTTATGACCAAGTAAATAGGACACTTTTGTGAAAGGTATTGAATGAATATGGTGTTACTGGGAATCTACTTAACAGTGTAAAAACCATGTATGCTAGCAGTAGAGCTTGTGTATGAGTAAATGGTGTTTTATCAAAATGGGTTTCTATTGGTGCAGGAGTCAGACACGGTTGTGTAATGTCACCATGGCTGTTTAATATATTTATGGATGTGTGCATGCGTGATGCCGAAATAGATAATACTGGTATATGTCTTGGTGATATCCATGTGTGGTACATGTTTTGGTGATATGCTGTATGCTGATGACACTGTCCTGTTGGCAGAGAGCAAAAGTGAGTTGCAGAGTATGTTGTCTCGGATGTACGAAGTTTGCATGAAATTCAAACTCAGTATAAATAAGGGAAATCCCAAAGTTATGGTTTTTGAGAGAGGAACTGGTAGTACTGAATGTAATATATGTCTAAATGGCACAGTGATTGACCAGGTGAAACTCCACGTTTCGTTCCAGTGCCTTGGGCCATGTTAATGCTGCCAGAACAGCATACTCCTATCCAGCAACACTTAACTCCTAATAATTCATTTACAGTTTGACGAATAATGTCAACTTATTAATTATCCTCTGTGTATATATTTTCTTCGCATATGTAATAGCAATTCATAGTATCATTTGTTGAAACCCTTTAACGCATGACAAAACTTCTACTATATTTAATGTAAACATCGTTATTGTTATCACGTGCTCGCGTAATTTGAAAATGCTTCTTGCTTTTATCCGTTGTTTTGTTTATGTATATTGAAATACCTGACGATGGAGCACATGGTGCTTTGAAAGATCTTGTAAGTTGTTGTGCCTTATAAATGTCTATTTTTTAGTACAGACTGTACTATTAAATATATCTTATCGTGCTGAAAGGCTTTTCGAATTAAAATATTGAATTAAAATATTAAAAACAGGTGAGTGAGTTTGTGTATTTAGGAAGCATGTTTGACAGAGAGAACAAATTGGATGGGGAAATTAGTAGGCAAGTGAATTCTTCATTGAAAGTCATGGCTGCTTTGGGAGGGTTTCACAGGAATGATGGGTACTCAATAGAGTCCCACATGGCTGTATATGAAAGTGTAATTGTTCCTACTCTAATGTATAGCAATGAAACCTGGATACTACAGAAGAAACGTAGAAGTCGTTTGTGTGCTGGAGAAATGCGTTACTTACGGGGGTTTGTGGCAAGACAAGTGCTGATTGTGTGAGAAATAAAGATGTGTTGCAGTTGTGTAATGTGAAGCAAAATGTTGTTAGCAAGGTGGAGACTAATATGCTTTGGTGGTTTGGCTATGTTAAAAGAATGTGGATGAGATGCATACTAAGAAAATCTTTTTAGCCCCAGTGGCAGGAAGGAAAGGTAGAGGAAGGCCAAGGAAATCATGGGAGGATCAGATTCAGAAATGTCTGCATGAGAAAAAGATTATGAGTATGAAGTATAAAAGATCTTGTGTACGGCGTGTGATGGATGTCAGTGAAGCCCGAGTTGTATGTCAAGATCACTGTAAATGGAGAAGTTTGATACGGCAACAGTAAGTAAAAATTATCTGTAGTTTGTATTTTTTTGTGAAGTTAACCTCTGAATATCAGAGAGCAGCTTATTTCTTTTTTTTTTTTTTTTTGATTGGAGGTTTAACGACCACCGTGAGCAACTCAATGGGCTATATGCAGTCGCCCGTCCCTAATTTAGGGTCACTGGTTCCAGGGAAGGGAGAGAGCCAGTACTGTAAGACAAACACAACATCCATGCCTCACCGGGATTCGAACCCCGGACCCCAGATGGACGAATGATCAGAGGCCAGCGCCTTAAACCACTGCACCACCGGGGCGGCCGAGAGCAGCTTAGTGATATGTATGTATAATAGTCTATACTTAAGAACTGAAATGTATGCAAACAGGTGGTGGAAAGTATGAGTAGGATGTTAATGTTGCTCTTTGGAGCCCGATAAAAGTTTTCTGGCTTAGATAAAGGAAGATCGCTTTGGGTTTTAAAGGAGGACATTTGCATAATGTTCACATGAAGCTATTTTATCTCTCTTCAGAATGAATACAATGGTAAGGGGCAGGGCAAGGTCTGAATTGGGCTGCCATATATCAAAACATTAAAAATTGTTAAAAAAAAAAAAAAGGAAAAGGAAGAAGACAAAAACTTTTACCAAAGCAACTGATTAATTACAAATATTGGATCAATTTAGAAATTGATGGCAAAAGTCAAAAGTAAGGAAATTTTTGTCAACAATCAACAAATTTTTTTATTAATTTTTTATAAGAAAAATTCTTGTTTATAGTTTCACTACATGTAAGGTTTAAATTATTATTTTTATTCGTACTTAGCTTTGGATGGGGTACTTTCCCCCACCTCCTAACATTTTGCTTTACTCCTGGATCAGATCCGAATGAGTTACATGAAATTGTAACCATCAAATTCTTTATTATGGAGGAAAGTAGGGGCGGCAAATTAGTTCAGGCCTTAGGGTGGCAAAACCCTAAATCCATCTCTCTCACCTTTGATTGTTTATAAATAGATCAATCTGTTTAATATTGTTCAAATCAAGTAAAGTCTATGTTCTCTGCAGTTACAAGAAAAACCAATGGAATTTTGTAATTTCTTAAACATTTCTTATATGTGTGTGTTCTTGTTTGCCATCCTTGTCCTGGAGTTTTATTCATGAAGGAGCTGGAGTAGAACTCCAGGACATTCATGTAGTGTAAGAGTCTCTGTATGCATGGTTGTTAGATTTAGACCAGTAAGAGAAGGCTTAGTGCCTAACCTGTATCCATAATTATTGAAATATTTCATGACTTTACATGCAGTGACTATATACACTTTTACAGGTAGAAAGGGATAGATTCAGCAAAAGAAGAAGTAAGGATGAAAAGAAAAAGATTATTTTTGTTATTTTCAGTACCAGATTTTTTTCTTTGTTTTTGACAACTTTGAAGTGTGATGGTGGTTAACATCAATGTTTTGGTTATATATTAAGAGAGAAGAAGGTTTCAGGTGGGAGTTGTACAATCAATGAAGGATTGAGAAACAGCTGGAGAAACACTAATAATTATGCCATTCTCATTG
Organism: Macrothele yani; assembly: GCA_039090855.1. Classification (NCBI taxonomy): domain Eukaryota; kingdom Metazoa; phylum Arthropoda; class Arachnida; order Araneae; family Macrothelidae; genus Macrothele; species Macrothele yani. The sequence continues at coordinate 51,838,680 of CM077027.1, read as the reverse complement.
TGATAGTTTGTATTGGAAGTTCAGACTAACTTCTGGCAATTCAGATTAAAATTCTAGAACCTTTCTGCAGTGTTAATGTTATCATAAAAATGCTTGTCCTAAGTATGCAAGATTTATATGAAGTGCACAAATTTGTTGTAGAAGTTTTCCTCGACATGGTAGAAATTTTCACACAGGGTTCTTCTGAAAAGTACATCATACACATTGGACTTTAAATCAATGTGTGATATAAAAAGTACTAGATGTCATCTATCTAAACCAGATATTTCTGTCTGATTGCCATAACTTTATGCTGTGGTGTGTCCTTACATGGTTCTACTTGTTTTGTTTTCATTTTTACTTGTATTTACCTGGGTTGTGATGCAGTTGCAGAAGTTATGGAGTCTAAATAAAATATGTGATCATATATTTGATGTAAGGTCAGGTGATGCGTAACATCACAGCCTCTCCTTGACAAATGTCAACCCCGCCTTCTCGTGGTGCATCCTGTTCCCACTAAAGGGGCTCTGACGACCGCCAATAGCGGTATAACTATACCATCGGGATTAGGAAATTCTATCCCACACTCACCAACCCGCTTGGCCAGCGTGGTGAGTTATGGCCAAACCCCTCCAAAATGATTCCACAACTTAAATCTTGGCCCTCAGTCTCCGGCAGCTGGAATGTACCTGGTCAAGGCAGCGGCCAGTGCGACATGAAGGCAGGGGTGCTAAGAATCCCCGGAGGACCGGACTAGAGCTGCCATCTGATGCTGACCTTGGCTACGTATAATGGACGCTCCCTATCTTCTGATTCAAGGCTTCTTGAATTGGAAGAGGAACTACAAAGGATCAAGTGGGACATCGTGGGGCTAAGTGAGGTAAGGAGAAAAGGAGAAGATCTCATCGAACTGAAAAGTGGACATCTCTTCTACTATCGTGGGACAGATACTGGCAGAACTAGTGGTGTTGGATTTATAATAAACAAGAAACTGAAGGATAAAGTTGTAGAAGTTGAAAGTTCCTCTGACAGAGCTACAAGACTCGTTATCCAACCCTCAAGAAGATACCAGGCTCAGATTATTCAAACTTATGCACCCACCACAAGTCATCCTGAAGAAGAAATTGAAGAATTTTATGAGGAAATTTGTCATCTAAATAATAAAGGTAAGCAGCACTTGAAAATAATTATGGGAGATTTCAATGCAAAATAGGGCAACGGCAACACAATGAAACTTCAGTAGGTAAATTCGGTCACGGCAACAGAAACCAGCGTGGAAATACTCTCGTTGAGTTTGCAGAGGCAGAAGGGTTTTTCATCTTGAACTCCTTCTTCAAGAAAAAGCCACACAGGAAATGGACATGGAGACATCCAAATGGGACGACAAGTGAAATTGATTTTATTATGTGTAACAAAAATTCGTCATAGAAGACTGCAGTGTGCTAAACAAGTTCAACACAGGTAGTGACCATAGATTGGTGAGATGTAAGATGCACCTCAACACCAAACTTGAACGTGGCAAGCTCATAAGACAAACAAAATCTATTGACATAACCAACCTTAAAAAACACCATAATACCTTCAAGTTGGAACTGAAGAACAGGTTCTCTGCTTTAGAAGGCCTAACATCGAAAGAAGTGGACATCTCTGAAGTTAACAGAAAAGTAACCAAAGCTCTTATGGAAACAGCAACAAAATTAGCTGGGTCTAAGAACAAGTTGCATGTAAACAAATTATCAGGAAAAACGAAAATGTTGATGCAAAAAAGAAGAGAGAGATGAGGACAACTAAAGAAGATGTGACTTCCAAAGTGGAATATATAGAGCTATGCAAGACAGTAAGAAAAAGTATCACTGAAGACGTAAGAAAAATTCAACTGTGAACTAGTGAGGAAAGCAATTGAAAACAACCAAAGCCTAAAGATAGCAAAGGGACATCTCAGTAAGGGAAGAAAACAGATTATGGCACTGAGAAAAGAAGATGGTTCTGTAACAAGAAATAGAGGCGAAATTTTGACAAGAGTGAAAGAATTCTACTCCAAATTATATGAAAGGGATGATACATGCACTCCAGACATCATGAAAGATACCAGTACCAGAGTTCCTCCAGTCCTTCCAGCAGAAGTTGCACATGCAATCAAGAACATGAAGCGGGAAAAGCTCCAGGAGAAGATGGAATTACTGTAGACATCATACAAGAAGCAAGTGGAGAAATTGAAACAGTACTCGTCCAAATTTTCACTCGATGCCTTAATGAAGGAAAGATTCCTGAGGATTGGAACACCGCTACAATGATCCTGCTACATAAGAAAGGTGACATTGAGGATCTCGGAAACTACAGACCTATCAGCCTCCTATCAGTAGTTTATAAAATCTTCACTAAAGTTCTTTCACACCGCTTGAAGGTAACACTGGACATGGCTCAACCGAGAGAACAAGCTGGATTCTGGAGTGGCTACAGCACAATAGATCATATCCACGTACTGAGAGAACTAATTGAAAGAGCGAGAGAATATGAACTTCCATTGTGCATGGCTTTTATCGATTATGAAAAAGCCTTTGATTCGGTGAAACCATCAGCAGTTACAATGGCTCTGAAAACCTGCGGTATTGAAGATGCATACATTAATATTATTAATAACATCTATGAAAATGCAAGTGCAAAGATTCGGCTGTTTGAAAATACAACACACATAAAAATTGGAAAGGGAGTGAGACAAGGTGACACCATATCTCCAAGCTCTTTAATGCCACATTAGAGGGTGTTTTTCAGTTGCTGAGCTGGGAAAACAAAGGGATAAAGATTAATGGAGATTATCTAACCCACCTTCGTTTTGCTGATGACGTAGTTATTTTTGCACCTACCCCATCAGAGCTGCAGAGTATGATCCAGGAACTTGCTGACAAGAGTAAAGAAGTGGGATTAAAAATGAACTTTCAGAAGACAAAAGTGATGTTCAATGCTTTTACAAGAAATGAAGATTTATCGATTGATGGAGAAAAGCTGGAGATAACAGACACGTACGTTTATCTTGGACAGCAGATATCAAGTGAGGGTCACATTGATGAAGAAATTAATCGGCGTACAAAACTTGCCTGGAGAGCTTTTGGAAGAAACAGCATAATTTTCAAGAGCAATATGCCATTATGTCTTAAAAGAAAAGTGTTTGATCAATGCATCCTTCCAGTGCTTACGTATGGTGCAGAGACGTGGACCTTAACTAAAAGAGATATACAAAGACTGCAGACAACTCAAAGCAGCATGGAGAGGTGCATGCTTGGTGTAACTAGGAGAGATAAGAAGAGGAACTCGTGGATCCGAAAAATGACAAGAGTGGAAGACATCATGATCAGAGTTAAATCCCTGAAATGGCAATGGGCTGGACATACTGCCAGAAGGACAGATCATCGATGGACAGCCGAAATTTTAGATTGGATTCCAAGGGACAGGAAAAGACCCAGAAGAAGACCACATGGGAGATGGGTGGATGAAATTCGAAAGTATGCAGGGGTGACATGGAGGAGACTGGCACAAGACAGACCGTTGTGGAGGAAACTTGGGGAGACCTTCTGTCCAGCAGTGGATTGATAATGGTTGACAATGATGATGATGATGATTTAATGTAGACACCATAACTGGAGAACTGTTCCATCATATCCTTTATCAGATGAGAAGGGAATGGACTGAAAGCTATTCAGGACAGATATTGGCAGTATATGGTGATGTAAAGAACAATTGTGAGGTGAAGATTCGACCTAAACACTTTAAATATTCAGAAAATCTGTAGAAGACGATTCTCTCTTCTTGGAAAGCTTGTGGAAGTTACCAACTCAGAAATGTTCAGAGAAACTGCAGACCTATTTATGGAAGATGGGAGTTTCAAAGTGTCAGTGATTACTAACAATTTTAAATATCCTAACTTATAATTGCAGTTTTTGAAAGTCAGTACATGCTGGGTTCCACTGTAGAATCCAGTTTTTAAAGAATTTAAAATTCATGAAACAGATTTGGGAAACTTTTCTCTTCAGAGTGATTACCAGTGATGAAATGGGGATTCCTCACAGCAACCTTGAAGCCCAACAAAAATTCATGTAATAAAAACACAAGGATTTTTTTGGCCAAAAATAAATTTTGGATATGACTATTGACTGGGAAAATTATGGCTGCTGGGTTTAGGACTACTCATAGAATTCCACTAATAGAATTACTTTGAATACCAGAAAATAGTCATCAGGGATTCATGCACATCTAGGAGTGTTATAGAGAAGAAATGATATGAAAAAAATGATTAGAGGTGTTCTGATTTTGCACAGCAATGTCTCTGTGTGTAAATACCATCACAAAATTAGTTAATGCTGTGAGGGTTTCCAGCTTTCACACATTCAACTGTTCACTCTACAGTATAGACCTCACCCACAATATCTATCTCACATTTACAAAAACAGAAAAACCTGTGCAGTGTCAGTTTCCAGACATCAGTGAACTAGCAGATGCCATTTGTAAAGAGCAACAACAAGATTTCTGTCTCTCTGATATTTCCTTCTTACTTATTAAGTGTCAAAACAGCAGCAAACTCAGTGAAGAATATATTGAATACTACTACTACTACTACTACTACTACTACTACTACTACTAATAATAATAATAATAATAATTATTATTATTATTATTATTATTATTATTATTATTATTATTATTATTATTATTATCTATATATTAATTCTATAAGGTTTTTTACTGTAAGACCAGTTGTGAAAGAACGGCTGAACGTAAACATATGGTTGAGGTATCAAAATAAAAGTCTTACCATGTAGATGTGCCAGTCAAAGAGAAAAATGAGATTGGGGCAATGGTTTGGGCATTGTGGGGTGGCAAAGTTCCCATGTAAAGTCAATGGGAGAAGCGTGCGATTGACTCACACGCTGTTGAGGGCAGAAGTATGGAAGGATTCAATTAGTCCAAAGTCCGAAGTCTCTCTTCTCAGCGAACCATTGTGCAAAACAACGCTAGCAGGAATTTGTTTGAAAGTTCTTATCGGAACAGCGGACACTCGAAGACCTGATTGCATTGTGCCATTGGACTGTGTGATGTATATATACAATTGAACATTGATTCGATCCAGTTTATTCACGTAGGTAAGACGTTTCCCATTATGTAAAGATGTAAATAAACGCTTTATACGAGTTTATTCTTAAAAAAAAAAAAAAAAAAAAAAACTTATCGTTGATTCCAACGGGTTTCGTCTACCGGGGAGGGGGGGTATTCGTCGATTCCAATGGGTTTCATCTATTGAGTTCGAATCCCTGTGAGGCATGGATGTTGTGTTTATCTTATGGCACTAGCTCTCTCCCTTCCCTGAAACCAGTGACTCTACATTAGGGACGGGCGACTGCTTATAGCCCAAGCATTGGCTTATGATCGATCATTCGTTCATGAAGGGTCCGGGTTTGAATCCCGGTGAGGCATGGATGTTGTGTTTGTCTTATGCCACTGGCTCTCTCCCTTCTCTGGAACCACTGACCCTAAATTAGGGATGGGCGCTTGCTTTATAGCCCATTGAGTTGCTCACAGTAGTAGTTTCAAAATCTTCAGTCACAAAAAAAAAAAAAAAAAAATCACGAACCTGGACTTTACTGAAGTTATTGAATGAATTTGTCAATCAAATAAAGTTTACATTTATTGTTTCATACAAGTTTATTATTAAAAAATACCTTCGATTCCAACGAATTTCGTGTAGTTATTATTATTATTATTATTATTATTATTATTATTATTATTATGCAAAAAATGCTTCCAGCTTCTTCATGGCAACTTAGTAGAACACTTATCTAGTATACTCCTCTTAGTAGAACACTTATCAACCATACAACTAGTTTGTCTGGGTTTTAGATTTTTTCATAGTTGTGCATTAGTCATACTTGTCATGTGAAAGTAGATGCATATGCTGTCAAAAAAAAAAAATAAATAAATAAAAGGGAGGGAGATACTCCACTGTTATTGAAACATGTTAGTTAAATATCTGTATACATTTCTTTCATCCTGAAAACCATGGTGTATCAAACTCATCAACTCTTTATTGCTACTTTTTGCAGCTTTTGCCAAAATTATATTCTTTTTGTATCCATAATGTGGATGCAAATTTTTGCCACCCAGTTGAGAGGGTTACTTCAAATGTAATTTATGGATAATTGCATTGGGATGTTATGATAGCAATACAGTTATTTTGCCTGATTTTGATGTTCCCCAATATATTTTGCATATTTAAATATCCTAGGTTGAAAGCCACCCAAATAAAGAAGCCATGTTGACTGTTGCAAGAAACCTGAGAGAAGAAAGAGATAAAGCTAACAACATTTCAATCCAAAAAATGGATCAAAGGAATTCTGTAAGAACTGATGCAATTACATTTCTTTTTTTCATCTGTGCATGTGTGTGTAATCTGTGTTTAAACCATTCTAGTTTTTTTTTTTTTTTATTGAAATGTTGCATGAGTAGGTAGAAAATTTATTTGTGATAATTTGTTAACTAAATAACTGTTTACATACTCATTAACTTTGCATCAGAACATCAGAATAATAAAAAAAATTATAATCAAAATTACACAAACACACAAAAAAAAAGTCTTATAATCTTTTATCTGACATCACTTTACCAGTGTGGCACATGGTAAAGTGATATCAGATAAAAAGGTGTTGTAGAACTTTTTTTTTTTTTTTCCTTTAGGGGTAATATGTCATGTTACACATCACTGCAAATAAAGTTTAAACCCTGTTTTATCCTTAACTGCCTAATGCTTAAAAATATTTGTAAGCTATATTGTTTTTATCCATTTCTAAAATATATTCATACAGCATTGCAAATATCAAATGTCATCTAGCTGCTTAATTATTCACATGCTATTTAGACATAATCTATATTATGAGGTTACTCACCTTTATTCCTAAAATCTTTTAGGAGGTTTTCGTCTCTACATATTTCCAACACGTATTTTTCTTAGTTACATCATGGTTCAAGGCTGCCAACCCCCTCCCCCAACATCTTTTTCAACTCACTTTCTTCCTTTCTTTTTTTTTCCCAATGACCAAATGTGGATTCAAATAATAAACCACAAGTATACATAATTGAACTCCCTAAAACACTAATATCTAATTAAAACTTCAATCAATAAAATTTATATTACACATTTCCTAAAATGTCAAAGTTAAAAAACTGTAACCCATAATTATTTACAAATGCACACCGGTACCCAATTAAAACAAACCTAAATACCTGACACAACCACTATACTCGACAATCACAGACCTCTCCCCACTCAGAAATAAGCATACTATCCTAGCACTTTCAGCCTCGACCCAGGCCATTCTCAAGGAGCGGACGCAACAGATGAACCACCCATCACCACCCACAAAACGTAGCACTGGAACATTCGCTACATTTTGTGGGTAGTGACGAGTGGTTCATCTGTTGCATCCACTCCTTGAGAATGGCCTGGGCCGAGGCTGAAAGTGCTTGGATAGTATGCTTATTTCTGAGTGGGGAGAGGTCTGTGATTGTCGAGTATAGTGGTTGTGTCAGGTATTTAGGTTTGTTTTAATTGGGTACCAGTGTGCATTTGTAAATAATTATGGGTTACAGTTTTTTAACTTTGACGTTTTAGGAAATGTGTAATATAAGTTTTATTGATTGAAGGTTTAATTAGATATTAGTGTTTTAGGGAGTTCAGTTATGTATACTTGTGGTTGATTATTTGAATCCGCATTTGGTCATTGGGAAAATAAAAGAAGGGAACAAAGTTTGCGTGAGTTGAAAAAGATGTTTTTTTTGGGGGGGGGGGTTGGCGGCCTTGAACCATGATGTAACTAAGAAAAATATGTGTTGGAAATGTGTAGAGATGAAAACCTCCTAAAAAAGATTTTAGAAATAAAGGTGAGTAACCTCATAATATAGATCATTTCTAAAATGTTGCATAGGTATTGCAACTCACACATACATATGGTTTGGCAAGTAAGTAGAAAATAGAAATGGTGTCAGAACCTAAGGTTACAGCTGAGAATATGTAATCAGAACTAACACATTGATACTTTAATATGCTGCAAAAGAATATAAAAATAACTCAAGATGTTACGTTTTAAAAGTCTTTGATTGCTAATAGTAATTTTGCCTACTTAATAGTAATTTTGCCTACCCTTATGTACACATTTACTATCAATCTATTATTTTAATAAATTATAGGTATTCTTCATTTTTATAATGAGTGTTAACATCTCAGATGTACCGTAATAAATAAAAGAATTACACATGTGATGTGTTTGTTGTGTAGATCTCAATGAACTGTGATATGATCATAGGTATGCCCAAATAATATAATACAATAAATTTATATAAAATATAATACAAAAATATAAAATGAGTGTTGTACCAAAAGTAATGCAAAAGTGAGCATAACCTTTTCATTAATTGACAGAGGCCATTCAAATTGCACATGTTGGTAGAGTAACTCTTTCTCTATACAAAGGCACTACTCAACATAGTCTTCATGACAAGCGATGCATTTGCGCCATCGTTGAACCCAATACTCGAATCCTCTTTGAAAAATTCAGGTGTGGACTGTTGTACCCACTTCTTCTCAGCCACTTTCATCTCATCTGCATCATCAAATCGTTGTCCCCAGAGATTGTCCTTCATTGGACCAAACAGGTGGAAGTCGGAGGGTATCAAATCTGGGCTGTACAGTGGATGGGGGACCACTGACTATCCTAATTTGCTGATTGCCTGATTTGTTGCCAAAGATGTGTGTGGTCTCGTATTGTCATGGTGAATGTGGATCCTTTTCTTTTTTTGTCTGGTCTCTTCCTCCTTATGTCTTCTCTAAGCTTCTTGAGTGTCTCAATGTTCTGCTCGCTGGTCATGGTATGGCCACGTTCCAGAAAATCAAGGAGAATGATACCCCTGTCATCCAAAAAAAAAAAAAAAAAAACAGTTACCATGACTTTCTGTGCTGATTGCTGGCTCTTGAACTTCTTAGGCTTTGGTGAAGAGATGTGATGCCTTTCCATGGATTGGTTCTTTGTTTCCGGATCATAATCGTAAAGATACACCTGACTGTGTTTCATACCCTGTCACCAGACTGGGAAAAAAATGTGTCTTCATTGGCTTCAAACGCTTCCAGCAGATCAGAGCAGACTTCCACTCTTCTCTCCTCCAAATTGGGTGCCAACTGCCGAGGTATTAACTTTGCACACACTTTTTGATACCCTAAGTCATCCACCATCTTCTGTATGGCATTGTGACCACAGTCCAATTGTGCAACAAGCTCACGGATTATGACTCGTCTCTCCGTGCAAATCAATTCATCCACTCGCTGACGATTCATGTCAGTGGTCACAGATGATGGTCTCCCACTGCATGGTTTGACTTCAATGCTGGTTTCTTCTTCTTTAAAGTTCTTCATCCATCTGTGCACATTGCTCTTGTCAATGGTGTCATCTCCGTAAACATTCCAATAGCCTTCTGTGGATGTCAGACTGCCTGCACCCTACCTTCATCAAGAACTCAATTATGGCATGTTGCTTCTGCTTGAAGTCCATTATTTACCTGCAATGAAGAAGAAGGGTTACTATAGAGGAAGAGTTACTTTACTCTACCAACATATGCAATTTAAACGACTTCTGTCAGTTAATAAAAAGTTATGCCCACTTTTGCATTACTTTTGGTACAACCCTCGTATAATACAAAAATGAAATAAAGTTCAGATAGATGTAACAGCAACCAATGGAGGTGTGCTGACAAAAAAAAAAAAAGTCAAGGAAGAAACTAAACTAATGTATTTCCCCAAAATATATTCTTTCATTACAAAGAATTGCAAAGAATACCTATTGCATTCACAGTTTTTCACAAGTGTGCATTTCCAGGTCTATCCTATTATAGATTATTGTAAAACCACAGAGCAAGGTAAAAACTATTACATTAAAAAACTTACAAAAATGCTTTTTTGTTGTTGTTTTGTTTTGTTGGAAGCTTTAATTATTTTAACGTAGGACTATGTCTAACTCCGCAGATAGCATGGGGCGACTTTCGGCCGACAGCCTGTGATAAAAATAGGTATCAATTGAAATCATTATAGCGTTAAAGATACGTGCCACACACTAATTGTGTTAGCATATTCGTAAACAGTATGGAGTCCAATTTGTGTACTGTGCAATTCATCGTGCATGTGATGCTCCCGTAGCTCCCTGTGCGCGGGAGAGATTGTGCAGTATTTCTGGGTGTGCCACCATGTTTGACTTAGACTATCTCAGCAACTGTGAGAACAACACGACTGTGCATGGTATTGTTTTAAGTTTTAAAGCTCTCGACCTATTCAGATATACGAAGAACATTTCACAGTGGTTTGAACTGAACATTTAAAAAATTGTTTTCTTGTGAACCTGTGAACACTTTTGACAATATCGTGGTTTATCTAGACAACCGTGAGTGTAAAATGACTGTGCATGGTATCGTTTTAAAGCTCTTGACGAGATCTATTCAAATATATAAAGAATATATCGCAATGGTTAAAACTAAAACTTTTAAAAATTGTTTTCGTATGAACGAGTGAACATTTACAACAATGCCGTGGAATTCGTTGAATGAACACAAGCAATCCCTTGTACAAGTTTGAATTTGACAGTAGTAACTCATAGCCTCAGTGATAACTCATAAGGCAAGGTTAGAACTTTCTTCTCTGTGAACTTTAAAAGAAAAAGTTGAAAATACATTTAAGGGTACATATTTTACTAAATGGCCCATTTTTTTTAAAATTTAACATGCCCACACCTTGATAATTAATACAGCAATCGGGCATCTCTGTAATTACTGTTTCACATGTGAATTCAAATGCGAATTTACGCGTGAAACAGTAATTACAGTCAATTCAGTGATGTCTGATTGCTGTGTTAATTAACATGATGTATTTGCCACATATTATGAGAAGAATATTTCTTCCACTCTGTACGCCCACACCTTGTTTAACAAGCCCTGACTGTAAAAGTAGTGAGAAAAAAATGTGCTAAAGTTAGTATAGAAATTTCTCATGTGAGCTTTGCTGGCAAGGACCATGATTTTTTACTTTCATGTTCTCAAAAATACTTCTATTTGCTCAGTTGTACAGCCTTTGCATCTCTATATGGAACTTAGCTTGTGGACAGTTCATATCTGTCTACACTCTAACTTAGAGTACCATGAGATAGTATACCAAATTTGGTGGTTCTAAATTGAAAACTGTAGATTTTCAAAAAAATTTGTATGGGGGCCCCTTGACTTCAGACCCCAACTCCTTCCAAATACCATCTACGGTCTAACTTAAAGTACCATGAGATAGCGTACCAAATTTGGTGGTCCTCAAATTGAAAACTGTAGATTTGTGTAGCGGACATACAAACAAACATTTAATTTTATATATATAGACAGTAAAACCTCAAAAATCCAGCATCCAGAAAACCGGCAACTTCAGAAATCCGGCACTTTTCTGATTTTGTTTTCGTGAGAACATTGTGAGAACATCCGATATTTCACCAATAACCATGAAAATCTCTCAATGTACTGTCTCAACAACACATTGTGAGATCATCTGATCTCAGCATGCGAATTGCCAATAGCCACCTACGTGTAACATCAGGAAGTTTGTCAAATTCATCATCTCATTGGAGCACGCTGAAGTGACGCTGACCAATGAGGCGACAAAAATGGCGTGTACATTTGAAATGCGTGATGATGATCTGTGCTTGATGGTTGGCAGTATTTGGATTCGATCATGTAATGACATCTACATTGGCCTTTCATGATGTATCGCATTAATCGCCTTCATGATGTATCGTAGTTTCATCAGTCGAAAAACCATAACATCGATGTAAAATTCACATCAGATTTTCGCAATGTATCGATACAACACCCATCTCTAGCAGTTGTTCTGGGTTTTGTCATGTTTTTGCATAACGATTCGCCAAAGAAATTTTTTTCGACAGAGTTTTATAATAAATAGTACAAAAAGGTAATCACTAATATTTTCACCAAAACTGTTTTCCATTGCCAAAACAATTTTTTTTCGCAAATTGTGAAGAATGCAATTGGCAGCGTGCCCCCTGCATATTTATAAGATGTAGATGAGCAAATTTTCATTAAAGTGACCTGTTACGTGTAAGTATGCACTTTACATAATGCCTGTTATGCAATTTTTGAATAGCTTCAGAAATCAGGAATTTTCATAAATCTGGCACTCGTCCGGTCCTGTTGATGCCGAATTTTTGAGGTTTTACTGTACTAACAATTGGAAAATATCACAATAATACAATAAAAACACGAAACAACACAACAATCATATGTATGAGTGATTGATAAAACATCTAGGATTTCTGGCATCACTGGCCCGAGAAACGTAGAAGGGTAACTTAACCCATGAACATAAATAATACAACAAGTTAGGTTGAAACATAAAGCTTGGCAGATAAATGATCACATGCATTCTATCCTGTGTATCATGTATAACTAATGAACATCGTAATGGAACACAATGGAAGCGTAGTAACAGAAACCATTTGCATATGCCAGTCTGGCACTGACAACTATATGAGCGTGTGGAATCAGCATTTGCAGATACCAAACTATATTGATAATAATGATAATGGCCCTTCGGGAACATCTTGATAATTTTACTCATGGTCGAATAATTGGGAGGCTCAAGGAGGGGAAAACTGTGATGAGTGTGGCCTAAGAGTTCGGTATCACTGATAGCGTCGTATCACATATGTGGTTGGCATTCAGGATTATGGGTACAGCTGTGGGAAAGACCAGTGGTGGTTGTCCACCAAAAACCACTCCCAGCGAAGACTGCTATCTGCTCCTACAGACCACGAGGGATTGATACCAAACAGCAAGTAACCTTGCAAAACAACTGAACATGAGCACATTATGCACAACGTCATAGTTTACAGTAGCCAGGCAACTGCACAATGGTGGATTGTTTGGCCAACGACCATTATGCTGTGTTCCAGCTGCTCTCCAGAGACATTGTTTACAGTGGTCCAGAGAACATAAAGACTGGACAGCAGAACAGTGGGGCATGGTACTCTTTACTGATGAGAGTAGATTTAGTCTCTAGCGATTCTGGATGTCAGCTAATTGGGCATGAGGTAGGTACCCAATATCGCCTAAAAATATCAATAAAAGGGATAGATATGGCAGGCATGGTGTTCTCATATGAGAAGGCATTCTGATCGATGGATGTATGGAGCTCCAGATACTGGAAGGAGGTACTGTAACTGGTGTGCACTACTGTAATGAGGTAATTCTTCCCTATGTTCATCTGTTCCGAGGTGCCATTGGCCCACAGTTCGTGTTAATGGACAATAACACCACACCCCATTGTATGGTGACTATTGATGAGCTGTTGGAAAGTGAAGACATTCAGTGGATGGATTGGCCAGCATGTTCCCCTGACCTAAACCCCATAGCGCACGTTTGGGATGCTATGGGGAGATGCGTTGTGGTACATCAACACACACCAGAAACTGTCCAACAGTGGAAGATTATGCTGATGGAAGAATGGGCGATGTTACCGCCAGAACTCATCAACAACCTAGCGTGAAATATGGACATATGGTGCAGATCATGCATCGACATTGAAGGTGATCATATCCCCTACTGAGGACCTCCTCTTCTTTTCATACCATCTTTAGCAGTGATGCATCTATTTCATGGCAATGCTATGTAACCAATTCAGAATAAAATTACACTATTTCCATTAGCATCTGCAGTTGTGTTGGTGTTGTTTCCATCATCATCTCAGTAAGTAATGGAGTTCCTATGGTTTGAATTTCACATATTACCCAGGCCACTCCTGTGCGACACTACAGGTCAAAACCTGGCTTGTCCTTAAATTTTGCACACCAGTGTAGTATTGTTTAAACAAAATCTATCCTAAAACTTTTCATGCACACCTTGTTCTTGGAAGTCATGTAAGTACATAGACATAGTATTGAGAGGCACAGAGGGGCATGTGCTCCCAACTTTAGAAAATTTTAATACAAGGGCAAGGCTATGATGAAGAGGCAAATATGAGTGGAGACTTAATGGAGTTACTATGAAGTTCAAAGAGGAAGACCAAGAACTTTATAAATACCCCCTATTATACTCACCTTTTAGATTTGGCTCTGATTTGTTTCTGTGCAGGAGTAAAACCACAGCAAAATTCTATCAATGTAAACTCATTATATAACACTATTCATGTATCAGCAAAAAGATTTGTGATATTTAAAAGAATTTTTAATTAAAGAGAGAACTTCATTTTCAGAAAACTTAGCATCTTGTCAAAATACACAAAGTAATCCTTCATTTCTAACAATGGTTTGAAGAGTAATACATAACAAAAAAATGTTTGTTATGCATTTAAAGAATCCAAATTTTGTGATATATATAGAGAAACTGTTTCCAAGAATTGGCTTCCCTCCAAAAGGAACATGAGTTTACATTTTTCATGCCCCCCCCCCCCGGAAAGCATCATTTTATACTTATTTGTGCCTCCTCCCCAAAGGAAAGCACCATTTTACACTTATTTATGCCCACCTCCTCAAAGGAAAACTTCAGTTTACATTTTTTATACCTCCCAAATTTTTTTATCATACTATATCTATGTGTAAGCATTATTTTCTTTTTTCTGTTTTTCTTGTGTGTGTGTGTGTGTGTGTGTGTGTGTGCACGCGTGCGCACTATGTTTAATGGTCACCATATAGCAGTATCTTCAGAAAACTTGAAAATTCTATTGCCCCAGAGCAGGAATCAAACCTTCATCTCCTGATTTCTGTTTGAACGTGCTACCGTTATGCCACCCAAGACAATGAATCTCTGGGCAAACATGAATAAACATTAGATTTGCTCTTTTCAAGTTTTCTTAGGAGTTAACTACATTGCTCGTTCGATATGACACTTCAATACCATATTTAACTGGCAATGTAGTCATCTCCAATATGTTAGCATGGCTTCAATGTATTCCTATAGCTCAATTCTTCATTGGCATCTGTTAATTAGCAGGTTTTGTACATTAAGTCTATTCTTTGACTTTTGCATTGTACATGCTTAATCAGTGGCTTTATTATGTCATACATTTAATTTTAACGCTTGATATTAATGATATAACATCGAGTAGGAATGTTTTCTCCTGGTAATGGTATGATAATGGGTCACCACAAAAGTGTTAGCTTACACTGTCCCAAATTAATGTTAAAACATTCCACTTCTCTTAAGTACAGTAAAAGCTCCTTATTTGCGGGGTATATGTTCTGTAAATATGCCGCGAATACAGAAACCGTGAATATGGAATGGTAATTTGTATGGGATTATAAGGGATATGTTCCAAGGTTCCAAAATAAAAAAAGAAATCAAAATAAAATCAATTTAATGAGAGTTTTTAACAATATCTATTAATTATTATTGTCAGGCTTAGACAAGGGTTTAAAGAACTTAGTAATTTTTTCTTGTTTTGCCACTTTTAAAAGGTCTTTCAATTCAGATTGATATTCAGCTGTGGCATTAACAATTTGCCTTTTAAAAATAAGGCTTCTTTCCATAGATGGATCAATTTTCATGAAGAAATCACAAAGCTCATTTGCCATCCGTAAACCTTCACTCAGGTTTTTCAAGCTAAAGGTCACCTTTTCAGTGCTCGTTGAAGCCTCTTCTTCAATGGAATGGGGATTTAACATTTCCTCCAAGTCGGTTTCGGTCAAATCTTCATCTTGCGATTCAAGCAACTCTTGAATGTCACTTGATTCTATCTGTTCAAAGCCATCTCGTACTATTCCATTTGCAACTTGAGCAATGTTTGCAGTTAAAGTTTGAATTTGCACGGATTCTTCATCATTTCCGACAGTCAGAACAGACCACAGTTTTTTCCAACATGATTTCAATGTGTATGGTTTCAGTTCTTCCAACGATTCTTTTATGTTAACAATGCATTTTGCTATGTCAAAATTTTTCCAGCATTGCATCACATTCATATCAGGATCACATTCCATGGTGTCCAGTATGAATTTGAAGGTTCGTCTAATGTAATACAGCTTGAACGCCTGGATTATTCTTTGGTCCATGGGTTGAAGTAAAGCTGTCATGTTAGGAGGTAAAAATATCACCTTTATATTTGGATGCATAGTTTCAAGCTCACGAGGGTGACCTGGAGCATTGTCCAAAACTAGAACGGCCTTAAAGTCTAAATTATTTTTTTTCAAATAAGTCTCAACTTCAGGAACAAAACAATTCTGGAACCAGTCACAAAAAATAGCACTTGTAACCCACGCTTTCTTATTTGCATGCCAAAACACTGGCAGGTTGTCCTTGTTTTGATTTTTTAAAGCACAAGGATTTAACGATCTGTAAAGCATTAGTGGCTTTATAACACAATCTCCAGATGTGTTAGAACACAGCAGCAGTGTAACTCTATCTTTTGCTGCCTTGAAACCAAGGGGCGGACTTCTCACTTTTGGATATGAAAGTTTTGTTTGGCATTCTTTTCCAAAACAAGGCAGTTTCATCTGCATTAAACACTTGTTCCGGTTTGTATCCACCATGAGCAATTAAGTTTGAAAATTCTTCTGGATATCTTTCTGCTGCTGCGGTGTCTGCAGATGCAACTTCTCCAACAATTTTAATGCTATGCAATGATTGTCGCACCTTGAATTTATTGAACCAACCTTCTGATGCTTGAAATCCTCCATCTGTACATTCATCACCAGGTTCTTTAAAATGTGCGTAAAGACGCTTTGCCTTCTCGCGGATCATAAGACCATTTAGGGGCACTCTTTTCTGGTTACGATCTTCAATCCATAATGATAACAAAGCTTCCATTTTTTCAATTGCTGGATCACGAACAATTTTTGCTGATAGTGAGATTGAAGCTATAGAATTCCTTATTTTGTCTTTGGATTTCTTGATGGATTGTACAGTTGATTCATTAACATTGAAAGAGCGTGATATGGATGCAAATGACTCACCAAGGCGTAAACGGTCAAGCATTTCTATTTTTACTTTAAGCGGCAACACTATTTTTTTCCACGTCGGAACTAATTTTTCTTTCCTTTTACTCGACATTATAAATTGGGAACAAAGCAGAAGAGACACGTGTTATTCAATCAAAATTATTGCAATGACTGACAAGTTGAAGCAATAAAACACCGACCGTGGCGAAGGCGGCTCTTATCAAAGGACATAGCGGAACGTGTAATATCTATCTCTAGAAATAATAGGCGGCAGCGGCATTTGACAACGTACTTTAGACATAGTGGCAATAAGGTTTGTTTTACTTTGATATTAGTCCATTCGGTTACACTCTTTGTAAAAGCTGCCTCGGCACGTGCCAGCAGTACTCAAAAGATGTCGACGCGTTAATAAAGGACACCGAATCTTTTTAATATACCGACTGGATCCGCGAATAAAGAAATTTTTAGTCGCAAATACAGGAACTTGGTCACAATTTTTTAACCCGCGAATAGTGAAAACGCGAATAAGGGAACCGTGAATTAGGAGCTTTAACTGTACATTAAATGTAAATCCTAAAGTTAGGGACTCACAGTTGATTGTAATATATTAGTGATCTGCAGTAAAATAAATTATTATATTTTGAACAAATGTTATAATTTCTGTGTCTTTTGACATATTTACTTAATTAAAACTTACAGCTTAGCCA
This sequence comes from Macrothele yani, assembly GCA_039090855.1. Lineage (NCBI taxonomy): Eukaryota > Metazoa > Arthropoda > Arachnida > Araneae > Macrothelidae > Macrothele > Macrothele yani. The sequence continues at coordinate 51,820,991 of CM077027.1, read as the reverse complement.
TGTTGAGCAGAAAATCCAAAGATTAAATCAGCAGCTGAAGGAACTGAAACATTCAAGCATTGGAGCTACTCCTGAATGTAAGTCTCTTACAAACTTCTTTCATTGAATGCTTTCTTTACTGCCTGGAATTATGTTCCATTGAATCAATTTTTGTGGACATTTTCCCTCATGTTCCTCATTTAACAGTTTCCTTAAAAGTAATGCCTTTTTGCTAATAACCTTTGTAATTTTGGAAAAATTTGCATGAAAGTGTGCATAAATCTGTATTGACCACCTGAGTAAGCATACACCTTTTTGTGTTTAGATTGCTCAATCCAAATCATGGATATTCTCCATATTCTGAAAAAGTAAAAAGCTGGTATTGAGTTTTTGGAAATTAAAGATCACAATGTGACGGACATCGATATCAGACTGAAAAATCAATAGGAGACTGAAAAAGGTTTATGCAAATGTGACAGTCAACATCGATAATGTCAGAAGATGAATGAACAGGCCTCAAGCAGGAGAAATCTTAATGGCTGCCGAACAACAGGGGGGGGGGAACCTCCAACTGCAGTCATCCACAAGAATCAATAGCAAGTTGATGAACACATTCGGAGTGATCGACATGAGAGCATACAGGAGAATCTGTGATGTCCTGCATTGTGGCCATAGCGAAAACAATGATTCACGAATATCAGAAAATAAAAAAAAATAATGAATATCAGAAAGTCTGTGTAAAGTGGGTTCCATGCTAGATAACCCAGTATCATCGTGACCAAAGGGTCAAAGTGTGCAGAGGTCTTGTTGGTGATACTAGAGATGAACCAGGACACATTTCATTCCAATATTGTTAAAGGAGATGAAACCTGGGCATTCCTTTTTGAACGAGCGACAAAAGCACTGTGTATGGAATGAAGGCTCAAGACATCGTCTAGGCCTAAGAAGTTTAAAACAGTGATCAACAACAAAAAAAAAAAGTGATGGTAATGATTTTCTGGGATCTCAGCTGCATTAATCATTCTTATTCATTTTCTTGAATAAGGATGGCACTATCAGCAATTCTTGCTATACTGAGACCACAGCGAATCTCAGGGAAGCTATCTGCAAGAAGAAACCAGACATGCCTCTTTGTTCTATTATCCTACATCCAGTGGCATAACTACAAATTTTTGGCCCTTAAGCAAGATTATAAAAAAAAAGCCCACTTCTGCTCTATTTCCAAAATAACAAAGAAAATAAAACTAAAAATTCATAAATTTTAACTTGTAAAAACATTTATTTCATTAAAACAAATTCCTATATTTTTGTAGATAGATAGATTTAAAGATACTTATATATAAAAAAAAAAAAAAAAACTCTTATCCTGCATTTTGCACTGGCAAGGTCTCTAAATAAATCTTAGGTATTTAACTTATCTGCTCCTTGGTCTTCAGTGGCAATTAGTGAAAGATATTTCAGTCATTCCTGACACATTATATTTTGCAAATGAGTTTTGGCTGTTTTCAACTTGCAGAATGGACTTTTAGAAGCAGTTACTGTAATATGTGGTGTTAGCTATGAAACAGGTGCTGTAGAGATGTCCAGGTGACTACATGACAAAAACTGTTAAACTTTATTATTAACAATTCTGCAAGTTCCGTTATTGAATTTGGGTTGATTTCTTTGTTTTATAAAGCTATTTTTGGAAGTATTTGCAAAAGTTGAATGGAGAATTTTTTACTTAGATCTGTATCATATATTTTTTGCAGATTGTCTGCATATTTTAAAATAACGCTTTGGTAATGTAAACAAGTTATGAGGCTCCACAAATGTGAAATTATTGACAGTCCTTTGCATACCAATAAATCTTTTTCAATTTTTGTTTTTTATGTGTCCAAAATTCCATAAAACATATTTACCCTGAATGTGTCTTCAGCTCTTTTAAATCTATATAATCAATGTTTGGAATCATACCAACGATGTCCCCTTTCCTGTCGAAGGATTTGAGTTAGAAATTTTATTTTCTTAAACCTCTTTGGGCCCCCTAATATTGCTGGGCCTTAAGCATAACTTAGACATGCTTATTAATAGTTATGCCACTACCTACACCATGAGAACATCCAACCTCACTTGAAACGTCTTGGGCCATTGTGAAAATAGGCTGGACAATAATCCTACATCTTCCACACAGCTCTGATTTGGCACCTTCTGACTTTCCAAATAGATGAGGGAATCACGAAGTGGATCTCCCCTGTCTGATCCAACAGTTGGGTGGCTACTCTTTTAAAAGAAGGTGTAACATATTAATAATCAGGTGTCAACAATTTATTCAGTTATAGCAAACATTATCGTTTATCCTCTGGAAGTCAGAGCATCAGCCCTAATTCAGGCATATCAAGGCAAATGATGAAGTTGTTTTCTTATAAGAAAAGAATGCAGCATACACTTTCTTGTAGGCATAAAACACATGTACCTTTGTGTTATCCCTGACATGTTCGGTGAAGGTATAAAGATATCTGTTGCCTTATGTATGGAAATTTGTTATGTCTGTTGACTTTTCATTGAGATTAAAAGTCACTAAACTACCTTTAGGATGCTATGTTTTATCATCAGCAAAAGAATGTTACTTTTCACTGTCATTTATTGTTATTTGTTGTAGCTGTTGCAATTTGTATGGGCAAGGAGCAAAATGCGCTCTCAGAACTCTCCACAGTGTTGCCTATGATAAATTGAATTCATACACCCCAATGCATCTAATTAATTTTTTTAGGTCACAGAGGAATACTTCTAATTACACTTGATGAATGCTGTACTTGTAGCTGGCTATGAATCATAGGCTTTTCCTCCTTCAAATGAATTCATCTCTTTAGAACTTGCATATCATATATGAATGGAGTAGCTACTTAGTGGATTTTTCTTTTGCTGCCTTTTGAACTCTTGTTGAATGAAATGCTTTTTCAGTTAGATGCTGTGAAAAATAAGTGGTGTGAATTCACGGAAAATTTCTGAAAATAACATGTTTTTTGTTTCTAATAGTGCCCGTTTTTTTTTTTGTTTTTTTTTATTTCCATCTTTTCACAGATTTTCTATAGTCAAAAATTCCGTTTATTTCACAAAAGTCCGTTTCAGGTGGGTTTTTTTTTTGTATTTATACAGAAATGTTGCAAAATAAAGATGCTGAATTTTTCAGCTCTTACACCAGATAATCCTTTCGCAGCAGTTGGGATCAAACTGACATCATTTGGGTTGGTTCAACAGATATGTGCATCTTAATCACTGAGCTAGAAAGACTTTGAAATCTGAATCACGTTTAGGGTAAACCTAATTGCAAGATGATGATTTTTTTTTTTTTGTTATTAATATGACACATAGACATCATACAAACACTGTACAATAATTTAAGTACCCAGTTTCTTAGTTTCTTACAGTAACACAATATATAATAGTTGGTGCACAAAATGGGGGGGGGGGGATATCCTGTGTCACAATAGCCAAAATTCATGCTATATGCTATCCATAACATCCACACTTGCTGCAGAACTTCAAAATCAGATCCTTCAACAGACGATTGAAATTTAACAGTTAATCAAACCTCAAGTATTCTTGTGAATCACTCTGGAAATTTCTTGTCATATTAATACATGAAAAGAGCGAACAGAGTTTTTCCATTAATATACAAAAGGAATTGCAGGAAGGTTTCTGAAAATTCAGAAGGTTTCTGAAAATTCAGAATTTTCCTGGCATACGAAAAATCCGTGAAATTCAGGTTTCTTTTCATCATTTCACAGAAAAGATTGTATCAGAAATGTGCTTCATTAATTCATGAAAGGAATCATAGAGAGTGGCTTATGAATTTCAGAAAAGTTTTTATGGTGTGAAGTAACCATTTTAAATTACCAGATGGGCTGAAAATTAGGAATCACATATCCAGCACCATCTGTAGACTTAAATTTAAAGTAGTTGTTGTGGATACCTTTAAAAACTTACAACTAATCTTTTTTCACTATGTCTGTTAGATTTTAATGCTAATTATTAAAATCTAAATGATTTTAAGTCACTGTATTTAAAAAAAACACACACGCAAAGTAAGAAATCTGTATCTTCTTTTCCTGTGGCCAAAAACAGCATTAATAGAGAAAAAATGCTGTTTATGTATCACAGCTACCTCTCCTTCTCATGGAGTAGTCAGTAAGGCAATACTTTAATAATGAAATCAGTAGTGAGTATGATATGGTCTGATCCTGCAGCCAACCAGCTACCTTTTCTGTGGGTTTCATTTTCTTTCTGTGATGTGTTATACACTGCCGGGCAATTGCTAAGGACGGATGAATATAGCAACGATAGCAACCATAAAATGGAAGGCAGGAAAATGTGGAAATTAGCATAAGTGCAGGATACAGTAAGACGTGTTGTGCGTATGCAAATTTTGTATTGCTGAACTTGTTCGTGACGTCATAGTGCTGATAAAAGATATAAAGGATTTGAGGCGTATTGACCGTTGTTGTTCAAACGCAAAGTTGAAAGGGAAAGAATCAATTGACGAACTTGCAATTTTCAGTATGTCTTCCCGACATCACCTAGATGATTATACGCGTGGCCGTATTATTGGCAAGATTGAAGAAGGGCGAAAAATAACAGACGTTGCCAGGGAGTTCGACGTCAGCCACAGTGTTGTTTCAAGGCTTTGGAAATCATTTCAAACAAATGGAGAGTGTAGCAAACGTCACGGGGGAGGTCGTGTTTGCAGTACGACACCTGCAGAAGATTGGTACATAGTGCTATCAACAAAAAGACACAGGCGCAGCACAGCTAGTGAGGTAGCAAATCAGTTTATGGCTGCTACTGGCAAGCGGATCTCCCAAAAACTGTCGCCAGATGTTTGCATGAAGGAGGACTATACGCCCGCTGTCCTGTTGTGTGCATCCCATTGTCCAGACGTCACCGTACCGCTCGTTTGCAATGGTGCCATCAACATTGCAATTGGACTGATAACGACTGGTCTGCTGTCCTCTTCTCAGATGAGAGTAGATACAGTCTATCGTCTGATTGTCGACGACAACTGATCTGGCGTGATAGTGGTACTGCATATTGTCCAGCAAACATACAGGAAAGGGACCGATATCCGACATGTAGTGTCATGGTATGGGCTGGCATCATGATCAATGGCCGTACATCCCTCTATGTGTTTCCAACTGGGACTATGACTGGCCAACAATACATTAATGATGATCTGCTACCTCATGTTCGCATGTTCCGTGGTGCTGTTGGTGTTAGATTCATTTTCATGGACGACAACGCAACATGTCATCGAACAGTCGCTGTCCAGGAGTGTCTTGAGAGCAAGGATATTCAACGCCTCATATGGCCAGCACGTTCTCCAGATCTGAATCCCATTGAAAATGTGTGGGATGCTTTGGGGAGGAGTCTTTCTGGTCGCCAATGCCCTCCAATAAACAAGGACACCCTCATCCGTGCACTGACAGAGGAATGGGATAAATTACCCCAACAGCTGCTTGATAATGTTGTGCAAAGCATGACACGACGTGTGGAATCTTGCATCGCCCTCCATGGTGGCCATATCCCGTATTGACATCTTACGCCGGAACGCCTGCTGACCGTAATTGCATTTTTTTCACGTTTACGTATTCTGCACAAAATGGCCTGTTTGTCCCTCATCTGTGCACTGACAGAGGAATGGGATAAATTACCCCAACAGCTGCTTGATAATGTTGTGCAAAGCATGACACGACGTGTGGAATCTTGCATCGCCCTCCATGGTGGCCATATCCCGTATTGACATCTTACGCCGGAACGCCTGCGGACCGTAATTGCATTTTTTTCACGTTTACGTATTCTGCACAAAATGGCCTGTTTGTCCCTTGAACACGTTCCAAAGCTTTCTGGATTTCAGAGCACAATAAATTGTCTTTCTTGTAATGTCCTGGCATTCTGACATTATTTTATTTCACTTGGCATCCAACCACACTTACTTTTGTTATGCGCTATATAGCCGTTTATGATCCGTCCTTAGCAATTGTCCAGCAGTGTATGTAGACATGCCAGACTAACAAAATCAGCTAACTGATTCTTATAACATCAATATATGTGCATTAACTACACTATATTAGATGTATTTATTACGTGGCATAATATATGATTATTTCAACGTAAACATTATCATTACTGCACTTCACGTTATCTTTTGGTTCAATACATAGTTCATACTGGCGTGACCTTATGTCTAATAAGATTGCATTATAAAAGAACTTATTATACAACATTTGAACACTAAAATAATAAAATAATATGGCTACTTACAATGTTTCTCACCTATTATACTCATATGAGTGGTTTCATAGCTCTTATGCCACACCTTGACCCATCGTCGTACGCAATAAAACTCCTACGCGAAAACTTCTTGCGTCGTCAAATTATCAATAAAATGTTTATACGTAATTGTAACACCAGTTTCAATCCTGAGCTTGGACCAAGTCATACACACAGGATGTCACGGATGATAAACATACTAGCCAACGAACGACAAACACACATACCAACGAAAACCAAACGTGTAGAAATCCCAGAATACAAAAGGCTCAGATAACAACATGATTAAGACAGTAAAAGAATATCGGACAAAGAAGTAAAAGACAAGAACCAGGTCAACCATACCGGTCTCTGCTTTTTTTTTTTTTTTTTTTGTAATATGCCGAAACTGGTATGGTTGTCTAGTTAAGTAGCGTTGACCTGGTTCTTGTCTTTTACTTCTTTGGCCGATATTCTTTTACTGTCTTAATCATGTTGTTATTTGAGCCTTTTGTTGTCTGGGATTTCTATACTTTAATACGTTTGGTTTTCGTTGGTATGTATGTTTGTCGTTCGTTGGCTAGTATGTTTATCATCTGTGACATCCCGTGCATATGACTTGGTCCAAGCTCAGGATTGAAACTGGTGTTACATTTGTGTACGTATAAACATTTTATTGATAATTTGACGACGCAAGAAGTTTTCGCATAGGAGTTTTATTGCGTACGACGATGGGTCAAGGTGTGGCATAAGAGCTATGAAACCACTCATATGAGTATTATAGGTGAGAAACATTGTGAGTAGCCATATTATTTTATTATTTTAGCGTTCAAATGTTGTATAATAAGTTCTTTTATAATGCAATCTTATTAGACTTAGGGTCACGCCAGTATGAACTATGCATCGAACCAAAAGATAATGTGAAGTACAGTAATGATAACGTCTACGTTGAAATAATCAGCTAACTGATGTTTTCCTTCCATCTATCATGCAACATAGAATTAAGTGACAGATATTTGTGGCTGAGTTATTACTCTGCAAGAACAGCATTTATGTTTGCAGGAAAACTGGAAGAATTATGAATTCAACATGACAAATAAGTTCAGTGCACAATTTATTATGAATAGAAACAGCCAATGACAAACTTATTAGATAGAATGTACTGTAATTGATTTGTATGAAAAAGTAGAGTAGTTAGTTGAACAAATCACTGATACAGTGGATTTAGTAGAGAAAGCTTAGAGCTTGCACTAGTACTTAATGTACTAACAGTGCAAGTATTGCACTAGTACTGGCACTGTTAGTACATTAAATTAGGAAGCCAGTACTGAGCATTATTCCATTTGTGAATGACACATTGATTAACCTGTCCTGATAAAAAAAGGGGGGGAGAAAAAGGGTGCTAATTGCTTGCTTACTAAAATAAATTGCAGCTAAAAGGGGACTTATATATTGTTTGCTACTTCCATTAGGATTAACAGTGTCTTATTTGTGTTGTAAAAATCTGTACCATGAAGTGATTCATATAGGTGGTCATGCCAATAGAAATAAATTTAAATGTCTCCAAAATGAGTGAAGAATTAATCTCCAAAGCACATAGAAATTACATCACATTCTTATTCTTTTTTCTTTCTTTTTTTTTAATAGAAACACTACCATAAACTGTTATTATCCATGTGGTCTCAGAACGTGAATCATGTCACCCTGAAGCTGGAATGGAATTGATATCACACCTCCAGCATTTGTTTTGCCTTGATGAGCACAAACAGATGTTTGAGCATGTTACACCATTCTGAGTAATCCATTGTCAAGTAACTGAAGGATATGAGAAAAATTTATAATCTAAAATTAACATATTTATGCTATAATACAAGTCACTTCAAAAGTTGAGTAACCCTCATGTTTGTGCTTGTATGTTTTTCCAAGTTTGGCACAAGTCTTCCTGATGCAGGGCATAAATACAGGTTGGTCCAGAAGTGTTTTCCTAGTTTTAGTATTTATTTACATGGAAAGTAAATGTACTACAACAACAAAGTTTACCACAATTGAAAGGTAGACACCTAAAGTTTCCTCGAGGCTTGAATCTGCCTTAAGATTTTGTCCATTTTGTTATCCAACAAGCCTAATGGCAAATGTTTGATGATTTCCAACAGCTGTCGATAATGGAATAAAAAGAATTCTTCAAATGGTCAGGTTAAAAGATAATTCGATTTGACTAAAGCAATGAAGAGTTAAAATTCAAAAGAACTGAATGAAAATTAAAACCATTAAACAGCATAAAACTCAAAAGAGTTTTATTTTAAAGATGGTTTTATCACTGAGTTTTATGCTTGTAAATAGTTTTAATTTCAATCACAGAATAAATAGATTCCATTTGTTCTGTGTTTGCTTTTGCATTCTTTGTATTTTTACTCCCAATACTGAACTGATTGTCATTACGTTTTGTGCCTTCAGAAGCATTTGTCAATCGACATTGGTATGCTTCTGTCATTCACTGATCCCAGAAAAGCCATTTCTCATGGTTGATGTTCTTCTGATGAAGGCAACCTCGTTTTCCTGCTATTTTCAACTTGTCTGTTTTGCTCAATTTATTTTTCTAGTTTGCTTTGATATGCTGTGAATTTTTAGTTAGTGTTTTGGTTTTTCATTCATTATCTGTCTGGTGACACACACACGCACACACACTCTCTCTCACACACACACTCTCTCTCTCTCACACACACTCTCTCTCTCACACACACTCTCTCTCTCTCACACACACTCTCTCTCTCACACACACTCTCTCTCTCTCTCAAAAATGCTTTTTGTTCTTGAACCGCATGCTGCTCCAAGTCATCCACAGATGATCTTAGTGGCATTAGTAGTTTGACCTTCAGATTCATGCTCATATGTGCCTAATATTGAAAATTTCTTTGTTTCCTGTACACAGTAGTAATTTCTAGATACATATTCATTTACTCCAGCATTCTGCAAACAGTTGTTGTTAAATTTTTTTATAGTCTTGCTGCAGAAGATAGAAGAAGAGGTTAAAGTCAATTCATACATGGTAACTGAAAAACTTCCAAAAGAAATTGCATCTCGCCAGAATCTTGTCAGGGATCTACAGAAAGTTGTTATGGAACCAGCTATGGGTCAGTCAGATTTAGATCAACTGAATACAAAGGTAGAGTTAAAGATTTATTCATTTGAAAATATTAATTTATTTATGTTACTTTAACTCACTGGATTCTTTTTGTCTCTTAATATATATGTAGTAATGCAGAGTGTGGTGAGCTCATTGAAAATTTGAATTTAACTGTACTGTATTTTCCTTCATATAATTCACAAACTGTGAAATTCAGGATTTTTTTTCCATCATGTAATCCATGATGGCACATAATCCATAGACCATAAAAATCAGGGGAAAAAATTGTCTGTAGCTGCAATGTTGATCCTGAATAATTTCCTACAAAAAAGTCATGATTCATTGGATGACTGAGAAGTCCAAAGTAGGAAAAAACAATCTTATTAAAAAAAAAGTAACTAATTTTTATGTGCTTGGTGTTACTTTCAAGTGAATAAAGCAAAAAGTATGAGATTTTTTTGACATTACCGCAGTTCCATAATTATACTTGATAGTTCTTGTGGCATCCACAAATGTGTATGGGTCTGAGTCTCCCATTGCATGTGATCATCCATGAGGGCAAATAGGACCTCCTTTGTTGCACTGTATTTTTTTGTCAAAATACTCGTAAGTAAAAAGAAAAAAATCTTCCTTCCAATTGGTTGCAGGACTTTGTCTTCATATTGTGTTACTTTTTTCTGTTGTTAACACATTTTTGGCAATTTTCCAAGTATAGGACCTCTCCTGTCCATTAGAATGCAGATTAAATAAAAAAAAAAAACACAGTGTCACTAAAATGCCTATGTAAAATTTTTTAACAGATAATCAACAAATTATATGATGGAAAATTATAATGCTGCATGTTCTTTTGTTATTATATTTTTGATTTTAAAGTGATAGATTTTCTGTAGTGGTATGGACTCATGTAATTCTACATATTTTTCCAAAAGTTTGAACAAAAATGCTGTGTAATAGGAGAGGCAACATCTTTTCATCAAATTAATTATATATGCTACAGCATATAGTGCCAATGGTTTTTATTTTTTTAATGCTTTCAACATGATGGAGTAGTGAAAAGTTCTAGTTTTCTATTTGCTGAACGGTTGAACTTAACTGTTGTCTTCGATTAGGTTTTATAATGTTATATAGTTCATTTTTACACAACATTGCTGATTTATGGTATTTTTTAGCAAGATAATCAATCCAGTTGTACCCCTTTCCCCACATGCACACCCTTATAAGACTCAGCATGATTTAATCAATTCAGTGGGTGCCAAATAATCGTGAAGAATATAATAGTGTGTTTGCTGACTGCATCACAAAAATGGAGTACAGGAATTTTGAGCAGCATTATGCCATCAAATTTTGCTTCAAACTCCATGAAAGTGCAATAGAAATGTACAAAAAATTGAAAAATATTTATGAAGGCCAAGCTTTATCCCAAGTTAATTTTTTTTTATTTGCACAAGAGCTTTTTTGGGAGGAAGAGAGGCAGTTGAAGACGAACCAATTGCAAGATGACCTGTCACAGCAACGTCTGGAAATGGGGAAAATTAGATTGACAGTTCACAGTGAGACTGATGGCAGATGAACTCAATGTGAGTCATCGAGCCATGCATAGAATTTTAAAAGAACATTCGAGCATGTGAGAAATTTGCACCAAAATTCTGTTGAAGAAACCTTTCCTGCAAACACAAAAAAATATACAAGAATGTGTGTGAACCTCCTTTAGCATCTTGAATCTGAGCCAGAGTTTTTAAGTGAGTAATATGACAATTAAATTGTGTATTTAAGTGTGTAATGACAGAACTTGGTTTTTGAATACAACCTTGAAACAAAGTGCCAGAGTGAAGAACGACACACACAAAAAATTTCCCAAAGAAGGCAAGTAAAGGCAAGTTTAAAACTAAGCCAGTGTCCGTCTGCTTCTTTGATTGTTAAAAAGTAATGCAAAAGGAGTTTGTGGCTTAAGATGAAATTGTTAACCAGACTTCTATCAAGAAGTTCTGGAATGGCAATGAAGAAGTATTTTGTTTTGTATTATGTTTTGTATAAATCTTGGAAGTATTCATAATCTGATATTGTACAATCAGTTACATGGTATAATAGTACAAATGTTTTGAAAAGAGTAATGTAATTTCATAAAGTTATTCTGTTCTTCACATATTTTCTAGGCATTAAAAATTTTGATAAGTCCAGATTACAACATCTACGGTAATATTCTTTATAATAACTACAATTCAATAAAAGAATCCATAAGATATTCTTCTCACCACCATTTCAGAGAGTTGCTTGTCTTATGACTCCTCCACGTAGTTGATTTTTTCTAGAGATGTAAGGTCAAAAACAGGCTCATAATTAAAAAGCATCTGGGCATCTCCATTATAATCAGAATACTTTGTTGGTCTTTATCACATGTTCCATTTCAGACTCGTTAAACTGTATTCCCCTGATCTTGAGCCCAAATGACTTTTTTTTCTTCCCAAAACTCAAGAACACCCTCTGGAGACATTATTTTCATTGAATTAACAACCTCCAGAGAGCCATTACTGACACACTGAAGGACCTCAGTAAAGATGACTTCCAGCCATTGCTTTCAGGAGCAGGAGACTGCCTCCAGCGATGTGTTCTTCTAAAGGAACCTATTTTGAAGGGCATTATGTTGAAATGTGAATAATAATGTTTTTGCTATTGTAAGTCTCATCACTTTTGAGGCAGACATCTTATAATTTTATCATTTTTAATAATATAGAAAAGTAACTGTAGAAATATAGAATATGCTTTGAATGTGCCTTCATATCTACACCATTTTTTGCATAATATAGATTCATTAAAGCATCATAGAGCAACTGAAGCCAATCTATAAAATTCAAAAAACAATATTTTTAGATCTTCACACCAAATACTGTACAAAAAGGTAATAAATGGCACAGAACTTTCCTCTTTAACTCAGGTGTCCAAAGTATAGACTGGAAAGTACTACCAAAATTGCAGGCAGATCTTCATATCAGAAGAACACAATGAAATATTGTGACAGCAAGTAAAATTATTCTTTGCAAAAGTTAAAAACTGCTACTGAACAAAGCTTTTGAAAAAAACATTGGAGCGATATAATACTGTAAGATTCTCTATGAGAAGTATATCTGCTAAAACAGCATAGAATGATCTTTCAAATTAGGTGTTTCAATGAAGAAAAAAAGTATCCTTATGTGTAATAAACATTCGATGCATACATGCATATCAGTAAGCTGTTCTTTGATGCTTAGAGGTTAGCTCCTCAAAGAAAGGCCATCTGCCACATTAAAAGTTAACTAATGAAACTAGATTTTACTTACTGTTGTACCAAACATCTTCAATTATAGTGATTTCACCTCACAATTTGAACTTCACCGACATGCATAACACGTCTCACACAAGACCCTTTGTACTTCATACTTATTAACTTTTCCTCATGCTAACATTCCTGAATTTGGGCCTGCCATTATTTCCTTGACCTTCCTCTACTTTTTTTTTTCCTGACACTGGCTGAAAAATTGTCTTAGTAAGCATCTCACCACCCATTCTTTCAACATGGCCAAACCACCTCAAAATATATACCTTTGGCATACCAACAACATTTAGCTTCACATTACAAACTTGTAACATGTCATTCGTCTCATGAACAGACTGTGTCTTGTCAGAAACCTTCTACAAACAATGCATCCCTCCAGCACACAAACATTTCTTGTGCCTCTTCTGCAGTATCTAGGCTTCACTACTGTGCATCAGAGCTGAAACAACTGCACTTTCATGCACAGCCATTTGGTATCTAGGTCTCACTACTCTACATCAGAGCTGAAACAATTGCACTTTCATGCACAGTAGTTTGGTACCATTTAGACTGATCTTGTATTCAGTGCTAACAGCTCCTAACTCAAAAATTATAACTTTGAGTGTTATCTTATTTATACTCAGTTTGAATTTCATACAGACTTTGTACATCTGGAACAACATACTCTTGACTCACTTTTGCTCTCTGCCAACAGAACTGTGTCATCAGCATAAAGCAACCTGCACACATGGAAACTACCAAGGTACAAACCAGTACTGTCTATTTTGGCATCATGCATGCAAGGATACATAAATACATTGAAAAACCAAGATGACATACACTACTACACAATATTTTCTGACTCCTGAACCAATAAAAAACGATTTTGATAAAAATCGCCACTCACACTTATACATGCTCTGCTGACAGTTTTCACACATTCAAAATTTCGAGTTATATACTAATTTTGCAAGACCTTCCACAGAAGCATCCTGTTCACTTGGTTAATAGCTTTCTACGAATCTAGAAAGAGAGTAAAAACTTCCTTACCAACAGACAGACATACAAAATTTTGGCTAGTGCAGCCCTTAACATGTATAAAAACACTTTGTACATCCCAGATCTCTAAACATGATAAACAACCCTGTTATCAGAAAAATGTAAAACTTGTGTTCAGCTCATTCACCTCTTCATAAAAGACCTTGCTCTTATCCTAATAGTCATTTCAAACGTTCCTATCAATTTCCTGAGAACAAAAAGACCAATAAGCCAATAGTAACATTAATTTATTTGATGACAAAGTTTCTAAGGAGAATAATATTAACTTTTGTAATATATGAATATCTTTAAAAAGAAACTTAATACAAGCAGCAGTAGGTTCCTAAGTTTTTACAATACTGGTGGTACCTACAATTTTTCAGTTGTGCATTCATTCAATAAATCATTAATAGGACAATCCCATCCCTTTAAAGAAGGAATGCAATTTGTTCTTTTAAATTTATGCCTATTGCTATTGTTCCAATGAAGCTGTTCTAAAACTCTTGAAATTCAAAGTAAAAAATAGTTTTAATTGTACCTTTTCTCTTCAGAAACTTGAACAGAAAAATAAAGACAGCTGCTAGGTCTCTTCTGTGCTGTTCTGAATCCCTTACATACAGTATATTACCTAAAGTCTTCAGGAATTTTGGTAGTTAGCTAGCCATTCTGTATTCATGTACACAATGCAAAAAGCTTAGTTGTGGTTGTGCCATATCGAGCTTGTATATTTGTTCCAGAAAAATAATTAAAAGTGAATCTTGATGTAATCTAATACTTGAATGAGATCATGAAGAAAACAGGTGTACAGGATTCAGTGACTTGGTGCAATTATTTTAGGTTTGAGAATATCACGTGCAAGAAGTTTAAATGGAGCACCTATGCTTTCACAGCTCTGAAGCATTTTAATCAAGGCAATATAATATCCCATTAAAGAGTTCTTCAAAGGAGTATTTTGAAACTCAAACTTTGGCTCTCATCTTGATGATAGTGTTTTCTAATTTCTTAGTTCAATTTCCCCAGTAGTGGTGGTGAAACTAAGAAATTTCCTGATTTATGCTGCTCAGCAATTTACTATTTACATTATTGGAAGAGATTGCTATTTTACCATTCTTCTTCTTCTTCAAGTGCCATGCCTCCAGTTGGTCATCATCATAATGAATATGAGGATGAATTTCCCTGGGGATTATAATCACATTGTTTCCCCATTATCTTCTTCATTGTGGTATTGTAGCCCTTGGAGCTGATCCAGCTATACCTACAATAATTCAAGGGTCTACCTCTAGAAATGGCTCAGTATGTCCAGGGGCCATCTACATATTCATGTTACATTCACAGAAACCCTGGAAGATCACACAAACTGGATGGTCAGCAACAGAATATGAGCTTCCAACATGCTGCCTACCACATCGCTACATGTTTTAGCCAAGTCCTCCACACCAGTGGTTATTTTACCTTTACTTGATGTTTTCCGTAGCTAAAAGGATAGTGTATGCTCTCAGTTCTGACTCTGGTGCCAACCATCATAAAGTCATGTTGTTCAAATGTGTACAAAACTACTACATTTAGAATCCAAAGATCTCACAAAATTTGCTCAAGTGAAGATTGATAACTTTGAAATTTGAAACATAATTGAGGTATTTCTGCTGTTACAAATGTGATTGATAAAGCTTTTACCATCAGTTGGAAAAAAACATTCTTTAAAGGGTAGATGCCTGTAACACTGCAAGAAAAGCAGTAGAGAAGATGTGGTACACAGGGACTGAAACATATGCATATTAAAATTATTCTATGCTTTTGAGAACTTCATGAAAGGAAATGAATTGGATATTTTGATTAGGTCATTAAAGTTAAAAGCTGTTTTCTTCACTAGCACCAAACATGTTGGTGAGAAAAGTGTATCATGGAGCACACACAATACTTTGGAAGTGCACAGGTGGAAACACATGAGATTATGCATAAAACAAGAAAGATGATACCAAGTTCTCGGGTGTAATGAACATGTTTTTTGAATCTTTTCTGCCATTAAAAAAAAAGTATTTCAAAGCATATTTTTAGAAGAAAAAATTCAACTTTTCTATATACATATATTATCATTGTCAACCATTATCAATCCACTGCTGGATGAAGGTCTCCCCAAGTTTCTTCTAAAACGGTCTGTCTTGTGCCAGTCTCCTCCATGTTACTCCCGCATACTTTCGAATTTCATCCATCCGTCTCCCATGTGATATTCTTCTGGGTCTTTTGCTGTCCCTTGCAATCCAGTCTAAAATTTCAGTTGTCCATCAGTGGTCTGTCCTTCTGGCAGTATTTCCAGCCCATTGCCATTTCATGGATTTTACTCTGATCGTGATGTCTTCCACTCTTGTCATTTTTGCGATCCACAAGTTCCTCTTCTTATCTCTCCTGGTAAAACACCAAGTATGCACCTCTCCATGCTTCTTTGAGTTGTCTGTAGTCTTTGTATGTCTTTTTTAGTTAAGGTCCATGTCTCTGCTCCATATGTAAGCACTGGCAGGATGCATTAATCAAACACTTTTATTTTAAGAAATAATGACATATTGCTCTTGAAAATAATACTGTTTCTTCCAAAAGCTCTCCAGGCAAGTTTTATATGCCAGTTAATTTCTTCATCAATGTGACCCTCACTTGATATCTGCTGTCCAAGGTAAATGTAGGTATCGGTTATCTCCAGCTTTTCCTAATCAATCGATAAATCTTCGTTTCTTGTAAAAGCATTGTACATCACTTTTGTCTTCTGAAAGTTCATTTTTAATCTCACTACTTTACTCTTGTCAGCAAGTTCCTGGATCATACTCTGCAGCTCTGAGGGGTAGTTGCAAAAATGACTATATCAGCAGCAAAGCGAAGGTGAGATAGATAATCTCCATTAATCTTTATCCCTTTGTTTTTCCAGTTCAGTGATTGAAAGACATTTTGCAACGTAGCATTAAAGAGTTTGGTAGATATGGTGTCACCTTGTCTCACTCCCTTTCCAATTTTTATGGGTGTTGTATTCTCAAATAGCAGAATCTTTGCACTTGCATTTTCATAGATGTTATTAATAATATTAATGTATGCATCTTCAACACCACAGGATTTCAAAACCATTGTAACTGCTGATGGTTTCACAGAATCAAAGACCTTTTCATAATCGATAAAAGCCATGCATAATGGGAGTTCATATTCCCTTGAATTTTCAGTTATTTCTCTCAGTACATGGATATGATCTACAGTGCTGTAGCTACTCCTGAATCCAGCTTGTTCCCTTGGTTGAGACATGTCCAGTGTTACCTTCAAGCAATGTGAAAGAACTTTAGTGAAGATTTTATAAACCACTGATAGGAGGCTGATAGGTCTGTAGTTCCTGAAATCTTCAATGTCACCCTTTTTATGTAGCAGGATCATTGTAGCATTGTTCTAATCCTCAGGAATATTCCCTTCATTAAGGCATCTGGTGAAACTTGTGCGAGTACTGTTTCAATTTCTCCACTTGCTTCTTGCATGATGTCAACAGTAATTCCATCTTCTCCTGGAGCTTTTTCCCCATTGCATGTTCTTGATTGCATGTGCAACTTCTGTTGGGAGGACTGGAAGAACTCTGGCCCTGGTACCTTTCGTAATGTCTGGAGTACATGTATCATCCATGTCATATAATTTTGAGTAGAAATCTTTCACTCTGGTCAAAATTTCACCTCTATTTCTTGTTACAGAACCATCTTCTTTTCTCAGTGCCATAATCTGTTTTCTTCTCTTACTGAGATGTCCCTTTGCTCTCTTCAGGCTTTTGTTGTTTTCAATTGCTTTCCTCACTAGTTCACAGTTGAATTTTCTTACATCTTCAGTGATACTTTTTCATACTGTCTTGCATAGCTCTATATGTTCTACTTTGGAAGTCACATCTCCTTTAGTTGTCCTCATCTCTCTTCTTTTTTGTATCAGAATTTTGGTTTTCCCTGATAATTTGTTCACATGCAACTTGTTCTTAGTAGCAGCTAATTTTGTTGCTGTTTCCATAAGAGCTTTGTTTAGTTTTCTGTTAACTTCAGAGATGTCCACTTCTTCTAATGTTAGACCTTCTAGAGCAGAAAATCTGTTCCTCAGTTCCAATTTGAAGCTATTATGTTTTTTAAGGTTGGTCATGTCAATGCACTTTGTTTGTTTTATGAGCTTGCCATGCTGGAGTTTAGCATTGAGGTGCATCTTACACCTTACCATTCTATGGTCACTACCTGTGTTGAACTTGTTCAGCACACTGCAGTCTTCCATGACAAATTTCTTGTTTACACATCATAAAATCAATTTCGCTCTTCATCCCATTGAGATGTCTCCGTGTCCATTTTCTTTGTGGCATTTTCTTGAAAAAGGAGTTCATGATGAATAACCTTTGTGCCTAGCTGCAAACTCTATGAGAGTATTTCCACACTGGTTTCTGTTGCTGTGACCGAATTTACCTACTGAAGTTTCATTCTGTTGCTGTTGCCCTATTTTTGCATTGAAATCTCCCATAATGATGTTCAAGTGCTGCTTGCTTTATTATTTAGATGATGAATTTCCTTATAAAATTCTTCAATTTCTTCTTCAGGATGACTTGGGGTGGGTGCATAAGTTTGAATAATCTGAGCCTGGTATCTTCTTGAGAGTTGGATAATGAATCTTGCAGCTCTGTCCTCTGTCAGAGGAACTTTCAACTTCTAAAACTTTATCCTACAGTTTCTTGTTTATTATAAATCCAACACCGTTAGTTCTGCCAGTATCTGTCCTGCGATAGTAGAAGAGATATCAACTTTTCAGTTCAATGAGATCTCCTTTTCTCCTAACCTCATTTAGCCTGATGATGTCCCACTTGATCTTTTGTAGTTCCTCTTCCAATTCAAGGAGCCTTGAATCAGAAGATAAAGAGAGCCCGTTGAAAGTAGCCAAGGTCAGCATCAGATGGCAGCCTAGTTTTTTTTTTTTTTTTTGTTTGTTTTTTTCAAAAGATGTGCTAAAACAATGCAGACTTACTTCTTGTAATACAAAAGAGATGTGCGGAATGAAACGCAGGCTAGTCTTAGGTAGAAGGATAATCAACAAATCATTCATCCTATTTTGAAGAACTTAAAACAAGTTGCAATCATGTCATGACTAAGAAGCATATTCAGAAGAGAAGAGTATATAAAAAAAAATTTGGACCAAACCTTCAAATCCTAAATCTACAATATAAACTTCTCACCTGAGCTGCCTTCATCATGATCTGGTGTGCTGGGAATAAGGCACCAATGGACGTAATAAATCATAATTGTTGTGCTGCTGGGTGTATATGAAGAATGCTATGTTTTGAATCCTGTCTATTTCAAATAATACGAAATATTTTGTTATATGCAGTCAGTAGTGGTTTATGAAAATGTATGTAGATGTACATAAATTCTGTATTTGTTGTTAAAATTTAATTGTCATAGCTTTGGCAAAGCTTTGTGTCAGTCGCAAAATCTTGACATACATTTAATTTTTTCATGCGCCAATTAAGACTAGTAGTTGCTTGGCATGATATCCATCCATTTATCTTTGATAACTGAAATCCTGGAATGTATGGATTTTTGAATTTGTGTTGTTATAAGTTTTCTTTCTTCCTGTGTTCACAGTTGTATTCATTAGGGCTCAATAACTCACATGACCATAGAGTAAAATATTTTGGCGAAATTATATCATATTGTTCATGAACTACAAAAACTATTACTATAACACAAAAACCTGTAAGTTTTGCTTATTCTTTTTTTTTTTTTTTTTTTTTTTTTTTAATGTATGTTAAATGTAATGGAATGGGTTCATTTTGGTTCTTGCAAATAACAATGATTTTGAAACTTGACTAATAAATTTTCAGTAACATAAAATGTTGTATACTCTATTTCTACCCCTGTTTAGATTCAGCAAGTCAATGCAGAAATTAACAAGTTGATCGAGAAACGAATGATGAGTGGTGATCCAATGGATGATAAAATGTCTCTCTTCAGACAGCAGGTTTGTTCATTAAATATTGGTTTGCAGGATTTCTTAATCTTCATGCAAAAGCTTTTCATTCATGGTTTTGTGATACCATTATTGTATTGCTATTCCATTTTAAAAGAGATTATGGCATTCACATTTGTGCAGTGTACAGGACTTTCACTGTCTGCAGCCCCATGGTACAATCTTGATAGTTTAAGTCTCGTCATTTTGGGGTTCGATTGAATCCAAAACAGTGTAATACAGTCAAGGTCACTTCCTCTGTATCCTGTGTCTTTTCTTTGTATGTATTATATTTTTCAGCGTATAAGTTGAGACTTTTTTCTTCAGAAGTCTGGGCCTTGACTTATATGCCACATTGACTTATCTGTTGAAATTTGTCAATGAGAAAAACAACAATAACAAAAAAGAAAAAATGTTGTGTCTTACATTCGGGCATGATGCAAGCAGCCCGAAATGCAATATCGCGTTCTTAAACTATTTTGAAATGTGCAAGTTGCAATAATCCATTTGCTAAAAACTTGTTTTAAAGCTGCTAAAATGGATATTTCTGTTCAATAAAAACATTAAAATTGCTGTGACTGATTGGTAGCTGTTTATATGTTATTGCATTTCCCTTGCTATTGCCCCAAGCATTCACCTCTGGTTTTGCAAAGCCATCAGAACTATGATGGATGCCTCTCACTTATCTTGTAATGATTAAACCTCTGAAACTCCTTGCTGCCATGCAATCGATTGGTTGGTCACAACTATGTTGACAGCTGGTGGCGCATGGGCTTTTAGAATAGAAACAACAAACTGTTAGCAAAGGCAATCTTTTTTTCACTCTGCCAATCTCTGAACACAATAAAATCATCTGTTGCTTTCATTTATTATATTTATCTTAATTTATTTTGTGTTTGTGATTGAAATCAAAATCTCTTTTGGTTTCTAATTTCAATTGGATTCTGTGAGAAGACAGTCACATTGCAAACAATGTTCAGATTTGGCATACTTCTGTGACCTTGTTTTTTTTCTTAGATTATTCAAAACAATCAGAACTGTGTACTGAATTGTCTGTAGTTCACTCGTCTTCATATAACATCACCCCAGAAAATTTGAAAATTACATTGTCCTGCAGCAGGAAACGAACCTGCATCTCCCAATTTCCCTTCGAGCATGCTATTGACATAATTTTTAATTGTGGAATAACTTTTTTTACGGGTCTTTTAGAGGTTATTTTTAATGAAAGTTGGTTGTCAAATTTTCGAACTAAAGCCTAGTTCGTCATCAGGACTATGTCACTGGAGTAGTTGCTACCACTCAATTGGAAGAGACCATCCGCAATTATCGTTAATTGTGGTACTTCTTCTTCTTGCTATTTCGATCCCTTCTTCTAGTTTTCTCTTTACTAAGTTTGACTGGTGGGCGATTATTTTCACTGAGTCCCAATTTATGGAGTGTCCACTTGCTTGTACATGTCTGTCTAGCCCTGTTTTGTTCCCAATGTTCCTAATAGCTGCTTGGTGTTCTTTCATTCGGACCTTAATACTTCTCCCTGTTTCTCCTATATAGCTGAGTCCGCAGTTACAGTCGATGCAGTAAATTACTCCTTCCTGCAATTGGATGTCCAATTCTTTCTGCTTTAAAGCTGGCAAGAATTTCTTTATTTTGTTATTAAGATCTGGAGCTAGCCTGATATTATATTTTGCTCCGATCCTTTTCAGTTTCTCGAAAAGTCCCTTGTGGTACGTAATTTTGCTGGTGAATTTGAAGTTGGTTTTTTCCTGCTTCTTTTTTGGCACTTGTTTAAATATTTTCTCAACATATGGGGAGGGGTAATTGTTTTCTGCCAACATTTCCTTTAATTCTTCTTTGTGAAGATCTTTTTGAGAAGCTGAAGAGACCAGGATTTCAATTTTTTCCAAAAATTGTCTCGCTGTATTCGATTTAATATAATCAGGGTGGAATGAGCAGAAGTCTAACATCTTCCCTGTGTTGGTGGGTTTTCTAAAAAGCTGAGTGAATATTTTCCCTTCTCTTGAGGTCAAGGTTAAATCCAGGTAATTGATGCTATGGTCTTTTTCCTGTTCCAGGGTGTACTTCAAGGTATTCTCTAGTAAGTTAAATTCTTCCAGAATCTGAGAGGGTAGAGATTGGTCCACAGTATCTACTATAATTAGGACATCATCCATGTACCTTACATAGAGAGCAAACAAGGAGGGTTGTATAAGGATTTTTGCCTCTAGTTTACTTATATAATAATTTGCTAGCAGAGGTGCTAGTGGAGAACCCATTGCAAGTCCTGAAGTTTGCCTGTAATATTTCTTTCCAAACTGGAAGAAATTATTCTTGAAGGAAAATAGGAGCAGTTCATATATGCCAAGTAGTATTTCTCTATTGTGATTATGGAATACTATTTTTTCCGCAAGGTCATCTGCAATGAATTCCAGTAGGAGGTCCAGGTTAATGTTGGTATACATAGAGACTATATCCAGGCTTGCCATTACTGGATGAATTAATTCTGGCAAGTTGTCCAGTTTTCTTTTTAGCTGCATGGAATTTTTTAGTAGGTAGGGAGGAGAAGGGAAAATATCTCTGAGGTGACCAAGCAAATAATAATTAATGTTGGAGAGTGGCGAATTTCTAGTGTCTATTATAGGTCTTATTGGATGGCCTTCTTTGTGAACTTTTATCGTACCATAGATCTGTGGAATTCTTGACTGGATTTTGGAGAAGTTTTTGAAGAGCTCATTAAGCTGTTTTTTATTTCTTAAAGAGCTGATTAATTTCTTAAGATTTTTTACAGTTTGATCTATAGGATTACCATTGAGTTCTTCATAATAAGGCTTGCTCAATTCAGCTTCCATTTTATTGTAATACTTCTCTTTTTCTACCAATACCAAAACTTTGCTCTTATCTGCTCTCAGTGCTACTACTTTATCATTGGCTTTGAATTTTTTAAGGTCAGTAATGGCACTTCTATTAAAATTGTAATCAACTTTTACTGGCTTTTTTACAAATTTTGAGACGCAGTCTGAGAATTCTTTCCTTAAAGTAACTGCTGTATTTTCATCTTCTCTTTCTACCTTACTACAGATGCTTTCTAAATCAATCAGTATACGTTTTTTATCAAGTGTTGCGGAGGAAAGGTTGTAATTATATCCCTTATTGAGGAGATTAATCAGGTTTCCATCTACTCCTTCTTCCGTCAGATCAATGACATGTTTGTTAGTGGTGGATGGTATTAACTGTGGGCCAGGTGCTGTAGACATTAACTTTGGACTTAACCATTTATTTTCTTTAATTTTCAATTTTTTCCTTAAACTTTTTGTTTTTATCTCTCACTGCTTTAGCTAACCAATTATCAATATTTTTCTTTTCTGCTTCCGGAATTTCACCTAATGAAGAGGTCCAAATACGAGCTTCTATTCGTTCGCATTGCTCAATAGTTTTGAATTTATTACGAATCGCGCCATTCACCGTTTTTAGTTCTATTTTTCTAATAAAATTTCTTGACAGATTTTCCGCGATGTTTTTCGTGAGTCTCAAAGAAGGTGGAACAAAATTAGCTCTTTTACATCTCTTAAGAAAATACAGTTGTGACTTACATTTGTCGCTTTTGCACTTACTCCTTTCTATCTTTCTGATGTTTCGCCATATATCCAGCCCGTATGTGGTTTTAATCCTAGTTGTAAATGCATTTATGGCACCTCTATTCATAGTGATTGTGGAATAACTTTTTTACGGGTCTTTTAGAGGTTATTTTTAATGAAAGTTGGTTGTCAAATTTTCGAACTAAAGCCTAGTTCGTCATCAGGACTATGTCACTGGAGTAGTTGCTGCCACTCAATTGGAAGAGACCATCCGCAATTATCGTTAATTGTGGTACTTCTTCTTCTTGCTATTTCGATCCCTTCTTCTAGTTTTCTCTTTACTAAGTTTGACTGGTGGGCGATTATTTTCACTGAGTCCCAATTTATGGAGTGTCCACTTGCTTGTACATGTCTGTCTAGCCCTGTTTTGTTCCCAATGTTCCTAATAGCTGCTTGGTGTTCTTTCATTTGGACCTTAATACTTCTCCCTGTTTCTCCTATATAGCTGAGTCCGCAGTTACAGTCGATGCAGTAAATTACTCCTTCCTGCAATTGGATGTCCAATTCTTTCTGCTTTAAAGCTGGCAAGAATTTCTTTATTTTGTTATTAAGATCTGGAGCTAGCCTGATATTATATTTTGCTCCGATCCTTTTCAGTTTCTCGAAAAGTCCCTTGTGGTACGTAATTTTGCTGGTGAATTTGAAGTTGGTTTTTTCCTGCTTCTTTTTTGGCACTTGTTTAAATATTTTCTCAACATATGGGGAGGGGTAATTGTTTTCTGCCAACATTTCCTTTAATTCTTCTTTGTGAAGATCTTTTTGAGAAGCTGAAGAGACCAGGATTTCAATTTTTTCCAAAAATTGTCTCGCTGTATTCGATTTAATATAATCAGGGTGGAATGAGCAGAAGTCTAACATCTTCCCTGTGTTGGTGGGTTTTCTAAAAAGCTGAGTGAATATTTTCCCTTCTCTTGAGGTCAAGGTTAAATCCAGGTAATTGATGCTATGGTCTTTTTCCTGTTCCAGGGTGTACTTCAAGGTATTCTCTAGTAAGTTAAATTCTTCCAGAATCTGAGAGGGTAGAGATTGGTCCACAGTATCTACTATAATTAGGACATCATCCATGTACCTTACATAGAGAGCAAACAAGGAGGGTTGTATAAGGATTTTTGCCTCTAGTTTACTTATATAATAATTTGCTAGCAGAGGTGCTAGTGGAGAACCCATTGCAAGTCCTGAAGTTTGCCTGTAATATTTCTTTCCAAACTGGAAGAAATTATTCTTGAAGGAAAATAGGAGCAGTTCATATATGCCAAGTAGTATTTCTCTATTGTGATTATGGAATACTATTTTTTCCGCAAGGTCATCTGCAATGAATTCCAGTAGGAGGTCCAGGTTAATGTTGGTATACATAGAGACTATATCCAGGCTTGCCATTACTGGATGAATTAATTCTGGCAAGTTGTCCAGTTTTCTTTTTAGCTGCATGGAATTTTTTAGTAGGTAGGGAGGAGAAGGGAAAATATCTCTGAGGTGACCAAGCAAATAATAATTAATGTTGGAGAGTGGCGAATTTCTAGTGTCTATTATAGGTCTTATTGGATGGCCTTCTTTGTGAACTTTTATCGTACCATAGATCTGTGGAATTCTTGACTGGATTTTGGAGAAGTTTTTGAAGAGCTCATTAAGCTGTTTTTTATTTCTTAAAGAGCTGATTAATTTCTTAAGATTTTTTACAGTTTGATCTATAGGATTACCATTGAGTTCTTCATAATAAGGCTTGCTCAATTCAGCTTCCATTTTATTGTAATACTTCTCTTTTTCTACCAATACCAAAACTTTGCTCTTATCTGCTCTCAGTGCTACTACTTTATCATTGGCTTTGAATTTTTTAAGGTCAGTAATGGCACTTCTATTAAAATTGTAATCAACTTTTACTGGCTTTTTTACAAATTTTGAGACGCAGTCTGAGAATTCTTTCCTTAAAGTAACTGCTGTATTTTCATCTTCTCTTTCTACCTTACTACAGATGCTTTCTAAATCAATCAGTATACGTTTTTTATCAAGTGTTGCGGAGGAAAGGTTGTAATTATATCCCTTATTGAGGAGATTAATCAGGTTTCCATCTACTCCTTCTTCCGTCAGATCAATGACATGTTTGTTAGTGGTGGATGGTATTAACTGTGGGCCAGGTGCTGTAGACATTAACTTTGGACTTAACCATTTATTTTCTTTAATTTTCAATTTTTCCTTAAACTTTTTGTTTTTATCTCTCACTGCTTTAGCTAACCAATTATCAATATTTTTCTTTTCTGCTTCCGGAATTTCACCTAATGAAGAGGTCCAAATACGAGCTTCTATTCGTTCGCATTGCTCAATAGTTTTGAATTTATTACGAATCGCGCCATTCACCGTTTTTAGTTCTATTTTTCTAATAAAATTTCTTGACAGATTTTCCGCGATGTTTTTCGTGAGTCTCAAAGAAGGTGGAACAAAATTAGCTCTTTTACATCTCTTAAGAAAATACAGTTGTGACTTACATTTGTCGCTTTTGCACTTACTCCTTTCTATCTTTCTGATGTTTCGCCATATATCCAGCCCGTATGTGGTTTTAATCCTAGTTGTAAATGCATTTATGGCACCTCTATTCATAGTGATTGTGGAATAACTTTTTTTACGGGTCTTTTAGAGGTTATTTTTAATGAAAGTTGGTTGTCAAATTTTCGAACTAAAGCCTAGTTCGTCATCAGGACTATGTCACTGGAGTAGTTGCTGCCACTCAATTGGAAGAGACCATCCGCAATTATCGTTAATTGTGGTACTTCTTCTTCTTGCTATTTCGATCCCTTCTTCTAGTTTTCTCTTTACTAAGTTTGACTGGTGGGCGATTATTTTCACTGAGTCCCAATTTATGGAGTGTCCACTTGCTTGTACATGTCTGTCTAGCCCTGTTTTGTTCCCAATGTTCCTAATAGCTGCTTGGTGTTCTTTCATTCGGACCTTAATACTTCTCCCTGTTTCTCCTATATAGCTGAGTCCGCAGTTACAGTCGATGCAGTAAATTACTCCTTCCTGCAATTGGATGTCCAATTCTTTCTGCTTTAAAGCTGGCAAGAATTTCTTTATTTTGTTATTAAGATCTGGAGCTAGCCTGATATTATATTTTGCTCCGATCCTTTTCAGTTTCTCGAAAAGTCCCTTGTGGTACGTAATTTTGCTGGTGAATTTGAAGTTGGTTTTTTCCTGCTTCTTTTTTGGCACTTGTTTAAATATTTTCTCAACATATGGGGAGGGGTAATTGTTTTCTGCCAACATTTCCTTTAATTCTTCTTTGTGAAGATCTTTTTGAGAAGCTGAAGAGACCAGGATTTCAATTTTTTCCAAAAATTGTCTCGCTGTATTCGATTTAATATAATCAGGGCGGAATGAGCAGAAGTCTAACATCTTCCCTGTGTTGGTGGGTTTTCTAAAAGCTGAGTGAATATTTTCCCTTCTCTTGAGGTCAAGGTTAAATCCAGGTAATTGATGCTATGGTCTTTTTCCTGTTCCAGGGTGTACTTCAAGGTATTCTCTAGTAAGTTAAATTCTTCCAGAATCTGAGAGGGTAGAGATTGGTCCACAGTATCTACTATAATTAGGACATCATCCATGTACCTTACATAGAGAGCAAACAAGGAGGGTTGTATAAGGATTTTTGCCTCTAGTTTACTTATATAATAATTTGCTAGCAGAGGTGCTAGTGGAGAACCCATTGCAAGTCCTGAAGTTTGCCTGTAATATTTCTTTCCAAACTGGAAGAAATTATTCTTGAAGGAAAATAGGAGCAGTTCATATATGCCAAGTAGTATTTCTCTATTGTGATTATGGAATACTATTTTTTCCGCAAGGTCATCTGCAATGAATTCCAGTAGGAGGTCCAGGTTAATGTTGGTATACATAGAGACTATATCCAGGCTTGCCATTACTGGATGAATTAATTCTGGCAAGTTGTCCAGTTTTCTTTTTAGCTGCATGGAATTTTTTAGTAGGTAGGGAGGAGAAGGGAAAATATCTCTGAGGTGACCAAGCAAATAATAATTAATGTTGGAGAGTGGCGAATTATGGTACATGGATGATGTCCTAATTATAGTAGATACTGTGGACCAATCTCTACCCTCTCAGATTCTGGAAGAATTTAACTTACTAGAGAATACCTTGAAGTACACCCTGGAACAGGAAAAAGACCATAGCATCAATTACCTGGATTTAACCTTGACCTCAAGAGAAGGGAAAATATTCACTCAGCTTTTTAGAAAACCCACCAACACAGGGAAGATGTTAGACTTCTGCTCATTCCACCCTGATTATATTAAATCGAATACAGCGAGACAATTTTTGGAAAAAATTGAAATCCTGGTCTCTTCAGCTTCTCAAAAAGATCTTCACAAAGAAGAATTAAAGGAAATGTTGGCAGAAAACAATTACCCCTCCCCATATGTTGAGAAAATATTTAAACAAGTGCCAAAAAAGAAGCAGGAAAAAACCAACTTCAAATTCACCAGCAAAATTACGTACCACAAGGGACTTTTCGAGAAACTGAAAAGGATCGGAGCAAAATATAATATCAGGCTAGCTCCAGATCTTAATAACAAAATAAAGAAATTCTTGCCAGCTTTAAAGCAGAAAGAATTGGACATCCAATTGCAGGAAGGAGTAATTTACTGCATCGACTGTAACTGCGGACTCAGCTATATAGGAGAAACAGGGAGAAGTATTAAGGTCCGAATGAAAGAACACCAAGCAGCTATTAGGAACATTGGGAACAAAACAGGGCTAGACAGACATGTACAAGCAAGTGGACACTCCATAAATTGGGACTCAGTGAAAATAATCGCCCACCAGTCAAACTTAGTAAAGAGAAAACTAGAAGAAGGGATCGAAATAGCAAGAAGAAGAAGTACCACAATTAACGATAATTGCGGATGGTCTCTTCCAATTGAGTGGCAGCAACTACTCCAGTGACATAGTCCTGATGACGAACTAGGCTTTAGTTCGAAAATTTGACAACCAACTTTCATTAAAAATAACCTCTAAAAGACCCGTAAAAAAGTTATTCCACAATCACTATGAATAGAGGTGCCATAAATGCATTTACAACTAGGATTAAAACCACATACGGGCTGGATATATGGCGAAACATCAGAAAGATAGAAAGGAGTAAGTGCAAAAGCGACAAATGTAAGTCACAACTGTATTTTCTTAAGAGATGTAAAAGAGCTAATTTTGTTCCACCTTCTTTGAGACTCACGAAAAACATCGCGGAAAATCTGTCAAGAAATTTTATTAGAAAAATAGAACTAAAAACGGTGAATGGCGCGATTCGTAATAAATTCAAAACTATTGAGCAATGCGAACGAATAGAAGCTCGTATTTGGACCTCTTCATTAGGTGAAATTCCGGAAGCAGAAAAGAAAAATATTGATAATTGGTTAGCTAAAGCAGTGAGAGATAAAAACAAAAAGTTTAAGGAAAAATTGAAAATTAAAGAAAATAAATGGTTAAGTCCAAAGTTAATGTCTACAGCACCTGGCCCACAGTTAATACCATCCACCACTAACAAACATGTCATTGATCTGACGGAAGAAGGAGTAGATGGAAACCTGATTAATCTCCTCAATAAGGGATATAATTACAACCTTTCCTCCGCAACACTTGATAAAAACGTATACTGATTGATTTAGAAAGCATCTGTAGTAAGGTAGAAAGAGAAGATGAAAATACAGCAGTTACTTTAAGGAAAGAATTCTCAGACTGCGTCTCAAAATTTGTAAAAAAGCCAGTAAAAGTTGATTACAATTTTAATAGAAGTGCCATTACTGACCTTAAAAAATTCAAAGCCAATGATAAAGTAGTAGCACTGAGAGCAGATAAGAGCAAAGTTTTGGTATTGGTAGAAAAAGAGAAGTATTACAATAAAATGGAAGCTGAATTGAGCAAGCCTTATTATGAAGAACTCAATGGTAATCCTATAGATCAAACTGTAAAAAATCTTAAGAAATTAATCAGCTCTTTAAGAAATAAAAAACAGCTTAATGAGCTCTTCAAAAACTTCTCCAAAATCCAGTCAAGAATTCCACAGATCTATGGTACGATAAAAGTTCACAAAGAAGGCCATCCAATAAGACCTATAATAGACACTAGAAATTCGCCACTCTCCAACATTAATTATTATTTGCTTGGTCACCTCAGAGATATTTTCCCTTCTCCTCCCTACCTACTAAAAATTCCATGCAGCTAAAAAGAAAACTGGACAACTTGCCAGAATTAATTCATCCAGTAATGGCAAGCCTGGATATAGTCTCTATGTATACCAACATTAACCTGGACCTCCTACTGGAATTCATTGCAGATGACCTTGCGGAAAAAATAGTATTCCATAATCACAATAGAGAAATACTACTTGGCATATATGAACTGCTCCTATTTTCCTTCAAGAATAATTTCTTCCAGTTTGGAAAGAAATATTACAGGCAAACTTCAGGACTTGCAATGGGTTCTCCACTAGCACCTCTGCTAGCAAATTATTATATAAGTAAACTAGAGGCAAAAATCCTTATACAACCCTCCTTGTTTGCTCTCTATGTAAGGTACATGGATGATGTCCTAATTATAGTAGATACTGTGGACCAATCTCTACCCTCTCAGATTCTGGAAGAATTTAACTTACTAGAGAATACCTTGAAGTACACCCTGGAACAGGAAAAAGACCATAGCATCAATTACCTGGATTTAACCTTGACCTCAAGAGAAGGGAAAATATTCACTCAGCTTTTTAGAAAACCCACCAACACAGGGAAGATGTTAGACTTCTGCTCATTCCACCCTGATTATATTAAATCGAATACAGCGAGACAATTTTTGGAAAAAATTGAAATCCTGGTCTCTTCAGCTTCTCAAAAAGATCTTCACAAAGAAGAATTAAAGGAAATGTTGGCAGAAAACAATTACCCCTCCCCATATGTTGAGAAAATATTTAAACAAGTGCCAAAAAAGAAGCAGGAAAAAACCAACTTCAAATTCACCAGCAAAATTACGTACCACAAGGGACTTTTCGAGAAACTGAAAAGGATCGGAGCAAAATATAATATCAGGCTAGCTCCAGATCTTAATAACAAAATAAAGAAATTCTTGCCAGCTTTAAAGCAGAAAGAATTGGACATCCAATTGCAGGAAGGAGTAATTTACTGCATCGACTGTAACTGCGGACTCAGCTATATAGGAGAAACAGGGAGAAGTATTAAGGTCCGAATGAAAGAACACCAAGCAGCTATTAGGAACATTGGGAACAAAACAGGGCTAGACAGACATGTACAAGCAAGTGGACACTCCATAAATTGGGACTCAGTGAAAATAATCGCCCACCAGTCAAACTTAGTAAAGAGAAAACTAGAAGAAGGGATCGAAATAGCAAGAAGAAGAAGTACCACAATTAACGATAATTGCGGATGGTCTCTTCCAATTGAGTGGCAGCAACTACTCCAGTGACATAGTCCTGATGACGAACTAGGCTTTAGTTCGAAAATTTGACAACCAACTTTCATTAAAAATAACCTCTAAAAGACCCGTAAAAAAAGTTATTCCACAATCACTATGAATAGAGGTGCCATAAATGCATTTACAACTAGGATTAAAACCACATACGGGCTGGATATATGGCGAAACATCAGAAAGATAGAAAGGAGTAAGTGCAAAAGCGACAAATGTAAGTCACAACTGTATTTTCTTAAGAGATGTAAAAGAGCTAATTTTGTTCCACCTTCTTTGAGACTCACGAAAAACATCGCGGAAAATCTGTCAAGAAATTTTATTAGAAAAATAGAACTAAAAACGGTGAATGGCGCGATTCGTAATAAATTCAAAACTATTGAGCAATGCGAACGAATAGAAGCTCGTATTTGGACCTCTTCATTAGGTGAAATTCCGGAAGCAGAAAAGAAAAAATATTGATAATTGGTTAGCTAAAGCAGTGAGAGATAAAAACAAAAAGTTTAAGGAAAAATTGAAAATTAAAGAAAATAAATGGTTAAGTCCAAAGTTAATGTCTACAGCACCTGGCCCACAGTTAATACCATCCACCACTAACAAACATGTCATTGATCTGACGGAAGAAGGAGTAGATGGAAACCTGATTAATCTCCTCAATAAGGGATATAATTACAACCTTTCCTCCGCAACACTTGATAAAAACGTATACTGATTGATTTAG
This sequence comes from Macrothele yani, assembly GCA_039090855.1. NCBI lineage: Eukaryota > Metazoa > Arthropoda > Arachnida > Araneae > Macrothelidae > Macrothele > Macrothele yani. The sequence continues at coordinate 51,789,471 of CM077027.1, read as the reverse complement.
AAAGCATCTGTAGTAAGGTAGAAAGAGAAGATGAAAATACAGCAGTTACTTTAAGGAAAGAATTCTCAGACTGCGTCTCAAAATTTGTAAAAAAGCCAGTAAAAGTTGATTACAATTTTAATAGAAGTGCCATTACTGACCTTAAAAAATTCAAAGCCAATGATAAAGTAGTAGCACTGAGAGCAGATAAGAGCAAAGTTTTGGTATTGGTAGAAAAAGAGAAGTATTACAATAAAATGGAAGCTGAATTGAGCAAGCCTTATTATGAAGAACTCAATGGTAATCCTATAGATCAAACTGTAAAAAATCTTAAGAAATTAATCAGCTCTTTAAGAAATAAAAAACAGCTTAATGAGCTCTTCAAAAACTTCTCCAAAATCCAGTCAAGAATTCCACAGATCTATGGTACGATAAAAGTTCACAAAGAAGGCCATCCAATAAGACCTATAATAGACACTAGAAATTCGCCACTCTCCAACATTAATTATTATTTGCTTGGTCACCTCAGAGATATTTTCCCTTCTCCTCCCTACCTACTAAAAAATTCCATGCAGCTAAAAAGAAAACTGGACAACTTGCCAGAATTAATTCATCCAGTAATGGCAAGCCTGGATATAGTCTCTATGTATACCAACATTAACCTGGACCTCCTACTGGAATTCATTGCAGATGACCTTGCGGAAAAAATAGTATTCCATAATCACAATAGAGAAATACTACTTGGCATATATGAACTGCTCCTATTTTCCTTCAAGAATAATTTCTTCCAGTTTGGAAAGAAATATTACAGGCAAACTTCAGGACTTGCAATGGGTTCTCCACTAGCACCTCTGCTAGCAAATTATTATATAAGTAAACTAGAGGCAAAAATCCTTATACAACCCTCCTTGTTTGCTCTCTATGTAAGGTACATGGATGATGTCCTAATTATAGTAGATACTGTGGACCAATCTCTACCCTCTCAGATTCTGGAAGAATTTAACTTACTAGAGAATACCTTGAAGTACACCCTGGAACAGGAAAAAGACCATAGCATCAATTACCTGGATTTAACCTTGACCTCAAGAGAAGGGAAAATATTCACTCAGCTTTTTAGAAAACCCACCAACACAGGGAAGATGTTAGACTTCTGCTCATTCCACCCTGATTATATTAAATCGAATACAGCGAGACAATTTTTGGAAAAAATTGAAATCCTGGTCTCTTCAGCTTCTCAAAAAGATCTTCACAAAGAAGAATTAAAGGAAATGTTGGCAGAAAACAATTACCCCTCCCCATATGTTGAGAAAATATTTAAACAAGTGCCAAAAAAGAAGCAGGAAAAAACCAACTTCAAATTCACCAGCAAAATTACGTACCACAAGGGACTTTTCGAGAAACTGAAAAGGATCGGAGCAAAATATAATATCAGGCTAGCTCCAGATCTTAATAACAAAATAAAGAAATTCTTGCCAGCTTTAAAGCAGAAAGAATTGGACATCCAATTGCAGGAAGGAGTAATTTACTGCATCGACTGTAACTGCGGACTCAGCTATATAGGAGAAACAGGGAGAAGTATTAAGGTCCGAATGAAAGAACACCAAGCAGCTATTAGGAACATTGGGAACAAAACAGGGCTAGACAGACATGTACAAGCAAGTGGACACTCCATAAATTGGGACTCAGTGAAAATAATCGCCCACCAGTCAAACTTAGTAAAGAGAAAACTAGAAGAAGGGATCGAAATAGCAAGAAGAAGAAGTACCACAATTAACGATAATTGCGGATGGTCTCTTCCAATTGAGTGGTAGCAACTACTCCAGTGACATAGTCCTGATGACGAACTAGGCTTTAGTTCGAAAATTTGACAACCAACTTTCATTAAAAATAACCTCTAAAAGACCCGTAAAAAAGTTATTCCACAATCACTATGAATAGAGGTGCCATAAATGCATTTACAACTATAATTTTTAAGTTTTCAGAGATGTTACATGAAAACCAGGGAACTACAGGCAATTCAGGACACAAATCTGATTGCTTTGAATAACTAATGAATTTCCCATGTATTTCTGGGGAATATTTCTTTCTTAATATTTTGTTTTTTTCTGCCCTCTCCCCCTCACTTTGTGCAGTAGCATCTCTGACTGTTCAGTCGGAGGAAAAAGATATGGTAGCATCAGATCTAAGGAAAAGACTAACTTACCAAATTCACCTTTCTTCTAGAAAAAAAATGTGAAAGTTTTTCTTTACTTTCTCTTCCTTTTAACATTCAATGAAACATTAAAAATATATTCTTCTATAGTCAAAATTCATTCAAATAATTCAACCGTTGAAACTTTTTACACGTTTTAGTTCTGTTGTGTGAAATGAAATTTCCTGATTGAAAATTATTACTATTCATTGCGAACAAAAAAAATAAATCATTTTACGTACCTATCGTCTGTGCATTTGTTCTTACTTGGTTCTTGAGTTTAGTTTAGATGGCACGTTTTCCACAAAGGAGTACATACGCTTTGATCACAAAGTTGAAAATATAAAAGAGGAACTAAAGAGTGTGTATTGGAGGAACTTTTCAAGACCACTTTTGACCAGAGTATATTTTGGTTGAAATTTGAAAAGTATATGAAGACAAAGGACGTATAAAATACGTTAAAATACTATGACAAAGGACTAAAAGGAAGTATTAAGGCTTTAAAATACTGTAAGAAAAGACTAAAAGAGCTTTAAGAACTTTAAAATCTTGACAAAAGGAAACTAAAAAACCATGACAACATTAAAGTACTTTGGATTATTGGGTTGTCGGAAAAGTTATGATGTATTTTAGCCATGTTTTGCAAAGGTCATTTATTGGTAGAAAGAACAAAGATCAATCAATGATATAATGCCCGTTTTGTTCGATAACCTTTTGCCATCTTTCAGTGAGCTGCAGAATGCCTCATTCATAGAAGGACCTGTCTTTCATGGCGAAAAACTGTACAAGGTGCTGATTTACAGCCTCATCTGAATCGAACGTTATACCACGCAAAGACTGTTGAAGAAAGCGAAACAAGTGGAAGTCTGACATCGCAAGGTCAGGCCAGTATGCTGGGAGTGGCAACACATCCCACCCAAGCTTCAATAATTTTTGGCGGGCGATCAAACTTGTGTGTGGTCTCACGTTGTCATGATGGAACACAACACCTTTACGATGAACGAGATTTGGACGTTTCTGGATGATGGATTCATTCAAACTGTCCAATTGCCAACAGTACACATTCGAATTGATTGTTTGGTTCCATGGTAGGAGCTCGAAAAACACTACACCTTTAAAATCCCACCACACTGAGACCAGAACCTTCTGCTGATGAACGTTTGCTTTGGATGTCATTTGAAGTGAAGCAGCACGTTGGGACCAAGACCGTTTGTTGTACACAATCCACTTTTCATCACCAGTTATCAGTCGCTTCAAAAAAGGGTCGTTTTCCTCATGTTTAATGAGCATATCGCAGATGTTTATACGCACCGTCAATTGAGCTTCTTTGAGTTCATGAAGAACCCACACATCGAGCTTGCTTACGTATCCCAGCTTCTTCAGGTAGTCGTGAATGCTTGAATGATGGATGTGCAATGTGTCTGCAATCTCTTGTGGTGTGTAACGTGGGTTTGACTCGTCATCAACCTTGGTTGAACTCCCGGACCGAGGAGCATCGTTAAGGTTAAAATCACCAGCACAGAATTTTGCAAACCACCGCTGGCACTGACATTCTTGTAGAGCATTATCACCGTACACTTTACGCAACTTTTCACAAGCTTGACGCGCGTCCTTCCTTTTACGGAAGTAAAACTGTAAAATATGGCGAAAATGTACAGTTTGGTCTTCCATCTTCAACTTGATGTCAAATCTCCACAAATCAACCAAATCGCTCACTATTCCTTTTAGACTGCAGCTAGAACTGGCACCTGTCAAATGCCATAGCGATAACAGTTATCGTTTATGTTATATCCTCCCTATGTATCATCGATCATAATGCTCACTACGCATTTCACCCACTCAATTAGGCATTCTCAAACAAAGTGTGTAGAATTTGTTCCCGCTGCATTAATGCTCTTCATTTCTGCTCTGTCATGCTACTTGTCAAAGCACAATTTTTCCTAAGTTGCCCTCTGTTGGGTTGTATAGTAACTTATTACTTGTTATAATTTTTATTATTTTCCTTAATTCTTTTTTGTCTCCTTCCAGTTATTTAGTAATAGAACTTGGATTGTTATTTTCTGTTGTGCATAAACTACATCTTTAAATGAATCATGTTGTGAATATCCACCGATGTACTGCGTCATGATTAAACAAATCTTTGAAATGTGTTGAACAGAACAATAAAAAAACGTATTTTTTTAATAAAAAACTGTTAAAGTTTAATCTATAATCCATGTATTTAAATTATGCATATTTTAATCAAAAGCACATTTATAACATAAGGCAACCCATAAGATTGCCTCATGAATTGCATTTTTCGTAATCCATGTATTTAGATCACAAACACTGGATAACGTCTTTGCTTAGGATATATTTGATCAATGATACATTTGCAATGGGACACTATAAAATCATATCTAAAACTGTAGTTTCTTTTCAAGCAACAGCAGCTCCAGGTCGCAAAAAAGAGAAAAGCAAAATGTCAATTGCACTTGTTTGTTAAACACTTCCGAATATCGCGAACCACATCTTATTTCCATTCGCAAATTGGTTAAACCCTGGGCCACATATCTTGACAGCCTTGCCAGTATTTTATGAATCTCAGGAAAACTCTTCAATATAATCTGCAAGCTAATTGTATTTTTTTTTCAATTCACCCACAAAACAATTTTACCGTTGAAGATATGCTGATGCTAGACAAAGTTCTTTTTCTCCCTTCAAAAAGAAGAATTAATTAGCCATGATTCAAGAACACTATTGAAGCTGAGTAGTTGTTGTTTTTTCAAAAATTAGTTCTGATTTTGCTTTATGTGCATTTTTGAAATTTTCATTGGAGTCCAGTACACTAATTCTATCTGGTAAGTATTTGCTGACCTTTATATATAAACGCACCTTACATCTCATCTTTCTGGGTTCAGTTCTTTGAAACTGTTAAACACAGGACAGTCTTCAATGACCAATCAATTTCTTGTCCATAATTAAATCTTAAATTAATTTATCATGCATGCACACTTGCTTTCTAATACCAAAAGGAATGTCTTGTATGTAAACATAATTGTATGGCAACCTGTAACTAACAGATGGAATGAAAAACACCAGATAAACAGCAAGTGGTTACCTTTAATTTTAAATAATGCAACATTGTTATAGTAGTTGTAGAACACAGTGATTGTTTTCAGCTTTAAAAAAATATGTAGGTTCTGGTACAAAGGTTGCATGACACAGTTGTCATCTGTGTATTGAATAAATCATCTTACTGATGAACATGCTAAGTTGTAAGTGACATTTTAGTAATTGAAACAACAAGGCCAAATTAATTTCTTAGGCCTTTTATAAATTTCTTTTACTATTTTGGTCATATGTAAGAAAACACTCACCCTTAAATTTTCACAGAGATTAAGTTACAATAAGTATTATTAAATTGAATGGTTCATTTAATTGTCCTTCTTTAAGTTCCTTATCTTTTGGCATACATTTCTTCACTATTAAGCAACTCAGAGAAGAAAGACAATTGAGCGAAGTTCTTCAACATAATAATACTTGATTAAATATAATCAATGATCTTGTATTGTAGATCCATAATTATAAATCTATGTACATTTGTAGTACATATTCAATCCATCTCACTATCAAATTCAAGTGTTAATAGCATCTTTTCTAAAATTCGTGGAGATTCGTGTCAATAAATTATAATAACCACCTTCACAATGCTGTCGTTACACGATTTAAAAAGCAGGTCTCAGTTGCAATTAAAAAGTGAACTTTATTTACATCTAAAAACCATCACAGGAAACATGCTATTACTTTCGGACCCACACTGGGTCCACCATCGGGTAACATATTGGGCCAAACTCCCGTTTATAAGGAGGTGGTTAGTCACCTAAAGTCACTGGTTGGATGACGTAGTTCCATTTGACGCAAGCGCACTTCAGCATGATATACACATACACAAATAAAAATCACTACAGGTTAATATGAAGGTATGAATTATGAATTGTGATAAAATGTACAATGATTAAAAATGAAATGTCTCCATGACGATGGTAATATACATGGTGAGTCATCGTTACAGCATTGGTTGCAGAATAAGTTGATAAAAATGCTCTCCATAAATAGTAAATTAGTTTTGTTGGATGCTGTTGCTAAGTGTTTAACATTGTTCCAATCCGGTATATTGCAGCCCTGATTAACCAGTCGAGATAATGCTGTAACGCACGATCCTTTCTTTACATTGTAGGCATGTTAAGAAATCCTAGTCGAAATATTTCGAAGGATGGATCCTATATATCTGGAATCATGCACATTAGGGAGAGTAGCTTTTAGAGGTATAGCGTACACTCCGTGTCTATGTAAAGGGTTGACTTTATCACGATCTCTTTTGACCAAAGAAAGTAATTTTTGAGTCTGAATTCCAATATCCCTATTTTGCTTGGCACACGCTTTTTTCAGGATCTGTACGACATCGGGGATGTAATCAATAGAACCTACATAGGTGTTAGCTTGACTATTTCTTTGTAATGTAGAGAGTTTAGAACGTTGGCATTTATGCAGTTGTTTTAGCACGTAATGGCAAGATAGCCAAATTGGTTAGCCAAATCAAAAATATTTTGAATTTCACGGGTCCTTAGGGTGGCAGAAGATGAGTGAGTATAAGCTCGGTTAAACAGGAATGCAAAAGCTGCGCTCTTGTGTTGTGGAGGATTGAATGAAGAAAAAGGTATCAGAAAAGGGGGGGGGCTGAAGGTTTACGAAAACCCCGGAAAGAGAATGACCGAGTGGAGGGAAACCGAGTCAAGAACAGATCCAAGAAAGGTAAAGAGTTCTGATCCTCCAATTCAACAGTAAAATTAATGGTTGGAAAGGGGGCAGATAAAAGGTTGGCGAACTCATGTAAATCATCAACAGAATGTGGCCATGCTACTAAAATGTCATCAACATATCTCATATAAAATAAAGGTTTTAGAAGGCACTGTTGAAGGACATTATTCTCAAGGTGCTGTAAAACTATTTCAGCTAAAAGTGGTGATAGAGGTGAACCCATGGGAGTGCCGGCAGTCTGACGAAACATGGTGTTATTGAATCGAAAAAATGTTCGCCGAGCAATTAGTCTTAAAGCTTCAGTGATTGCCATACTCTCAGTAGGGGTTACACCTAAAGTCGGGAGCATGTCTTCAATAATAAAATGGGCAGAATCAAGAGGGATACTAGGGAAAAGGGAAACAACATCCAACGACGCTAGGATGATCCCAAAAGTCAAAGGACTTAATTTTGGCAAGTGCTTGGTTTGAACTATGAATGGAACCATTAATCCTTTCCAACCATTAATTTTACTGTTGAATTGGAGGATCAGAACTCTTTACCTTTCTTGGATCTGTTCTTGACTCGGTTTCCCTCCACTCAGTCGTTCTCTTTCCGGGTTTTTCGTAAACCTTCAGCCCCCCCTTTTCTGATACCTTTTTCTTCATTCAGTCCTCCACAACACAAGAATGCCGCTTTTGCATTCCTGTTTAACCGAGCTTATACTCACTCATCTTCTGCCACCCTAAGGACCCGTGAAATTCAAAATATTTTTGATTTGGCTAACCAATTTGGCTATCCTCGCCATTACGTGCTAAAACAACTGCATAAATGCCAACGTTCTAAACTCTCTACATTACAAAGAAATAGTCAAGCTAACACCTATGTAGGTTCCATTGATTACATCCCCAATGTTGTACAGATACTGAAAAAAGCGTGTGCCAAGCAAAATAGGGATATTGGAGTTCAGACTCAAAAATTACTTTCTTTGGTCAAAAGAGATCGTGATGAAGTCAACCCTTTACATAGACACGGAGTGTACGCTATACCTCTAAAAGCTACTCTCCCTAATGTGCATGATTCCAGATATATAGGATCCACCCTTCGAAATATTTCGACTAGGATTTCTGAACATGCCTACAATGTAAGGAAAGGATCGTGCGCTACAGCATTATCTCGACTGGTTAATCAGGGCTGCCACATACCGGATTGGAACAATGTTAAATACTTAGCAACAGCATCCAACAAAACTAATTTACTATTTATGGAGAGCATTTTTATCAACTTATTCTCCAACCAATGCTGTAACGATGACTCACCATGTATATTACTATCGTCATGGAGACATTTCATTTTTAATCATTGTACATTTTATCACAATTCATAATTCATACCATCATATTAACCTGTAGTGATTTTTATTTGTGTATGTGTACATCATGCTGAAGTGTGCTTGCGTCAAATGGAACTACATCATCCAACCAGTGACTTTAGGTGACTAACCACCTCCTTATAAACGGGAGTTTGGCCCAAATCCAGTGTGGGTCCAAAAGTACTAGCATGTTTCCTGTGATGGTTTTTAGATGTAAATAAAGTTTATTTTTTAATTGCAACTGAGACCTGCTTTTTAAATTGTGTAATAACAGCATTGTGAAGGTGGTTATTATGGCATCTTTTCTATCTAAAATACTTCACCAGCATATATTTTTATTCTTAATTGTAGACACACATTTTTGCGAATTAATATTAGTATTGTTTACTTGTTCTTTCATATTTTAAAGGCAGATTTTCTTAGTGTTGCTTCAGTTGATTTTATGTTATTAAAGTATCTTTCCTTTTTTTTTTATTCATTATTAAATTACACTTGTGACTTGCTGCTGACTAAAGCTTTATATTTCTTCTTTCTCATTTTATAATATAATTTGTTTCTGTATTAGGCTGCTATAATTAGCAGGAAAAAAGAAACTGCAGCTGAAACTTTGAATGAAACCAGAGCAGAACTTTCTCAGCTTCAGGAAGAAATTCAAGAAAAAAAGCCCAGACTCGGGGATTGGAGGGTGAAGTCTTGAAAGGTGATGAGGTGAAGAACTTAGCTGTTTTCTTGTACACTTTTGCATGTTAAATGTAAATTGTTGCTGTACGTCACAGTGCAACTATATCATATACTTTTCATTTAGTTGGATTATGCCTGTATCACTACAGTAAGACATTTGTCTATAATGATCAAATACTGCCTTAATTAAAAAACAAACAAACTTGCTTTTGGATAATCAAGTTTCACCTGATGTACATCCCAGTCAATCAGCACTATTGAAATTATCATTAGCATTTTGTCTTTCTTCAGGAATTCCTTCCTGAGTTCAAAAGTTACATCCTGAAGGTGAATTTCCATCTCTGAAGCATTTTAATGTAAATATTGTGATTAATCCTTTAAGTCTAAGAAGTTATAGTGCAGGAGAGTAACCTCATATTTTTTTAAATGAATTTTCAAATTGAAATGAATGTTTTCCAATTATATAGTTTCTTTGTGCTATATCAATCAGCAGAGCAAGCATGTCTTTGTTTTTAAAGCAAAATTAAAGTTCAAAATCCTGTCTATACTAGAGTTGGCACCACTTCCATTGCCTGTAAAGTTGCTTTTGCACAGCAAAGTGAGTTGGAGTGATACTAGTTTTTGAACTTGAAGTTTCCTTAAAATGCATGCCTTTTTATTCCTTGATCATTTCTTGTTTTTGTACTTTTGTGTTGCGTAAAACAGAAAAAAAGGCAGACCAAGCATTTCCCCTATTCATTAAAATGTATTTTAAGTTCAAAAAATGTACTGCCTGCTTGTGCAGTGAAAATAGCTGTGTGGGTATGAAAGTGGTGGGGAAGAGAGTAAGTGTGGAATTTTAAACTAAAATTCTGTTTTAAACAAAAAGGAAATTCTTTATCTGCTTATTGATATAACAAGAGGGAATTGTAAGAAGTGGGAAAATTCATTTGAAAAAAATATATAGAGCTGTTCTGCACTGTTATTCAATATTTGAGTGTGTCATACTGTATTTATCGAAAAGCTTTTCAGAAGGCAGAAACTGCCATCCTTAGCAGTCTTCTTTGCTTATCCCCATGTTACTGTACTCATAAACAGAATCTCTTTATGCTGTGCTTGTTATTATTTATTACTGCAAGGAATGAACTGATGTGCTTATTGATTTAGTACCTGAGTAGTTGCATTTCTTCACAATTTATGTTTTCTTTGTATTTCATGTTTATCTTGGGCTTGACATTCTGTACCCACATCTGGCCTTCTTGCTCACTTGTGGTCATCATTATCCACTGACATTTACTGTGTTTTTTAGCTTCTTTTCTTTTCTTCTTTCTACTTAAGAACAGAATTTGGTTTATTTGCAATTACTTTAACAAAATCTAAACACTTCATTTCATGTATTTAACTTTATGGACTGTGTATATTTGCTTTCCACCTGAAAAATGCAATCAATTATGTAGTGACTTTCTTTTAGTAATCATGGTCTTCAGAAGTTAAGATGTAAAATGCAATATGTGATGGCAGCACTCAACTTCATTTGTTAGATTGTGTGGGTTTTCTTTAGTGTTTTAAAATAGAGTCTTATAATCAGTATTTGCAGGATGTAGTGTGTAGATTTCATACTAATGGATTTGATGCCAGAAATTCGGATCAGAAGCCTTACATTTTCTATTAATTGTTACATAATACATAGAGATTCAGTATCTCTTTTAGAATTGCTATTACGCACGTTAAAATACGGACATGTGATTATGGTGGTGCAGTTATTTATGACGTTTATTATTGAAAAAATAAAGACTAAAAGAAAGCAAGAGCAATTTACTCACATATATTCGTCCAGAGGTTGTTTTTGTTCGCATACCACCGTAGTTCCACAAGTTGTTTGGTCTCAGGTGTTCAGCGGCTACGCATAGCAAAACGTCTGATGGTGACTATAATATGGTGTTTAGCAATGTCAAAGTAGTATTCGACCCAAAGAATCTCGTTATATATTGTATCGTAAGCTCAAAAGAATAATATAACTGAGAATGAAAACCCTGTAATGACCTATGTCACAGGCAGGCTAAAAGGCTAACAATAAACAATCCAAAAGAACTATAGCAAACAAATCTAAAAGGCTGATAGTGAGCGAATTTAAAAGAACAAAATTAAATGTGGATGGTCAGAAGAAACGACGAATGAACTATTTACATAATGCGTGCACCACCTCCTCACGTCCACCAGCGTCCCTGGACGCGTTTCGCCCTAGTCTCTTCCTATGCATTTTCAACGGGAAATGAAACGTCTGTTGGTAAGTGACTACATTTCGTACCTCCAGAAGTCATGATGTACATTGCGCATGGGTCAGTTTTCCTCCTATATGGTGGTACCATCTGGTGTCATAGTTAGATTTTCCTGTATTTGTCGTTGTCTTTTGATTTTAGTTTTATGTTCCTCTTTTAATCTTTTTCGGTGTCCACTAAATTCCTCCAGGCACATGAAAGGTCATATGGTGAATTGTTATTGCAATTTGATGTTTTGGTCTTCTCTATTAAGATGAATTCAGCAATCTGGATGGTCTTCCAATTTTTTTGCTGATTTATCAATTTTATTTCTTCCCATAGTGGTGTGCATTGATTATTTATACAGAAATCGATAAGTGCAGCTTATTTTCTTTTCTGAACCAATTGCCGATGTGTTCCGATAATTTTATCCTGATATTTCTTTTGGCGCTTCCTATATATTGGCTGCTAATTTTGTTTTGGCTGTCCCCTATTGGAATTGAGTAAACACCCGCTTTCTGCAATATCGGTGTGTTTCCATGACCAGAAGTTAATGTGTCCTCGATATTTCTGGTCTTATACTATGGGAAGAAATAAAATTGATAAATCAGCAAAAAAATTGGAAGACCATCTAGATTGCTGAATCCATCTCAGTAGAGAAGACAAAAACATCAAATTGCAATAACAATTCACCATATGACCTTTCATATGCCTGGAGGAAGTTAGTGGACACCGAAAAAGATTAAAAGAGGAACATAAAAATAAAATCAAAAGACAACGACAAATACAGGAAAATCAAACTATGACACCAGATGGCGCCACCATATAGGAGGAAAACTGACCCATGCGCAATGTACATCATGACTTCTGGAGGTACAAAATGTAGTCACTTACCAACAGACGTTTCATTTCCCGTTGAAAACGTCTAGGAAGAGACTAGGGCGAAACGCATCCGGGGACCCTGGTGGACGTGAGGAGGTGGTGCACGCATTATGCAAATAGTTCATTCGTCGTTTCTTCTGACCATCCACATTTAATTTTGTTCTTTTAAATTCGTTCTCTATCAGCCCTTTAGATTCATTTGCTATAGTTCTTTTGGATTGTTTATTGTTAGCCTTTTAACCTGCCTGTGACATAGGTCATTACAGGGTTTTCATTCTCAGTTATATTATTCTTTTGAGCTTACAATACAATATATAACGAGATTCTTTGGGTCGAATACTACTTTGACATTGCTAAACACCATATTATAGTCACCATCGGACATTTTGCTATGCATAGCCGCTGAACACCTGAGACCAAACAACTTGTGGAACTACAGTGGTATGTGAACAAAAATGACCTCTGGACGAATATATGTGAGTAATTGCTCTTGCTTTCTTTTAGTCTTTATTTTTTCAATAATAAACGTCATAAATAACTGCGCCAGCATAATTACATGTCCGTATCTTAACGTGCGTAATAGCAATTCTAAAAGAGATACTGAATCTCTATGTATTATGTATTTTAAATACGTATAACTTGTGACTTCCTTATACGGAAGATATACATGAAGTATCTATTCTATTAATTGGACTCATAGCATGGTAACTTGTGTTGTGCAGAGTGCACAACACACCCAATGAACAGTGAGAAATGTTTAGAAGATGAAAATGTAAAAATTTTCAGATACATTATTTTGAGTGACAAAAATGAAGACTATCCTGAGATATTGCTGGTAATTTTCAACTGTTAGCCATTACATATGTTCAAGAACTCTGGTGCCTAAATTGATGGGTGTTTATTAATCATATGGCAGATATAATTTCTAATGAATTTTTCTTTAGGAGATGTTGGTGATCACTAATCCTGCTATGTCTTACAGCGTTTGAATTACCCAGTGGTCCGCTGACCATTGGCCAGTAAAACTTCTGTCGGACCACTGAATTATTTATTTTACTGGCCCAGATGAATAGTAAGTTTTGTTTTCGAAGTTGTCACAAGTTAAAAAATAAATTTCTATTTCTTTTACCTCGCTGTATGGTTTTCTTTTCAGGCTGAAAACTAGTGATAGTTTCATGAAATGCTATTGAACAACGGCTATTTTTTTTATTCCTCATGATTTGTAAAGAGTGGAAGAAACAGCTAATACTGAAAGACAGTTTCCTAGTCTTTGCCTTGCAATGGCTGTAGCCGTTTTTTATTACCTTCACCTACCCTAGTGAATGTAGCAGATACTGACACCAGACACAAGCCAGCTTTTGTTACTGGCCCAAGAAAACACACTAGCACAGAAGGTCAATTGGCTGTGTGAAGGTAATTTTTGTAAGAGAGCAATTCACATAAAACAGTTTTAAATGTGGGACTAAAACTAACTTCATGGGAAAGTAGCAGGGATGAGCAATGACTAAAAATAAGGAAAGGAAGCTAAATCCTAAACAATAAAACTTATAAAAAAGGCTACTAATGCATAAGAATTTTTTTTGTACCCTTGGAGTCTCCTTGTTCCTTCTTACTTAAAAACAGATCAAGAATGCACTCTTACTCTGTTATATCACTAATCCATCAGGATCTTATTCTGGAAAATTCTTTGCCCTGTCAGTTGCACTTTCAAATTAGATGTATTAAAAACAAATATTGGAGATAATTCCATTAAAATGACACATTATTTTTTACATATAATGTAAATGTCTTAATTTTTTTTTTTTTTTTTTTTTTTTTACAGGTCAGTGGGCATTTTGGTGGACCAGTGGTTTGCAAATTCTAGTGGTCCGCTGGGCCAGTAGAAGATTTATTTATAATTCTAACACTGTCTTAGGTGATCTTTTGGGTCATAAAAATTTTTTAGTAGCTGTGCTAATGTCATTTCATAATGCTATGTATGCAAAGGCCTCCATAAAGTTATTATTGCTTTCCATGTAGGATGTATCAAAAGAGAAGTGTTTCTGTTAGAAGATCATAAGAATGAAATACACCAGCAGATGTCTCAGTCGGTATTTTCACAAATATTTATAAGATTGCTTCATAAAGAACACAAGTTAAGTACTTCCGAAGCTATTTTCCACATAAGTGTTTTGTAAATCTGTTTTGCTATGGTTCCAACAGCTCTCTTTGACGAATTCCCTCTTAGAATGTTAGATTTCCACTTCTCTGTCATGACCATTTTGGAATTATTTGTATAGATGTTTATACTGTGTACTCTTTATTATCTAGTTTGCCGATTATCTGTGCATGATTTTTTTACTGATTCATAAAATTGTACACTATAAATATATGAAAACTATAAATGTAAATATGACCCTGTGCGACTCACATGCATGCATAGTCAGCAGCACTCTGTTAGGGTGGTAAAATTTCCTTTGGCACTTGGAATGTCTCCCTATCGTACATATCACTAAGCTGTTCTCTGAGATTCAGAGGTTAGCTCCAAAAAGAAATACAAACTACCAGACAGTTTTTACTTACTGTTGCTGTATCAAACTTCTCCATTTACAGCGATCTTGACATACAACTTGGGCTTCACTGACATCCATTACACGCTGTACACAACTTAATACTCATAATTTGTTTCTCATGCAGACACTCTTGAATCTGATCCTCCCATGACTTCCTTGGTCTTCCTCTGCCTTTCCTTCCTGCCATTTGGGCTAAAAAGATTTTCTTAGTAAGCATCTCATCACTCGTTCTTTCAACATGGCTAAACCACTGAAGCATATTAGTCTCCACCTTTCTAACAGCATTTTGCTTCACATCACACAACTGCAACACATCTTCATTCCTCACACAATCAGAATGTGTCTTGCCACCCCCCCTGTAAGTAATGCATTTTTCCAGCACACAAATGACTCCTATGTTTCTTCTGTAGTACCCAGGTTTCACTGCCATACATCAGAGTAGGAACAATTACACTCTCATACACAGCTATGCGGGACTCTCTTGAGAACCCACCATTCCTGTGAAAACCTCCCAGAGCAGCCATGACTTTCAATGAAGAATTCACTTGCCTACTAATTTCACCATCCAATTTGTTCTCTCTGTCAAACATGCTTCTTAAATACACAAATTTGCTCACCTGGTAAATCACTGTGCCATTTACACTTACATTACATTCAGTGCTACCAGTTCCTCTTTCAAAAACCATAATTTTTTTCCCTTATTTATATTCAGTTTGAATTTCATGCAAACTTCGTACATCCGGGATAACATATTCTGCAACTCACTTTTACTCTCTGCCAGCAGGACAGTGTCATCAGCATATGGCAATCTGCACACACAGATATCACCAAGACATAAACCAGTATTATTTATTTTGGCATCGCATGCATGCATCCATAAAAATATTAAACAGCCATGGTGACATTACACAACCTTGCCTGACTCCTGCACCCATAGAAAACCATTTTGATAAAACACCATTCACTCATACACAGGCTCTACTGCCAGCATACATGGCTTTTACACTATTAAGTAGATTCCTAGTAACACCATATTCATTGAATACCTTCCATAAAATTGTCTTTTTTTCTCGGTCGTAAGCTTTCTCTAAATCTATGAAGGCAGCAAAAGCTTTCTTACCAACAGCCAGATACTTTTCAATCATCATGCGTAATGCAAAAATTTGGTTAGTGCAGCCTTTTCCAGGCATAAAACCACTCTGAACATCCCACACTTTCTCTGATGCAAGACCTCGTACTTTTTCAATAATGACCTTACCAAACACTTTCCCTGGCACACTCAGTAGGTTAATACCACGATAGTTCTTGCAGTCAGTCTGACCACTCTTTTCCTTATACAAGGGAACAATGATAGCATCCTTCCAGTCCCGAGGTATCGTTCCTAACTCCCAGCACAACTGGCAAATTTCAGTTAACCATCCAATTACACAGTCACCACCATATTTCAACATCTCAGCAGTTATACCATCAACTCCCAGAGCTTTACCAGTCTGAAGAGATTTTAGAGCTTTACACACCTCTTCTCTTGAGATCCCTCCTGTGCTTCCATCCTCCACTGTAACATCATCTGCATCTGCATCAGAATAACCTTTGCTTTCTTGATCTAATAACTCACAGAAGTATTCACCCCATCTTTCACTTAACTCATTGGGCTCCCATATCATTTCCCCGATCCTGTTCTTTACACAACGTACAACTTTGTTTCCCCTATTTTTCCTGAGTCTTATGTACTTCCAGAAAGTCTTACTATCTTTCCAAAAAGCCGATTCATGCCTTTCCATCTTTTTCCTATCTTTTGCCTTACTCTCGTGAACCAGCTTAGCTGCTTCATGCTTCTTACAGCAATATTCATCCACTGAAACTCTACCTTGCAACGCCCCCAAATAGGCTTCCTTCTTTACTGCCTCTTTAATCTCACTATTCCACCAAGCATCACCTCTATTGTTATCCACTATTGTGGTGCCACAGACCTCTTCAACAGCAGTGACAACACAGTTCTTAAAACATTCCCACTTCTTTTCTGCATCCCTCTCACAAGACTTCAGTTCCTTCATTCTTTCTCTGAGTAAGTTAGAATAATGCTGATGATTTTTAGGGAGCCTTTCAACCTTTATTCTTTCCATCCTAGGACTCTTCCTATTCCTTTTCCTCCAACCAACATTCAGTTTCACTCTTGACACTACCAAATAATGATCAGAGCCAATATCCGCACCTCTCATCACACGGGCGTCAACAACTAAGTGTTTCAGACGCTGATCGTAGACAACAAATTTATCACACTCTTTTGACCTAAAGTACGATTTTCCCAAGTATATGCGTGGATGTACTTGTGGTTGAAAAACGTATTAGATCCCAGTCTCCCTATCCTGTGTGTACTAATTGCTATTTCCGGTGTGTTTTAGCACGGTCCAATGTAAATACTTGCTCGATCATAGTGGATAATCCTTCTAAGTGTAGAAGATGATTTTTCAGGTTCTATGAAGATGAAGCTAGCGAAATGTGTGAGATAAGGGATTTAATGTGTAATTTAAAAAGTTTTCAAAATATCAACAAAATAGCCTTGATGAATGGCTTCAGAGTGATTCTTGTGAACCAGGATTACAAAATTATGTATATAAGTGAGGCAGATATTGATGTGAATCAACACAGAGGTGAAGAGTGTAAAGAATAAATTAACGGAACACAGTACTGCCCTGTGTTGACACGTTGTCAGAGTGTATGAGCAGCTGGGACTTTGAAAATAATGAAATCATAGCTGTGAAAAAAATTCTATTAAACATCTTGCAGGAATCTGAAAACAAATAAAAGTTGGTGATTAGCTGATCAAATAATGCACAATTTGTATTCCTAAAACATATTAAAATGCTAGTATTAAAAGAAATTCGTCTTGTTGCACGATGATATTTATTCAGCTAAAAAACGAAATCTATGTACAGGTTAAAAAACACATGAGCACTTTCGGTGTCGTGACACCTTCATCAGATGTGATTTCCATCATGTGGTTACATGCTGGTCTTAAATACATGGAGCAGATGCATCATGGGAAAGGTAATGTCAGTGTCACATGATATACCAGATAACAAGACAGTTGAAAAAGCATAATTAGCCAATGAAAATTATTCAACAGGAAGAATAGTTATTGTGCTGCCTCTCAATAAGATTGCCCCAGGGTTCAAGTAAAACACAAGGATAATAGTCATTACAGCAACGTGTGTTATAAGCCGAAATATAGAGGCTTTCTGTAAATAACAAGGAATAAACAGAGTTAGGTGTGTTTATGATCTTAGCGTTGTCCCAGTCTGGGATGGAATTTCCATCACTTACAGTTCTTGCAAAAGAGGTGCTTTGGTGATTCATTTTAAAATTATATCTGTGTTCATTTAATCTCAAATCCAAATTTCTTTTGGTTGAACTCACATAATGATTATTTAGTTCACCAGAAATAGTGTTGAGCATAGGAATAACATACACACCACATTTTTTCCCTTTTTTAATTTTGTCACGATCGTTGCGGATAATGGAATATAGATTGCATGATCATATTCCAAATTGTATTTTATGACATGAGCATATGTTGGTAAGAAGGTTTACAATATGTGGATTGAAATCAACAGATCCAACATACTTTTTAGGCACTTGTTCACTAATTAAAGCAGTTGACATAGCAAACCGTACTTTATTGTGCACCCCTTAACAACGTTGCCCGGATAACCATGGTGCTTAGCAAAGGATGATATCCATTGTAGTTCTTGAGCTCTGGCAAAATGGCTAGAAGAATGTGAATATGCTCTTCTAAATAGGAAGTGCAGAGCAGAAATTTTATGCTGAAAAGTGTGGGCAGAATTGTACGAAATTAGAGTGGGTGTAGAAGTGGGTTTTCGATAAACGGCAAAAGACAGGGAATTGTCAGAAGGGTTACGAGTAATTTGAAAATCTAGATAAGATAAAACAAAATTATGTTCAAGTTCTATCGTGAGTTTGATGGAGGGGTATTGAGAAGACATAGCGTTGACAAACTGATGTAACTCATCTATGGGATATGGCCAAATTACCAAGATGTCATCAACATAACGGATATAGAAACTAGGTTTTTGTGGGAATTCTTGTATGACTTTATTTTCAATGTGCTGAAGAAGAATTTCTGCTAAGACTGCAGATAAAGGTGAACCCATGGCTGTCCCATCTGTTTGTTGGTAAAAAATGTTCTGAAATTTGAAAAATGAACTCCTTTTAATTAGATGAAGAGCATTCATTATGAAAGAAGTATCATTAGCAGAAATGTTAGAATCAATGAGTAAAGCCTGAATTAACTGAAATGTAGCTTCCATAGGTACATTCATGTACAACAAAACTACATCTAGGGATGCCAAAAAATAGGAAGTTGGTGGTGGCTGAATTAACTTTAACTTATCAATAGCTTGTGTGGTACTCTTTATTGAGTAGGGAGAATTCACGGTAAATTTGGTGAGATAACTTACCAAAGCTTTTTCCAAAGGTCGGGTGGGGGCAATGTAACCTGACACAAGAGGGCGAATAGGGTATCCCTCCTTGTGTAGTTTTAATCTACCAAATAAATCAGGTACATAGCAGCTGGGGGGTGGATTGAAGGTTTTTGAAATGAAATCCAGAGGAGCTGAAGAATTCTTAAGGCGGCTAAAAGCACTAACAGTAGCCCTGGTGGGGTCTCGTTCCACTATTACATGAGGGATACTAGAAATGGCATTGAGCATTTTTTGAACAAAATCACTTTGATTTAAAATCACAACTTGACTAGTTTTATCAGCTGAAAGAATGGCAATATGTGGGTCCTTTTTCAGTTCAATCAGTTGTTGCATTTCTTCATGAAGCTGGCATTCTTCGGTGGTTTTGCACCGTCTTGGATTATTTTTGTTAAGAGACCTTGCAATTTTCATTCTTGTGAAGTTCCTGTCTTCAATTGGAAGTGAATGTAGAATTTGCTCAATTTGTGGAACAGTTTTAAACAAGTCCACTTTACGTTGGTTAGGGTAAGCAAACTTGTAACCTCGTTGCAAGGCTCAGATTTTCTGTGTTTTTCAATTATCTGTACACTCTGCCCCTCCATTAGCTCAGATAATCAAAAGTATACTGTAGCTGAATTTATATTTCCTCAAAATCATTTGCTGTGTTTTAAATTTAAATCTCAAGAATTCCATTTGTATGGGGAATTGATCATATTAAGACATGTCATGACTGCTAATTGAGAAATGAAAATGTTGAAAACTAATTAGTTTGCCAATGATTTAAATAGATGAAGATTTTACTAGCATAAAATATTACATTTGACAAGAAATTCCAAAATTTTGTTGTGGTGTGTGTGAAAGAGATGGCAAAGTGATCAGTTTAATTATCTCTGCATGTATCTCTTGTAGTGTAGTGCAACATGCTGGTTTTGGAGTTATTGCTGATGATTTCCACAACAATGCGGGTTGGATGGGGAAATCTATGGACATATTCGTACAAAAGTCAAAAAGTTGCATGAACAACAGTGCTTGTGATTTATCTGTACTGAAGCAATTTGTGGAAATTAATGGGTTCTCTCTTGTTAACCAGATAAATTTTAATTTTTTGTGTGCTGTTTTCTGTAGCTACTCTACTATTTTAACATTTTTTGTAGACTAACGTTATATAAATTTGCAATCAGATTTATTTTAAGTATTAATTATGTTAACTGATACATATTTCCTAGTTATTAATATGTCTGCAGCATTCAAGTGTGACTAAAATGCTAATCTGAAAGTGTTGTTTTGTGGTTTTTTCATTGTCTAAAAATGTTTTTTAAAGTTGCATTTAATTGATTGTAAAAATGGTCTGTATTCAGAGGTATCTGAATAATAAGGTATGATGAATTATGAATATATACACTGAAGAGCAATTGAATTAGAGATACCTGTCTAGTAACATGTAGCACCACCTTTCGCCCTGATGACGATGGCGATTTGTCTCAGCATGGACTTGACAAGACACCGGAAGCGTTAGGAAGCCATACGGATCCACGACCCCTGAACAAGCTCCCACAGTTCACAAAGATTTGATGGAGGGGGTCAGAGCCTTGAACATCTCTCTTGATGGCATCCCAGATGTGCTCGATGGGATTGAGGTCAGGTGACCTAGCTGGCCAAGGAAGTGAGGTTACGTCAGTGGAGTGTTCATCTAACTATTCGGATACAATTCAGGAGCGATGGCACGGTGCATTGTCTTGTTGCAGGATTAGGTCTCCAGTGGGATGTTAAAGACGCACAAACGGGAGCAAATGGTCATCCAGGATATTCCGGTAACGTTGACCTGTGAGGGACGATGTCACATGTACCAGGGGTCCCACTTCAGTCCACGTAAACAGTCCCCAGACGAGAATGCCACCCCCACCAGCTTGAAGAGTACCCTGCTGGCAAGAAGGATCCATCGCTTCATTTGGTTTGCGCCGTACTCGTATCCTGCCATCCGCATGTACCAACGTGAATCTCAACTCATTAGTCCGGGCAACATTTTCCCACATGTCTAGGGCCCAGTGGCAATGTTCCCGCGCCCATGCTAATCTTTGCACCCTGGGATGTGCGGTCAGCAGGGATCGCATTCCTCCTAAAATTCCTAAAATTCCTAATATTTTGTGACCCTCCTTAAATTCCTAAAATTATACCTAAAATTTGCTATTCATCCTAAAATTTTCGTAAGCTTATTTTTATTAAAAACACAACCGTTATTAACGCCAATAAATTTACCATTACGGTAAGGTAAAAAGACCTGTTATTGTAGAAACACAGCCTATATGCTGTGCTGCTGAAGGAGGGAAAAATGACGCCATCGAGATGCACTTGCTTCGGGGCAGGCGCTCCACTTTTGTGCCTTCGGACAGTTTTCGAGAGTAACAAGAGATCTAAGGGAAAAGGGGAGGGGTCATTTTCACCCCTGGTTTGCGCTTTGCAGATGAACTCCGTGGCACGCAGAAGATCGTACTTTATTTTTGTACATGCCTTGTGGAACTCCTCTTTCTGCTGATGTTTTGTTATTGTAAACCGCAGGTGGGTGGAAGCAAAGAGGAAACATGTGGTCTCCTTCCGTAACCTCCGGTAATGACGATGGGATGGTAGCTGAGTGTTATCGTAGCAGGCAGTAGAGCACGTGATCATTGACCTTCGATCATGCGTCGGCGACAGCGACCTCCGACTCGCTTTGACTGAACTTGCGTGAGATGCGTATGATAGTTTCTGGTTTTGCGTCTTTTATGGTGTTCTCTGTGCTGTGTGCAGGTTCAGTTCTCTAGTGGTGACCTGCTTTTTTTTTTTTTTTTTCATATCTTCTGACATCCTCGCATCCAAATTTCGGGAAGTTGTCTGGTTTTGCAATATTGGAACGTGTTTTTGTACTTCCCTTTCATTTTCTGGTTAGTAATACAAGTGGTTAAGATGCCTAAATCCAAAACGAAATTTCAAGATGCGTGGCTCGCCAAAGAATTGGACGGAGTGAAGTTGAAAGAATGGTGTTCTGCAACTGAAACAATATTTTCTGCTTAGTGTATATTGTGTTCAGAAATTTTCAACATTTCTAATAGTGGCTTTTCACAAGTAAAAGCGCATCATAAAGGAAAAAACATTTGCAGAAATTTCAAAGTAAATTTCAAAATAAGTCCATCCTGAAAGCCTTTGGAGGACGGGATCTTCAGCCCAAAACAAATATTAGTGAAGTACTGAGTCATGATTTACAGTTGGCTAAAGCCGAAGCATTATGGGCCATGAAAGTTGCTAAGGACAATATGTCTTTTGTTTCATGCACTGAAACAGTTGAACTTTTCAAAGAAATGTTTCCTGATTCTGCTATTGCAGCCAAAATGCAACTTAAAGAAAAAAAGTTGCTTATGTGATATCACATGGATTGTCAAAATATTTTGAAGAGGATTTGAAAAAAGACATTGCATCTAGTAGCCCAGGAAAGGTTACTCTAGCATTTGATGAAACTACAAATACACAAGTGAAACGGCAGTTGGATGTGTATCTCAGGTACTGGTCTTCAGAAATAAATTCAGTTTCTTGCCGATACCTAACAAGCATTTTTCTGAGTCATATAACAGCAGATATTTTGCTAAAAGAAATTCTTGATGTGTTATCATCCTTCAATATTTCGTTGAACAGAATTATTTGTGTATCCATGGACAGCCCAAATGTAAATAAGTGCTTTTTACGCAAATTCAATGAAGTTGTAAAACAAGAAACAGGCCAGAAATCTTTGGAACTAGGTTTTTGCAACCTGCATGTTGTTAGTAATGCATTTAAATTTTTTTTGACAAGCTTAAATATAGATTTTGACGAATTTGCTACTGATATGCATTACTTTTTAAAGAGTAGTGCTGCAAGACGAGAGGATTATAAATCTGTCCAGGATATAACATTGGTCACAGCCAAATTTCTTTTGCGTCATGTCAGCAACAGATGGTTAACCGTTGGTTCTGTAGCCCAGAGGCTCTTGGATCAATGGCTAAATATTACAGAATATTTTCTAAACTTCTTGCCATCTCAAAAAATTTTTGAAAAACAACTACGCAATTCGGCAAGGTATAAAAGAATTCACTGTTTCCTGAAAAATGAGCTAACTCCTTGCTATTTAGCATTAATTTCATTTTCACACCAAAATTTTGAAAAGTTTTCATTATGTTATCAGAGTGAAGAACCAAAAATACACCAGTTATATTCTGATTTAAATACTTTAATGAGGAATGTTATGGCTCAGTTTATCCAAGATGATGTTGTTGCAGGGAAATTTGGAGAAGACCTAAAGAATGTAGATTTTGAAAACAAAAATTCATGGAAAAAACTAGGGGAGTTAGAAGTTGGTATGAAGACAAAAAATCTCCTCAGGAATGTTCAGGAGACCAGGCAGAAATTATTTCTCTTAGATGTAAGATCATCACTAATTGCAACCACAAAATATTTAAAGTCAAATTTGCCATTCTGCAATCAAAAGCTAAGAGGCATAGAAGTTTTAAAGGTAAAAGAACCAAAGAAAGAGTCCACTCAACTTTCAGTCACTGAAGGACTTTCGGAAATAACCAGAATTTCAAGTGTTTTGCATCTTTCTGAGGAACAAATTGATAGAGTAAGAGAAGAGTGGAAACTTTTAAATTGCAATAAGCCAACTCTAGATGAACTAGTGAAATTTTCAGAGGAAGGGCATATTCCCGTGCGGATTGAGCATTACTGGCGTAATATATTTAGTATTAAAGACTCTAGCGGAAAAGAAAAATACTCGAATCTTGCTAAACTCATCAAGTCAATATTAGTTTTACCTCATGGTAATGCTGATGCAGAAAGGGGATTTTCGGTTAACACTACTCTGTTAAGGAAGGACAAGGCTAACTTAAAAGACCCAACTATAACATCATTAAGAATAGTTAAAGGGGCCATTAAACACTATGGATGTGTAAGTAAAGTTCCCATAACAAGAAATTTGTTAAATAGTGTTCGTGATTCACATAAATTTTATAAAGAGTATGTTGATAAGCTGAAGGAAGAAGAATCAAAAAAGGTAAAAGAAAGGAAGCAGAAAGAGAGGGAAAATAAGGAAAAGCAGCTAGAGAAAAAAGAAAAGCTGAGTTTGATGACAAAATAAAAGAAAATGATGCAGAAATAAATAGGCTTAAAAAAGATAAAGAAGCCTCCCTAGCAGTAATTCAAGAGGGAACAGAAAGAATGAGAAAAGCTGTAGAAAAACAAAATACTGTTGAAATAGCAGTTGCCTCTAACTTGATCATACAAGGTTCAGCTGAAATAAAGAAAACAGAAAGTAAATTAGTTGTGGTGGAAGCAGAAAAAGATAGGCTAATCAGGAAAAGGTTAAAACAATAATATGAAAAAAAGTAATTCAGTGAACAATTGTACATAGTTCTTGGTTTTCAATTACCTTTTTAGGATATTATAATTTAATGTGAAACCTGAAAACTTTACTGTGAAAATCGTGAATTGCTTCTGGTTCAACAGCATATTAATGTTCAAAGTGAAACTTGAATGTGGTAAATATACTTGAATATGATAATAACATGTGAAAAGATAAGAACTGAACATTAGAAGTAAATCATACTTAAACTTTAGACATTAGAGGTTATGCAAAAATTTGGGTGTGAACTTCGACCATATATACTAATGGACTGCGCATTGGCAATAGCTGCATCAAAGCCGCCATGGCTCAAACATTGGGCACGTCATCATCAGACTCCAAATTTCGTGTAAAAATGCTGTTATGACTACTAATTTACGCTGCAGAACTTCAGTGTTTTCGGTGTATTATGTGAATGCACCTCATATATAATGAAAACTCTTCAGGTAAGTTTACTTAGGAGCTATATACATGCATGATTGGGTTGTTTACATTTTGTGATTTATAATGTGATGAACATTTGCGAAGAATTTGGAACATGCATTCCATTTTTTTTTTCTGAAGTTTATTTTTATATCAATAGTTGCAAGTTTCTGGTTAAGTAATTGAACTTTATTGACTTAGGTATTTAATTCGTTTCTTACCCATGAAAAATCATAGAACTTTCTTTACTATATCGCTCAGAGCAACCATAAGCACAGCATGTGTAACCCATCTTTTTGACTGTTGTCATGTGATTTTATGTTGGAGCCAGAAATTTTGATGTCATGCGCAGTCTATCAGTATATATGGTTGAAGGGTGTGAAGCAAACTCTTTACAATGTATACAAAGTTGTTTTACTAGATGTATACAAATATACATCTAGTTTTTATTGAAATACACTCCTAAAATTTTCCTAAAAATTTTCTAAAAAGTCCTAAAATTCCTACCTAAAATTTTCCAGAAGTATGCTATGATCCCTGGGTCAGCAGCGGTACTCTCGTGGGACGATGGCTTCTGTACCCCATAGCGAGCAGATGGTTCTGGATAGTGTGGCTGCTTACACGCTTTTGTTCACCAGCATTAAATTGCTGAGTGATTTCTTGCACTGTGGCCTGTCTATCTGCTGTTACAATGCGAGCTAGCCAATGATGACCCCGCTCATTCACACGCTGTTTGTCCACGGCAGTTGGCCCTTGCAGGGTTGGTTTTACTGGATTCGATATACTCACAGTGCACCCGTGACCCAGTGGCTCATGAAAATCCCAGTGCCTGCATGACTTCCGAGTTGGAGTGACCCATTGGTCGGGCCCCGACAATTTGCCCACATTCAAATGCACTTAGATCCTTCGTCTTACCCACACTGTGTCCAACTCTTACTGATTCCCATCGCATCACTCCTTATATTGTTGGATCGCTGCATACGTCATGTTGTTTCCATTTACAGGGCCACCCTCAGCGCCACATTTGCATAACGTCAGCTGTCTCTAATTCAATTGCTCATCAGTGTATGTTAGAATACATGTTTTTGACATTTTAAGGTCCAAAAAAAAAAAAAAAAACCCCAAAAAAACTCTAATGGATGCTGTAATTTTAACATTTCAATGTGTAGCACTGGTTCACTTGTGCTCTTAGCCATTCTTAGGCACTAAAACCACTGCATGTTAATTCTTGCTCATGTAATATCTGAAATTTTTAAAATGGTATTCCTCTGTCATACAATATTTATTTACTGTGAAAATCTTAGATTTATAGTTTTTACATGCTCTTTTCAGTTTAAACGTTATGTCAACAAACTACGAAGCAAAAGTACTGTGTATAAGAAAAAGCGACAAGAAATGGCAGAGATGAAAGCTGAAGCAGGGGTGTTGTCTCGTACATCAGAGATTCTGCAGTCAAAGGAGTCAGCCATATCTGACACTCTAGTAAGTAAATTGTTAGGTACCTTTTACCAACTCCTCTTCCATTAAGATAGAAACCAAAATACAAAACATCTCAATCATAAAGTATAGCAAGTCTCTTTGTATTGGTGTCCTCCCTCTCTCTCATTGTGTTATGTAAAAAAAAAAAAAATATATATATATATATATATATATATGTTACTTGATGAAGAAATTAATTGGTGTACAAAACTTGCCTGGAGAGCTTTTGGAAGAAACAGCATTATTTTCAAGAGCAATATGTCATTATGTCTTAAAAGAAATGTGTTTGATCAATGCATCCATCCAGTGCTTACATATGGTTCAGAGACGTGGACCTTAACTAAAAGAGACATACAAAGGCTGCAGACAACTCAAAGAAGCATGGAGAGGTGCATGCTTGGTGTAACCAGGAGAGATAAGAAGAGGAACTCGTGGATCCGAAAAATGACAAGATCAGAGTTAAATCCCTGAAATGGCAATGGGCTGGACATACTGCCAGAAGAACAGACCATCGGTGGACAGCCGAAATTTTAGATTGGATTCCAAGGGACAGGAAAAGACCCAGAAGAAGACTACATGGGAGATGGGTGGATGAAATTTCAAAGTATGCGGGAGTGACATGGAGGAGACTGGCACAAGACAGACCGTTGTAGAGGAAACTTGGGGAGACCTTCGTCCAGTAGTGGATTGACAATGGTTGACAATGATGATGATGATATATTACACCCTGGGGGTGGCTGAAATTAACATCAAAAGAATTTTGAGTGGAAGCTTGGCAGACGATGGCCACGCCCAGAAGGTAAACAGAATTTAGAAAAACAAGAATAAATTATTCCGGGATTTTTATCGCCAAAGTCTTATTGGGATGAGAGAATTGTTAACTGAAACTTATTAACCTATCAAGAACAATTTAACTGACACTCAGAATAACACAATTGGATTCAGGGGTTGGCACAAGACGACAGACATATTTTATCAATTAAACACACAATGAAAGATAAAACAAAATAAAGAAAACATCACTTCAGAATATTCTATGTAAACATAACCAGCAGCCTTATTTTAGCTACTAATTTGAAGACACGGTTTATTGTTTTTCATGAATGCCAAATACAAACTGATTAATGACCAGCTGCATTAGGCAATTCTAACTGTACCTGGATGGTCAGCCAGCCACACAAGCTTGAGTCTTACAGCATGCATTTCAAGCTATTATTTACTAACCCGTGAAGTAGATAAATCAAGAGTTAAGTCAAGTATTTCTTATAATTACATCTTTGGATGATCTGATTAAATCCAATTTAAGTTGTCACACTGTAGCACAACACTGTATTGCACTGACAGTAATTTGGAATTGATTTTTTGTCAAAGGGCTCGAACCGCAACACAAACACACACACACAGACCATGCACTTGTTGCTTGCTGGCTGTCGACAATATCTTGTCGATGTTCCTTTCTGCTCTCTGCACGAAGTGGGGGAGATGAGAATGCTGGGTCCCTCCTCGTTCTTCTGTGGGCGAAAACCTCTCCAAAGGTTCAGAATATTTCTCCATCGGGTGGTCCATTAGCTCTCTTGAACAAAGCAGCCTCTAACGAATTTGACTTTGGCATGGCGTCTTGCTACTTGGAATAGTATGTCCTTCTGTCCAGGACTTTCTACTGCACCGTCCCTTTTCAGGATTTTTTTGTACAGGCTTCGGCATGGATGCTTTTACTTTCCACAGGTGAATCTTCTCATCTTGCCCAGTAGCAAATTGCTAGCTACCAACAAATCCTCCACAGCGACGCTCCAAGCTTTGTTTCTATATCAAGACTCTCCATCTATACTTCCGTAGAGGCAGACCAACTTCACATTTGGTGTAATCACAGTGGCTCAATTGCATATTACCAGCCACTTGCATGCCATGTACCTTGGCCTTCAGGATACATTTGCCGCAGTCGGCATTTCTTCTTGCCGACTTCATGCAATCCCCTAGACCAGCAAAACCCCGAGTCTTCTCTCTCTTTTGGAGCAGTTTCAAAACTGATCATTTTTTCAGTGCATTCTGATTTTGCTCTCCCTACCAATATACACGTACCTAATTTATGGCAAAAGATTTTCACCGCCACGTGCAAGCCATTAGCGTGCCTTTGCCACTTTGCCAATCGGAAATCGTGGACGTATCCCTGATGGTTAAAATTGAAAGCGAGGTGGAAGGGAACCTCGCTTTCAATTTTAACCATCAGCGATACGTCCGCGATTCCCGATTGGCAAAATGTTAAATTCATCGCTCCGTTCAGCAATCGGAAAGCCCTCAGGTACTGCAAAAGCATTGAAATCTTCCTTACTCCTAACACCTGCAATACAGACACACCTTTTAATAAACCTATCATTTGGAAAGCTATTTTGAAATCTGGCAACAACTGATGCCTAATACCACGTGTTTCATTCTATGGCTGATGAAGGTAGAAGTCGCTAACAAAACGTCATTCCAACACTTGTAATTTTTACGTAACTGAAGCGTGATATGTGGTCATCAAGAATTATTCTAAAGCAAACACTTTATCCTGATTTCCAAAATGTTCTAATAATTATCCTCTTAATTAATTTAACACAATTTACACACAGCCAATTTACATAATTAATTCGTTCCTATCAACTTGATCTATTTACACATTTTTACACACCTGGTTTTAAAGCTCCACCTTCATGGCTAATAAATTGAACAACCCCCAAAATTATGCATCAATATGCATATATATGTATATATGCTTATACAGTTCTTAATGCTCTATGGTTATTATTTTCTTTCTTTATCTGTGGGTTTATTCATGTTGTTAGCATTGCATACAATGGAGGAATTATAGCAATGCTCACAAATAAATGTTGAAGCAGTTGAAGTAAAAATTGAAAAAATGGTTCACCCACTGAATTGCAAGTGCCTCGTTACTTTAAATGCATACTCATGTTCCATCCATATAGTCACTCCAATTCAGATGCATAGCAAAGTAATCAAACAGACCAAAGCAAATGAAAACGACAATAAGTAACAGTGAGAGATGAAATGAATAAAAAGCAGAATATGTACTAAAATTAGATTGAAAATTGAAGGTTCACAAAAGGAACTATTAACAGTAAGTACTGTATATACACGGTCAAGTCACATTATTGTGACCACCAGCTAATATCCAGAGTAACCACTGTGTGCAGCACGGACAGCAGTAGACTGGCTGGGAGTGACTCAGTAAGGTGCTGGAAGGTGTTCACAGGTATGTGGAGACATGCTGACTGCAGTGCATCTGACAGCTGCTGGAGGATGCATGGTGGAGGATTCACAGAGCGAACAACACGATTGAGGTGGCTCCACTGATGCTCAATTGAGTTTAAGTCTGGGGAATTAGGGGGCCAAGAAAATACTTTGAAGTCTTTGTCGTGCTCTTCCAACCACTCTTGGACATTTCTAGCTGTGTGACATGTTGCATTGTCGTGCTGGAAGATCCCATCCGCCCCAGGGAAGACAATTGGCATGTATGGGTGTATGTGGTCTGAAGGGATGGATTCATAACGAATTCGGTCCATAGTGCCTTCCACAGGTATGAGTGAACCCAGAGAATGCCACGAAAACATTCCCCAGATCATAATGCTGCCCCCAACAGCTTGTATTCTTCCAGCAATGGTTGAAGAGTGTTTGTTCTTTTATGTTTCTCGCCTTATACTCCAACGTCCATCCTTTCGATGAAGCAGAAAACGTGACTCATCGGAAAAAGGAATCCTTTGCCAATCAGCAGAGGTCCAATTCCGATACTGCCATGCAAATGTAAGCCTTTTCTGCCGATGCACCTTCGTTAGCATAGGTGCAGTGACCATCCATCTGCATCGGAGCCCATACGGAGCAGTGTTTGTTGAACTGTTGTTTTAGACACACTTCCGGTAGGCCCCTAGTTCATTCGGCCAGTAATTGCTCCACTGTAGCATGTCAATCGGCCCTCACGCACCTTCGCAGCCGACATTCATTTCTCACATCAATGGCACATAGTGCTCTGCAGTTTCCACGTCGCTTATTCACAAAGTAATCAAAAAGACCATTTCTCCAATTACGATACACTTTAACCACAGCAGCACGTGAACAGTTCACAAACTGCGCTGTTTCAGAAATACTGCCACCCTTGGCCCGAAAGCCGATAATCATCCCTTTTTGCAAATCTGATAAATCGCTCCTTTTATCCATGACAGCAACAAGTGATATGTTTTCAGAATGCCTACAGCATACCTTATATACCCTCCAAGCCAGCTCACGACACATGCTTTCTTTCATTGGCTACACGCTGTTGATGTCAAAAGTAGGAGGTGGTTACAATAATGTGACTTGACTGTGTATAAAGAACTTGCACATGTTTGTATGTACATTTTCTAAAAAAACATGTGTACTACTTAATATTTCATATTATCAAAATATTGAAATATATTCATATTATATTGGTCATAGTTCTTGTTCATTTTGCTTCTGAGTTCCCGTCCCAGTGAAATTAAGGCACTTTATTTTTATCTGCAGTTTTTTTTTTTGTCCTTTCTTTTTAGCTTCATGTTGTGCTGCAATAGCGTATGACAGACCTGTTTGTATTCCAGGTGTAGCCCAGAATTCTTGTGTTTTGTCATGTTGTAAACCTGAAAATTCAGGTTTTTTGAGTTTTAGAAGAATTTGAGATTCTTCAGTCATTTCATTTCTGAAAACGCTATGTAATGGTAACTAAAAGTTCCTTTCAAGTTCCATTTTCTTTGGAAATTAGTGTTTGATTGAAAACACCGCATTTCTAGGCAGATGGTGAATGCAGACGATTTGTGACACCTTGAGAGTTTGTTTTGTTATCAGACAAGCTCTCAAGATAACAGCCTGCTGAAAGAAAGGCTTTTTTTGTCGTCTTAGAAGTTGCATCTATATCAAATAATTTGGTTATATTAGATTCAGTTAATCAAATGAGCTACATTTATTGGGTTGATGCATAAGTTCATGCCGTTTTTTTCACCGCACTACAGGAATAAATTACATCAGAAGGAAAAACGTAATCAATCAACTATGTATTCCCCCCATTGTTCACGATGGTGTTCCAACTTTTGGATAGGTCTGCAATGCCATTCTTGAAAAAACGTGCAGGTTTTGCTGCGAAGAAATCATCAAGGAAATTCTGAAGATCGACATCATTGTTGAACGTTCTGCCACAGAGTGCATTCGACAGAGATTGGAACAAGTGATGGTCTGAAGGGGGCAACATCTGGGGAATAAGCCAGATGTAGACGGATCTCCCATTTCATGACCTGAATGGCCATTTTGGTCATGTTTGCACTGTGAGGTTATGCATTGTCATATTGGAGAAGGACACCATTGAGCCGATGTGGCCGTTTCTGCTGAATTGCTCCCTCCACATAGTGGAGTTGCTCACAGTAGAGTCAGCATTGATGGTCCAATTCCTTGGCAGCATTTTCCAGTGAATAATGCCTTCCATGTCTCACCAAACACACAACATGGTCTTTGCAGGATGAAGGTCACGTTTTGGATGTGGCGTGGGTGTCTTGTTTGGGCTTAACCATTCCCTCCGATGCCTGAAATTCACGTACAGGCACCGCTTTTCATCTCCAGTAACAATACGTGACAGAAAGGGTTTGTGTTGCTTAGAACATTTACAATAATAGGCGAGCAAGGGACCACATATGGGAACATGCTGATTAAATATATCTGTTGTGCACACTGTTGTAAAGAACACCCTAAAGGTGTAAGCATAGGCTGTTTCCACACGATAATAAATAGTTATTCAACCTCATTGAAAAACTGTCCTTAAAATACATTAAAAAACTTTATTTACAACATCTTTTAATGTATTTTATGGACAGTTTTTCAGTGAGGTTGAATAACTGTTCATTATCGTGCGGAAACAGCCTATTGCTTATGCCTTTAGGGGGTTCTTTACAACATGCTGATTCTTGTTGCCCTCGGTGAGAGTGTTAGGCACCCAAGACCCCAATTTCTGGACATTTTCCATACATTCCAGGTGTCGCACCATGGTGGCCTGATCACAGTCCATCTCAGTGGCCAGTTTGCGTGCGGTTTGATGTGGATCCAAGTGGATGAGATGATTCAAATGATCGATCCTCATCAAAGTGAGATTGACAACCTGAGCGTGGAGAGTCATTGAGGTCAAAATTGCCACCTCAGGACTGCTCAAACCATTTGCGGTCTGTCCTCGGAGAAATAGCATCCTCCCCATACACAGCACAAATTTGTCGAGTAGCCTCGGCGGCTGTGGATCCCTTGTTAAACTCATAGAGGAGCAGATGTCAGAAATGTTCATTCTTCTATACTTGACACTCCATACTTCTGGACCTGAAAACCAAAAAACCATTAGCCACAATCACACAATGCAATATGATTTAGATACAAATATTACTGGCTACATTTTGATTTACAACTGGCCATCTGCACCGCCACTACTGACCTGGGAAGCACCTCATGAAATAAAACGGCATGAACTTATGCATCAACCCAATAGAAATTGAATGAAAACCACTGTAGGCTTCCTGTAAAACTGATCTCCATGGACTGCTCAATTAGTATGTAACAGGAAGAGTGAAATTTGACTCCAAAAATGCAATATCTGAAGGATTTTTAGCACACCTCACAATCACCCCTGGTATGTAAATCATTCACTTGTAATGATCATTACGTACATATCACTAAGCTGTCCTCTGAGCTTCAGAGCTTGGATCCTCAAAGAAAGCTCATCTGCCAAATTAAAGTTTAAAACTGATGGTGATAGTTCAAGATTCACATTATGATATTTAACCAAATCATGAAGTTATATATGAAATACATTTTGACGGAATGATGAGATAGACCTTAGTGTTCAGCGCAGAGTTAACATCGCCTGCAACCTTCAGAATGGCCGTGAAGTATGCGAGCCGTAACACGTTGGGAATGTCGACGAGGTGATAAGGCGATGACGGTGTTGTGTCAATCCTTTGTTTTTTTGCACATGTTTTAAGGTGATGATTTCGTTAGGGGTTTTATTCCATCATCTTTCGATTATGGTTTTAACTTTGGTAAGTGTTTTAATGTCAAATTCGAAGTCGTTTTTCTTTGTGTTTGAATCATTCCATTTCGTTATAGTCTTATCACCATTGTATATTATTCATGTATCTTTCATCGCCGTCTTATATCTTTCACTTATTGTTTATCTATATGATTTTGTAAATGATGACGGAACTTTGCACATACCGATATTCATGTACAAAGGGCTCCACAAGTATAGACAGATGGTAGAACGGACTTGAAACGATGGGCCTAACCACATAAGCCAAATCTTTTTGTGAAAGACAAGGAACCAGAGGAACTGAAAATTCTACTGACATGACAACGGAAGGTGAGGTAGATTTGAAGAGGTGAGCATAAATATGCTGATTTCGTAATTTCTATCTATAGAGGTTAATTGACACATAAATTTTCACCGTTGAACATTATATATTGGCCAATCGAACTTTCATAGCAACTTAACGTGTGGAACAGGAACATTAAGAAATATTGGACGATTATTTCATATACTATGATGGTGCTAGATTTTACTTGTTGACATATCAAATGTCTCCATTTACAGCAACCTAACTTGTTCTCTGAGATTAAGAGGTTAGCTCTTCAAAGAAATCTGAACTCCCAAATAAAAGTTTAAAACTGATGGTACTAGATTTTTACTTACTGTTGATATATCAAACGTCTCCATTTACAAGAATCTTGGCACACAACTCTAATTTCACTGCCATCACACACCTCAAACAAAACCTTTTGTACTTATACTCATTATCTTTTTCTCATGCAGATATTCTGGAATCTGGTGCTCCAGTGATTTCTTGGCTTTTCTCTACTTTTCTCCTTCCTCTCATGCTGAATAAATTCTCTTAGTAAGCATCTCACCACTAATTTTTTCAACATGGTCAAACCACCTAAGAATATTTGTATCTGCCTTACTAACAACATTTTGTTTCACATTGCACATCTGCAACACATTTCCATTCCTCACATGATCAGAGCGTATCTTGCCACAACCACCGGTAAGTAATGCTTCTCTTCATCACACAACTCCTATGTCTCTTCTGCAGTATCCAGGTTTTACTGCCATACATCAGAGTAGGAACGATTACACTTTGACACATCCATTTGGGACTTTTTTGAGAACCCATCATTCCCGTGAAATCTTCCTAAAGGAGCTACGACTTTCAACAAAAAATTCACTATTAAAATTTTCATATAAGGTCCACATTACTGACTAAACTTTTTCAACACTCTAGGTGATACAAATGTTGAAGATGGCAATCCGTTTTTTGGTGTAAATATGACAAGGGTGGTAAGTCAGAATGGCTAAATTCAAATTAATTGGAAACTTGAGACTTGGTTGTTCTGGGTGGTGTAGGGTTAGCATACCCGGGTGCTATCTGGGAGACACAGGTTCAATTCTCGCCCCAGGACGACAAAATTTTCAAGTTTTTGGATATTTTCTGACTTACCGTCCTTGTCATATTTACACCAAAAAATGGATTGTCGTCTTCAAAATTTTTATTGTATGGTGTAATCTTGTATTCCGTTCATGATTCCATTCATGACTCTAGGTGGTGATCTAAAATTCACCTTCGAAGATGCAAAACACATATCAGGTAAGTTATCTGGATTTGACATTAATGGTTAATGAAGGAAAAATTTAAACACAGATATATAAAAAAACTAAAACCAATAATAAAATGTTAAACTCTCATTCTCAAATTATCCTAATTTCATAAAAAGTAATGCATTAAATTCTTTGGAAGGTATAAAAATGCAGAAAAGGAAAAGCTAAAGATGATTCTAGAGGAAAATGTTTATCCATCTCTTCAAATAATTAATATCTTTAGTTAAAAAGAAAAGAAAAAAAAGAAATCGAAAAATTGTTGCTTGACTAGGAAAGTTACATACCGTAAAGGGCTGTTTGAAAAACTACAGAGGTAAAGCAAAAAGTTTCATGTAAGATCGGCTGCAGGATTACACAATAAAGTAAAAAAAGTCTTCCTAATGTAAAGAAAAAAACAGGAAAATATCCTCTTTAAAAAAGATATATCTCAGCTATGTGGGAAAAATGAGTGGGCAGCTTAGAGGAAGAGTAGCAGAACATAGAGCTGCAGAATTAAGAATACTTCAATGAAAAAAAAAGTATCGACAGATAGGTAAAAAATACAGGGCATAAGGTAAATTGAGACTCAGAAGTACTGGCACACCAACAGTATGTTTTAAATGAGGAATAGCAGGTCTAGAAATAGAGAGAAGAGGAGGAACTACATTGAATGATAAAAAATGTTGGATTTTGTTATGGGAGTGGCTAGACCTACTGAGTTCTAGAGATGGGTAGATCTGCTAACTGCAGGGGCGGCAGAAAGTGAAGTTTGTTGACCGGGCACGAAATTTCGAATCGTGGTGCACCCTCTACCTTCCCGCTTCCCGGAACAAACAGAAGAAAAGCAATGCCTAAGGAGCTTTGTTGGGAATTAGGACCACCCAACCACTTAACTAGAGGAACTTTCTAAGGAACATCACAACAATCACACATATGCCAAATAAAAAAATAATAAAAATAAAAATCCTGGCTGAATTATTGACCGGGCCCGGGCGGTTCTGCCGCCACTGACTAACTGGAAATATGCCAAGTCAAATATTTCCTAGCATACCCTGCAAGTAACTTAAAAAAATTTAACTATCAACTTCAGATAAAGAATTTGATTTATAAAATGTGGTTTTGATAATGAGCCAGTATTATTATCAATAAAGAGAAACTGAGCTACTGAAGCTTGGCATCTGTATCTTGCTACTTAAAGTGGTGTCATCTATCACCACCAGTATACAGCCACATGCTGTCGTATTTACATAACAAAACTCAGTTTAACTAAGCTGAGATTACTTTAGCAATTGTGAAAACAGGAAATGAAACAGACAGGTGCAAAAAGCATAACTTCTGGATTGTTTTTACATACATACATACATATCACTAAGCTGTTCTCTGAGATTCAGAGGTTAGCTCCAAAAAGAAATACAAACTTCCAGATATTTTTACTTATTGTTGTCGTATCAAACTTCTCCATTTACAGCGATCTTGACATACAACTCGTGCTTCACTGATATCCATTACATTATATGGGGTTTCATTTTATCCATCGTATTTAACACGCCAATGCTACTTTATGTCCGAGACTTTTTTCAGACTTAAATTTTTCTTAGAGACTGATTGCCAAGCAGTAATACCAAAGAGTGAATCATGCTGATACATAGTAATGCTTTAGTTTCAGAATGAAAATCCTTGTAAATCTTGACTTATTAAAAATGAGTTTAAAAATTTTCAGTTTTTGAGACAATTTAATTCTGAAGTTTAAACCAAAGAAACAATACCTCATATACTCATACGTAAGCTGACTCTCTAACTTCAACAGATAAAAATTGGTGAAAAACTTGGACCTACGTGTAGAAGCTGGCCTTAAATTTCAAGATTTTGAAAAACATATTTATTGAAATGAATTATGCAAATTTCTAAAATTATTTTCAATAAAAACCTTCAAATTATGATTCACTATTGGAATTTTCAAATAACTCCTGTAGCATCCATGGCATCACTTATGCAGCATTTTTTGGAAGATTTTATGGCCAATTCTGGTGAAATTGCATCCTGCAGATCTTTCACTCAAGAAGTAACAAAGCCAGTGTCAAATTTTTCAAGTTACCACCTTTCATAAAACCCTTTGTCTTTGCTCTTCAGAAGAGCTTACTGCTTTGACACAACTGGCAGGAGTAATGCCATGAGATGCCCGCGCTTGCTGTGAAAGCTCAAGAGAGGAGAGATGCCTGGTTGGTTGAGCCCCTCCTCAACAGCCAAGTGATTTATCTGATGTCTGACTCACTGCATGTCCAGTTTTAAAGATGAGGGGATTCCTTCATATTTAGAAGCAAAAAAATTCCACAGTCTCAATTTGAAACAGAATTAGGTTTTCCACTTATTGTACTAGCAGTACCTGTACCTGTGGGAATCTTACTCTGGGTGAAAAAATATTTTGAAGTACTTCCAAAGTGTTAGGTGAATCCCCTACACTGCAGTTGTTGGCAATTTGTTTACATTTGAGATTGCAGCTCTCTATGCACCATTACATGATATAGAGAGTAGAATACAAAATGAAATATATAATGTGGAAGAAATATTCCTCTCATGATACATGAAAAATATGTCATGATTATTACCACAGCAATCAGACATCTCTGAATTGACTGTATTTACTGTTCTCAAGTAATATCAATCACTCAGACAACTTGAAAATTTCATCGCCCTGAAGCGGGTATTGAACCCGCATCTCCCGATTACCGTTCGAGTATGCTAACCGTTACACCACCCAGGACGAGAAAGTCCCAAGTATCTGACTTTTAAGAGCATCGGAAATTAGTCCAACCACATTCTTGATCAAAGCAACTTTGCTGCCATCTAGCATTGTTAAGCATATCACCAGTCGTCCAAAAAAATATTCCTCTCATAATATGTGGAAAATACGTCATGATAATTATACTACTTTCCGATGCTCTTAACACTCAGATACTTGGGACTTGTAAGGGTTAGCATACTCGAACGGTAATCAGGAGATGCAAGTTCAATTCCCGCTCCAGGGCAATGAAATTTTCAAGTTTTCTGATGTGATTGATATTACATGAAGAACAGTAAATACAGTCAAATCAGAGATATCTGTTTGCTGTGTTAATTATCATGACAAAATGAAATGTTAAACAGGGTCGATTTTTTTAAAAGTGCATGTACAAGTTTCATTGAACACAGGTAAAATATGTAGAACAGAATACGAAAAATCTCTGCAATCATAATTTTTTTACTTTAGTGCAAAATAAATGTCTCCTTCTGCAGCACATAAACACCATTGGCTGATGGAAAGAGCACAATTTTTCTCTGATGTCTTGAGAAAAAATAATATTACTTGCCAGTTATTATCCATAACTGTGCCTCTTCCCCTCCATAGGGAACAGCTGAGGATGTAACTCACAGATAAAAAAACTATCACATAGCGACACATGGAGAGCTGCAGTCTAAAATTTGAACAAACCTGCCGACAAATGCAGTGGGAGAATTCACTTTACACTTCGGAAGTTCAGAAGTTCAGCACTATTTTTTACTGACTCATATATATATATATATATAAGCTCCGCCCACCCACTTTGAAAGCAGAATTTCTTACAAAACGTTTTGGCTACTTATACATGAGCGTATGTGGTAATAGTTCTCAAAACCTCTATAAATTCTTATTCTTGAACATTTTATAAATTGTTGTTATCTCCTTTTCAATTTGTTAGATAGTTTGGAATAAATGTATCTATTACTGTATTTTTTATGTATGTATCTATATA
Source organism: Macrothele yani (assembly GCA_039090855.1). Lineage (NCBI taxonomy): Eukaryota > Metazoa > Arthropoda > Arachnida > Araneae > Macrothelidae > Macrothele > Macrothele yani. The sequence continues at coordinate 51,750,579 of CM077027.1, read as the reverse complement.
TTTGCAAATAAGATATCACTGTTTGTATTTATATTTGTTACTAATCATTCAGGTGCATGCATGTGTGATGCCAAAATGGACAATACTGGTTTATGTCTGGGTAATATCCGTGTGTGCCAATTGCTGTATGCTGATGACACATTCCTGTTGGCAGAGAGAAAAAGTGACTTGCAGAGTATGTTGTCCCGAATGTACGAAGTTTGCATGAAATTCAAACTGAGTATAAATAAGGAAAAACCAAAGTTATGGTTTTTGAGCAAGGAACTGTTAGCACTGAATGTAATATAAGTATAAATGGCACAGTGATTGACCAGGTAAATGAGTTTCTATATTTGGGAAGCATGTTTGACAGAGAGAACAAATTAGATGGTGAAATTAGTAGGCGAATGAATTCTTCATTGAAAGTCATAGCTACTTTAGGAGGTTTTCATAAAAATGATGGGTTCTCAAGAGAGGCCCACATGGTTGTGTATGAAAGTGTAATTGTTCCTAATCCGATGTATGACAGTGAAACCAGGGTACTCCAGAAGAAACATAGGAGTTGTTTGTGTGCTGGAGAAATGTGTTGCTTATGGGGGGTTTGGGGCAAGACATGTTCTGATCGTGTGAGGAGTGAAGATGTGTTGCCATTGTGTAATGTGAAGCAAAATGTTGTTATCAAGGTGGAGATTAATATTCTTTGGTGGTTTGGCCATGTTGAAAGAATGAGTGATGAGATGTTTATTAAGAATTTTTTTAGCCCAAGTGGCAGGAAGAAAAGGCAGAGGAACACCAAGAAAGTCATGGCAAGATCAGATTCAGGATTATCTGCATGAGAAAAAGATCATGAGTATGAAATATAGAAGGTCTTGTGTAACCCGTGTGATGGATGTCCGTGAAGCAGGAGTTGTGTGTCAAGATTGCTGTAAATGGAGAAGTTTGATACTGCAACAGTAAGTAAATAATCAGTTAGAAATTTATCTGGTAGTTTGTATTTCTTTGTGGAGCTAACATCTGAATCTCAGGGAACAGCTTAGTGACATGTATGTATGTACTAATTATTCAGGCTTTTGAAATGCATGGTATTTAAAAAAAAACAAGGATAAATTGCAGTGCAATCTCTCCATGGAAAAAGTTTTGTTTTCCCTGCAGCTAAAATGCAATAGGTTATTGACGCTTACGTGGTAACAAAAATTATAGGTTAAAGCTGCAAGTACACTGGTGTGCAAGCATAACAGTGGAACGAGCAGGCAGAATGGACCGAAAGACCACTCAGGAAATAGACTAGGGTCCGATACGGTAGGGCATGCGCATATGTGCAGCATGACGGGGGGTCGGAAGGGTATAAAGCACATGGGCGGTGTATGCTCAGCAATTCGGTGAAAGCTATTGCACTGTGTACATCGGTTTGAACGACATCGAGTTGCTGCCTCCGTGTGATATGGCCAACAGGCAATCCAGTAGACGACATCTGGATGACTTTACCAGAGGTCGCGTCATTGGGAAGTTGGAAGAAGGTCGAAGTGTGACTAGTGTGGCCGAGGAGTTCGGAATCGCTCCCAGCATCATTTCACGAGCTTGGAGAGTATTTCAAACGACAGGAACAGCTGTCCGAGAGTTTAGCAGTGGTCGTCCACGAGCAACCACGGCGGCGGACGACCGGTATATTGTCCTACAGGCGAGAAGAGACAAACGGCAGACAGCAGGATAAATCGCAAGGCACGTGCAACAGACAACTGGACGTCCATTATCGCGTTTTACCATGGCCAGGAGGCCGCACAAAGGTGGTCTATTTGCACGACAACCAGTGTATGGTGTGTGCCATTAACGCCTGCTCATCGGAGATGGCAGTTTCTGTGGTGCCAGGAACACAAGACCTGGACACATCAGCAATGGGGTTGAGTTCTCTTTACGGATGAGAGCCGATTTAGTCTGACGAGCGATTCTGGACATGTACACATCTGGAGAGAGCAGGGAGCATGCAATCACACCTCCAACATCATCGAAAGGGACCGGTTTGGAGGTGGCAGAGTTCTCGTTTGGGGCGGTATCATGGTTGGTTGGTGTACTGACCTCCACATCTTCCAAGGAGGTTCAGTCACTGGTGTCCGCTATTGTACCGAGATTCTCCTGCCTCACGTGCGTCTGTTTAGAGGTGCTGTGGGTCCTGAGTTCCTCTTCATGGACGACAACACTACACCTCATCGTACAGTGGCTGTCGCAGAGCTGTTGGAGAGTGAAGATATTCAACGCATGGATTGGCCCGCAATGTCCCTGGACCTAAATCCAATCGAACACGTGTGGGACCTTCTTGGGAAACCCTTGGCAGCACGTCACCAGCCGCCAGCAATGATTCCGCAGCTGCGATTGGCGCTACAAGAGGAATGGGCCGCGATGCCTCAACAGCTCCTTGACAACCTCGTCCTCAGCATGGACAGATGTTGTAAATCCTGCAATGCAGTCAGGGGTGATCATATCCCCTACTAAAGACTGGATTTTTCTTGGCAGCCGCCTTTCACATGGACGTTTCTGTCTTCTGTCCAGTTGTGCTCGAAGCCACCTTTTCAATAAAGTGCCTTTGTATCCTTTGGATTCCTTGTTTGGACGGTTTTGCTCACTTGTCCCATATTCTTACATCTTGGGGATCTTATGGTATGATTTGAGTCAATGTGGAGCACTTCTGCATGATTTGCATGCCAGTGTAGTACATGGACTTTCTGTGTTTTACATAAAAGATAATTACATGTAATGCAATTGTTATACATGGCATCAACAGTTCATGGAAAGGATATATATATTAAGTTTTAGCATTTAATTTGAAAAAAGATCTGTGACAAATTCTATGTTAAATAAGAATAGTTGGGAGCTGGTGAGTGGAGCTATGAAGAAAAATCATCATTTAGTTTTCATCACATTGATGAAAATGTGTTCTTCGTTTGTAGATTTTTTAATTGCTAATTTTTTCAGTTTTCATCTAACTGTGTACCAAATTTTCAGTAATGTAGTTCCATAGGAAGTAAAGTCTCACTTATTATATCTACTATGTTTGAGCATATTTTTTCTTGTTTTAAGGCTAATCTTGAGGAACAGAAAGGTGTGGGTGGGTACCACACCACCCAAGAAGAACTTGAAAAAGTTTCCAGTATCAAAGCTGAATTAGATGAAAAGAAAGGCCAAACATTGGAAGAAATGTCAACTATGGTTAGACGCCTTAATGCCCGAATAGCTGAAAAGAAAGCTCGCTTAGCACCTGTAATTAAAGAGTTACGTCCTTTACGTCAACAATGTCAAGTATGTATGAGATTGCTTTAAATTTTGAAGTTTGACTCTTCATTTAGTTGTTGTTTTTTAATTCAAATGGTATATATATTATTTTGCGTGAAGTTGTGTTTGCTTGATTACAAATGTTTTGTTATTCAGCTTTTTGAATGCCTAATGTGTACTATTCTTAAGAGAGATGCAAAAAGTATTAACTTTTATGTGCGAATTTCAAGAAACATGGGCCAAATTGCAGTTAAATCTCAGTTAATAAACCTTCCACTTAACTGTCTGAGTTACCAGTTCTACAATTAAGGTGTAAATATAAGTGTTTCAACTCTATTCTATTTGTTATGTGATTCAGTTTTTAGAGAAGTGAAATTTCACGATATGATCAATTGGTAATTTTTAATGTGTGTGTGTGGCTGTGCAATTAAAATTTTCTTCCTATTTTAGTATAACAAATACTGTTTCCATCAGTATTTCTGAGGGATATTTGAACATGTAAAATAAGCGTATTTGCACCTTGGTAACCATTTCATTTTAAATTGGGGATCCCTGGCAAGGTTTAGTTCCTCTTTCCTGTAGACCAATGAACTTCTTTGAACTTCTTGTGTGTGTGTATAGGAGGGAGAGGAACAGGGGCTAAGAACTTTGATAGGAAGGCTTAACAGGGCTTAATTGTCACTTTTAATTTAATTGCATTTTAATTTAAAAATAATTAAATTAATTAATTTAATTTAACTTACAACCAATTTAACCCTGAGATCTTTAGATAAACTTCAATGTTGACATCCGGTCTCTGACATCTTTATATGCTATGCTTAAGGGAAACACTGACAAACCTCCACTTTCCAATGAAACAGGTGTTTATGCCATCCCTGTACAATATCCAGACAGCTCCAAGCGATACTACATTAAAATGACCAAAAATTCATTTAGAATTAGAGTCAAGGAACATAAGGGGCACAAAGAATAGTAAAGTAACCACGGCACTATCCAGAAAAGTCAAGTTTAAGTCCGCTGCTCCTATGTGGGATGGTGTAATAAAATTAACTTCCTACTCCACCCGAAAATCTACTGCCATTTGCAAAACTTTGGAGAACTTTACCAGCAGCAAGTCATGCAATGATAGCATCTGACTGGAGTTGCCACAGGTTTGAACCAGTTCCTCAAATAGTGAAAGCCTTTTGCTTTCTTTTCATGATTTCATGTACTAAACATGATGCCTTGTGTCTTTGAATGAATAATTACATTTGCATCTGTTCATTTATTGTCAAGTCAAGTCACTGTGTTCAGATCATTGAAGCGTTCTATTATTCAGTTTGCTGTCTACTTTCGTTGAAAGCCATCTGGTTGATGTGCGAAAGCTTGGAAACTTTTATTTCTATTCTACACCGAGAAATTTGGATTACTACTATAGTTATACTATTTTTAAAATTGTGACTTCATTTTATGCAAGATCAGGCACCTCATCATTTATGGTTGCAGTGGTCATTTCCTAAAGCAATAGATTGACAAATGTAGTGTGCATGAATGGCCTTCCCATAGCCCAAATACAATGCCCTGTGATTCTTTGTGCAGGGGTGAACAGAGGAAGTTTACCATAGAAAGCCACACAACCTGAAAGAGCTGGAAGCAATCACTAACATTCTCAGTGATATACCAATAAAACGTTTTGCAATTGGCTGTAGCAAACGTACTCGTCCATTTTAGGTAATGTGTCAAAAATGCACGAGCTTATGTGGAATTTTGAAAATGAATTGAATAAAACATCAATACATAAATGGCAATTTGTTTAATAGTGGTTTTTATCAAAATCGGTTGAAAAATGTAGAAGTTATTATAATTTAGACATAGGGAGTGACCTCTTAGACATCCTGATAGTTTTTTTTTTTTTATCTTAGTTTGCTTCGACCATTTATTTTACATTTGGCCATTTATATCCTACCAAGAATGACTCCACAACTTAAATCTTGGCCCTCAGTTTCTGGCAGCTGAAATGTACCTGGCCAAGGCAGCGGCCAGTGTGACATGAAGGCAGAGGGTGCTAAGAATCACCGTAGGACTGGACTAGGCTGCCATCTGATGCTGACCTTGGCTACCTATAATGGACGCTCCCTATCTTCTGATTCAAGGCTCCTTGAATTGGAAGAGGAACTACAAAGGATCAAGTGGGACATCGTCGGGCTAAGTGAGGTAAGAAGAAAAGGAGATCTCATTGAACTGAAAAGTGGACATCTCTTCTATTATCATGAGACAAATACTGGCAGAACTAGTGGTGTTTGATTTATAATAAACAAGAAACTGAAGGATAAAGTTGTAGAAGTTGAAAGTTCCTCTGACAGAGCTGCACGGCTCGTTATCCAACTCTCGAGAAAATACCAGGCTCAGATTATTCAAGCTTATGCGCCCACCACAAGTCATCCTGAAGAAGAGATTGAAGAATTTTATGAGGAAATTCGTCATCTAAATAATAAAGGCAAGTAGCACTTAAAGATCATTATGGGAGATTTCAATGCAAAAATAAGGCAACGGCAACAGAATGAAACTTCAGTAGGTAAATTCAGTCATGGCAATAGAATGAAACTTCAGTAGGTAAATTCGGTCACGGCAACAGAAACCAGCATGGAAATACTCTCATGGAATTTGCAGAGGCAGAAGGGTTTTTCATCATGAACTCCTTTTTCAAGAAAAAGCCACAAAGAAAATAGACATGGAGGCATCCCAATGGATTGACAAGTGAAATTGATTTTATTATGTGTAACAAGAAATTTGTCATGGAAGACTGCAGTGTGCAAAACAAGTTCAACACAGGTAGTGACCATATAATGGTAAGATGTAAGATGCACCTCAATGCTAAACTTGAGCGTGGCAAGCTTGTAAAACAAACAAAGTGCATTGACATGACCAACCTTAAAAAACATCATAATACCTTCAAATTGGAACTGAGGAACAGATTCTCTGCTCTAGAAGGTCTAACGTCGGAAGAAGTGGACATCTCTGAAGTTAACAGAAAACAAACCAAGGCTCTTATGGAAACAGCAACAAAAATAGCTGGTACTAAGAACAAGTTGCATACGAAGAAATTATCAGGAAAAACCAAAATTCTAATGGAAAAAAGAAGAGAGATGAGGACAACTAAAGGAGATGTGACTTCCAAAGTGGAATATACAGAGCTATGCAAGACGGTACGAAAAAGTATCACTGAAGATGTAAGAAAATTCAACTGTGAACTAGTGAGGAAAGCAATTGAAAACAACCAAAGCCTGAAGAGAGCAAAGGGACATCTGAGTAAGGGAAGAAAACAGATTATGGCACTGAGAAAAGAAGATGGTTCTGTAACAAGAAATAGAGGTGAAATTCCGACAAGAGTGAAAGATTTCTACTCAAAACTGTATGAAAGGGATAATACATGTACTCCAGACATTATGAAAGGTACCAGAGTTCTTCCAGTCCTCCCCAGCAGAAGTTACACATGCAATCAAGAACATGAAATGGGGAAAAGCTCCAGGAGAAGATGGAATTACCGTAGACATCATACAAGAAGCAAGTGGAGAAATTGAAACAGTACTCGCCCAAGTTTTTACTCGATGCCTTAATGAAGGGAAGATTTCTGAGGATTGGAGCAATGCTACAAAGATCCTGCTACATAAAAAAGGTGACATTGAGGATCTCCAGAACTACAGACCTATCAGTGGTTTATAAAATCTGCACTAAAGTTCTTTCACACCGCTTGAAGGTGACACTGGACATGGCTCAACCGAGAGAACAAGCTGGATTCAGGAGTGGCTACAGCACTATAGATCATATCCATGTACTGAGAGAACTAATTGAAAGAGTGAGGGAATATGAATTTCCATTATGCATGGATTTTATCAATTATGAAAAGGCCTTTGATTCAGTGAAACTATCAGCAGTTACAATGGCTTTGAAATCCTGCAGTATTGAGGATGTATACATTAATATTATTAATAACATCTATGAAAATGTAAGTGCAAAGATTTGGCTATTTGAGAATACAGCACCCATAAAAACTGGAAAGGGAGGGAGACAAGGTGACACTATTTCTCCAAAGCTCTTTAATGCCACATTGGACAATGTCTTTCAATCACTGAACTGGGAAAACAAAGGGATAAAGATAAATGGAGATTATCTAACTCATCTTCGTTTTGCTGATGAAGTAGTAATGTTTGCAGCTATCCCATCAGAGCTGCAGAGTATGATCCAGGAACTTGCTGACAAGAGTAAAGAAGTGGGATTAAAAATGAACTTTCAGAAGACAAAAGTGATGTACAATGCTTTTACGAGAAATGAAGATTTATCGATTGATGGAGAAAAGCTGGAGATAACCAATGCCTACATTTATCTTGGACAGCAGATATCAAGTGAGGGTCACATTGATGAAGAAATTAATCGGCGTATAAAACTTGCCTGGAGAGCTTTCGGAAGAAGCAGTATAAATTTCAAGAGCAATATGCCATTATGTCTTAAAAGAAAAGTGTTTGATCAATGCATCCTTCCAGTGCTTACGTATGGTGCAGAGACGTGGACCTTAACTAAAAGAGACAGCTCAAAGAAGCATAGAGAGGTGCATGCTTGGTGTAACCAGGAGAGACAAGAAGAGGAAATCGTGGATCAGAAAAATGACAAGAGTGGAAGACATCATGATCAGAGTAAAATCCCTGAAATGGCAACAGGCTGGACTTATTGCCAGAAGGACAGACCATCGATGTACAGCCAAAATTTTAGACTGGATTCCAAGGGACAGGGAAAAGACCCAGAAGAAGACCACATGGGAGATGGGTGGATGAAATTCGAAAGTATGATGCGGGAGAGACATGGAGGAGACTGACACAAGACAGACCGTTTGGGAAGAAACTTGGGGAGACCTTCGTCCAGCAGTGGATTGATAATGGTTGACAATGATATCCTACCAAAGGATGCATAAGAAACTGCATTTTGCTTAAGGATACACCCCAAAAGGATCGTTAGGTGCACCGTGCAGTTTGATTTTTTTTTATTTTTATTCATAAGTTCTTTTTAAGAATTGGCAACACTGTACATGCACCTGGTGGGCATGGACATCAATTAGACTATCAGAAATTTGGGGTGCCATATGCTGAATTTAGTGTTACAGGACTAGATTTTTTGCCATGTGGTGGGTCTCTCTATATTGCTCCTAAATACCCTTAACTTAGGATGCTCTTCCAGTCTCTGAAGCCTGGTACACCATGGCATCACTACCACAATAAACCAGATCACCCAGCCAGCACACAGTGAACACATAAGATCCACTATTCACTTTGTCCCTTGCTTAAGTGCAAGGGCTAAAAAAACCAAAAGTTTGGCTTCCATACTGTCAGCATAGAGAATCTGTTGTTCATCCTAATAAAATTTCTCCTATACAGAAGAAAGATTATCGCACTACAGTATTTATCAATACTACTCACTGCAGCAAAGCAATTAGGGGCAGTCCAAATATCCCCTTTCTCCCCCCAGCCAATGATGTGGAGAAAAGATCAACATTTAAATAATATTAATGCTGAGCTAAAATTAATCTTAAAACTGAGCATGTTCTTGAGCTTATAGGAAACATTTGGTATGTAGGGAATTGAGCAAAGGTAGTGCAAGTGCAGCATAGAAAGACTAATAAGACTGGTTCTGTTTTTTTTTTAGATATAGCTATGTACCAGGGTTGGGGCATATCCTGCCTCAGTGACCAATTTAATAACATTTTTTAATTCACTTTGTCTGGAAGGAACATTGGAGGAGACTGCAAAAGCTCTTCTGATTCAAGAACAGAAGAAAACTGTCTTGTAATCAGCAGGGCAGAATGAGTTGTGGAGCATCAGGTTGGGGAGGGATGTGGGTTTATAACAGGCTTGTGTACAAAGGCGATTTTCTGGCAATTCGCTCAGTAAAACATCCAGATAAGGCAAGACACCATTGTTTTCAAGCTCCATAGTGAAATTGATCGTAGGGTAAATATAATTGATTTTATCTAGGAAAAGCAGGATAGTCACCTTTCCATGAGGCCATGTGAAAAATACATTGTCCGCATATCTTAGCCAGGTGGTTGGCTTTGGGGCAATGTTGGTGAATATATATTGTTCAACTGGGGGAAGTATTGCTTCCATGCAGACGCCTCGTGTCTTTGAATGAATAATTAAATTCGCATCTGTTCGTTTGTTGTCAGGTCAAGTCACCACGTTCAAATTGTTGAAGCGTTCTATTATTAAGTTTGCTGTCTATCTTCCTTGAAAAAGCCATCTGGTTGATGTGTGAAAGCTTGGAAACACCCTTCTGTCACAGTCGTGAAGAAACAGTTCCTGAATGCAATGCGAAGACAGTTCTTTCCTGAGGATGGTTGCAACTGCATAATATGAGAGCTCACTCTCATGAGCATCTTGAAACAATGATTGCTGTATGTGAGCAGTGTGAGAACATCTCATTTACTGTGGCAATCTTATCGCGACTCCTTGATGCTGATGGCCTCCCTTTTGTTTTCCTGTCAGTGACACAGCTTTTGTCAACAACTTCTGATAACTTCTGTATTGTTTTTGTGTCCCGTGTTGCATCATGGATTCCATGTTTAGTCCTCTACCACTGCTTAACCGTGATCACAGATTCCTAAACCTCATAATAAACTGCAATTTTAGCCCTTACTTCCACACATAAAACTGGTGGCATAATTCAGCTGTAAAAGAAACTCATATTGATCTCTCAAAACCTAAAGGAATGATTCATAGTTTAATATTGGTTTAATTAAAATTGGTTAAAAACTAGAAGTTATAATAATTTGAACACAGGGAGTGACTTATCAAGCATTTTGCATTATATACTTATTAAATGTTTTTGTATTGTACTTATTAAATGCTTTTTTGTATTGAATTGTACTTATTAAATGCTTTTTTGTATTGAACTGTACTTATTAAATATTTGTGTTTTGTACTAAACTTTGGGTTTATTTGTGAGGCATTTTATTTAAAGTAAAATCAGATCTGATTTTATTTTAAATGAAGTGCCAATACTCTCAGATTTAACTGATAAGACTGAATTTTGGCTTTTAAATTTGATTGATAAATAACATATCAGGTAACCACAAAAGTATTTGCCGTTTTTCGAGAGAGCAAACGAAACATCTTGTAATGATTGAATTTGCGGAGAGATGGCGTTCTGCTCGTGATATATCGTCAGCTGAAATCTCAAGATGCCGTGAGCATATGAATCATATGAGTAAGCAGTTTGGTAGTGGAAAGACATGCGATAACAATGGCGGTATCGGTGGAGATTATTCGTGGGTGTTTGTTATATGAATTTAAACTCGGTTCATTTGCTGGAGAAACAACTCATCGCATTTGCTTGGCATTCGGGGAAGATGCTGTGAAGGGAACACACAACTCAGAATTGGTTTTGAAACTTCAGAAATAGAGATGAATCACTTCAATACAATTCCTGGAGTGGTCTTCCTGCCAGCCTTGACTTAGAAACCCTGAAAGTTGCTATTGAGCAGGACAGTAGCCAAACATGCTAGGATCATTTGATGTTAGCAATGAAGCTATCCAAAGACTTCTGCATGCAATACGTAAGGCATACAAATTGTCTAAGTGGCTCCCCCACAAATTGTCTGCAGTGAATATACAGCAACATATCTCAGCTTGTCTGTCATGCATTACAGGTTTTTGAATGCTAGTGAAAGAATTTCCTCAGTCACATACTGTGAAGAAATTGATCCAATGCACCAAAAGTTGTGTTCCAAACAGCCATGTTTGGTGACTGTCTTGCACTGCTGTCTCGCTATGACAAGGAACTATTTTTGGATAGGGTTCTTACATGTGATGAGAAGTGTGTCCGGTACAGCACCCCAAAACGTTCCAGATGTTGGTTCTCCACCAGTGACTCAATTCCTCACACATTGAAGCAGCACATCATCCACATAAAGTTATTCTGTGTGCATGGTGGAAAGCGTGTGGTGTTGTTTATTATGAACTCTTGCAATGCTGCCAAATGACCACCGCTGCTGTGTAATGTGAACAACTGAAATGTGTGCATGAGAACCTGAAAAAGAAGAAAGTGGCACTGGTCAAAAGAAAGGGAGCTCTTCTCCTTCAAGATAATACTCGTACCCACTCCGCTTCATTGACCATAAACACTATCAAAGAACTTGGGTGGGAGCTTTTATGTCATCCAGCTTACTCACCAGATATCTCTCCTTCAGATTATCACTTGTTTCTTTCATTCAACAATCATTTGTGTGGATACGACTTCTCCAACTTTGATGAGCTACATGCTGCCTCCAAAACTTTCTCTTCTCATGACCTGGCATTTTAACGTAGGGGTATATACACCGATGAACCATTCCATTATGACCACCTCTAGCCTGGAGAAATGAACGCACTTAGAGACCAAATGGTGGTGCAGGTGAAGTTCACAGAGCAGTATATATACAACCCAAGGACCTGCTTTTGGTTAGTAGAGTGTTCAGAGTCAGAATGGGAAAAGCTGCCGATTTATCGGAGTTTCATAAAGAACAAATTGTAATGGCGCGGTGCCTCGGAACTACGATCTTGAAAATGACGTGGCTTGTAGGTTGTTCCCGTGCCGCTGTAGTGAGTGCCTATCAAAAGTGGTGCACAGATGGGCAAACGATTAACCGTTGTCCAGCTGTGTGTCGTCCACAGCTCCCTGATGGAGCAAAGACTGTCGTGCATTCTTCACAGCAACTGTAGGGCCACAGTGTGACAAATCACCCGCAGCTACAACAGTGGTGATCAGGGCAATGTGTCACAGCACGAAGTTCATTGCAGCCTTCTGTGCATGGGCCATGCATAGCCAAAGACCCAGCCAGGTCTCCAGGCTCACTGCACTTCATCACCAACAACACATGAAATGGGCCCAAGATCTAGATTGGGCTGTGAATGATTGAAAGAAAGTGGCCTGGTCTGACGAATCAAGATTCCTGGTGAATCACATAGACGGCCGATTACAAATGGAGGCTATGGTACCTGGATGCACTGTTGGACAGAAACTGGCCGGTGGTGGTGATATGCTGTGAGCGATGTTTTCTTGGGACACCTTAGGTCCCATTATCCCAATAGCACAATCCCTAACAGCTGTTAGGTATCTGAACATTGTTGCAGACCAAGTTCACCCATTCATGGCAACTGTGTTCCCTGCTGGTGATGGCCATTACCAACAGGATAATGTGCCATGCCACACTGCCAGAATCTTCAAGGAGTGGTTCAAGGAACATGCTGGTGACTTTCTGTTAATGCCTTGGCCTCCATATTCATCTGATATGAACCTAATGGAACATTTGTGGTTTGACTACTTGGAAAAGCAGGTTCATGATAAATCACCACCACCCCGAAATGTACGGGAACTGGAGGACCTGGTGTTGGCATTATGGTACCAGATACCCCAGGAAACCTATTGCCACCTCATCGAATCGATGCCTTTCCAAGTGGCCACTGTTTTGTGGGCTAAAGAGGGTCCTGTAGCTTATTAGGTAGGTGGTCATAATGTAATGGCTCATTGATGTATAAGTTGTTAGCATGTTGGTAGAACGTTGTTGATGCTTGTGGTAATTATTTTGGTGAATAAAATGCGTATTTACTACGTATGTGTTATACTTTATATCAGTCTCCGAAAACGGCAAATACTTTTGTGGTTACCTGATATATGTCTGAGTATATCATCAAAACAATATATTTCAGTGTGTATGAACTGTAAACACTTTCTTTGTTAATTAAAATATTTTGTTGAACAGGATATGACTTTTGAATATGATCAGAAAAAAGCTGCGTATGACTCCTGTGCTGCAGGACTAGATAGTAATTTAACCAAGCTGGAACAGGTAAGAGTCTATCATTCTTAATGCTTAGAACACATGACAGAAAGCATTTTTAATAGTGCTCATCACTGGAAATTTAATCCCCTTCTCTGTTAAAAGTAATCCAAATCTTCTTTCAAAAATGGAATTTTTCTTATAATAATTTGTCTATAAAAGATACCGTTTTTCCAGTTTATGATGAATATAGTGCTAGCATGTGCTTTCCTTACTGAAGGAGATTGATATATGGCCTCCCTGTTGCCAATGTGCATGGGAATAGATGGTTATGGAATTGGGAATCTTCAGTGGCATGGCAAAATTGTTTCTTATTATTACCATTGTGCTAAGTTCCAGATTGCTTCATATAAGTTTTATAGCAAGCAGCTTTTATATGGGGAAATTTTGCCACCTTATTAAAGATACAATGTACACTGAAGAACACTGTTACAGGGGAACCATAAGATTTCATAAGAATTTTAAATGTGTATAAATTTAACCCCAGTTTGCAAAACACACTGGTCTCAAAAAAATTAAGGATATTGTGGTTTCGAAGGGAAAACATGGTGATGTGCAAATTTAGCAACTACTGGAGATCAGTTATCAGTGTTTGGTAGCTATGTCATATGTAAATTAGTATCATGACAACACAGCACGTGCCATGGGAGCACCGATAACAGTACCAGAGAAAAGTGGAAAATGGATTGTTTCACCGCTTGTTTTAGAAGTTTGCTGAATCTATTGCCTTCAGTATGGGATTACCTAACTTGAAAGAATGTCAGATGACAACAGAAATAGGGCTGTTGGCATGTTACAGACAGGTGTACGGCAGACCAATATGGCTGCTATTTTAGGAGTTTTGCAAAGTGTAGTAGGTCAGCTACACACAAAATTTCTATGGCATGGAAATGTTGCAGATTGACCCAGGAGTGGTCGCCCAAGGATAACCACCAGGAGGCGAGATCGATTCCTGACAATAAGTGCTTGGTGAGGCCAAGTATTACCAGTAGCCAACTCTGGGTATCATTTCGAGCTGCTTCTGGATTCACAGTATGTACTCAAACAGTACAAACTGTCTTCATGAGTATGGATTCAGAGCAAGGAGGCCGCTGAGATGTAGAGCACTTACATCATCTTACTGTCATCAAAGCAGTGGCGTAACTACCACCCCCGCAGCTGCCAGTTATAGTTTTATGAAAAAATTCGAACACGCACAATAATTAACCCAAAGATTTATATTTTGCTTTAAGATATATTTAGCTTTGCCTAAATAAATGCCCAGTTTCACTTTTAAAACACTGAATGCCATACAGATTGAAAGTGTTTAGCTCTTTGATTTCAAGTTATAATACAATTGCTCTACAATGGGTTGTAAATAATATGATCACTCTCCAATCGCCCTCTCTCTGTGCACTGCTGAGGAAAAGCGCAAGGCCACAGTGAGATTCCCCGTGGAGTATGTGGGAAAACAGTCAGTTACCTAGGATTACGTGCACAACAGGCATCAACATTTATTCACAGCAACCGCAGATTTGCGATGTGTAAGAAGGTGATTTCTTCAAGGGATTTATTTCAGTTTTGGACAAAGCAATTACACGTATTGTTAAATCTATTACTTAAAAAGTTAAAACAAAAAGGCTTTAGGTATGGTCCTTACTTTTCCAAACACTCTCCCTGACTTCCTAACATCCCCCCCCCCCAACCACCACACACACACACCACGAAAAATGCATCCTCCCTCGTGTGTTCGAAATCCTGGGGAAATTACTGTGCTTAGGAGTGCTGAAGTAAATCGAGGGGGAGGGGGCGCACGTTGTGCTAGTGTTACGCCTCTACACAGGGGACTGTCTACTGGTCATGAAAGTCATGAATTGAGCAGGTGGTCATGAAGTAATGAAATTGAGTGGGTGGTCATGATTTTTTTTTTTTTTTTTTTTTTTTGTATCAGCACCTGAATGAAGACAAGTTTGCACACCTAGAAGAAAACACGAACCGGCACCCTTATAAACCGCTGTGATGTAGTCGATGCCCCATGACATAAATATAAAAAAACATGTCTTCATCAAAAGCTGATGTTGTGAAGAGGGAATATTTATAATTTTGCAAATCTTCTAAAATCAACTGAAACAGTTCAACCCTAAGGAGGACAAACTTGATCAATTCCTGATGAATTTACTACAAAGTGCAAACCATGACTTTATCAAGTTCTTACAGAAGCTGCACTATGCATCTTTCATGGCAATGCTGCAGTTGAAAGAGGCTTTTCTGTTAACAAAGAACTTTTTAATTGAAAACTTAGAATAAGATGCAGTTGTTGCAGAAAGAAGTGTTTACAGTGCAATACAATCATTAGGTGGTTTAGCTAATAGTGAGAAAGAACTGAATGTGGACATCACAAAATCAATGATATTAGCTGTCAAAAATGCTTCATCAAAAAGAGTAGAAGCCTTAAAGAAGAAGAAATCTGACAAAGACGAAGTGGCCAATCGTAAAAGAAGAGCAGTCCAACAACTAAAATAACTCAAAGATAAGAAAAGAAAGCTCATAGAAAAGTCTCTATAAATTTTGTACATTCATAGTTTTTATATTGCCTTAATAAAAACTTGTAAGTGTTTACAGGATTACCATGTTAAAAGAATTTGTGTATTAATAGATGTAATGATAAATATTTCTGAAAATAGCCATACCCCATCCTAGATGAGAGTTGAATGTTTTTATTTCCTTAAACACATAGAATTTGGTGAATGGCATAGTGCAAGCCATACACTGAAGTACCAGAAAAACTGTTACAGACGAGCTTATGCAAAATACATAGCAACATCACCTATGTGCGTACTCGGTTACGTCCGCCAGTGTGTATATAAAGCGATAGACATCCTTGCCAGCTGTCAGAGTTGTTTTCAGCATGAGAATGACAAGTAATAACGATTTAAGTGATTTTCAACGCGGTGTCATAGCTGGCGCTCGTGAGATGGGCCATAGTATTTCGGAGGTAGAAATGAAGTTCAGATTTTCACGGACAACCATTGCAAGGGTGTACCGTGACTACAAGAATTCCAGCAAAACCTACAATCTAGGATACCAGTGTGGCCGTAAAAAGACAGTGGGTGAATGTGACCATCGTCGGCTGTCAATAATCGTTTCATGCGATAGGCGAGCAATACTCTCGCAGGTATAATCGGAATTCAATGCTGGAGCCTCAACAAGCATCAGTGTCCGGACTGTGCAACGTACCCTGCACAATATGGGCTTTGGGAGCCGACGCCCAACTTGAGTCCCCTTGGTGGGTGCACGGCACAGAGCTATGCACCTCGCTTGGGAACGGCAACACCGCCACTGGACTCTTGATGACTGGAAACAAGTAACCTGGTCTGACGAGTCACGTTTCCAACTGTATCGGGCAGATGGAAGGATTCGTGTGTTGTGCAAACTCCATGAAGCCATGGATCCCGCCTGTCAACAGGGAACGGTACCAGCTGGTGGTGGTGGGAAGGGGGGCTCCATAATGGTACGGGGT
This sequence comes from Macrothele yani, assembly GCA_039090855.1. Classification (NCBI taxonomy): domain Eukaryota; kingdom Metazoa; phylum Arthropoda; class Arachnida; order Araneae; family Macrothelidae; genus Macrothele; species Macrothele yani. Next base: position 51,733,993 of record CM077027.1, on the reverse strand, counting down.
GTGTTTAGCTGGACTTCACTGGAACCCCTGGTATGTCTACAAATGTCTGTGACCGGCCAATGCGAGGAACACCCGTTCATGTCCTGCATTCATGCTGATGGGTTGGCCCTTTTTTAACAGGACAATGCACCTCCACTCAAGTGTCAGGATGCCACATTATGGTTAGAGGAGCATGCATCTGAGTTTGGGGTGTAGCCATTCCGACCCAAGTCCCCCAGATCTGAACGTGATAAAACACATTTGGAATGTCATGCAACACGCTATCGAACACAGGAATCCGAGACCTTGGAATACACCTGAATTGTGGAGCGCTCTGCAGGAAGTATGGTGTGCATTGCCTACATCATATTTCCAGAAGCTAGTGGAGTCCATGCCCCGTCGTATTTCTGCAGTCCTGGGCTCCCATGGGGGACCTACCAAGTATTAGACTGGTGTACCAGTTTTTCTGGCACTTGAGTGTACATAATTACATTATTCATGTTAAGCAATTTTAATGACAAGAATTACATTCAGCTTTCATCTCAACTGGCTTTTGGGTAGGGGTTCATTAAAAAGCACCCCCGCCCCCCGCTCCCCTCATATAGCCATTTTAGCAGCAATATTATAGACACATCAGTTTTGCCTAAACTATTGTCACATGGAATTAATTTCAGTGTTTGTAAAAATAAAAAATAACCTGGGATCTCAAGCAAGCCAAGGATACTAGATTATGAGTCTAGAATGGTTGTCATTGTGCCACGCATTGTCGAGAAGTCATGAATTTAACTGAAGATGTCATAAAAAGGTCGTGAAAAAGTCATGAATTTGGTTCAGTGGAAATCAGTAGACACCTTGCTGCATCAAAGATGTATCTGGATCCAACAGTCATAATCTTGGTTATAGGATTAATATTATTCGCATGCATTCTGATTCCAATCCAATCTATGAAAGATCAGATATTATTGCAATAAATATTAAAATGTGTAACTATGTAGAAGAAAAATTCTGAACATGAAATGCTTTTATTATAATTACAGCTATTGAATAAAAAAAATAGTCAGGCTTTCAGATGGAAATGGAAATTTACAACTCCAAGTGAAAAAACTTTGCATTGTACAGTGCAGAAAAAAAAAAAATTCTCATAGTTTCATCTGTCTAATACTTCCAAAGATATTTTTCAATCTAACAAATAGGAGCAGAGATATAGTGCAAATATGCAAAATTCAAAAGTATATTTATGACACCAAGCTGGAAAACTGTACATTGAAAAAAGTGGAAAGTGACAGGACAGTTGCTCTTATGCTGTCAGCTATGAAACATAAAAATAATAATTCAGATCTGACTAACAGATGGGGATATATAAAGTTAGTTGATAAGCAAATGAACAAAATGACAGCATAAGTGCACATTCTGTTCAAAAGACATTAAACACTTGTGATTGTTTTTTGGAATGATAACCATTTAAGAAATTAATGTGATACTGAATAATTTTTTTTAACTTCTTTGCATGAAAAAAAAAAAAAATAGTGTGCTGATCAAGTCCCAAACAATATTAGTAATAAATTAATGTGGTAAGGTAAAACTAACCTATTTACTAAAAACCTTTCATTTTATATTTAAACTTTTTGTACATCATGCTTTTCTTTAGATTTTTTAAAATCATGTTCATTGTTAAACTCTTGAACTGTGGATTTTCAACGGACACCATAAATTTCAGGAAGTGAATTCCTATAAAGAAGAAATTGCAGCTGCTGAATCACGTTATCATTACTTGAATGGATGTATGGAATTGCTGAAGATACAGAGTGACAGAGTTACTGAAGAAATTAAATCTTATGTTTCTAGTGACCCACAAGAAAAGAAAAAATCTTTGAGGTAACTTTATAAACTTCCATTTATGCATGTATTTTTACCCAAGTATAATGCACATAGAACTAAAATATTATAAAATAGTGGTATTTACATCACAAAAGAATTGACCTGAAAAAGTACAGACTTGTATTTAATTCTATTTTCACTTGAAGAACTTTCATCTAAACTTCCTTTCTTCTGAGTTCTTTTGGTTTTCTACAGACGTTTCTGGCCTTTGGATTTAAGTCAAGGTTTGTTCTCAATGTATAGAATGATTATCAAAAGTTTTGTTTACACCTGAAAAATTTAAATTTTGTTCCCAGGTTCCTCATACTGGGTTCGATATACTATGTGTTGTGACACATTACTCCTGTCACTAGCATTCAAATTACCAGTGAGTTGCACCACAATATTCCTTCTGTTGGATTGTACCATACAGGATAGCCTTCACTCACCTCTAGCATTGATGAGCCGTGGTCAGCCCACACTTTGCCGTCGGTTCATTATTTTCCCCTCCTCAGACCATTTTTTGAAAGCACTAACCACAGCTGACCATGAGTACCCCACATGCCTTGCTGTCTCAGAAATGCTCCGACCCAGTCATCTGACCATTACATTTTGGCTGTGGTCAAACTTGCTTAAGGTAGACTTCTAGTGATTTTGCTCCCTGTACTTTCAATGGAAAAAATTTCGACCCTATTTCCTGAGTGAAGAAAGATTTCCCATAAATCAAAATTGGCCCATTGATGAAAAATATCCTAACTTAGATTGCACAATTGGTGTTTTTTGCAAAAATCTTTCCTGAACTTTATTAAAAAATAATAATTTGACTCTGATATAGTGGTAAAGAAGAGTGGCACCACCTGTAAGCAAGTATCATAACTACATCAAAGTAAAGTAATTGATTTTTAATATAGTCTAGGAAATTTCTTTGCAAAAAACACCGGTTGTACAATCTAAGTTAGGATGATTTTTATCGATCAGCCAATTTTGATGTATGGGAAATCTTTCTTTGCTGAGGAAATAGGGTCGAAATTTTTTCCATTGGAAAATAAAGGGATTAAAATCACTAAACATCCAACTTAAGGGCCAAGAAGACATTAACAAACTGTGGATAGTTGAAGCAACTTGGCACCCTGTCAAAGAATAAATCTTAAGTTAGAATGTTACTGTGGATAGTTGAAGCAACTTGGCACCCTGTTGAAAAATGAATCTAAGTTAGGATGTTACTCTGGATAGTTGAAGCAACTTGGCACCCTGTTGAAGAATGAATCTGAGTTAGGATGTTACTCTGGATAGTTGAAGCAACTTGGCACCCTGTTGAAAAATGAATCTAAGTTAGGATGTTACTGTGGATAGTTGAAGCAACTTGGCACCCTGTTGAAGAATGAATCTAAGTTAGGATGTTACTCTGGATAGTTGAAGCAACTTGGCACCCTGTTGAAGAATGAATCAAAGTTAGGATGTTACTGTGGATAGTTGAAGCAACTTGGCACCCTGTTGAAGAATGAATCTAAGTTAGGATGTTACTCTGGATAGTTGAAGCAACTTGGCACCCTGTTGAAGAATGAATCAAAGTTAGGATGTTACTGTGGATAGTTGAAGCAACTTGGCACCCTGTTGAAGAATGAATCTAAGTTAGGATGTTACTCTGGATAGTTGAAGCTACTTGGCACCCTGTTGAAGAATGAATCTAAGTTAGGATGTTACTCTGGATAGTTGAAGCAACTTGGCACCCTGTTGAAGAATGAATCTAAGTTAGGATGTTACTCTGGATAGTTGAAGCAACTTGGCACCCTGTTGAAGAATGAATCTAAGTTAAGATGTTACTGTGGATAGTTGAAGCAACTTGGCACCCTGTATGAAATACATCAAGGAGTGCATGAATGAATATACACTACTCACTGTAGAAAACTCCTCACAATAAAGGAATATATGAAATGAGTTGAAACGTACCACACATTAGACAAGTATGTGCAAATAAAAAGTTATTTTATTTCTGAGGGATTACATGAATGCAGTGGGTGAGGAGACAGTATAATGTGTCCTGAGTCAGTAGGTAGTACAAACACTATGCAGGACTACACATTCAGCACACGATGTGGCATTGAGTGGAGAAATCCCCAGATGGTGTCTTGAGTTATTGCTGACCATGCGTTGCCGACCTGTGTCCACAATTTATAGTTATTGTGAGGGGCTCAACAAGCAGAGTTATTAAATCATCTGCTAATGACATCCCACACGTTCTCTATTGGGGAGAAGTCAGATGATCATGCTGGCCAGGGCAGCGCATGGACACCTTGCACACATTGTCTACTGTTGTTGGCAGTGTGCGAAGGGGCTGTTGAAACTGGTCAACAGGGATACCAAGGAGATATGGCAACAAAGTGGGCTGCAGCACCTTATTGACGCACAGTCATTGCCCCCTCCCCATGTGCACAAGCAGTGAACAGCTGTTGATGTTGATAGTATCCCACACCATAACACCAGGCTAATGAGCTGTATGTTGCTCACAAATGGCAACATCAGCCTGGTGACCACATCATGTCCAAGCTCTCAATCAGCGATTGTCAGCGCTAAGACAGAAGCAAGACTTGTTCCTGAATACAACACGATTTCATTTGTCTTGCCATGCATGTCTGGTATGGCATTGCTACAACCTTGCATCAAGATGTGCTGAAAGCAAACCTACCTCCATCAATCTGCAATTCACTGTCTGTAGATTGTGAGGCTGCTACTTGGATTGTAAAGCTTACAGTGAAGCACAGTGTTGATGCATTTGGATGTCCACCTATGTGCACCATTCCCACTATGCCAGTGAACATTGCCTTTTGAAGAAGCCTTTGGTTAAGGTCTCCATGTAATGGTAGGATTCCCAATGAAATGATGTCACCCAGGCATTCTCACTCCTTACATGTGCTTTCACCACTGAGATCACTCCCATGCAGTGGTTCAGATGTCCACCATGTGACACAAAACTTAGCTATGCCTAGTTGTTTTGCTCTTTTTATCTCCACCTGTCATGTGATTGGTTTTTAATGACAATCAATTACATAACCCGACTGTCGACACATGCCCATTAGTTTGCATAGTGTTTCAACAAATACTTTCTGGTGTGGCATTTTCTTTGTCGAGCAGTGTGGTTTTGGAATGGCTCATATTAACTTGTGAACTGTTTATAGTACATTACAAAGTGATTATAGCATTTAAATTTTGTGCAGTTTTTTTTTAAGTATCTGATCCAATGATTAACAGTTATTACTTTAAAATGTTTAATATCCTAAAGGATTGTTATTTCTGGCAATTGTATTTGTATCAAACATTTATTTATTCTTCAGAGATCAGTACAATAAGAAAATCCAAGAACAAGAAGTCCAGACCAAAATCTTGCGAGAACAGCAGAGGGAAGTGAAAGAAAATCAAGGTGATAGTGAAAAACAAATGAAGATGTGGAGTGACCTAAAAGTTCTTCTAGAATGTAAGAAAAAGTGTTGGCAACCAACACCAAAAATGAGTGAATTTGCATCACAACTTCTAATCAATGACTAATTTTTAATCACAAACCCTTCTATTTATGTAGTACTGTAACATCTATTACTATTGTATCATTTGAAATAGCCTGTAAATCAAAAATCTATGTCTTTTTTTTTTTTTTTTAATTACATAGTAAATTGCAATAACCCCCTTGATTGACTTTACAAGGCACTGAAGTTGAGGTGAACATTGAAAATTATACATACCTGAGTATAAAAATATGTGTTGCTTTGGTATTTAAGCAAAGTGAATATGATAATAATGAAAAAAAGAACCATGTCCATCAATTCGATAAAGTTTTTTTTTTTTCATTAATTTACAAAGACATTTTTCTAATGCCAGAAAAAAAATGTTCAAATTTAATTATGATTGCTTAAAATGATCTAGATTTTGAAAGATAATATGTTGAGATGTGTAGGCTACATCTTTGGATGCTAAATATTGGTGATATCTAATGAACGTTCATTTCAACTGAATTACCATGGCTTTCAAAGGAAAGCTTCATGGAGCAATGGATAACAAAATAAAAAAATCCACAAGGAAATTTTGAATATCAGTTGTTCTTAATAGTGGAGGGATTGGCCATAGTTTCTAAATTAACACAGGTAACTTTGTAGATTGTTATGACATTTTAATTAGAAGCAGGGTGAAGTTATTTATGAAACATAGGTAAGAAAATTAGAAGGATTATTTCTAGACCACAAATGTTATTTTTGTAAGAGTTTAATACTGTCTCACTCTTCTGTCTCACTCTTCTGAAGAGCAAGTATATGTTTGTAGCACTTTTAAGTCAGCTTTTGAGTATCCCATTTAACCCATATTGGTGCGTTTTTGTGAAATGTTTGCAGTTATTGTAATTAATATTTTATGAAATGCGTTGTAAAATGTTTACACTAATTGTATAATGTGTTGTTCTAGTCTTTATGATATAGTTCATGTTAATTTATAAGTTTGAATAATAAGAGAATCTATTATTTCACATGTATCATAATTGGACAGAACAGAATTTTTGATAAATAAATGCAGTGCACTTTTTTAAAGGCTTGAACGCATGGGTGTAAAAAAAATGATACTACTGTTCACGACTAAAAATTATTGATTGAAGCAACAGACCTAAAAACTGATAGATGAATTGAAGAATTTTATTAAGCCAAATTTTATTTTAAATCACTACATGTATGTCACGTTTCTTTTAACTATAAAAGTAATATGAAGAGATTTTGGTTCTAAGAAGTAATTCATGGTTAATGTGACAGGGTATATGATATGTAGCAATATATACACTTAAAGAGAATTTTCTTAATGATTGTGATGCATCTCGTTAAATGGACCAAATGGATTCCACTTCGAGAGTGTGAAGTTTATGTAGATGTCTTGTGCACTAAAGTCGGAATAAAGTTATACCATAATCATAGTATTCTAATGCAGAAGTTATTTGAGCACTGTATATGCACCTCCCTCCACTGTTAATCATGAATAATAATCCAACATAACTTTCAGAGGAATAAGATTTTTCTCATCTTGCACTTCCAGAGTTGTACTGGTTATTATTAAAGATTGATTTTAAAGAGATAGTACAATTGTATTGACAACTTTATTAAAATATCTTGATTATAATGGAAATTTATTTCATCATAGAAGACATTAAGGTGACCATCGCACCTCTGCAGTGTACTCCTCTTGAACAAGTTATCACAATGAGTACAACGTGTGAGATAGTTTTTTCCTCTAAAAATGTAAATTAATTTTGTATGCTTCATTAGTTTAAAGCAAATATTTATTTGATGAACAGTTAGGATTTTGAAATCCTAAAGTTACACACACTCACAAAAAATCTGGTTGCAAATAAAAAAAAAATGAAGATGCAACCATATTTTAGGCAACTGATTTTGGAATCTAATATTTCATAACTTGTAGTGGTAATGCAAATTAATAATAATATGTGCAAAATAACTAAAAATGCAGGAGGGAAAATTATGAGTCAAGAAAGCTTTTTAATATTACAGAACGTCAAAAATCACTCCTTGGTATCATATTCATTATTCTTCATGACATTGTATATGAGCTGTCACTGCTCTAAAGTATGTGGTATCACCTATCTATAAGTAGAACATCACTGATACCTTTTTTTAAGATCTAGAAGCTATATTAGTTTCAATAAAATGAAATAAAATCCAGTTATTCACACACCTTTGAAATGGATGGCATCTCAATTTAACTTGCTGTCATGTATTCATTTTCATAAACTGACAAAAATGATGTATACTGCAGTTGGCTTATTAAAATCCCTTCTTGAATCATTAATAATTGCATGGGGAATATTGTCATTTGTTTTCTTCTCCATGACATAATATTATTATTATTTCTTTTTCAAAACTGCAACTCAGTTCCTTACTGTTAAATTTTAATTCATGATACTTTTGTTCTTAGGCATCTTCTTTAGAATATTATTGAGTCTGGGTCCCCTTGGCTATTAATTCTGAGTGGGTTTGAAAGCTAAGGTATTCGACTAATTTCCAATGTTACTGATGTGCTGTTGCACAGATTTCTGTTAGCAATTATGGTGAAGTGACCTGATTTTACTCAAATTCTGTACAATTTTTTTTTCACAGTTTTCCAACAAATCTTTTTTACTGCTTTTAAGGATTTTATTTTATTTTTAAAGAATGTACTAAAAGTATATTTTACTTAAAAACAAATAATAGGAGAAACTTTGCTATATAAATGTGGTTTTATTTCTAGTTTTCAGACAATAATATATGAATGAAGATTTATCAATGTTACTTTATATCAATAAAATAAACAACAGTAGGAGTGACCTCATAGTATGCAAGCTGATGGAAATGAAATGTGTTGATATTGCACAGAATAATTTATAAAAAAGGAGCCATGATATCATGAACTAAAGACCTCTTGGATACTAAAATGGCAAGTGAATTTTGAATTTTATCTAATGTGATGCACTTTTGGAATCATTGGCCAAAATTAGGATTTTGTGTGGCCTTTGTTTCATAGGGAAGAATCTTAGAGTTATTTTCATTAATTTATTTTATGTTGCACTAAGACCAAGTAACATATTTAGGATTAAAATCCACAATATAAGTCAACTCTTATAAAAACATCCTCATACACTAAGGCATCTTTTTTTCTTTTTTTTTTTTTTTTTTTGTTAAGGAATTTATCAACTACCATGAGCAACTTTAAGGGCTATAAACAGTACCTGTCCCACTCAAATCACTTGGCCACTGGGGTTGTAGATACAGTCTTGAAAGAACCAAGGGTCTCGAATTTAGTATTATGTTTTTATTGGATGCATAATTTTAATATGTGTCTGGAACCAGTGCATTACAAAGTATTTTTTTTTTTATTTCCGAGGTCCAAAAATATTTCAGTTACTTAAGAGAAAATCAGGACCCGGAAGATATATTAACCAGCTGAAACCAGATCAAGAATTGGAAGTTGTAAAATCTTCCAACTAAATTTTTGTGAGTTCATACACTGAAGAGCAATTGAATTAGAGATACCTGTCTAGTAACGTGTAGCACTACCTTTCACCCTGATGACGGCAGCGATTCGTCTCGGCATGGACTCGACAAGACACCGGAAACGTTGGGAAGCCATATGGATCCACGACCCCTGAACAAACTCCCACAGTTCACTAAGATTTGATAGAGGGGATCAGAGCCTCGGACATCTCTCTCGATGGCATCCCAGATGTGCTCGATGGGATTGAGGTCAGGTGACCTAGCTGGCCAAGAAAAGTGAGGTCACGTCGGTGGAGTGTTCATCCAACCATTCAGATACAATTCTGGAGCAATGGCACGGTGCATTATCTTGTTGCAGGATGAGGTCCCCAGTGGGATGTTGAAGACGCACAAACAGGAGCAAATGGTCGTCCAGGATATCCCGGTAATGTTGACCTGTGAGGGACGATGTCACACGTACAAGGGGTCCCATTTTGGTCCGCGTAAACAGTCCCCAGACGAGAATGCCACCCCCACCAGCTTTAAGAGTACTCTGCTGGCAAGAAGGATCCATCGCTTCATGTGGTTTGCACCATACTCGTATCCTGCCATCCGCATGTACCAACGTGAATCTCAACTCATTAGTCCGAGCAACATTTTCCCACATGTCTAGGGTCCAGTGGCGATGTTCCCGTGCCCATGCTAATCTTTGCACCCTGTGATGTGCAATCAGCAACGGTACCCTCGTGGGATAATGGCTTCTGTACCCCATAGCGAGGAGATGGTTCTGGATGGTGTGGCTGCTTACACGTTTTTGTGCACCAGCGTTAAATTGCCGAGTGATTTCTTGCACTGTGGCCCGTCTATCCGCTGTTACAATGCGAGCTAGCCGACGATGACCCCGCTCATCCACATGTTGTTGTCCACGGCAGTTGGCCCTTGCAGGGATGGTTTTACCAGATTCGATGTACTCACAGTGCACCCATGACACAGTGGCTCGTGAAAATCCCAATGCCTGCATGACTTCCGAGATGGAGTGACCCATTCGTCGGGCCCCGAAAATTTGCCCACGATCAAGCACGCTTAGATCCTTCGTCTTACTCATACTCATTCCAGTCGCATCACTCCTTGTATTGTCGGATTGTTGCATATGTCATGTTGTTTCCGTTTACAGAGCCGCCCACAGCGCCACATTTGCATAACGCCAGCTGTCTCTAATTCAATTGTTCTTCAGTGTAGTTGAAATGCACATTGATGCACTCAGTGAAATAGTATAACACTTTTTAGAACAAAATGGGAATGGGAATTTTCTCCTGGTTGTAGTGAGACACAACTTTTGGATATATTTTATCATCACCACCACCCATGGGTACAATTCCTGTAGGTGTCTGTTGCCATTTTAACTATATTGTCCCGTTGAAGTCTGTTCATTGCAGAGTGGCTCAGTTCTTGAAAAGTTCCACCATACCAGTCTTTAATAACATCAGCCCACACATGGTGAGGATATCCTCTTGCATTTCTTTCATTCATTAAGCCAAGCACCAATGTCTTTATCTTTCTTTCATTTTTTCATTCTGCAGATGTGTCCAAAAAGTCTGTTTTTTCTATATGATTTTTTAGAACAGACATTTTTCTGTAAACTTCTTCATTTCTTGTTTTCTGAGTCCATCCGATTCATAATATTTTACAATAGCACTTTCTTTCAAAAGCAAGTATTTTTCTTTCTGATTCTTTTGTCAGTGTCCAAGTCTCACATCCATATAGCATGCTGCTGAAGATGCATGTCTCAAGAATGCTTAACTTAGTTTTGAGCTTAGTAATAAATGAAGTCATGGCTTTCCTAGAAGATCATATGATAGTCATCATTAGTTTTGAGGCTAATAGCTCTGCTCTTCCAAATTTTATCTGTGGCTTTTAACAGTGTAATTTTAATAGAAATTTCTTTTTGCTGTTTAAGTCATATATGTTATACAGCTTCCAAGATAAGTGAATTTTTCTACATTTTCAAGTTCTTTGCCTTCCAGAATGATCTTTTTCCTGACCTCTTTTGCACCAAATACCATTGTTTTTGTCTTTATATATTTTATAATGGAAATCAAATTGATGGTAGCCTTTTGACAAAAATCAGTCACATAATTAATTACCCAAACAGTGATGAGGTGAGTTTGCTACAGATGGCATTGCCTTTTACCTAAAGTGGCGCAGCAGCTGGTGCCACGTCTTTGAATACCTTAGCTCTGTTGACATCATTTGTTTGAGAATGGTGTTCCTGCTCATCAGTAGGGTCAAATGCTGTTTAAACTGCACTTCAGTTCATTCCTGCCTGCCACACTTTTCAGCATGCATTTTACAATAAAAGATGCTCAAGTTGCAGCACAGAACCATGCTAAATGGAGGGACATCATACAAGATTGCATTTGGCAGCTATGGTGAAGGGATGTGTCCTGTATCCCAAAGCTACAGCTTTAGTGCAAGTATGGTATGCCTTCCAACACTAAAACATGTAATATGTATTGCAATCTGTATAACACTGTGAGATGTCTAGTTTCTCAGACAGTACTAATATCAGTTCAAAAAACGTTAAATTCAACGCTAATTAATGAACGTTATTACGTGGCATATTACATTAGATTCATTAGCAGAAATTCGCAGAAGTCCTGTAATTTTCTTCGTGAAGAACAGAAGAAAATTACAGGACTTCTGCGAATTTCTGCTAATGAATCTAATTCTCAGACAGTTCTTGCAGTTTCGCTCATCAGTTATTGTGAAGGCTATAATCAACAAGTTGTGTGTGTGTATGCCTACATGCTTGACACAGATGGCTTGGTCATAGATGGCTGTAACATTTGCGCAAACAGCTGACTACTTGGGATGACGTGGCAGTTATGTATGGCAATAAATCCCTACTAACTACTGTAGGAGAAAGCCCTTTGTCATGAAATGAATCTGTTCTTGGAACTCTGCAGTAATGCCACACAGAAGCAGCCACTGTGGCCATCTCTGTGTAATTCATGCCACCTCATTACCTGGTGATTCTCTGCTATTCTGGATCATGAAGCACCATTCTAAATTTTTCAATATAAACACAGGTTTCTAGCAAATTAATGAGAATAACTTCTTCACATTTGAGTTTTTATTTTGTCTGTATTCATATATTTAATATATCTAAATGCAAAATCACGCAGTCTAAATGGTACACATATAGACCAGGTGAATGAATTTGTATATTTAGAAAGCATGTTTAATAGAGAAAACAGGTCAGACGGTGAAATTAGTAGGGAAGGTCATTCATCTTTGAAAGTCGTATCTACCATAGGAGGATTTCACAAGAATGATGGGTTCTCTGAAAGATCCTGAATGGCTGTGTAAGAAAGTGTAATTGTTCTTACTCTGATGTACAGCAGTGAAACCTAGGTACTGCAGAAGAGACATAGAAGTTGTTTGGGTGCTGAAGAAATGTGTTACATGGGGTTTGTGATAAGACATGTTCTCTTCATATGAGGAATGAAGATGTATTGCAGATATGAAATGTGAAGCAAAATGTTGTTAGTAATGGAGACAGATATTCATAGGTGGTTTGGCCATGTTGAAAGAATGAGTGGTGTTATGCTTAGTAAGAGAATTTATTCAGCCCATGGGTCAAAAAAGAAAAGTACAGGAATGTGTGCAAGAGAAAAATATAATGAACACCAAGTGCAAAAGGTTGTGTGTGAGACGTGTGATGGATGTCAACGAAGCTCGAGTTATGTGCCAAGGTTGCTGTAAATTGTGACATTTGATATGTCAAGAGCAAGTAAAATGTAGCTCTATCAGTTTTTAACTTTTATTTGGCAGACGAGCTTTCACTGAAGAGCTAACCTCTGAATTTCAGAGAACTGCTTAGTGATATGCATATGCTGCTCCCAGAAAATTGCCTGCTTTAGATGGGTTCTTTTTTTCTCTCTCTAGTGTTTATTGATAAAGTTGATATGCCATGAATTATTTTGATTGGGTGCAAATAAAATCACTAACTGAATAAAATTATTTTCTTGCAAATATTATTTCTTTCGTATGCAGTAATATTTAATATGCTATAAATTTAAAAAAATTAAAGAAAACTTTGTTTTTTACAACTGTGTTAAAAGATTTCTGGTTTAAGAAATAATAGAGGAGCAAAAATGTGGCTTTGGTGAAATGACTCTTGAGTAAAAATCATTCTTCAAACAAAATTTGGTACAGCTGAAATGGCCAAATTTCTCACTAAAAACTTTTGCAGGAATAATCTGTCCATTGTACAGATTTACACTCTTGCTGAGAGCATTATAAAACCATATTGTCTGATTTCTATTTTTATATGATAAAGTGATATTTTGTAATATTTACATAATTGTTGTTCAGCTTATGTCATAGTTTATTTGAATGAGTTTTGTTTTTACATGTAATCAAATTGTCACCAATAAAGCACTTTCCTCAAGAACAGTCTCCCTTAGTCTTATTGTAGAAAAAAAAATCATATTATTGTGTTCTATTATATGAATATTTTTTCATTCATGCTGTCAAAGCTGTTTTACTTTTAAAACCAAACCTCTGCTGCATGATAACATTATTTCTACAAAAAAAAAAACACTGGCTACCAGTCGGGCTCAGAGTTTTTTTTTCAAAGTGATTTTTTTATGTTTTATCATATAAGACTTTTATTTAACTTTCTAGTTGGTAAAGGGAATTCTTCCACAACTAGGTCTGCATGAGAAGTGGGAAGGGCTATTTATGCTGAGCTTCAGAATCAAATGCCACACATTAGTGGGGCATTTAATTCTGTGGATAAGGAAGAGCTTCAAGAACTGTAGATATTAGATATCATGCCATCAAAACTTCTCCCCCTTCTCCAACATGGTAGCTCCCTGCTAATTTTATTGTGTACATTTTGTGAAAGATCACTCATGTAATGTTCCCAAAGAAACTAAAGATAAGATGATCAAAACCCACACTAAGTCTATAACTTCTTGGTATCTTTAGTTTCTTCCGGAACATACATAGCATGCATGTTCTTTCACAACATATATTTAACTACAACATTTCCTTCAGTGGCGTAAAACTAACACACAGTTTAAGCTGAGCTTTCGCGCTCAATCTGGAGGTTTTGTCTGGGCTAGATTATCGAAGCCTTCGTAGAAATATTAGCACGCAATACTGTTATAATTAAAAAAATTTATACTATGGAACCAACAGTTGTTCTGTTCATGTGGAAGTCTGTGCTTTAGACATGTTCATGTAGTATGGAGAGACATTATCTGTTGTTTCTTTGTTCAAAAGACAAACTTTTATTGCACAGGTGGGTTATGATCTTAAGACTTTCATGCATGGCTGTGCCAATGTAGCTTGTATAGGGTGCTAATCTTTTCATCATGCTCCAAAGTAGGGTTGCTCCTTTTTGGGTGACTTCATAGAACGGTTGTTGTTTTCCCATCTTGTATGTAAGGTCAGGTGATGCGTAACATCACAGCCTCTCCTTGACAAATGTCAACCCCGCCTTCTCGTGGTGCATCCTGTTCCCACTAAAGGGGCTCTGACGACCGCAAATAGCGGTATAACTATACCATCGGGATCAGAGGAAATGCTATCCCACACTCACCAACCCGCTTGGCCAGCGTGGTGAGTTATGGCCAAACACCTCCAAAATGACTCTACAACTTAAATCTTGGCCCTCAGTCTCCGGCAGCTGGAATGTACCTGGCCAAGGCAGCGGCCAGTGCGACATGAAGGCAGAGGGTGCTAAGAATCCCCGGAGGACCGGACTAGGCTGCCATTTGATGCTGACCTTGGCTACCTACAACGGACGCTCCCTATCTTCTGATTCAAGGCTTCTTGAATTGGAAGAGGAACTACAAAGGATCAAGTGGGACATCGTCGGGCTAAGTGAGGTAAGGAGAAAAGGAGAAGATCTCATTGAACTGAAAAGTGGACATCTCTTCTATTATCGTGGGACAGATACTGGCAGAACTAGTGGTGTTGGATTTATAATAAACAAGAAACTGAAGGATAAAGTGGTAGAAGTTGAAAGTTCCTCTGACAGAGCTGCACGACTCGTTATCCAACTCTCGAGAAGATACCAGGCTCAGATTATTCAAACTTATGCACCCACCACAAGTCATCCTGAAGAAGAAATTGAAGAATTTTATGAGGAAATTCGTCATCTAAATAATAAAGGTAAGCAGCACTTGAAGATAATTATGGGAGATTTCAATGCAAAAATAGGGCACCGGCAACAGAATGAAACTTCAGTAGGTAAATTCGGTCACGGCAACAGAAACCAGCGTGGAAATACTCTCGTTGAGTTTGCAGAGGCAGAAGGATTTTTCATCTTGAATTCCTTTCTCAAGAAAAAGCCACACAGGAAATGGACATGGAGACATCCAATTGGGACGACAAGTGAAATTGATTTTACTATGTGTAACAAAAAATTCGTCATCGAAGACTGCAGTGTGCTGAACAAGTTCAACACAGGTAGTGACCATAGATTGGTGAGATGTAAGATGCACCTCAACACTAAACTGGAACGTGGCAAGCTCATAAGACAAACAGAATGTATTGACATAACCAACCTTAAAAAACACCATAATACTTTCAAGTTGGAACTGAAGAACAGATTCTCTGCTTTAGAAGGCCTAACATCGGAAGAAGTGGATATTTCGGAAGTTAACAGAAAAGTAACCAAAGCTCTTATGGAAACAGCAACAAAATTAGCTGGGTCTAAGAACAAGTTGCATGTAAACAAATTATCAGGAAAAACCAAAATGTTGATGCAAAAAAGAAGAGAGATGAGGACAACTAAAGAAGATGTGACTTCCAAAGTGGAATATATAGAGCTATGCAAGACAGCACGAAAAAGTATCGCTGAAGACGTAAGGAAATTCAACTGTGAGCTAGTGAGGAAAGCAATTGAAAACAACCAAAGCCTAAAGATAGCAAAGGGACATCTCAGTAAGGGAAGAAAACAGATTATGGCTCTGAGAAAAGAAGATGGTTCTATAACAAGAAATAGAGGCGAAATTTTGACAAGAGTAAAAGATTTCTACTCCAAATTATATGAAAGGGATGATACATGTACTCCAGACATCATGAAAGGTACCAGAGTTCTTCCAGTCCTCCCAGCAGAAGTTGCTCATGCAATCAAGAACATGAAGCGGGGGAAAGCTCCAGGAGAAGATGGAATTACTATAGACATCATACAAGAAGCAAGTGGAGAAATTGAAAACAGTACTCGCCCAAATTTTCACTCGATGCCTTAATGAAGGGGAAGATTCCTGAGGATTGGAACAATGCTACAATGATCCTGCTACATAAAAAAGGTGACATTGAGGATCTCAGGAACTACAGACCTATCAGCCTCCTATCAGTGGTTTATAAAATCTTCACTAAAGTTCTTTCACACCGCTTGAAGGTAACACTGGACATGGCTCAACCGAGAGAACAAGCTGGATTCAGGAGTGGCTACAGCACAATAGATCATATCCACGTACTGAGAGAACTAATTGAAAGAGCGAGGGAATATGAACTTCCATTGTGCATGGCTTTTATCGATTATGAAAAAGCCTTTGATTCGGTGAAACCATCAGCAGTTACCACGGCTCTGAAATCCTGCGGTATTGAAGATGCATACATTAATATTATTAATAACATCTATGAAAATGCAAGTGCAAAGATTCGGCTGTTTGAAAATACAACACACATAAAAATTGGAAAGGGAGTGAGACAAGGTGACACCATATCTCCGAAGCTCTTTAATGCCACATTGGAAAATGTCTTTCAATCACTGAACTGGGAAAACAAAGGGATAAAGATTAATGGAGATTATCTAACCCACCTTCGTTTTGCTGCTGACGTAGTCATTTTGCAACTACCCCATCAGAGCTGCAGAGTATGATCCAGGAACTTGCTGACAAGAGTAAAGAAGTGGGATTAAAAATGAACTTTCAGAAGACAAAAGTGATGTTCAATGCTTTTACAAGAAATGAAGATTTATCGATTGATGGAGAACAACTGGAGATAACAGATACGTATGTTTATCTTGGACAGCAGATATCAAGTGAGGGTCACATTGATGAAGAAATTAATCGGCGTACAAAACTTGCCTGGAGAGCTTTTGGAAGAAACAGCATAATTTTCAAGAGCAATATGCCATTATGTCTTAAAAGAAAAGTGTTTGATCAATGCATCCTTCCAGTGCTTACGTATGGTGCAGAGACGTGGACCTTAACTAAAAGAGACATACAAAGGCTGCAGACAACTCAAAGAAACATGGAGAGGTGCATGCTTGGTATAACTAGGAGAGATAAGAAGAGGAACTCGTGGATCCGAAAAATGACGAGAGTGGAAGACATCATGATCAGAGTTAAATCCCTGAAATGGCAATGGGCTGGACATACTGCCAGGACAGACCATAGATGGACAGCCGAAATTTTAGATTGGATTCCAAGGGACAGGAAAAGACCCAGAAAAAGACCACATGGGAGATGGGTGGATGAAATTCGTAAATATGCGGGAGTGACATGGAGGAGACTGGCACAAGACAGACCGTTGTGGAGGAAACTTGGGGAGACCTTCGTCCAGCAGTGGATTGATAATGGTTGACAATGATGATGATGATGATGTCTCTTTTATGTTCCTTGCTCCTTACCAGGATGACTTCCATGTGAACAGGACAACTGTTTGTTCCATAGTATCAAAAGTTTTGAATTATAATAGCACTATGTGGTATTATTTGTAAGAAGAGCTTTGATAATATAGCTCAGACTAAACCTCCTGATGGAGCGCAAAAGCTAGGCTTAAACTGTGTGTTAGTTTTACCCCATTAAAGCAAATGCAGTTTATAAATGGCATAGAGTTTTTGGTAACTATATCTGTTATATGTGAATTACATATCTACTTATTGTGTAATGTAAGTAGATTGCAGGGCACCCAGAAGGATTTCAGAGGAAAACAAGTGGTCAAAGAAAACCGTGCTGCTGTACTATAAAAACAGATGTCCCTTTCCCACTTCCCTGTTGTGAGACATTTGTTAATTGGAGCAGGAGAAGAAAGTGAAAGTCTGGAAGAGATTTTTTTAAATTAATTTCTAAACAAGTCAGTTTTGGGGCTCAGACTGACATACTTCGGATATAGACTGACAACTTCAGGCTTGGGCTCTTAACTCAGTGCTGCTACCTACACAGCATTAATTATATTTTTAAAGTCATGTCATGAACGGAAACTTCTAACCAATGATTTGAGGGTTATTATAAGAGAACACCACTGTTGTAGTAGATTAATTTGTGCTTTATTGTACTTAGTTTTTGAATGTATACACATAACTTTAAAAAAAAAAAAAAAAAAAGATGAACGTGGAAATGAAAAATAATCTTCCTTAGTAACAAAATGCAGTTTTCTCTATATTGTCACACAAAGAGAAGCTTCTAATTAAATTATTTGAGGGTTATATGAGAGAACACTAGTTGTATAGGAGAAAAATATGTACTTTAATGTACTTAGTTTTTGAATGGAAGTAAAGAAGTAATTTGAACAAAAAGATGAACATGGAAGCAAAAAATATTCTTCCTTAGCAAAATGCAGTTTTCACTACTTTGTCACAGAAAGAGAATAGTTTTGCTTTGTTTCACTGTTATGTTTATTTGTTTGGTTTTTCTATTGTTAATCCAATTGCATACACATCTTTCAAAAATCAAAATAGGACATAGAATGCCATTCATTTTTACAGTTAGAAAAGACAAGAAAAAAAAAAAAGTTTTCTGGAAAACAGAATCCAGAGAGAGATGGCTGCACTCGTCCTTGCCATATAATTTTTAATGCTTTTACACTACTGACTACAAAGGAATTTGGCCCTCTTGTAACCAACACACACATGTGCACCTGGATATGACAAGTTACGCTCCCAACGAGATAACATAGCAATGACTAGTGGATTAGTGGTATAAGACATAAGTGTTGGTAGAATATCGCTTTCAACTCTTTACTTGCTTTGTATGCATTGTCTTAATTGCTTTTCATAATTTTGAATTTTTGTTTGTGAAAGTACACTGAACTTGAACAATTTCTTTAATGAAAAATGTTATATATGTTTATCTAAATCAAATTTTAACGTCATGACACACAGACACAACATTCCCTCTTCCTCCTTAACTGCCTTCCAGCCAGCAACCTTGCACTCCTCTCCTCCAAAGAAGTTGTCAGCCACATTCCACTCTCTCACTACCCCGGGGCAGGTTTAAGAGTGCTAGTATAGCTTTATACTCTACTTTCCATGTTGGAATCCCTACTTAGTAGAAGAAATGGCAGAGTAATTAGTAATGACCACCTGCAGTGCTCTGCTCATTTGTCTCAGCCATACTAACATGAGAAAAGGTTTAAACTAAGGATCTGGAAGACAGGAGAACTATTTAGTTTTTATGGTCTTGTGGTAACCTGTCTATATAACCTTTCTGTAAGCAACACACTTCTTAGGAGAAAATACTACATAACAAAAAACATGAGAAACTACATGATGAAACACACAAGGCTCATTATTACTTGACAAAATCCAGATTATATTTTAAATTAAAAAAAATTGAAGAATGGCACATCTTGAAGTGGGTGGGCAACATCCCTGATCTTTGCACAACTATACAACGAGTACAGTGGGCACACTTACCAGTTTACAATATATTAAATATGCATTCAAATGCATCATCACTGCAATTGAATAAGTAAGAATGCATGTTCCTGTGACAAAGATTTTCCCTAGTGATTATCATCTGTCAGATATGCAACTGCATGATAGCAACACTAGAATCGATCTAGGTTAGTGAAATTAAACTTAACATGCTACCACTAAAGAGGATGATTTTTTGTACCCCACTAGTTGAGGCATTTCTGTTTTGGGTCTAACACACAACTGTTGTTCTACTCCTAAAAAATTGCATAATATTATGATGCCAAGACTAATTGATGTTGATTTTAACCACTCAGAATGTACAATGTTTCATCATAATAACATTCAACTTCCACAGATTTGTATATACGTAAGCACCTATCTTGAAAAAAAATCATTAGTACAACTTATTCATGACAAATATATGAAATAAGTAGTGAACTATGTACTTCATACATGAGACCGACCAAGGAACAAAAAAGCTGAACTTTTTAACGGGTGAAAAATCGGAACGCACAGCGAAAATTTTTTAATATAATGCAGCCCTACCAAGGTGGAATTATTCAGTGTAATTTATTTATGTAAATATTAAACTGGTACACATTACTGTATTCACAATATGAAATTACTTAATTTAAAACAAAATAAAACTGTTTTAAAAGACTGCTTCAAATGCAGCTTTTTTTTCTTTTTTTTTTTTTTTGTACTTGCTAGAACATCAGCTCAATTTTCCTCTAGTGTTGCTCTCTTATCAGCAAGTTCCATGGCCATATGTACCTTTTGTTGACTCTGCAGCTGCACAGTAATCTTTGCTTAGTTTTTCTTTTTGTTGATATCATTCCCTTCCCATTTCTTCATTGTCACTTTTCTTCTTCACCCCCTTTTATTCCCTCAGATGACAGTAATTTATCCATCATATTGAAAGAACTTTCAGCCTGAGGGCCATGAATGCATGATATCAAAGCTGTCACTACTTTAGATTAATGGTGTAACTTTCAGAATATTAATACTTTTGAACACCATGCATCAATTCTAAAAATAATTTTGAACTTCGTCAATTCCGTTTTTTGGAAAAATTCCCCTCTCTTATCAAGCTAAGTGCAGACATTTGTGCGAAAAGTAACATTTAACAACAACACAGGATAGTGAGAACATCGCAGGAATAAAAAATTATGATTACGGAAGAAATCTTCGCTTCGACCGACTTTCGTTTCTGGAAATTTTTTCCTCAACTTTTAAGCTGAAATGCAGTATTTGTGGAATGAAAGGATATTTAAGAGCAATACAGGGCAGTAGAAACATCGCATGAGAAAAAAATATACAATTACAGGAGAAATTTTCGCTGCATCTAACTTCCGTTTTCGAAAGTTTTGAAGGATGGAATTCTGTCCTCAAACGGAAAACGAATCTCCTTCCTCCACCAATACCCTCAAAATTTATGTTCAGTTGCGCATTGATCTTGAGAATACCCACAATGATAACGGAAATAGCGGAATTCTTCGAATCTATGGAAGAATCTCGTGCCTGAGAACTACAGGGAAATCTCGCCATCTTAACTTCCGTTTTCGGAAATCGTTGCGCAGTTTCATGCAAACATACACACATTTATGCAATAAAATAAAAAATTTAACAATATAGGACTAAAGCAACATTGTGAGAAAAAAGAAAACGATTACAGGAAAAATCTTCACTGTGTTTAACTTCCGTTTTTGAAAGTTCTGAAAGACGAAATCACATTACCAGACGGAAAATGACCCCTTCCTCCCTACCCCTCTAAAATTTCTCTTCAGTTCTGCATCGATCTCGAGAATGACCTAAACGATGACAAAAAAACGAAATTCCGCGAATCTCATGTATGGTACTTATATTTTGGCTCTTTTTGTTTGAAGTAAACCCTTGCTTGTTGATTTTAACCACTCAGGATGTACAATGTTTGATTATAATAACATTCAACTTCCACACATTTGTATATACGTAAGCACCTAATCATGAAAAAAAAAACCTTTAGTACAACTTGTTCATGACAAATATATGAGATAAGTAGTGAACAATGTACTTATATTTTAGCTCTTTTTGTTTGAAGTAAACCCTTACTTGCTACAACCTACCCATAATTGACATAATTTATGTTATGCTTCATATTCTTACGAGGTTTTGTTTCAAAACATCACACATACTTTGTACAAGGGTATATCAAAATAATGGGAACACTTACTGTTTGTGGAGAACTTTTTATTAATAAGCAGTAGGCTCACCTCAGACCTTCAGAACAGAAGCAAGTTGACTTGGAATAGACTTATATAAGTCATGCACACATGATGATAAAATTTTGTACCATTATTCCGGTAAAATATGCCCTAACTGTGCCAGTGATGTTGGAGGTAGAAAGTGTGACCTGACCTTTTGCTCCAGATATTCCCATAAATATTCAATAATATTGAAGTCTGGAGGTTGAAGTGGCCAGAGTAGCTGCTGTACTGCATCCTAACGGTCTGCAAACCACAACTTGACATGTTTCACACAACACATGAGTGCATTATCAGTTTGAAACCATGAACAGTCATTAAGGAACAGTGTCTGAAACATTAGATGCAGGTGGTTCCCAAGAATGGAATAAGCAATGGCCCTAAGGAGTGCCACAATATGGCACCTGACATCCACCACCATGATTCACAGTCTGAGTAGTACCCTTTAGCGGATTTTTAGATGTGACACAACCCTGCAGAATAAGCAATGGCTCCAAGGAGTGCCACAATATGGCACCTGACAGCATCAGGGATCTATAGTCTGAGTAGTACGCTTTGGCGGATTTTCATATGTTCAGATGTGACACGATCCTGAAGAATAAGCAATGGCCCTAAGGTGTGTCATGATATGGCACCTGACAGCATAGCATCAAGGATCCATCTCCATGATTCACAGTCTGAGTAGTACGCTTTGGCGGATTTTCACCAGGCGTACACTCTACCAATGGTGGGGAAACAATATAAAGCATGATTCATCAGACCAGATGACACATTGCTAGCCTTTAGCATCCTGGTTTTTATATGCTTTGCACCACTTTACACATTTTGTTGCATTGATGGTGGTAATCAGAGATTTGTAGATTGCAGCATGGCTGCAAATACCAGCACAATGGTGTTTCCAGTGAACTGTTATGATGGGAACAGGATCGTTTTGACTGGTGTCGAACTCTGCTATTTGCTGTACTGTGGTATTGTGCTTCCATTGCATAATATGTACCAAAGTTTACCTATCGCTGTCTGACATTTTCTTATGGCTTCCAGAATTTGCCTCTTTGGAAGTGATGCCATATCCTTTTTGATAGGTAGTCATAATCTTTGATACAGGTCCTCATATTACACTACTACTTCTGTCATTCTACTTACTGAAGCTCCTGCAAGATGCAGAGCAACAATCACACCTTTTTTTTTGAAGTCAGTGAGATTTGACATGGTTGACAATTACTCAACAGCAGCTGTCTCACCTGTGACTGTGGCACTGCCACATGAGAGTCCGCATTGTAGTGCACCTCTTAATATACCTCACATCGTGAGTGATTTTATCCCTGTGACTTTTGTACAGTGTGCATGTACTCCAGTCACAGTCGATGTTTCCATTATTTTGATAAACCGCTTTATGCATCCTGCTTGATGCATAATGTATTGCTAATTATTGAGGTGTGTAAAAAGTCTTTGCATTTTGGCAATACATGTTCTTGGTACCAATTTTAAAGGTTAAGTTGCATTGCAAATGTATATTCACCATATGTATTTGCATACAAGCCGAAGTTTTTGGAAGAAATTCTGCTTTCAAAGTGAAGAGGGTTGGCTTATAAGCAGGTAAAAAATACAGCTGGAATTCCGAAGTGTTACATGAATTCTCCTGCGGAATTTACAGGTGGGTCCGTTTATGTTTTGGACTGTGGCTTCCTGTGTGTCACTGCGTGATAGTTTTCTGACCTGTCAGTTATAGCTATGGATAATAACTGGTAGGTATAGTTATTCTGCTCTCAAGACATCATGTAGAAATGACACTCCTTCCATCTGCCAGTGGCGTACATGCGATGCAAAAGGAGACTTTGATCTCACACTGAAGTAAGAAGAAAATTACAATGACATAAAATTTTCACATTCTATTCCATGTACATTTGTATTTTACTTGTATTCATTGAAATACATATGTATACATTCTTAAAAATCCAATCCTGTTTTGTATTCCATTATTTATATCATGTAGGGGCACAAGGAAAAATAATGGAATATTTTTCCACTCAGAGTAAGATTCCTATGGGAATATGTGCCACTAATACGGTAAATGAAAAACCAAATCCCGTTTCAAATTAAGATCATGAAATTTCTTGCTTCCAAACATAGAATACTGTATTATTTCCCCATGTGAAACCACAGGATGCTGTCTTTCGAACTGAATACACAGTGAGTGAGACACCATATAAATCCCTTAGCTGTTGAGGTGAGTGAGAGAGGAAAGATGCCAATCAGGCATCTTTCCTCTCAGTTTTCACAGCAAGCGTGTGCGTGTGTGTCTTCTGTTCCAAGCTGGTGGAAGCTATAAGCATTATGGAAGAGCAAAGATAATGCTTTACGAAATGTGGTAACTTGAAAAAGACCGACATAGCCTTGCTACTTCTTGGGGGAAAGAGTTGCGACTTTTTTCACCAGAAATGGTTATAAAGTCTCTCAAAAAAATGCTGTATAAGTAATGCAATGAATGTTACTGGAGTTATTTGGAAACTGATAGTGAATCAAACTTTGAAGGTTTTTACAAAAGACAACCTCAGAAATTTGCATAATTTATTTCAATAAATATATATTCCAAAATCTTGAAATTTATGGTCAGTTTATATGCAGGTCAAGGTTTTTCAAAAATGTTTAGCTCTTCAAGGAGGGCGTCAGCTTATACATGATACACATTTTGAGAAGTGAGGTTCTGACACAATGTCTACATGAAAGGAGTTAGCTTAAGTGATTCATTGGGCATAGGTTACAAAGTGAGAGACAATAAGTTTCATTTTTGTCATATAATGCTGTTTTTTTTTTCATAGCAAGGTTAAAAACATGACACAAACACAAAAAAAAAAAAGATATGTGCTATGTATCGTAACTGCGAATATGCTCGCTAATGAACCACACTCCGAAGACCCACTAAGTTGATGACCACCAAATCGCAGCATTAACTGAAAGCAACCCACACAATGTTATGTGACCCAAGCAACTTCACACACATTGAAGAGATCCAACCACACTCTGGCACTGCATTTGGCTAAGCTTGGTATGTGAATTGCCTTGATGTTTGGGTAGTGCATGATTTGAGGGAGCAAAATGTGTATGAACACATACCTATTAGTAGTGGGCAGATTCAGTCATTTACGCAATCCGGATCTTTCAGATCAGGTCACTAATAGGATCCGTTCAAAAGACCCGTTCCTTTCAATATAAATCAGCTGATAGATGGCAGAAAGTCAGTTCTTTGGATGGTGGGAGATTTCTTGCTTAAGCAGCAGTTAGCTCCTGTTAGAGACATAGCCAAAGGAATAGTCCTCGAGCCCCCCCCTCCCCAGTTGAGGATGAATTGAGTATGAATTCAAAGCGATATATAATATATATATATGTATAATAGGCTTTCACCAATGAACCAAATCCATGCCCCCCCCCTAAGAAATTTCTGGCTACGCCACTGGCCCCAGTGTCTTTCTTGAGCATGTGGTTTGTAATGGAGCCTGTAAACTTTTTGTTGTCGTTTCGGATGTCTTTTTTTTTTTTTTTTTTTTTTTTACTGTACACAGTCACGATAGATTAGTGTGCCGTCTATTGTAAACTGCCAAGCTTAGGATTTCAACATCTAACAGTCAGCCACTCTTAATTTTGTTGATCCCCATACAGGTGCTCATACTCAAGATGTGGAGAGCAATTGGCATCCCCTCAAGCGCTAACAGAGTGAAATTAAAAAAAAATCATTTGGCAGACCATATTCTAGAATATTTAATCTAACGGAATTGTCTTTACTCAGAACACTGTTTTGAGATGTTGATTCTCATCATCAGACAGTTCTTCCCTGGCACGTAGTAAACTGATTTTAAATTCACATAAGCAACTGACTTATTCTGCCAGATAGACACCTTCCCATTCATGAGGAAACAAAACGTTTCCGTTATAATAAATGTTTCGGAGTAGGGATACAATCAACATTCATAAAAGTACTTCTAAATGCCGCATAAAATAGTCGTGAAACAGGATTTTTACGCAACTCACGCTTTACTCATAAACGAACTGAACTGGAGTGACGAACACGAGCAAATATGATGCGCTTTGAACATGAGCTCATTACTCATCTCGCAGTGCAAGACCGACGAACAAAAAAAAAAAAGTTTTAGCATGATGTGTGACTATTTTTATAATTAATTGTTTCCCTCTGAAGCAGTACGGACACTGCCTTTCGTATTTATTAACATACATCTGTTCTGTCAGAGTTCTAAGCTGGTGTCCCCATCTTGTGAGTGAAACCGTAATGAAAAAAATCAAAATATAAAAAAACACAGAATCTAAAAAATGCAATATATCTTCATTTCACTGCAAACTATTAGATAAAATAGCTATAAGATGGTGCTAGTAACAGAAAAAAAAATTTGATCCAGTAATTAATCAATGGGCAATGAAATACCAGTTCCGACCGAAGCAAACTGCAAACGAAACGACCAAAAGGAACGGCGAACGATTTGGATCCTCGGATCTCTTGGTTCTTTTGGATCCTTGACTCTAGGACCGATGGGAATGGTGAACGATTTCGTTCCCTGTGAACGAGATCTGCTGGAACTACTGAACAGAAGATCTTTTCATTCACTCTGTAGACCGGGTCACTTGGAACAGGTCAGTCGCGAACGACCCATCTCTAGTACCTATTTACGATTCACTGCTCAGACAATGAAAACAACATTTCTGAAACAAATAGCAAAGGATAATGAGAAATGTATTGTGTATGTTAACATGGAGAAAATAAGATCATGCAGCAAGCAAAATGAACTGCCACTGGCTACTCCAAAACCTGGTCTGCATGCTAAGAAGGCAATGCTTTGTGTATGGTGAGGCTCTTATATGATGACCTACTGCTACACAGCTAAATGATTAATTCTGATAGGTATTGTTCCCAATTGGACCAGCTGAAGGCCACACTTGATGACAAGTCATCCAGAAATGATCAACAAGAAGAGCATTGTCTTCCACCAAAATAACACCAAATCTTGTTTCTTCGGTTACCACAAAAAAGTTGTTGGAGCTTATCTAAGATTTCCCGCCTCACCAGGCTTATTCACCCAAACTTATGCCTCCATATTTCCATTTATTCTGGTCTCTGCAGAATTCCCTCTACAGATAGAACTTTGTTTCTTTTGAGGCCTGCAAAAATCATCTTGACCAGTTCTTTGCCCTAAAAACTGCAAAGGTCTGGGCAGATGGAATTATTCAACTTCCTGACTAATGGCGAGAGGTAATGGAAAATGATGGTGCCTGCACTGCTAAGTAAACTTGCAATGGTATGTAAGAGTTTTGTCTTTCATGTTTGTCTATCAGCACGAAGACTTTTAACACAACTAAATAATTATACTAAATACAGCAAGTCATGCATTTTGCATGCTATTCAGTATTTTATTAGATATGTCTCTTTTTTCATCCAAATGTTCTGCAAGACATGTTTGAACATAAAAGCCTTGATGGCATAGAGCATTGTCCTGCAGAAAAGACCATAGTAACATTTCCAAGCATATTTGATCTACACAAATGTCCATGTAGTTCAGAGCTGCCATCTATTGATGTCAAAGAATCCCAGCCTAATATTTTCAATCTTTGAACAGCTGACATTGGTCACATCATGCTTTAAGTCCACTGCCTCATGCTGCTTGTATCACTTGTGTAGTCAATCAGTTGTGTGTGTGTGAAGGAATGGTGGGGGGGGGGGAGTAGGTCTTATCTGGCCAGCACAAGTCTTTGACAGTTCAGACTCAATATTCCTAGCATCAAATATAACATGAATAGCTGTGAGTTAGCATCAGGCAATGGTGATTACTTCATTTTCTGTAATGCCCCTTCTATTTCACATGGTACAATTTTTACTGAACCGACAAAGATGTCTAATCTAGTGAATTGCCCTTTGTTTCATACACTATGTTAACAAAAGTCACTGGACACCTAGAAGAGAAACACAACATAGCATTTATTGACATACATTAGTACGGTGTTGGTCCACCTTTGGGCTTAATATGCATGCAATGACCCTTCGAGACATGCTTTCGACAAGGTTTTGGAACACGGTGATAGATATGCGCTTCCATTCAGTACATAATGCTGACACTGTTGCTTAGTAGTAGGCCTTGGTTCCAAACTTCTTATGTGGCACTCTAATTCATCCCATAGGTGCTCTATGGGATTAAGATCAGGGCTCTGCGCTGGCCAATTCACACGCAATACAGAATTATCGTCAAATCATGCCATAATAGTCCTTGCTTCATTCTACTGGTACCAACAAAGCTCGGTTCCATAGTATTGCCACAGAGTTAGTAGGTTGTTATTGTCCAGAATATCGAGGTAGACATGCTGGTTAACAGGTTTGTCCACGATAACCAATGGGCCAGGACCATACCACAAAAAACACCCCCACACGAGTACACTGCCAGCACCAAACTTGACTGTAGGAACAGTACACTGTGATAAACAGCATTCCCCTGACTGCCGCAATACTTACACACGGCCATCAGACTGATGGATTGTGTCTGGATTCATCAGTCCAAAGGACTCGTTTCCATTGATCTGCGGTCCACAATAAATGTTTTTCACACCATGCTAAATGACGAGTAGCATTCCGAAAGGAGATGAAAGGTTTATGAGCAGCCACACGACCAAGGTAACCCATGGAATGAAGTTCTCTGTGAATGGTACGTGTACATACCGAAGTTCCAGCATTTTTACTCACCTATACACTGAGGTCTTGTGCAGTACTCTGTCGATTAGCTGTAATAGTTCTCCTGAGGCTTTGACGTCCTCTTCACTGATTTTCTTTGGTTTGCTGGTACGTTTTGCTGTTTCAGGCACGCCATGTGTCTTCCACTTATTCAGTATATCCAAAACACTTGACTTGGGTATGTTTAAACACATCTTGGATTTTCTTATGGACAACCCACTAATATAACACCCAACAATCTTTCCTTCCTCAAAGTCAGTTCTGTCACACCGTGACATTTTCACTCAACCTCACAGTGCAATATGATCTCGCGGTCAGCTGCAGGCTTGTTTTTATACTGTTTGCAGCTGTACCGCGCATCTTAACAACGCAGCGGATCCATTCATTTGCTTTTGAAGGGGTGTCCAGTGACTTTTGTCAATATAGTGTATGTAACCAATAAACAAAGTAATTTTTCAACTGAGAACCACAAATTTTAACAAACTCTGTCCGTTTAATTGTGAGAAGAAACAGGCTACACACAAAATCTGAGATGTAATGTCTGTCTTATTCTTATTTAAACCTGGCAGCTTTAGCGTGTTAGATGAAACATAACAGGAAAAAAAAATAATCAAAATTACTGCACATCAAGAACAAAAACCACTTACTGTAAGAAAAACAGTTTATTTTAACATTTCAATTCTGTACAAATTAAGAGAAAATAGATCCCTCACTTTCTGATAGTTGATTGAATTTTCCTTCAAGGATTTTAATATTTCAGCAACACTTGGTGGATCTTCAGTACTAAAATGAGGGAAAAAACTTTTGTTGATGGTTACTTTTACTGTTGAATTCAATGAGCTATTAAATTTAGCAAAAGAAGTATGAAGAGTTCCAGGAGAAACAACATAGAGTCTTGATGATGAAAATTCAGAACTATGTATTATGGTCGATAACTTAGAGAATAATATTTTTTCTTCACTGCCAAACAAATCGTGTATTTGAATATTATCCCGAGAACTTGGCACTGCCATTAGATACCTTGGTGGCATGTAAGTATGATAAAATACAATGTTAGTATCTGCATCCTGTTTGTCCAGTTCCAATGACAGTGATGACAGAGCCGAGGAAAGCCCACCTTGATGAACAAAACCAAAGAATATGGTCCCAAGAACATTTCCTAAAAACCAGAGTATTGTACATGCTTTGTATTTATTAGATGGTAGAAGATTTCTGGCACAAAGGTACACCAAGGGAAACAGAACTGGAATAATAAATCTAGGTTCTTGGTGAGGTATTGCTGATAAAAGAACTATTGGTGATACAAAGGAAATCAGCATCAATTCCTCCATATAATTTTGTTTCCTTTCATTTGATCTAATATTTCTTAGTACTCTGATAATGTGTATAAGTCCAAATACTCCAAGCACAGGAAATAATATATGTGTATTAACAAGAAAATGGAGATACCAGGGATGATCACCATGTGATCTAACACTTGAGAAGTTTATATTGTATTGAATAAAATTTATCGGGGTAACAACTAACCTTTCTAAAGCATTAAATACAAGTGATCCATCCAACAAAATGTAATCATCATTATAATACACAGTATCAATGAAAATGAGACCAACAGCTGTCACAAGTACACCTGGCAGACACCACATGAGATTTCTAACAAAAGAGACTATGCTAAAAGACAATCTGCCTGTTGATATTAACCAAAATATTACTGGGGCAACAGCAAACAGCAAAAATGTAGGTCTGATGAAGCATCCACAGGTAATTAAAACACCAACTAAATAACCCTGTGATACATGATTTTCAGAGCACATTTTCTTGCAATTTGAAACATAGCCATGCATGTCTTTACATATTATGTAAATTAGAAGTGTAAATAATGCTGCCTCTAGGGAATTACTTAAAGTTCGTGTAAGGAATGTTAATGTAACATAAGAAGATGCAAAAATGACCAGTTGATAAATGTAGCTCTCCTTTGTGAGTTTACATATCTTGATAAGACAAATATCATGTACTAGGGAAAGGCAACACATCATAAGTCTTGGCAAAACTAAAAGCAAATATGGAAGAGTTGACGTTCCGTATAATGAATAATTTCCAACTGCTTTTAATATAATAGATGGAATTCCTACAATAATATATGGAAATGCTATGCTTCGGATAGGTTCTGTACAAGTAAACTCCCATGAGCGATAGCTGTGGACCTGTAAAAGATCACCTGCAAACAAAAATAAATTTCAAATTACTGTATTTATACTTAGCAACATGGATGTAATTTATATCTTTAATTGTAAATCTTAACATAAATAACCAGTACCATCTGAATATTTTGTCACTACATCTTTTTAATGTATAACACTGTAAATCGTGGAAAAGATTCAAAAGTTGGTGAAAATTCCATAAAAATAAGTTAAATAATGTTTTTTAAAAAATACTTATACTCGAGCAATTATTCATGCGTAAAGAACAAGAGTACAGTGAAACTTCCAATAATGGACACCTCTGAACAATGGCAACCTCTAAGCAACGGAAAGTTTTGTTAGGTACCGAACAGCTGCCATAGGATTAACAATAACTTCCGAACAATGAAACCTCTTGACAGCCATCAATGGGCATCCCAGCCAGAACCAAGCAGATTTGATCATGTCCCTTATGATTTTACACAGTGTCTTTGGTGAGAGGGGTAAAATAGATCAAAGAGCAGAGTTAGAATTAGAAATAAATCTTCTACAGGCACAGCGGACCACTTGAATTTCCAAATATCACTGGTCCACCAAAGTGGCTCCTGGTCCATGAATTAAAAAAAAAAAAAAAAAAAGAACTTAAACATTTACGGTATATGTAGAAAATAACTAATCATTTTACTTTGTATATCCTAAATTTAGAACAGGATGTGCACATGTACTCATGAAAATAGTACTAACAAATAAAATACAAAACATGCTATGTAGTGGTTGAAATTTGAAAAAAAAAAAAAAAAACTTCACTGGTCAGCAGGACCAGTGAAAACCGAAAGTTGGTAGTTCACTCATT
This sequence comes from Macrothele yani, assembly GCA_039090855.1. Taxonomy (NCBI): domain Eukaryota; kingdom Metazoa; phylum Arthropoda; class Arachnida; order Araneae; family Macrothelidae; genus Macrothele; species Macrothele yani. The sequence continues at coordinate 51,702,499 of CM077027.1, read as the reverse complement.
TTCACTGGTCCAGAAATGATGCCAAGATAAATACATTTTGCAGGCACTTGGTGCTAGTATGTAGGATGGTACACTGGTTATAACGGCACTGATATAAAGCACTATCCACTGTCAGTGCAGTTCATACAATGCACTGATTATGATGCACTTTGCAACATATCAAAAGCCGCCTTCATGGAATATCTTGCTTCAATGTGAAAGGCAGGAAGTTTTCCCATGTAGACAGAAAGACAGATGGGCAAAGCCAGAGAATAAATGGTTCTTCAACCTCCAGTTGGAAAACATTACAAAAGATCCATACTCTGCGGCTATTACTTATGCAAAAAAGTGGTACTGTCTTAATCCAAACATTTTGAGTCGGATACCTTGGTTTGCCACAGCCCCAAATTTTTATAAAACTTAAATATGGTTTGCAAAACTGATATTCAAGTTTTGAGTAATAAATATGCAAATTTTAAAAAATCCGTAGTAAAACCTGGATTATTTAAAAAAAACTGCCATGGTGAAACCTGGATTAATTTTAAAAAATTGCCATGGTGAAGCCTGGAAATTTCAATATCTGATTTGATTCTTTATAAACTTGCAAATTCCAAAACAAACAGACAAAAAAAAAAAAAAAAAAAAAAAACTTACTGGCCACTCAGGCCAGTAAAATAAATTTTTCAGTGGTCCAATAGAATATTTACTAGCCAATGGCCAGCAGACCACCTGGTAATTTGAATGCTGAAGAGTGTTGCTAAAGGAACTGCACCTTGAGCAGAGTAAAATCCCTGAAACAACAATGGGTTTGACATAAACTAGAACGGACCACTGATCGACCGCTGAAATATTAAATTGGAGACAAAAAAATACCACATGGGAGATAGTAGATAAATTCAAAAGCATGCTGTAGTGTAGTGGCAAGGAGATCAGATCAAGATAGACAGTTGTGGAAGAAACACTGGGAGACCTTCATCCAGCAGTTGATTTATAATGGTTGATGATGATGATTAGGGCTTGAAAAATACCATGTCTAAGATGTAAATTATTAGCCCAGACAGCTAAGAAAAAATTGAACTAGTTGCCTGGCTGGGAAACTAGACTCGAGAAAAGAAATTGCTCTGCTGAATTTGCTGCCATAACAAAAACTAGTTTCCACCTGTCACATTTGATATTACTGCAAACCAAGTATTTTGTACTACTGATGTGGTCAGGGGTATATCACTTCTGTGACTTAGTACATGAAATAATCGTCCAATATTTCTTAATGTTTCTGTTTCACACGTTAAGTTGCTATGACAGTTCGACTGGCCAATATATAACATTTTACGGTGAAAATGTATGTGTCAATTAACCTCTATAGACAGAAATTACGAACTCAGCATATTTATGCTCACCTCTTCATATCTACCTCACGTTCCATCGTCATGTCAGTAGAATTTTCAGTTCCTCTGGTTCTTCGTCTTTCACAAAAAGATTAGGGCCCATGTGGTTCTACCATCTGTCTATACTTGTAGAGCCCTTTGTACATGAATATTGGTATGTGCAAAGTTCCGTCGTCATTCACAAAATCATATCGACAAAAGATATATGAATAATATATAAAGGCGATAGGACTATAACGAAATGGAATGATTCGAACAAAAAGAAAAAAAGACTTCGAATTCGACATAAAAAACGCTTACGAAAGGTAAAATCATAATTGAAAGATGATGAAATAAAACCTAACGAGGTCGTCACCTTAAAACTTGTGTGAAAAAAACAAAGAATTGACACAACACTGTCACCGCCTTATCGCCTCGTCAACATTCAAAGTGGTGAAAAAATAGTCGTTCTTTCTTTTTTTCTTTGTTCAAATCATTCTATTTCATTATAGTCCTATCGCCATTGTGTATTATTCATATATCTTTCATCGCCAGTGTGTATTATTCATATATCTTTCATCGCCAGTGTGTATTATTCATATATCTTTCATCGTCGGCGTATATCTTTCACTTATTGTTCATCTATATGATTTTGTGAATGATGCACATACCGATATCATGTACAAAGGGCTCTACAATTATAGACAGATGGTAGAACGAACTTGAAACAATGGTCCTAACCACGTGGGCTTAATCTTTTTGTGAAAGACAAAGAACCAGAGGAACTGAAAATTCTACTGACATGACGATGGAAGTTGAGGTAGATATGAAAAGGTGAGCATAAATATGCTGAGTTCGTAATTTCTATCTATAGAGGTTAATTGACACAAATTTTCACCGTCGAACGTTATATATTGGCCAGTTGAACACACCCAAATTTTCACCGTTGAATGTTATATATTGGCCAGTCGAACTTTTACAGCAACTTAACGTGTGAAACAGAAACATTAAGAAATATCGGACGATTATTTCATATACTATATCTATATTCCACGTATAACTTCATGAATTGGTTAAATACCATAATGTGTATCTTGAACTTCTGTGACTGTCTTGTGATCTAAGTATACATTTAGGGTCGGTGATCAGAAGCAGCACTCTACTTTTACAGTTAGTGTAGGCATGGAGAACTGCTACAAATAGAAAAAATGTTGTGGTAGTATGATACAAAATAAAACACCTTGTAATGGAAAATTATGCTACAAAGTGTGCTACTTGAAAAAAAAAGTGGGGAAAAAATAGTCTTCAAATCATGTGACATTTCAAAATTTCTTGAAGTGCAGTTGGCTGGGACAGGGAGGTTGAGTCACACATCACTGAATATGTTGCATATGTTGATCAGAGCTGATGTAAATAAAAAGGTAATTACGTTAATAACTTGTCTTTGTATTCAGCTCTGAATGCCATATGAACATACACCTAAAGATCATCCTCAGAATTTGCACTTTTAATTTAAGCCTAAAGATAAAAAAGTAGCTAACTACTTTTCAGAAAAAGTAGTTGTAGCAAGCTACTTTTCGATTAATGTAATTGTAACAGTAGTTAGCTACTTTTAAAAAGTAGCGTTTCAATCACTGTATTGTGCAATATGATATCTGTTTGCCAAATGTTTTTTGCAGTTGGCCTAGCCCCCCCTTCCCCTTCTCCAGTTGCACAGTGGTTTAAATGCTAGCTTCTGACCATTTGTCTCAGATGGGTCTGGGTTCAAATCCTGGTGAGGCATGGGTGTCGTTTGTCTTACAGCATTGGTTCACTCCCTCCCCTACAACCAGTGACCCTAAATCAGACCCATCGAGTTGCTCACAGTGGCCGTTAAACCCCCAAGCAAACAAACAACAAAAGTTGGCCTACCAAGTTGCTAAAAAGTTTATTGTACCTTTTAACCAAATATATATATATATAGTAATAATTTATATATTTAAAACACAAGGCCATGTCTTTCTACAATCTGCCAGCGCCACCCACTGGAGCAATTTTCTTGATTTTTTTTTTTAAATGACAGCTACTGACCAACACGTTTGTCATCGCTAATGTTTATTGCCATAAGCAATTTTTTTTGTTACCATGGCATTTTCTTTGTACAATCCGCCATAAGAAGAACGATACATGGGAAATCGGGAACTACTTGAAAGCGTTCTGATTCGGTAGTACAGCCAAAAATAATAAAAAATAAACGAAAAAGCCTATGTCCACCGGAAAGAAGTAAGCTTCCCAATGGTGAAAAAATTATCCGAATCTGTTCAGTAGTTTTCGAGATTAGTAAAAATAATTCCGTATTTATCGTGAACTACTTTCTTTCAGGTTGGGTGTGATCAGGTTGTATGTAAACAAAGCGGAATGATACACAGGAAATCAGGAACTACTTCAAAGCAATCTGATTCGGTAGTACAGCCAAAAATAATAAAAAATAAACGAAATAGCCTATGTCCACTGAAAAGAAAAAAGCTTCCCAATAGTGAAAGAATTATCCAAATGGGTTCAATAGTTTTCGAGATTACCTTAAACACACAAAGTTTCTCTCTTTATTAGTTTCTCTCTTATTCAAAGTTTCTCTCTTACAATTAGTATAAATTATAAAATGACACAAAAAAAAAAAAAAAAAAAAAGAAATGTTGAAACCAAACTGGCAAAATAAAACAAATTTTTAACCCCATTGTGTAGTTATGTAGACACGATATCATTTCAGGTCACTGAAAGAATACCTCAATACTCCAATGAAAGCACGTCAACAACGGGTAAGCACATGTTTATATAATAATGAAGAACGTCATCGTTAAATTTGTATACGAGTAGTTGAAAAAATAAAAAATTAATGGGAATATTAGGAAAATTTTGTTGGTGGTGACCCATCTTATATACTGCCTATTAATAATTCAACCATTTATTATACTTATGCATTTTTACGATTCGTGTTATATGACAACAAAAGATTTCAGTCACAGCTTTTTCAACTGGGCATGGCACAAGTTACGGACTAGTAATAATTAAGGCTTCCGACTTTTTGCTTCAAAAAATTAATTTTTGTTAACATCCTGCTTTTACTGCATGAGCAAATAAATATTTTTTGCACATGCCTGACTGGGCATGTGGTATTTTAGATATTTTTCAAGCCCTGATGATGATATATACTGTATTATCAAAAACATTCACACATCACAATGTTTTAGGACAAATTGCTTCATTAGTACAATTAGTAGTTAGTTGGTCCACTTTTTGCTTGTATGAAAGCAGCAACATGTCAAGGCATATGGATCATTCCACATCAAATCACCAGATTTAAAAGAAAATTGTAGTTGTAGGTTTTTTGATTTTCCTCATTTTTTTATGTTACAGTACAACATAAAAATACCCTGAAAACAAAGTTTGGGATTTATTTTCCCAACCCCTTTGGAGATATAGCTCCTCAAACCCCCAAAAATGAGCTAAAATAAGGGTTATTGTTAATTAACACAAATTGAGTAATTGTGGAGATAATGGCACTTAATGTGTACCTAAATAGAGATTCATATGTAACAAACTCATTTCCATAGCATAATAATTCATCACAATGCCGATTTTGCCACTTTTCAGCAGCATTTTTATACCAGAAGGGTACTTTAACACAAAGTAAATATTTTTTCAGGCAATCCTCATATGTTGCTAAGAATGTTAAAGCATATTTCAACTTGTTTTATGTTTCCCTTTTTTAATCAGAAAATATTTTATAGCTGCAACATTGCCAAAATTTCCATTTTGGGGATACAATAAATCAAAAGGGGTAGCAGATAAATACCTTATTTTTTCTGAGGACTATCTTTTATTGCATATCTAAATATTCTCAAAGTTTTGTTTTGTGTTTCATAATAGTTTCTGAAATAATTATAATGCAAATTTGCCCTTCATGGTATGCAATATGGGCATACTTTTAGCATTTAATCTAACATGAATAGTTAGTAATACATGCATTTAATAAATATGTTTACTTTAATACATTAAAATGTATGTAATTGTTGGGTAATTTCACGTGAAAACACCCGTTATAAGAAAAACTTGTTGTACCATAGTAGCAGATTTTTTTTTAATTTTTTACCATAGATACATATTACATATGGTAGTGAAACCCCCAAATCTGAATTTGGAAAATATTTTGCCCAATAATGGCCAAGTACAGGCGTTTGAAAAATGGCCATTTTGACCAAATGGTGGCCATCTTGGATTCTGCACCAATGTCAAAAAATGTTATAACTCGACAACTAATGGTTCAAATTCAATAATTCTGGTACCAATTTGAAGCTATTTGTATCAGGAGTGTATATGTCATATTAAAATAATAGTAAATTTACATTTTAATGTGCTTATTACATGAAAATTGCAAAACACCTTCAGATTAATAGCTAACTGGAATGGGCCGTAAACAAAATGACACATTACATTTTTTTCTGAAACTTGGTAGAAACACTAAATAATATGTGTGCTTGAAGTGGAAAAAAATGAGGATGGTAATATTTTGTAATAACTGGAAAAATAGCTTTTATACACATAGGATTCAAGGTATAAAAATCCCTGGTACTGGAATATGCTAATTACAAAGCTTCCTCAAAACCACACAGTTAGCATTCTTATATTTTATTCTCTTAATTAGAAATATAAAAAAAGGTATTTACTATGCACAGACAATTCTGTTAAATACAAGTAATAGCAATTATCATGCAAATCCTGAAATGATTGCTCGTGTTGCATCATCTGTTTTGAGATTGGTTGAAGTTAAAGTATGATGCAATATTACATCATTCACTATCTGAGGGACTTGGCTATACCTTTCAGAGCTCATTTGTGCTTAAGTGTTCAGAGAAGTATGTTCAATCAACAATGTTGTGTTGTATGATTATTTCAGTACAGGTTAGTTTTATACAGTAGAGATGGAATGTTTTGTATGCAAGAAACTCAATGTATCATTGAATACTGAGTTTATTCCTGTGCCTACATTGTCTTCAAATGATTTGGAATTATTAAAATGGAGATTACAAAGTCTAATTACAGATAAAAATGTTTATGTGGGTGGAAGTATCTGCAAGGTTCACACGGATGAATATCTAAAATGGTACAGTTTAAGGCAGAGAGGTTGTTGTAATTCATTTTATAAACATCTCAGCAAAATCACTGAAACCAATTTCACTGAATTTGTCCATGAAAAATCCGTAAGTACTCATTCCAGGGAAAAAAACTGTGCATTTCTTGTTATTCTTCATTGCATTGTTCAGTTAGTGAGTCAGAGATACCTACTGCTGACATGGAAGTCACCAGTGATCAAGATTATAGTGAAACCACAATAGTGATGGAACAATTAAATAAAAGCTGTGAAGTGTTGGATTTATTGCCAATAAAGGTAATTAGATTTAGCTCCAAGAGAAAACTTGGTTATATGCACACTAAAGTTAAAAAATTAAGTAACTGTGTTGCTACTAAAGCAGCTGCAGTAGTATTAGGTGTTGAAACTATTAGTGAGCCACACAATTCGAAAGACATGACTTGTCCAGACTGCATATCTATGATGGAAAAATTATTGAATAAGTTTATAAATGCATCATTTAAAGAAAAGATTCGAATTCTGACATTAGTTCCAGATTCATGGACAATCCAGCAAACAAAGACTTATTTGAATACTACAGAGCATTTAGTAAAAAAAGCAAGTAAATTAAAAGAAACAGAAGGAATGTTATCAATGCCTAGTGGAAGGAAAATTTTTAAATTAGTTCTGATACTATAGAAAAGGTTACTAATTTTTATTGTAATGATAACAGTCGTATGTGCCCTGGAAAAAAAGATTACATATCTGTTCCAAGTGAAAATGGGAGAGTATTAAAACAAAAAAGATTGATTTTGCATAATTTAAAAGAATTATATCTTGCATTTAAGGTGGACGTCAAGTAATTTTGCTTCCTATACTTCCAATGGAAAAACTTCTGTACACATTTTCTTCACAATTAATGCGTTCCCAAGGATGAAAATTTGAATGTCGATTAAAATAGCTTCATATTATAACTTGGAATACTTAATATTTTCTGAAACATAACCATAATTATATTAAAAACCAATAACTTTTCCTTTGGTGGTGTGGAAACCAGAAAAAGATGGCGCAACCTGTACTTTGATGACGTCAGTAGACAAAGAAATGTCGGATTGCATAATTATGGTTATGTTTTAGAAAATATTAAGTATTCCAAGTTATAAAATGAAGCTATTTTTAATCGATGTTTAAATTTTCATCCTTGGGAACGCATTAATTGTGAAGAAAAGGTGTACAGAAGTTTTTCCATTGGAAGTATAGGAAGCAAAATTACTTGATGTCCACCTTAAAGAACAACATAATGAATTAAAAATTTGACTGTCTAAATTTTGCTCACTACATCCAAAAGAATGTGTGACTGTTGGAAGCAAAGGTATTCATTCGGTGTGTATTTGTATATACCATCAGAACATTAAACTCATGCTATCCATATCAGTGACTACATATCATTGTTAACAAAGCTAGTTTGTTGCACTGAATCGGAAAAGTGTATGGTGCACAGGTGTGCTAATTGTCCATCTCCAGAAGTTCTTAAAGAACTAATGCTTTCCAATGAATTAGAAATGATCAATAAAATTACTTACAAACAGTGGGTGAAAACTAATAGTGCAAAATTGAAAACAGTTATTACATCAGTTGATGAATTTGTTGACAATTTAGTTATAAAGCTATCTCCTTTATGTGCACATCACTTTTTTTACAAAAGCTCAAAGTCAGTATTTAAAAAAAAAACAAAGGATGAATTGAGTGAAGATACTGCTATTATTGTGGCTGATTTTTCTAAAAACTATACCTGCATCATACAAGATGCTATCCAAAGTTTTCATTGAAAAAAGGAACAGGTGACAATTCATCCCTTTTCAGCCTATTTAAAGGACACTATAGAGGTTAAAATTCAGGATGGGATGGTGGGATTCCTGCCAAAAAATTTAAGCTCCCGCCAAAATAAAGTAGTTAGGCGGGAGTCTGCCGCCTTATGAAATTTTAAGAAATATATATATATATATATATATATAAAAAATCTTAGGTCCGCTTTTGGACCACTCACAAAATTCGCAAGTTAAAAAAATATCCTTTGTAAAAATACGTGCTTTAGAAACGAACCATTCAGAGTTCCAAAAATTGTAATTGAATACATTGTTCATGTCAGGAACATAATCAGTTTATGGACCCGTGAATCGGCTTCCATGCCTAGCCGCATGAGCAGTTCATTTTGTATATCGCAGACTTTATGAATCAGGCATCAGATTGCTCTTCGGATTCGCGGAATTCCGCTTTTTCGCCACGTTTCGGTTATACTTGAGATCAATGAAAAAAACAAATGAAGAGGGGTGAAAACTTTTCCCGCAATCGTAATTTCTTTTTCTCGCAAAGTTTTTTCTGTCCAGTTTTGTTATTAAATATCAATTTATTGCATAAATGTTTGTACTTCAGGTTAAAAGTTTTGACAAAAATTTTCGATAACGGAAGTTCGACGGAACAAAAATTTCCTTGTAAACTTGAGGCAAGAGTTGCTTCTGCAGTTTCGAGAAACTCTGACTTTGTTGTCATCATTTGCATCGTTCTCCAGAACGAAGCAAAACTGAAGATAATTTGGGGTGGGGTGGAGGGTGTTGGTGTATTTGGGGTGGTGGTGGAGGGGGGTTTCCAGCTGGGGACGAAATTTTGTCTTTCAAAACTTTCGAAAACGGAAGTTAGACGAACTGCAGATTCAATCTGTAACCATAATTTTTTTCTTGCAATATTCCCTGTGCTTAGTGTTATTGTAAAATATAATTTTGTTTGATAACTGATTGTGTTTCAGCTTGAAAACAGTGGGAAAATTTCCAAAAAGTCGGACAGAGCAAAGAATTTTTCGTAATTGTAATTCTTTTTCGCGATGTTTCCACTGTCCTGAATTATTGGTAAATATTATGTTCCCTCTATAAATAGTTGCAAAGGGAAAAACTGGACATTCCTCATAGCAGAAGAATTGTTGAATCAACCAAGTCTCAATTATGTGAACTGTAAACATCTCATACATAGTATTCAAGAAGATATTTTTTTTCAGAGCTGAAGGGGAACATGTTCAAAAATAATAAATTAGTTGACCTTTGAAATACTAAACTTGCACATTACAATGTCCAATGAAGGTTTATTTTATCTTTTATGATGGAGATAAATTTTAGATTTCCTGCCTTTAAAATGGAACTCTTTTTGAAGTTTGAGTGTGTACAAACTTCAAAAAGAGTTCTGAATCTGTGAAGCAACCCACACACACAAGTTTTGGTACAGTCTTTCAAAAGCCTGGAAGACCAGTTTTTTTAATTAATAAAGATGCAGTTATTGAATATTCACTATTTTCAAACATAGCTATAAAAAATGATGAGTATATGTGCCAATGTCCAAAGTTTTCTAAGAGTTTTAAAAGTAACCATCTGCACACATTTCTGTTAGTGTCAAAAGGTTCTTCTGCAAGTAAGTCTTGTGTTATGTTTAACAAATGTACCATGTGAATGTGGCTTTAGCACACGAAACAAAATTCAGTCAAAATTTAAAGATTCACTGAGCAACAAAAATTTTAATGCATATTTCTAAAATTGGGCTGGATAAACCCTCAGAAATAAAACAACAGCTGATTAAAGCTTGTTAACTGTGGGAAGAAATGAAAGACAGACATATATACTTCAGGTGCAATTTTATGATATCAACGTACTGCAAAACGAACAACTCTAGTTTTGTAAAATAAATCATGGTAATTTGTATTAGATTGAATGTAGCAATTTTTTTTTATCTAATTCACCTGTTTGTTTTAAGAACCAAGTATAGCTTATATTGTTTGAAAAATTAGTACTGTTTTCCCAGTCTTCTAATATTAATAAGTCACATATTCAAAACTCCCCACCTGAAATTTTCAATCCCTTCCATTTACAAACACAAGTGTGGAGACTCCCTTCCATTTCAAATTTGAATTTTAACCCTTGCACTATTAGTGATACAGTGAAATCTATTTCTAGGTGTGTAATAAATGGCCATTTGATTCATGACACTACAACATTTTGGACTTTCCAAAAGGTAATTGTTAAGCATTTAATTATGCAAGTGCCATAAATTAAATACATTAAGTATTTCAGTGATGGATCGTCAGCCCAGTATAAAAATTATAAAACCTTCGTCACTGTCATCATGAAGAAGACCATAATGTGAAGGCTGAGTGGCATTTTTTTCGCCTCTTCTCATGGCAAAGGAGCTTGTGATGGTATAGGTGGCACCATAAAGCGTATGGCCACCAAAGCAAGCCTTCAGCATCCATATAAAGATTCAATATTGAATGCATTTGATTTGCATAAATTTGCAAAAGAAACTATTATAGGAATCGAAACTTTTGTAGCAAAATCTACAGTTGAACTTTCTGACTGTCAATTAGGAGAAAGGTACGACACGGCATATACGTTCACAGGGACGAGGTCCAATCACAGCTTTGTACCTATAAACAAAGCTAATTATTTATTTCCAGGGTATCAGGTTCCTCAACAACATTTGCTGCTATAATATGGAATTTGAAGAAACCATCAGACCACTTACACTCCACAATGAACAATAAGTTGCATGTGCATATGGAATTAATTGGTGGATTGGAAAGATTTTGGAATGCTGCGAGGGAAATGATGACTGTAAAATTATGTTTATGCATTCTCATGGCTCAAGAGCATCATATATAAGGCCAAACCCTTTAGATGTATGTTTGATTCCATGTGACACATAATGAAAATTGTGTCTTCTCTCCCAACTACCACAGGAAGAACTTATCACATTACACTTGATAAAAATCACTCTATTGAACTATTATTCAAAAACTTCAAGAAGGATTAAATCCATTGGCTTCAACTTTGACTGTTACAAATAGTAATAGTTCCATTTTTTTTGTTCTGTTCATAATCTGTTTTTTTCAAATTGTGTTTGTGAAAATGATTGAAATATTGCTTGTCAAACTTTAAATATATGTGTATATGTTTAAATGCCATTTATGTCTGTAATAGGAAATATTACCATCCTCATATTTTTCTACTTCAAGCACACATATTAGTTAGTGTATCTACCAAGTTTCAGAAAAAAATATTATGTGCCATTTTGTTTACGGCCCATTACAGTTAACTATTAATCTGAAGATGATTTTTGCACTTTTTATGTAATAAACATATTAAATTGTAAATTTACTATTGTTTGATATGACATATACATTCCCGATATAAATAGCTTCAAGTTGGTACCAGAATTATTGAATTTGAACCATTAGTTGTCAAGTTATTACATTTATTGGCATTGGTGCAGAATCCAAGATGGTCACCATTTGGTCAAAATGACCATTTTTCACATGCTTTTATTTCAGCCATTATTGGGCAAAATATTTTCCAAATTTAGATTTGGGGGTTTCACTACCAAGTGTATCTATGGTAAAAATAAAAAAAAATCTGTTACTATGGTGCAACACCCACTGGGTGTCCCCATATAGAATTACCCTGTTTTGTAAAGTAATAAGGCTCGTCACTGTTACCATGCAACTGCAATACTGTTTCCAAAAAAATGTTCCAAACAAATTCTTATTTGCATTCATGTTGTAGGTCTTTTTACTAAAATATAATGTCCTTGCCTAGTTTTAAGGGTTTTAGAAAAGTGATGCAATCATAAACTAACATGTCATCATTAATGGCAATCCGATACGTCCATTTGAAGGACTTTCAGTGTTGGATGATGCAATACAATCAGATGTTGCATCATCCACCTCAAGTAGCAGAACTCAACTGTACTGTCAATTCAGTCAGCTTAGAATTTTTGAGGGTGAAACATCCAAGTCTCTTTGTTTTAAATTTATAATATCAGTGTTGTAAATATGTATAATTTCTATGCAAATCAGATTTGCTGAATTGGTTTTCAAAGTTGTGTAATCCAATTTTTTTATTAATACTACAAATTCAGAAATTACTTGTATCATAAGTGTATTCAGTAATGCAGTGTTGTGTTGGTGTCTTGACTGAGGAAGGCCATCCTCATATTTTTCTACAGCTCTTTAAGAAGAATATGATGAATATGAGGAAGGCCATCCTCATATTCATCATACAGCTCTTTAAGAAATGACTAAAATTTATGAGTATTCACCTGAGTAACAGAAATTATTAAGAATGAGAATTAAAGACAATATTCAAAGTGTATGTGAGCACCATAAAATTAAATATTTGGATAAATACCACCACTTATATGGAAATACATGTTGTGATCCATACAGTATCCATAAAAAAATAATAAAATCATTGGGTGAGTGAGATAACTGTCAGCTTTGCTGAAGAACACTCACATAGCTGGAACTACAGCTTGTGCCTGTGAAAAACTCTATGTTCTAATTGTCAAAAAAATGGTCACTAAGAGTGACAAGACTCATCATAGAACAGGAAAATGCAAGAAAGTAAATTACAAGAAATCATACCCTGAATCTGATATTTCAGACCATGATGCTGAAACTGATGAGAATAGCTTGTATGAACCCAAACATATTAAATTGAAATCAGTTAATCAAGCATGTAGCATTTTAGGAATTTCTCCAGTGAAAGCTCAAACTTTGCCAGCACAGAGGAGATATGCTGCCATAGAAAAAAAAGTTACCCAAATATCTAGTAATGTTTCACATAAACTGTCTGATTTGTTTGAGGTTTATAATGAACCCAGTACTTCAAAATCAAAGAAGACAAAACAACAGAATGAACATGAAACATTAATTTTAAATCTTAAAACAAAGGTAAATAATGTTACCAGTTTTGAGGAAAAGGTCAGGATTATTAGCTTGCTTCCACAACCATGGCCAATCTCCAAAATTTGTATGCAATTTGAAGTCAGTGAATACCTCGTACGAACAAGAAGAAGAATTGTACAAAATCATGGTGTATTACCAAGTTTCACTCACCATAAACAAGGTGGCAAGAAGATTTCAGATAATACCTTATCCAAAGTAATCAGTTTTTATGAGGATGATGAATGCAGCAGACTGTGTCCAGGAACAAAAGGTTTTGTTACCATAAGAAACAACTTGGGAGGAAAAGAATAAAGACAAAAGCGGCTAGTACTTTGCAACTTCAAAGAACTGTATGAAAGGTTTAAAAAATTACATTCAGAGCCAAAAATTGGATTTTCCAAATTCTGTGAATTGCGTCCAAAATGGTGTGTGCTAGCTGGGGCACCAGGCACACATTCACAGTATGTGTGTGCTGTATACATCAGAATGTCAAGATGATGATTAATGGGGCAAAACTTAATTATACTTACAAGGAATTGCTTTCACAGATGGTTTGTAGCATGAACAATGAAGTGTGTATGCTTCACAGATGTCCACTCTGCCCTGGTCAAGACTTTGTTTTAGAATGCTTGGATTCATTCCAAGATGAGATATTCCAAATATCCTACAAACAGTGGGTTATAACAGATAGATGCACTTTAGTGACAATTGTGGAGCCATATGCAGAATTTAAGGTAAATTTACTTGAGAAACTTAATACTTTGAAAAAACATCATAAAGTACTCCTAAATTCTGACGAGTGTATACTACTTTGCGGCTTTTGAGAAAACTTTACTTTTGTGGTACAAGGTGAAATTCAATCGTGGGTAAATAGCCAAGCTACTCTTCACCTATTTCTTTGTTATTTTAAAGCTCATGACAAATTACAAGTAAGTTTTTGTGTAATTTTAGTGATTCGATGACACACAAAGCAACATCAATACATACATTTCTACGAAAACTTTTACCCATATATCTTAAAAGACCATCTTCCCAATATGAAAAGGGTGATTTATTTTACAGATGGTGTTGGTAGACAATATATATATAAAAAAAAAATTGTTAACCTAGTTCACCATAAGAAAGATTTCAACCTAGAAGCTGAATGGCATTTCTTTGCCACTTCTCATGGAAAAGGGACATGCGATGGAATAGGGGTACTGTGAAGCGACATGTAGCAACAGCATCCTTACAACTTACTGACAAACATATTTTACCACCAGAAGACATGTTCAAATACTGTACAGAAAAAATAAAAAGAATGCAATTCCTTTTTGTATCACAAAAAGATATTGATGAAGAAAATGTCATATTAGCAGATAGATATGCTTCTGCTTTAAAAATAGCAAACACTAGAATTCATCATTGCTTTATTCCAATGGAGAACAATAGATTAAGAATTCAACTTGTGTCAAGAAACAAGAAATATGAAGTTGTTAACATATCTAAAGTTTTTTCAAATACAGAACTTCCAAAGGAATCCAAAAAAAATGGTGATTGCATTGCATGTGTATAGAATCAAAATGGTGGCTTGGCGATATCAAAGAATGTTCTGAAGAACAGAGATTTCAAAATTCAGATTTTTTATCCACCAGGCCCAGGAACATCATTTTGGTTTGTCAACTAATGACCTAGTATGGGTTCCACAGGCTTACATTTTAAAAGTCCTCACACCACTGCAATTAACCACTGCTACTGGAAGAGGACACATTACCCCAAAACTGTCCTTGATGCAATTGCTAGTAGGCCATTTAAAACACATCTGAAAGAATGTTCTAATTTGCTGCCCCATAATTTTATTTTTTATATTAACTTTGTACTATGTTGTATAAACAGGTGAACTACTTCTATGATGGGCATATACATTTTTGTAGACTGAAATGGGTCAACTTATATTATCATTATTTTGGAAACTATTGTGAAACACAAAACAAAACTTTGAGAATATTTAGATATGCAATAGAAGATAGTCCTCAGAAAAAATAAGATGTTTATCTGCTTCCCCTTTTGATTTATTGCATCTCAAAAATGGAAGTTTTGGCAATGTTGCAGTTATAAAATATTTTCTGATTAAAAAAGGGAAACATAACAAAAATTGAAATATGCTTTAACATTTTTAGAAAGATAGCAGGATTGCCTACAAAAATATTTACTGTGTGTTTAAGTACCCTTCTGGTATAAAAATGCTGCCGAAAAGTGGCAAAATCAGCACTGTAATCTTGAACTTTGACCCCCTACAACCTGATGAATTATTATGCTATGGAAATGAGGTTATTACATGTGAATATACCTCTATTTAGGCACCCATTATCTTCACAATTACTCAATTTGTGTTAATTAATGATAACCCTTATTTTAGCTTATTTTGGGGGGTTTGAGGAGCCATATCTCCAACGGGGTTCGAAAAATAAATCCCAAACTTTGTTTTCAGGGTATTTTTATGTTGTACTGTAACATCAAAAAATGAGGAAAATCAAAAAACCCACAACTACAAGCACCTGGCAAATTCATATGGAATAACCCATACTCAAGACATGTTCATGTTCATACCAATGAACAATTTTCGGTAGGTTTTGCTAGGAATGGCTCGCCATTCATCCTGCAAAGCTGCTGCCAGAGTGGAGGCGGAAGATAGTCAATGTGGTCAATTTCGCTTCCATTGCTTCTGTTCATCCCAGAGGTGTTGTATGGGACTAAGGTCAGGACTCTGAGAAAGCCAGTCTAACAATTCTACCTCATTTTCAAGAAACCAGTCCTGCACACATCGTGCAGTGTAGAAGGGAGCTCGATTGTGTTCGAAGAGACAACCATCAGAGTTGTTTTAAATAAAATGTATCTGCGTACACAACCACTGAAGCAGAAATCTTGCTGCAAACCGGATTATCACGATAACAATACAATAAGATAATTTAAAGAAAAATTAATAAAAAAATAATTATTAGAACATTACAGATTCCAATGAGGACAAAATAAGTAATTTACAATTGAATGTGCAACAATGTGTGTGAAATGGACCTTTTCACACACAGTAAAATAATAAAATATTGGACCGTGAAACTTATAAAAACAAGAGACTTAAGAAAACAATTTATATCCAGAAAAACAGTTCTATAATGAACTTCAAAAATTATAAATAGCATTTTCAACAATTTAATTAAAAATAATAAATAAAAAAAAACATAAGGAAAAGATTTTAATTTAATAACAAGAGGAACCTGGCAATAAAATTTGAATTCTTTCTGTGCAAACAAAACTTTTGATACAGTTCCTATTCATTGAGAACATGCCTTGGTAAAATCTAGAGGCTAGAAATGTCTGCAAAAACAAAAGAACTCAGAAGATGTGAAAAATAATTGAAAGTTCAAGTTAAAATAGAATTAAGTATATCAATCTGAGTAAAGCCTTGAGTAAGTGCTTTAATTGCTGTAAATAGCATTTTTAATCTATAAGCAAAAACTATCTGCAAAACCTGCTAATAATTTGGAAACTATTTGCGCATGGCGTACGCGTGTACATCTACATTCTGCTACTCTGACAACCATCATTTCTATAATACTGATACATTGTTGGTACTGCAGAATTATCTAGAATGTTGAGGTACACTTCATAGTTTGCGATATAATAACCAACAGCCTAAGTCCCATCCACAAAAAACAACTCCATACCGTGATGGAGCCTCAGCCGAACTTGACAGCTGGAAGAAAACAGTCTGACGAATATTGTTCGCCAGACTGTCGCTGAATCCAAACATGCCCATCAGATTGAAAAACATGATTCATCATACCAAAGAACAGCTTTCTAGTCACCCACAGTCCAGGAACAACGAGAGACAATCCACTTCAAATGGCTCTTAGCATTCATGGTAGTGATGTGTGGCTTGTGTGCCGCAGCTCTGCCATAATAAACCCCACACTGCAACTCTCTGAAAATAGTTATGGAACTAATTGAGCCATTACAAGCATTTCCTACTTCAGCAGTGATGGAAATGGCAAAGGAAGAAGGGGATTTCTTAACATTTCTTACCATGGATCTTTTGTCATATTTCCACCAGTTTGTGTGGCCTTTCTGAACGTCTTTTTCCTGTAGTTGCACTGTCCTGCTTCCATCTAACGACATCACTTACAGTCAATTTTGGCATGTTTAGTTTAGCTGCAATGCTCCGTATGGAAACGTTACTCAAATGGCATTTTTTGACCAGCCCACGCTGGAACTCGGAAAATTCATGTCCACGTAGCATATCTGCTTTAAAGTTACTGATAACACGACAGAACATCTCAGCTTTATATACATATCTCTCCATTACCAACACTCCTTCCTGCATAGCCGTTCTTTTCACTTATAAAAATATTGGCAGTGTCTGCATACTTTTGATAATATAGTGTACATACGCACAATCGTATCAGAATAACATGGCCACCCCGTAATTACAGTGTACCTGCCCAGGCACATCAGAGAGTGCACATGATAAGGTCGATCACAAAGAGAAACAAGCGGCTGGCCAGGACAGATGAGCCATAGTGCATCACGTTTGAGCACAATGGGCAGAGGTAGTGATTTGACGGACGATCAAAAAGGAAAGATCATTGCACCAAGGATGGAAGCATCTCAGATACAGCAGACTTCGTGGGCTGTTCGCAAGGTACTGCAGTAAGGATGTACCGCTGGCACACCTTGTGCCCCCAACATCATAACTGTGGAACCCCAAAGGAGAACGTCGCCTCCGTCGACTACTAAAGGGCAATCGATGCGCAACAGTGCAGCAATTGACCACACAAATGAACACTGGGGCACCCAGTACATGTCCCCGATAACAGTAGAGTGAGCCCTGTCATGCATAAGTCTCCGGAATTAACACTGCATCAAGGTGCCCATGTTAACCTAGGTCCATTGGCAACAATACCTGCAGTTTGCAAGGGACTACCATCATTGGACAGTGGGAAAACGTTGCCTTCTCTGACAAATCGAGGTTCCTACTCCGAAAAATTATGGGCGGTGGCGGATATGGTGTCAGACATACGAGAACCAACAAGCTTGTAGGTCAAGTACAGGCCGGCGGTGGCAGTGTGCATGTCTGGGGGATGTTTTCCTGGTATGACTATGACCTGGGACTGCTGCTACCACCAGATGGGTTCCTGAGTAACAATGGCTACCTGTCCTTCCTCACTGACCACATGCATCCCTTCATGTTGGATGGTTACCCTGGTGGTGATGGTGTCTTACCACCAGGACAATGCACCCTCCCATGTCACTAAGAGGATGTGTTACTGGTTCCAGGAACAAAACAGCAATGTCTCTATTCTCCCTTGGCTGGAAAAATCACCCAACTTCAATCCCACAGAGTACTTGCAGGACTACTTGGATCGGCAGATTCGACGCTCCGACCCACAACCACGTCATCTCTGGGACCTCCGTGCTCTGCTGCAGGCTGAATGGGCACATGTGCCTCAGGCAACCTTGCAGGGCCTCATTGCATCCATGCTATGCCATCTTGCCACTGTAATCTGGACCAATGATGATTATTCCCATTATTAGGTAGGTGGTCGTATTATTCTGATATGACCGTGTGTATATATATATATATATACCCAGAAAAAGACCACATGGGAGATGGGTGGATGAAATTCGTAAATATGCGGGAGTGACATGGAGGAGACTGGCACAAGACAGACCGTTGTGGAGGAAACTTGGGGAGACCTTCGTCCAGCAGTGGATTGATAATGGTTGACAATGATGATGATATACACTGAAGTGTCAGAAAACTGGTACAGATGAGCTTATGCAAAATACATAGCAACATCACCTATGCACGTACTCAGTTGCGTCCGCCAGTGCGTATATAAAGCGATAGACATCCTTGCCAGCTGTCAGAGCTGTTTTTGGCATGAAAATGACAAGTAATAACGATTTAAGCAATTTTCAATGGGGTGTTCTAATTGGCGCTCGGGAGATGGGCCATAGTATTTCGGACGTAGAAACGAAGTTCAGATTTTCACGGACGACCACTGCAAAGGTATATCGTGACTACAAGAATTCCAGCAAAACCTCCAACACCAGTGTGGCTGTAAAAGGACATAAGGTGAACGTGGCCATCGTCAGCTGTCAAGAATCGTTTCACATGACATGCATGAAACACTCTCTCAGGTATCATCGGAATTCAATGCTGGAGCCTCAACAAGCATCAGCATCCGGACTGTGCAACGTACCCTGCACGATATGGGCTTTGGGAGCCAACGCCCAACTCGAGTGCCCTTGATGGGTGCACGACACAGAGCTATGCGCCTTGCTTGGGCACGGCAACACCGCCACTGGATGACTGGAAACAAGTAGCCTGGTCTGACGATTCACGTTTCCAACTGTATTGGGCAGATGGAAGGATTTGTGTGTGGCGCAAACCCCATGAAGCCATGGATCCCGCCTGTCCACAGGGAACTGTACCGGATGAAGGGGGGGTCTGTAATGGTATGGGGTGTGTTTAGCTGGACTTCACTGGGACCCCTGGTACGTTTACCAACGTCAGTGACCGACCAACACTATGTGCGCATCCTTTCTGATGAGGTACACCTGTTCATGTCCTGCATTCATGCTGATAGGTTGGGACAAGGACAATGCACCTCCATACAAGTGTTGGGACGCCACAATACGGTTAGAGCTGCATTCATCTGAGTTTGGAGTGTTGCCATTCCCACCTAAGTCCCCAGATCTGAACGTGATAGAACACATTTGGGATGCCATGCAATGCGCTATCGAACACAGGAATCCGAGAACTTGGGATACACCCAAATTGTGGAACGCTCTGCAGGAGTATGGTGTGTGCATTGCCTACAGCATATTTCCAGAAGCTAGTGGAGTCCACGCCCCGTCCAATTTCTGCAGTCCTGCGCTGCCGTGGGGTACCTACCAAGTATTAGACTGGTGTACCAGTTTTTCTGGCACTTCAGTGTATATATATATATATAGCATTTAGGATTGAAAACACATCAAAACTATTGACATCTTTTATCAGAACCTCTAAAAGGAGGAGTACATTAGGCATACCATAAATCTAAAAACATTTACAAGTTAACCCTTAAACAGAATTAAGGGGTCTGAGAGACACTCTAAAACAGATAATCAGTTGCTTAAGTGGAACTATTAACTTCCATTGCACGTGCATCTCAGTACTTTCAAAAGACCTTGACCTTCACTTGCTGCCTGGGTTTCTACATTTTCAGCACCGTTAGTCAGAAGGTGGCGTTTGTTAAAATGATAAGGTCAAAACTCTGCTAGTGTAACTTTCTTCAGATGCATTTGAAATGGATTTTAAGCCAGGGCCGAGTAACAGAGTAAGGTACGGGAATGCAGATTACAAGGATACTGTAAAACAATGACTGGACGAAACGAAATGATTTAAGTGATTTAGATGACTGTGAGAAAAATTTTGTGGCTGAAAAATTGATATTATTTACAAGCATGCATTGTTTGGGTTGTGCAATTTTTTTGAAAATATTTTAGAATTTTATTTGATGCATTTGAAAATACATATAATTCATTTTTGTATGAAATACACAATAAGTTTTTCTTATTATTACAACTTTTTGACCAATTGTTCCAGAAGCATAATTTTCAGTTTTTGTTATGTATAAGCCATGAAATCTAGATTCAACATTTTTTTCTATATTACTGTTTTAATTCTTTAAATATACGATGCATTAAGTATTCGATACATTTCCTACCCAAAAGCATTTTGAGAATTCGATTTTTGGGCAAGTGTCGGCCAGACTTCTAAACTCCGAGTGTTCCGGAAATAGATAAACTCTAGTAAGAGTTAAATACGCGAATCTAAAATATGTGTAACTACAACGTTCCGTTTATCAGTACTAAGTTATTGTCTTACCATACACAATTTCAGGGTACTGCAAATGCTCGTCGGGATGAATATAACCCTTCTGGGGGTAAAGGGTTAGCAGAAAACGTATAATCAATAAACTTTTGTATACATATGTCATTCCACTTTTGTGGATATGATCCATGATTACTTGATTTCTCAGTCAACAATTTATTTACACCAACTCATAACA
The DNA here is from genome assembly GCA_039090855.1 of Macrothele yani. Classification (NCBI taxonomy): domain Eukaryota; kingdom Metazoa; phylum Arthropoda; class Arachnida; order Araneae; family Macrothelidae; genus Macrothele; species Macrothele yani. The sequence continues at coordinate 51,681,190 of CM077027.1, read as the reverse complement.
AATGCCCAAACATATAAAACAGAAAAATACAGTTCACCCATATGTAAACAAATGTCCGTCAATTCCATTTACGCGTATAAGTCGCATACAGCACTTTTAAAATCTTGTCGTACACACATTCAATTTTTGTTTACATTTGCACGTCACTACTCACTAAACCAACTGGGAATGGGCAATATTATCGATAGTGGTACTTAATCCATCTTATCGATAACAGTAAAAGCTTATATTCCCATGGAGGTAGGAATAAGAGGAGGCGCTGTCGCATGTCGCCAACTCTTCCCATGTGAAGCCGGGTTTGTACGCTTCAGCGGTGAAAGTAGAACCGGCCAGCTTTGGCGTGGTTACTCTCAAGATGCAAAAGCAGACGATTTTCCGTAGGAAAGCATTAGCGAGACCCTGTTCGTGTTCTTAAGATTTTACATTGTCTTAAATTATAAGCGAAATGGAAACGCAGTGGAATAGGTTTAAGAAACTCTTACGTTTACATGAAAGGAATTTCAATAGAGAAACTTAGATTTTCGTGGAAGAAATTAGATCTAAAAAAGCGTCTTCGTAACGACTGAGACGTATATGAACTGACGATTTAAAATGTGTTTATACTAAACATAATTTTATAAAACGTTTAAAATCTTTCTCTGTCTCAGCGGATTATCGTAAAATACTGTTTATCACAGAAATTGAAACGATCGAGCTTCAGAGAACTTTGTATTATGAGTGAATTTTTCAAAAGATCGCACTTTAAAGGGAGGGAACACTTCTGCCATGTTGTCAGGAGGAAAATTAAAATAAACAACGACGTTCCACGTATGTTTTACTTGAAGAACAAATGTGATTGTTCGTAAGCAAATAAGTAAAGGGAGGGGGAGAATATGCTCGTTGAACATTATTATTTAAAAAAACAAAAATTCATGAAATATCTTGATTTCATTTAAAAGACTTTATAGAAGAAATGAAAATCTGCGAGCTTGTTCAAAGAAATTAAAAAAGTCAGACTCAAAATATGATGTTACCGTGTCTACATTTTATTATTTATAGTTGCTTTAAGCACTTGACTGATTTTTGCTTCTTCTAATGAAGGTAGGAAATTCCAACTGGTCTGGTTAAAACTGTGGTGAGCTTCAAAGGTATGAATCAGTGGCGGCTTCTCAGGTAAAGTAGGTTAAGTGCCTCTTCACCTATTTTACTCAAAATAAAGTTTTATTCAGTATTTTTTTATAATACATTCTTTTTTGCCTTTATTCAGTTCCAAAATACTCAAAATTTTGAATAGATATTAATTCACATGGCACGCTCAATACGGAAAACAAATCCTTACACGTAAAACAGCGCAAGTGAAGAGCCGAAATAAGAATGCTTGGAAGTCTGCAATTTTTGGCCGAGTTGTCATGGTAACCGTGGCGTCACCCTCCCCAACCTGCTCGCTCAAGTGAAGTGTTTCAGCTGCACGCGCCTTACCTCTGCATCTTTCAGTTTTTGAGCGTAAAGTAATGTTTATTACTAAAAAGAAAGCAGGGCCCCCAAAAAAAATGAACACACACGGTGGAGCGTGTGTTCATTTTTTTTGGGGGGGGGCTGCTTTCTTTTTAGTAATAAACATTCGGCGTGGAATAAAGACGGATTCTCAGATTTATTAAGCGTAACACGGTCACTTCATAAACATCGGGATTCTAGCGAACACCTGAAATGCGGATTAATGTTCAGGAATTTTGAAAAATTCAAAACACCATTGGCGATGCCCTGAGGGGAAATGCTAGGCTTTTGAAAACGCATTTTAACGAAACCGTTCATTTAAATAGACTTTTCCTGCATACAGTGATTGATGCAGTATTAGTCTGTACTGTATTTGAGCAAACAAGAACTAGCATTCCATGGCCATGACGAAAGCATGGGCTCTATAAATCGTGGAAATTTCATTGAATTACTTTCATTGTTGATATGGAGAAGTTCTTTACAAATTGAAAATCAATACGAAAGGATAAAAAACTATTCAAAATGAATTAATTGAATGTATTTCTGAATATATAAACGATCACGTCAAAAATTAAATAATTTTTGATTGTTGATTCGGAAGGTGTATTAGTTGAGGGTTTTTTTGGGTTTCCATGATGTGAATGAAGATAGAACGTCAGGAGCTTTATACAAAATGCTAGACAAAGTTTTGGAACAGTCTGATTACCAACACAAACAAATAGGGCAATGTTACGATGGGGCAAGTATAATGTCTGGGCACTTAAATGGGCTACAGAAAAAAGTAAAGGATAAAGCTTCTCAAGCTGTTCTTGTTCATTTGCTTAGTTCATCGTTTGAATCTTGCATTACACCAGAGTTTTTCTAAAATTTTTAAGTGTCGAATACTTTTTTGCAAGCCTCAGTGGAATTGCTTCATTTGTTCACCATTCTGCGAAACGGTTTTATACACTTATATCAACAACCGCAAGATGATGGATTGATTGATTGATTGGAGGTTTAACGACCACCGTGAGCAACTCAATGGGCTATAAGCAGCCGCCCGTCCCTAATTTAGGGTAACTGGTTCAAGAGAAGGGAGAGAGCCAGTGCCGTAAGACAAACACAACATCCATGCCTCACCGGGATTCGAACCCGGACCCCGTTCGGACGAATGATCAGAGGCCGTCGCTTAGACCACTGCGCCACCTGGGTGGCACAACCGCAAGATGCAGACCAACCAATCCAGAAACTCGATGGTCCTCCACTTCGAAATTAGTAAGTGTATAGTTGTTGAAGATTGGAATAAATTGAAGGAAGTGTTCGGATTTCTGACGAATAGCGAATAATCAGACAAAAAAGCAATTCATCTTGCCTAGGGGTTTTTGAATGATATTAACACTTTCGAATTTACATTTTTGGTTCCACCGATCTATTATTCGAACTTTTGAAGAAAAAATAACTAAACATAAACTACTGTGTAACTCAAATTAAAAAAACTTATGAAATTTTGAGCCATAAAAAGAACGATGAGTTATTTGAAGCACAGTTTGGAAAAGCTAGCAAAATCACAGAAATAAGCACGGGAATATGCTGCTCTTACACAGGAAACAATTTTTCAAAATTATAAACAATTGTATTTTAAAATTTTGGACCACATTCTTATGGAAATAGATATAAGATTTCAAGACTGTAAGAAACTTCAATTTGTCTGACTTGCTGACACAATCAAATTCGAATAATTTAGTGCATGCTTTCCCTCTCGCGCTCTTGAAAATCTACATTTTTACGGAAACATATTTACTAAACACAGCGCCTTAAAAATGAACTGAGTCTTGTATATGCCGATGAAAAATTAAGGAATATATTGACTCAAGAACTCCTTCGAGTGTTTCACGGAGACAAAGACATTTTTACAGAAGATTATAAATTGGTTTTTTCAGTTTAACAATTCCATCTACAAGTGTGCCAGTGGAAAGAAGTTTTCTTAAAAGAATACAAACTTGCTCAAGAAACACTAGTTCCCAAGATAGACTTGCTTCTCTGGCAAATATTTCTATTCAGGAAGACATTTTATTGATGCTCACGAAGAAACAACCATCTAACCATCTTATGACGACATAATTGACAAATCTGCAGTTTAAAAGGAAGAAAAATTGATTTAATATAAAAAAAATAAGTAAGTCCTCGTTAAGGGATTTTTATTGTAGACAGTAGATATATTTTCATACTGCTCTTGTACCTCTTCACGTATTTTTCCAGCCACGAGCCGCCACAGGTATGAATGCAAATAATTTTAAAAATACGGGTCTTAATAGGAAGGAAACTTTTTTCGGGGTGGGGGGAGGGGTAACTATTTATATTTTTAAATGGTGCAGTTTCAAAATATAGCAAGAAAATACAAAATTTATTAGTTTGTGGAAATAGGATTTACAAGTCCTGCTGGTAGTAAAGGAAATCTGACTTGATAAAATGTCTTGATCAAAACAGATTTACATAAGCAGCAGAAATAATTCCTACTGTAAGATCTCTTTTAAAAGAAATCCAACTGCATTCAAAATATTATACTTCTAATACACATCACTATTAACAGAGGCACATTCATAATGTAATAAGTTAATAGCTGTTAAGTAGTAAATAAAACAAACTTGTGTATAAAATAAGGATTTTTAATTTGGTTTTTGAAATATATGTACACCATTTATGAGCAAGCTTATATTTATTAATAAAGAATTCATTGAGGATAAATCTTGCAGTTTGTTGCTAGCACAACATATGTTCCAGAATAGAAAAATCTGATCACATAAGGTGTGGTTAATCAACACAACAAGGTGATTAATTTTAGCTCTAATGACAGAGAGCATTGCTAATAGCAGCCCATATGCTAATACACATTTAACCTACTTTTTCCGGCCACAAAAATTAACGGATAACTAATCAGAAGTGCATGGGAAATATGGAAGTGCAAATTTTATCCCATCAGGTGCTAAATCATCTTTAGTTTACTGTTATCCATGTAACATCTCCAGTACCAAAATCTGATTTCCAAAAATTATGCTGACCTTTTAATCTAGAACTTCTTACGACTGCTTATTTCATCTGATTAGTAAAGTAATAAAGTTTTCACTCAAGTAATTTATTTGTTTATCATAACTATACATTTTCATATATTGCAATTAATATCTTTATAATTTTATGCTGTTATATTTTTACTTCAGCTGAATTCAAGATCCCCCCCCATTTCTGTCATCAAAAAGCCTAGCGGTGAGCTGAATTTCACACTACTATGTACATTGTAAGCTGTAGAAAATATATCAGTTCTATCATTTCCTAATGGGGATTCAATATACCTCCAGTTACACAAGACAAAAGAGAATGAGCTAGTAGAACATGGAGAAATATTATTATGAGTTGATGCCCGCATACACATTAAACTTCTTGAAGTCCTTTTTATATATGCAAGAAAAGAAAAGCTTACCCAACAGTATTTGTACCTGGAACTTAGCTTACTGCTGCAATTCAAACCATTAAAGGCAAATGTTTGTATGGAAATTTTTATGTACATCCAATACAAAACACTTATCTCAAATAGTTAAATCTCATCTTCATAACCTTCACTAGCAACAGCAAAATGCTTTCCTTCACATACAATGGGTGCCACACCAGCTATGAGTGTCTTTTCTCTTAAAAGGCTTCTAATGGGAAAACAAAAAATGAAGGGTGGGGGATGCATGGATACACAACAAGAATACCAAAGAGTATAAAAAAATATATATGCAATACAGGAAATCTGTAACAACTATCAAAATATTGGGTACAAGAGATTAACGTTGATTAGCGAAACAGTACATGCTAATTACACTGAGCTAATCAGAACATGAACTGTGAGCAAATAATAAACAATAAATATTTGAATGTTTCAGCTACCACAAATACCTCGGCTTTGAAGAAATTACAATATGCTGATAAAACAGAGACAGATCATAAGCTCGATAGACAAAACACACATACCACACCCACTGTGCAAGGAATGACCTTTTAGCTACATCTCACTGATTTTACCAAAAAAAAAAAAGTAAGATATGATGTAAAGGAAGAAAAGGTAACAAGATGGACTTCAAATATCAACAGAGAACCAAAAGGGGAAAGTTTAATTAGAGCATATATGCTGTAGAGCATTAATTAATATTAGATAGAAAAAGCAGTTTATTCACGACAGAGTTAAAATGCATGAAAACAATGTTTAATCTCAAAACATATACATGCATTACAGAATAGCAACTAAATCAGGTAAAGAAAACATTTGGTACCAGAAGTGAATAAAATATATGACTGATAGTTTATTTATGGAATATCAAAGTAACTGATGATCCTAAAATGTTTACTGCTCTGTAAAATGAATAAGAGAACATGAAGTTTTAGGATACCAAAAATGTGCAGTGACTAGAAATGGGGTGGCCGAAGAGAATCAAATCTATTTTTGGAATGAACAGGAAATACAGGCAATTTAGAGATGTATGATTGCTGTGTTAATAATGATAATGTATTTCCATGTATTATGAGAATATTTCTTCAAAAATCAAAATGTGCATACATGTTTATTGGGTCATAGCTTGAGAGGAGCCAGAAGTGCAAGTCTTCACTGTAAGGTACTCATGTTCTTTCTTTTTTTTTTTTTTTTTTTTTTTTTGATTGGAGGTTTAACGACCACCGTGAGCAACGCAATGGGCTATAAGCAGTCGCCCGTCCCTAATTTAGGGTCACTGGTTCCAGGGAAGAGAGAGAGCCAGTGCCGTAAGACAAACACAACATCCATGCCTGACCTGGATTCGAACCCTGACCCCTTACAGACGAATGATCAGAGGCCAGCGCCTTAGACCACTGCGCCACCAGGGCGGCGTACTCATGTTCAGTCACTTTCAAATGTTTCCTTGTTCATTTGTCTCTTACTTCTATTCTTCTTTTTTTTATTATTCTTTTAATAATGTGTGCACCCTTTGTGTTTCAACTTTCACTTTTCTCATCATTTTATGTTTCACATACAAAGTGGTTTTGTTGTGAATCAGGAGATATTAACAGTGATGTTTTGCATTGTCATATAATTCCAAGAAACGGTCAGTGCAGTGTCTCACATGCAAAAGTTATTGTTTTAATGTCCTCTGCTAATCCAGAGAATCTGCATTTGTACTGTGAAGTTCAGTTTTAAATAAAGGAGCTCCAGTTCTATTAACTTATCTTGTAGCACAGTATTAAAAACACCTTGTCTATTAGTTTAAAATGAGTATTTACTAGCAATGGTCAAATCTGCAATTTGGTATACTGGTCAAGCCCTAAAACAGGAAAAAAGAAATAGATTAACTTTTGGTAAATGTAGCTAATTCCTAACCACTATCGTTGTTGTTTATATAGCTACTCCTAACCACTATCGTTTTTGTTTATATAGCTACTCCTAACCACTATCGTTGTTGTTTATATAGCTACTCCTAACCACTATCGTTGTTGTTTATATAGGGCAAAGTTTTTAGATATGAACAGTCATAATTATAGGTGGGTTATTAATAATTCAAAGACGATTATGTTAATAATGTAGTTATATTGAATATCCTTTTAAATGTGGTTCAATTATGAATGCCCCTCCGATTACATAATCTGCACTATTCCAGAAAAATTTGCTACAACTTTCGTAAACAGATCTGTATAACCTACCTAAACCTAGCGACTTCTTTAATTTTGCTACAAATTTAGAACATTACATAATATGCTAAAAGCAAGCAAATCACAGCAAAATATACAGTTGTTATTCACAGTAAATTGCAATCGACGACTGAATCCCAAAGAACTTAATTAAACTTAGTAAACGAAAAAAAGTGATACTAACCGGTGGAATGACATACCTGGTATTTGCTTTTTTAATTTATTTGCACAGCTGAATGCCACGCAGGATCCCATGGAAACTAAATATGAACAAGCTAAAGTATCTTGTCAAACACAGAAAAAAATCTACGCTGACAAATAAGTTTAACGAAAAACATGAGCTTCTAAAAATCACAAATTTTCAATGCTTTCCTATGGAAGACACGAACAAGAGAGTAACCAAGCACGCGGAGGGATATCGTAGCAGTTAACAGGTAGGCTTCAGAAATCTGCGGTTACAGCGTCTCCTATATTTCCTACCTCCATGTATATTCCATGGAGGTAGGAAAAAGAGGAGAAGCTGTCGCCAATTCTTCTTGCTCTTCTCCTGCTAGCAAAGTGAAGCCGGGTTTGTACGCTTCCGCGGTGAAAGTAGTACCTCCAGCTTTGGCGTGGTTGCTCTCAAGATGCCAAAAGCAGACGATTTTCCGTAGGAAAGCATTAGTAAGACCTTTTTTTTCTTTTTTTTTTTTTGATTGGAGGTTTAACGACTACCATGAGCAACTCAATGGGCTATAAGCAGTTGCCCGTCCTTAATTTAGGGTCACTGGGTCTAGGGAAAGGAAAGAGCCAGTGCCGTAAGACAAACACAGCATCCATGCCTCACCGGGATCCGAACCCGGACCCCTTTCGGACGAATGATCAGAGACCATCGCTTAGACCACTGCGCCCCCGGGGTGGCCTAAGACCCTGTTCGTTTCCTTAAGATTTTACATTGTCTTAAATTATAAGCGAAATGGAAAAGCAGTGGAATAGATTTAAGAAACTCTTAAGTTTACATGAAAGGAATTTCAGTACAGAAACTTAGATTTTCATGGAGAAAATGAGATCTAAAAAAGCATCTTTGTAACGACTGAGACGTATATGAACTGACGATTTAAAATGTGTTTACACTAAGCATAAATTTTATAAAACGTTTAAAATCTTTCTCTGCCTTAGCGGATTATCGTAAATTATTCGTTATCATAGAAATTGTAACGATCGAGCTTCAGAGAATTTGTATTATGAGTGAATTTTTCAAAAGATCGCACTTTAAAGGGAGGGAACACTTCTGCCTTGTTGTCAGGAGGATAATTAAAGTAAACAACGACGTTCCACGTACGTTTTACTTGCAGAACAATTGTGATTGTTCTTAAGCAAATAAGCAAAGGGAGCGGGGAGAATATGCTCATTGAACATTATTATTTAAAAACAAAAATTCATGAAATATCTAGATTTTATTTCCAAGCCTTTATAAAAAAAATTAGGAATCTGCAACCTAGTTCAAAGAAATTGAAAAAATCAGACACAAAATATGATGTTACTGTGTCTACATTTTATTTTTTATAATTGCTTAAAGCACTTGACTGATTTTAGTTTCTTCTAATGAAGGTAGGAAATTCCAACTGGTTTGGTTAGAACTGTGGTGGGCTTCAAAGGCATGAATGCAAATAATTTTGAAACTAGAGGCCTTAGTAGGAAGGGAACTTTTTTCGGGGGGGGAGGTAACTTTTTATCTTTTTAAAGGGTGCAGTTTCAAAACATAGCAAGAAAAGATACAATTTATTAGTTTCTGGAAACATGATTTACAAGTCCTGCTGGTAGTAAAGGAAATCTGACTTGATAAAATGTCTTGATAAAAACAGATTTACATAAGCAGCAGAAATAATTCCTACTGTAAGATCTCTTTTAAAAGAAATCCAACTGCATTCAAAATATTATACTTCTAATACACATCACTATTAACAGAGGCACATTCATAATGTAATAAGTTAATAGCTGTTAAGTAGTAAATGAAACAGACGTGTGTATATAACAAGGATTTTTAATTTGGTTTTTGAAATATACGATACCATTTATGAGCAAGGTTATATTTATTAATAAAGAATTCATTGAGGATAAATCTTGCAGTTTGTTGCTAGCACAACATATGTTCCAGAATAGAAAAATCTGATCACATAAGGTGTGGTTAATCAACACAACAAGGTGATTAATTTTAGCTCTAATGACAGAGAGCATTGCTAACAGCAGCCCATATGCTAATGCACATTTAACCTACATTTTCGGGCCACAAAAATTAATGGATAACTAATCAGAAGTGCTTGGGAAAAATAGAAGTGCAAATTTTATGCCATCAGATGCTAAATCATCTTTAGTTTGCTGTTACCCATGTAATATCTTTAGTACCAAAATCTGATTTCCAAAAATTATTCTGACCTTTTAAGCTAGAACTTCTTATGACCGCCTATTTTATCAGATTAGTTAAGTAATAAAGTTTTCACTCAAGTAATTTATTTGTTTATCATAACTATACATTTTCATATATTGCAATTAATATCTTCATAATTTTATGCTGTTATATTTTTACTTTAGCTGAATTCAAGATTTCCCCCCATTTCTGTCATCAAAAAGCCTAGCTGTGCATTTCACACTCATTATGTACATTGTAAGCTGTAGAAAATATATCAGTTCTATCATTTCCTAATGGGATTCAATATACCTCCAGTTACACAAGACAAAAGAGAATGAGCTAGTAGAACATGGAGAAATATTATTATGAGTTGATGCCCGCATACACATTAAACTTCTTGAAGTCCTTTTTATATATGTAAGAAAAGAAAAGCTTACCCAACAGTATTTGTACCTGGAACTTAGCTTACTGCTGCAATTCAAACCATTAAAGGCAAATGTTTGTATGGAAATTTTTATGTACATCCAATACAAAACACTTATCTCAAATAGTTAAATCTCATCTTCATAATCCTCACTAGCAGCAGCAAAATGCTTTCCTTCAAATGCAATGGGTGCCACACCAGGTATGAGTGTCCTTTCTCTTAAAATTCTTAGTCTTTCAGTCCTAATGGGAAAACAAAAAATGAAGGGTGTGGGTTGCATGGATACACAACAAGAATACCAAAGAATATAAAAAATATATATACTGATGCGATTTCTCGTCGTCGTGGTCGTGGGTTGTTATATCCCACCGTTGACTACAATTGAAACGAATTTCTGCTCTACCATTTGATGAGACAGTGGATCATTATCCCACCGCTCGTCACCATTTGATGCGAATTTCTGCCGAGCGGTATAATTTATACATGCATCACTTATTGATAAAAATGAGACGTGAAGGTTCTTTTTGATTCGGGAGCTGGCATAAATGGGCGAGAACGTTATGCTTGCTGAAATATAGGTAAGTAATACACCAGAGTCTATAGAATGAACAGAGCAAGATTAACCATTGAATTTCTTTATTTTATGAGGAGACTCTATCCCGGGGCCTGGGCCCACGGAGATATAAATACTGCTAATATGAGCCAAAATAATATCTACTCGGGATTCCGAGATCAGATTTTTAGCCTCCAAAAAAATGGGCGTTTCGCAGTTCTAAATTTAGAGTCCGGGAGCTATTAAAGATTACAGTTCCCCAGCTCAGTGATGGGGAAACACAGACAAATAAAAGTACTCACGTATGGTTGACTGTTGTGATATAATAATCCATGTGGTTTTTCGAAGTACTATTTTCTTAGTAGCACTCTCACTCACACACTTTATTTTTGTTGGAGGATCCTTTTTTTACTTCCTTCCTTGACTGCCGAAACAGTGGTGTTTTCGCCTGTGGGTAACAGAGTGTCATCAGTAATGTGTTGATTTCCCCCTCTTTCTTTCGAAGTCGCTGATAATTTCTCCGCTCTTCCCCGTCCACTCGTGGGATGGGGGAAAGCACAGCTGACTCCTCTTTGCTGGCGATCCGTCTATGAAGTTTCCTGTCCCAGAATTCGGCGTAGAGGACTTTGGCGAAGGCGGCAGGGAAATTTCTCCCTCGAAATCCGTCAAGAAAGTTCTTCTGCAGGAAAGAAACAACGTCAAGCAATGCTCCGGAAAGGTCGGTGACCTCCTCTATGGAATGCGACGGCGTGTTCGCTTTTCGTGGTAAGAGAGTCTCTCTCGCGACGTCCTGGTCGGTCTGTCATCAGAGTACGGCCTTTTATACGCAAATATCGCAGCTCTTTTCTGCGGTAGTTGAACCTTCCTCTTAAGTTCACGAATTTTACTATACCTGGCGGGCTTACCTCCGGCCACCAAGTATTAACTAAGCCCTCTCCTTTCCATCGTACTTTTGCGGCTTACACTGCGCTTAAAATTACCGTGCTATCATCGGTGTGAGTCGGACTTCAGGTTTCGTACCTAGCGGGCTCAAAAAGGCTGACCGCTGCGTAGTACCTCCTGGCGAGGTTTTTCTCTCATGGCAATCTCTCGGCCAGGCTTGCAACTGCGTTCCGAGATGATTCCTGGGTGTGTTTTTCCGTCTGTCCTCCTGCCAGCGTACCGAGATCACAACTGCCTTTCTCTTCCTACTTTTTGCCATTCCCTGTCACGTGGGCCTCATCTGTTTCTCTTCACTCGACACTTAGAGATTTCTCTCGTGCCTCTCCCACGAAACGTCGTTGCCTCTTTCCCCCTCATAATCATAATTTTCCTCGTTCCCTACCGATTTTTAACAATAATGGCACACTCGAAATCGTCTTTATGGGAGTCTGAGTGCTTCCCAATTGCCATCTGGTGTGGTCCCATGATGCTCACAGACCCCCAGAGATGATCCACTAATTCCTTTGTTCTCATTCAGACAAAGAGAATTGCAAGACTTCCCCAATTAAAATAAGTTAGTTTTCCAATTAATTTGCAATAGGTCAAATATTTAATTTAATTATCAACATAATTTAGCCACGCCTATCAAGTCCGTCCCCCTTTTTAATAGTTACTAATTTAGACCCAATAGTCGCATCAATACAATACAGGAAATCTGTAACAACTATCAAAATATTGGGTACAAGAGATTTACATTGATGTGCGAAACAATACAGGCTAATTACACTGAGCTAATCAGAACATGAACTGTGAGCAAATAAACAACAATAAATATTTGAATGTTTCAGCTACCACAAATACCTCTGCTTTGAAGAAATTACAATATGCTGATAAAACAGAGACAGATCATAAACTCGATAGACAAAACACACATGCCACAACCACTGTGCAAGGAATGACCTTTTAGCTACATCTCACTGATTTTACCAAAACAAAGTAAGATATGATGTAAAGGAAGAAAAGGTAACAAGAAGGACTTTAAATATCAACAGAGAACCAAAAAGAGAAAGTTTAATTAGAGCATATATGCTGTAGAGTATTAATGCTATAATAAATATTAGACAGAAAAGCAGATAAAATGCATGAAAACAATATTTAATCTCAGAACATATACATGCATTACAGAATAGCAACTAAATCAGGTAAAGAAAACATTTGGTACCAGAAGTGAATAAAATATATGACTGATAGCTTATTTATGGAATATCAAAGTAACTGATTATCCTAAAATGTTTACTGCTCTATATAATGAATAAGAGAACATGAAGTTTTAGAATACCAAAAATGTGCAGTGACTAGAAACGTGATGGCCGAAGAGAATCAAATCTATTTTTGGAATGAACAGGAAATACAGGCAATTTAGAGATGTATGATTGCTGTGTTAATAATGATAATGTATTTCCATGTATTATGAGAATATTTCTTCAAAAATCAAAATGTGCATACATATGTTTACAGGGTCATAGCTTGAGAGGAGCCAGAAGTGCAAATCTTCACTGTAAGGTACTCATGTTCAGTTACAGGGATGGAAACCAAACCTAAGACTAAAATTACTGACTTACTGACCGTTTTGATTACAAAAACTGACTTTACTGATTTGGACATAAAAAAAAAAACAGACTAAATTCTGACTCAAATTTCTCATTAGGAAAGAAGGGTCAAAAGCCTTTTTTTTAAATCTGACCTCCACCATCCCCATAGCCAGGCACCTTACACCTATTTATTGTTTTAATTGTAATCAACATATAAAACTATTGCAAAATTACATATAATAATAATAATAAATAATCAGGAAAATCATTGCACTTTATTATAATAATACTGACATGCTTTTATTCAGCACAAATATACCTAAAACTAGAAAAAGCTTAAAAGTGCAGCTCTACAGTACCATTTACAGAATAAAACAAACAAAATGTTTACAACTTTGAATTTTTAAATGTAATGTGGAAAATCATCTAGCTTTCTTTACAAAATTAGGTCATTAAGTCTCACTTTGTTTTTGCTTCTTTGAAAAAAATGTTGTTATAACACTGCTTTTTTGCTTATCAACTGCTTTCTGTACCTTTTCTATGTCTTTAATTTTCTTCACTTCTTGTTCCCTAACTTGCGTAGCACTCTCCAACATTGCTTGGGCCACATTAATTCCCACCAAGTCCTTTTTATTCATTGCTTCTTTTAAGCACTTGTTTGCATCATCCAGTAATCTGTCAACAGTCAATCTTTTCTCCTTTTCTTCCTCTTTCATTTTCTTCAGTGCCTGTTCACCGTGTTCAATATTTACTTTTTCTTTTTCAAACTTACTCTTCATACTTGCTTGCAACAATTTTTCTTTTTCCTGTTTTTCTTGTTTCCTCAGTTTTTCCTCAGCCACTCTCTTCTCATCTTCACAGTACTGCTTGTATCTGACATGAGCTGTTCGTGCCAATTGAAGAAGTTCCAGAGTGATAATTACAAAGTGATCCTTCCACTCAAACACATTCACCACAGCATCTCTTACAGTTAAATGAGCATCCAATGTTCTTTCACATATATTTGCGGTGTCTTCATTCAAGATGTTCCCCGACAATGAGAATCCCCTTTCTACATCCGCATTGCCATTGCGAAAGTGCAAGTGCAGCCTTCACAATTTTCGTAACAGTAGGGTATTTCTTTTCTCCAGAGGTATATGTCTTCTAAAAAAACTGACTCCAGTAAACGTCCACTGGGTTCTTGTCACTACCTGATTTTTCTTCTTCTAACGTTAATAGTTTCCATTCATCAACTAGTGCATGTTCACTGTACTCAATTGGAAGAACTGCAGCTAATTTCACTATGTTTTTGTATGATCCTTCTTTCACCCTCTTTGCAGGATGCAAACATCGAAGATACCACAATACAGGTTTATCCAAATAAGACTTTTCCAAAATATGTGTACAAGCAGACACATAGTGCTTTCTAGCTTTCATGGAAGTATAGCATCTTTCTTGTGCGCTTAGCTCCTTGAGATATTCACTTTCTCTAGTGTCGAACACTATATTTTTCAATGGCAAGTAATACTTATCACAAAATGCTTCCAGACTCAATGGAGCAGCACTAACACAAAATCGATTCATGAGTGTTCTGACGAGGTTTGTGAGCTCATTATAGATTAGATGCATTAAAGGACCTCTCTTCTGAAGGAAACCAGTGAATCTTGAACATGTATGAGCATTTGCACAAGCAAACATAATTTCTGCTTTGGTAGTTTTGTCTTTTAATAGTTTAACAATATTCTTGTATTTCAAAGAACTCATCAACTTGCTTTTGTGCTGAGGTATGAACTGAAGAAAGTATTTTTCAACAGCTGACCATTGTTCTAAAAGCAGCTGGTTCTAATGTCAGCCATCTAGAGGAAACATGTTTCATAAACCGATGACCCGGAAGTTTCATATCTGATTGTATTTTTTCAAAATCTTAGCAACGAGATGTTTGGCCATCAAAAAAATTATAGAGAAACAAGGTTATGTCCGAAGCATTTTCACCAAAGTCTTGTAATCCTTTTTGGAATGCATTATGGATTATGTGTATGTTACATGTGCCAACATCAATCAACTGTTTTCTTCCTAACAGGATCAGAGAATCATTCATAAGACGATCCACAGTTTTGTTAACATTGGGTCCATCACAACCTAGCATCAATAGCTTTGAACGAGAAAGCTGGGCATTATCCAAGGCTTCATTTAACTTGGAGTAAATATCACTAGCAGTGGCTTTACCAATGAAGAAAGTCTGTAGATGTCGTGTCATAATCATTTGTTTGTTATCAGACCAGTATTTAACTACAGTTTGAAGCTCTTTCTTTGAAGCTGCATTCACAGTTTCATCAAACCAAAGAGAGAAATGTGCTCCTCCAATATCATCCACCAACTGCTCTTTAAAATATGGAGCTAAACCATCACATACCAAATATCTTGCCTTTGTCCTTGAAAGGGTGAACTCAGAAGGAACACTTCCAGGAAACATTGCCTCAAAGGTTTCTTTGACATCTTCACAAGCTGGCTGAACAGCAAAGTTCCATCCAATCATTTTCAAACACCAGATTAACTCTGCCCTTGAAGCAGCTTGTCTAGCAGAATAAAGCTGAATTGATGGGGTAGCTCCGGGAGATGAAATTACACCATCACTGCTACATCCAAGACGGGCTGAAGACAATTGTAGTTGTAAAGAACTCAGTTTCACTTTACATTATTCTCTGTGCTTCCGAGTAGAAGCATGCTGCTCTATAGCACTAAAGCCCCAAGAAACTGAAAATGTTTGTGCGCACAGCATACAAAAACTTCACTGTCACTTTTTTTCTGTCCCCATTCAGAAACCATGAAACCATTGCTATCCTTTTTTGGAACCACTCTGATTTTACAGTACATTTTCCCATACTTTTGTGTAAGTAATCCAGTTAATCAAAAAACGTATGATTTTATAAAGACAGCTGCATTACCTGAAACAACAAATAAAAACAATTAGGATTACTATTCATTACAGTATGAAGTGAACAAAAAACATATGCACACACAACTATTCCCTTATATATATACAGATTGACAGAAAAAAATCCCAACACCACGAAAAAATAGTTGTAGAGGAATGAAATGGTTGCAATACATTTGTATAGGTAACATATTTAATCGATTAAGGTTTCAAGATCACAGCTTAATGTAAGCGCGAGAAGAGCCATTTTAAATGTGAAATGCTGGTACATTAATAACCGGTGTAACCGCCAGAATGTTGAATGCAAGCACGCAAACGTTCATGCATTGTGTCTTACAGGGGCTGGATGTCAGTTTGTGGGATGGAGTTCTATGCCTGTCGCACTTGGTCGGTCAATACAGGGACGGTTAATGGTGGTTGGGGATGACGCTGGAGTTGTCGTCCAATGATGTCCCATACGTGCTCGCTTGGTGAAAGATCTGGTGATCTAGTAGGCCACGGTAACATGTCGACACTCTGTAGAGCATGTTGGGTTACAACAGCGGTATGCGGGCGAGCATTATCCTGTTGGAAAACACCCCTTGGAATGCTGTTTATGAATGGCAGCACAACAGGTTGAATCACCAGACCGACGTACAACTGTGCCGTCAGGGTGCGTGGGATAACCACGAGAGTGCTCCTGCTGTCATAGGAAATTGCTCCCCACGCCATAACTCCAGGTGTAGGTCCAGTGTGTCTCGGCCGCAGACAGGTTGGTTGCAGGCGCTCACCTGGTCTCCTTCTACCCAACACACGGCCATCACTGGCACCCAGGCAGAACCGGCTTTCATCAGAAAACACAACAGATTTCCACTCCGTCCTCCAATGAGCTCTAGCTTGACACCACTGACGTCACAAACGGCAGTGGTTTGGAGTAAGTGGAATGCACGCTACAGGGTGTCTGGCTCGGAGCTGTCCTTCAAGTAACCGATTTGTAACAGTTCGTTGTGTCACTGTGGTGGCAACTGCAGCTCGAATTGCTGCCGCAGAAGCGGTACGATGCGCCACGACCATACGCCGTACACGGCGGTCTTCCCTCTCAGTAGTACCACGTGACCGGCCGGGAACCCGGTCTTCTTGAGGCAGTACCTTCCCTTGACCACCGCTGCCAACAATCATGCACAGTGGCTACATTCCTGCCAAGTCGTTCTGCAATATTGCGGAACGAAAATCTACCTTCTCGTAGCCCTATTACACGACCTCGTTCAAACTCCGTGAGCTGTTGATAATGGCTTCTTCGTCTTCTTAGAGGCATTCTTGACTAACATCAACACCCTACGTCGAATCTCAACGATAACTAACGCTCACGAACGTTACAGCGCGTATTTACAGCAAACCTGCTTTGCATGTTCCGAGGGGCGCTACTAGCACCACACGTATGCACCGAGCACGAAATTTGCATAGACATCATCTTACTGATGTACTCTCACCGTCTACCAACTGTAATTTATCTAACACAACCCCTTCTTGGTGTTGGGATTTTTTTTCCGTCAGTGCATGCATATACACAGAGAGAGAGAGAGAGAGAGAGAGAGAGAGAGAGAGAGAGAGAGAGAGAGAGAGAGAGAGAGAGAGAGAGAGAGAGAGAGAGAGAGAGAGAGAGATAAATTTTTAAGTAGGGTGTCTATTAAATTCCTACAGTAAAATTTACTGAGTATTCCCAGGTTAAGATTTTCATGCCGGGCCCCACCCCAACCTACACAGTGGTGAACTACCAGGACACTATACAATGTCCAGATTTCACCTCCGTATTATTATTTTCAGAGAAATTAAAAAAAAATCAGCACTGATTATTTAAAAAAAAACTTCACAATTAATCAGATAATTATGTAGTTATGGTGGACACAAACTACAGACAGACAGACACACAAACAGACTGACACACAGAAACCACTTCGAAAATAGTGAAATCGTATTCGGGGGACCCCAAAGCATGTATTTCCGTTGAAATCTCGAATTCGAATTTTTGCACGATTACAATACTTTCTCATAGTAATGTATGAGAAAGTAATTAGGAAAATTATAGGAAATACAGTACAAAGGCTCAAAATATAGGATATATAAGATGGGTAGGAGCATTGCTTGCGTACATGCCAGTGGTGGCTTTTCAGGTGAAGTAGGTGAAGTCCCTTTTCACCTAATTTACTTGAAATAAAGTTTTATTCAGTAATTTTTTTATAATATATTCTTTTTTGTCTTTATTCAGTTCCAAAATACTCAAAAGTTTGGATAGATATTAATTCACATGGCACGCTCAATACGAAAACAAATCCTTATACGCAAAACAGAGCAAGGGAAGAGCCGAAATGAGAATGATTGGAAGTTTGCATTTTCGGCCGAGTTGTCATGGTAACCGTGACGTCACCCTCCGCAATCTGCTCGCTCAAGGGAATTGTTTCAGCATCAGGTACCTTAGTTCTGCATCTCTCAGTTTTTGAGCGTGAAGTCGTGAGAGATCACGATGGAGCGGGCGGACTACAGTGCCGGCTCGTGGTAGGAAAAATAGATGAAGAGCTACAAGAGCAATATGACAAGATATCTACTGTCTTCAATGAAAATCAGTTAATGAGAACTTACCACCTATGTTTTTTATATATTAGATCAATTCTTCTTCCCTTTAAAGCTGGAAATTTGTCGATTATTTTTTTTTTTTTTTTTTGATTGGAGGTTTAACGACCACCGTGAGCAACTCAATGGGCTATAATCGGTCGCCCGTCCCTAATTTAGGGTCACTGGTTCCAGGGAAGGGAAAGAGCCAGTGCCGTAAGACAAACACAACATCCATGCCTCACCGGGATTCGAACCCGGACCCCTTCGGACGAATGATCAGAGGCCAACGCCTTAGACCACTGCGCCACCCGGCTTTGTCGATTATGTCGTCATAAAATGGCTGTTTCTTCGTGACATCAAGAAAATGTCTTTCTGAATAAAAATATTTGCCAAAGAAGCACGTTTATCTGGAGAAATAGTGTTTCTTGAATAAGTTTGTATTCTTTTAAGGCAAGAAAAACTTCTTTCCACTGAAACACTTGCAGATGCAATTGTTAAAATCCGGGAAACCAATTTATAAGCTTCTGTAAAAATGCCTTTATCACCATGAAGCACTCGAAAAAGTTCATGAGTCAATATATTCCTTAATTTTTCATCAGCATATGAAAGACTCAGTTCATTTTTAAGGCTCTGGTGTTTAGTAAATACTTTTCCGAAAAAATGTTGTAGATTTTCAAAAGCGTGAGAGGGACAGCATGAATTAAATTGGTTGAATTTGGTTGTGTCAGCAAGACAGGGAAATTGAAGTTTAAGTTTCTCACTGTCTTGAAATATTATATCCATTTCCATAAGAATGTGGTACAAAATTTCAAAATACTATTTTTGTAATTTTTAAAAATTGTTTCTTGTGTAAGAGCAGCATATTCCTGTTTAGATCTGCTTATTTCTGTGATTTTGCTAGCTTTTCCAAACAGTGTTTCAAATACCTCATCGTTCCTTTTATGGCTCAAAATTTCATAAGTTTTTTTAATTTGAGTAACACAGTATATGTCTAGTGACTTTTTCTGCAAAATTTCAAATTATAGATCCGTGAACCAAATATTTCATTAAATACTATTCCTAAAAATGTAAATTCAAAAGTGTTCATATCATTTTAAAACCCCTGTGCAAGTTGAATTGATTTTTTGTCTGATTGGTCACTATTTGTGAGAAATTCGAATACTTCCTTCAATTTATCCCAATCTTCAACTATTACACTTACTAACTTCGAAGTGGAGGACTATCGAGTTTCTGTTATGGTTAGCATGCCTCTTGCGGTTGTTGATGTGAGTGTATTGTTTTTTCACCACTCAGTGAAGTGATCGCTTCGCTGAGTGGTGAAAAAAAAACAAGGGAATTACACTGACGCTTGCAAAAAT
Organism: Macrothele yani; assembly: GCA_039090855.1. Taxonomy (NCBI): domain Eukaryota; kingdom Metazoa; phylum Arthropoda; class Arachnida; order Araneae; family Macrothelidae; genus Macrothele; species Macrothele yani. The sequence continues at coordinate 51,661,307 of CM077027.1, read as the reverse complement.
ATTTGACACTTAGAAATTTTAGAAAAACTCTGCTGTAATACAAGGTTCAAACGATGTACTAAGCAATAACAAAAACAGATTGAGAAGCTTTATGCTTAATTTTTTCTGGAGCCCAGTCAAGTGTCCATACATTACGCTTGCCCCATCGCAACATTGTCCTATTGACTTGTGTTGATAATCAAACAGTTCCAAAATTTTGTCCAGCATTTTGTATAAAGCGTCTGACGTTCTATCTTTACTCGCACCATGGAAACCCAAAAATCTCTCAACCAATACACCTTCCGAATCAACAGATCTTATTATTAAAGAGCAATCGGAAGTCTGGTTGTGTCTTCCAATCTACTTGAATATAAAAGCATTGAACTTCATTTATTTCATTTTTGACGTGATCGTTTATATATTCAGAAATACATTCAATTAATTCGTTTTGAATAGCTTTTGAGTCACCTGTGAAGACATTTTTTATCGTTCTTCTTAAAGGACTTCTTGATATCAACAGTGAAAGCAATTCCTTGAATTTCTACGATTTATCGAGTCAATGCCTTCGTCATGGTCACGGAATGCTAGCTCTTGTTTACTCAAATACAGTATTGCATCAATCATTCTCTGCAGGAAAAGTCTATTTAAACGAACGCTTTCGTTGAAATGCATTTTCAAAAGCCTAGCATTCTCCCTCAGGGCATCGGCAATGGTGTTCTGATTCTTTTCAAAATTATTTAGCATTAATTCTCATTTCAGGTGTTCGCTAGAATCACCAAGTTTGTAAAGTGACCGTTTTATATTTAAGAAATCTGAAAATTGTCTTTATTCCACGCCGAATTTTATTACTAAAATATAAGCAGGGCCAACAAAATAATTTTTGTAACACATAAGGTCTGCAAAGCCATTTATATTCAGTAAACCAACAATTTTTAAAATTAATATTGTAAAATTTACCGCTCTTCTTGATTTCTTTCTTGGCGACAATTGTCAATGAATCCGTCGGTCGTCCTTGAAGTAAAATGTCTCTTTTATTTTCAACTTTCCACCGATTGAACGGAGTTTGCAATAAATTACAGACAATGTTGTTCACAAGATACATACCGAAAACTAAAACTATCACTCTCAGTTAAACTGTACACGAAACTAAAGTAACTAATGAAGTTTTTAGCAAGCAATCACAAAACACGAAAAATCATACCTCTTTCAGAAAATATGTACCAAAATACCGCAAGAAAAATCCCTAGTGGATTGCAAAGAACCCTTGGCAATCCGTCCCGTTTCACTGCGATCTCTTCGTAAGGTCACGACTCTAGGTGCAGAGCCTTGACGCTCCTGATAAAACACTTCACTTGCCCGGCAGATAGGGGAGGGTGACGTCACAGTTACCATGGCAATTCGGACGAAAACTGTAGACTTCCAAGCATTCTCATTTCAGCTCTTCACTTGAACTGTTTTGCGTATAAGGACTTGCTTTCCGTATTGTACGCGCGCATTGTGAAGGGATATCTAATCAAAATTTTGGGTATTTTGGCACTCAATAAAGGCAAAAAAAGAATATATTATACGAACCTATTAAATAAAATCTTATTTCAAATAAAATAGGTGAAGAGGCACTTTACCTACTTCACCTGAAAAGCCGCCACTGTCGGACTACCAGGATACCTTGCAATCTACTAGGACTTTTTCCTTGTGGTGCTGTGGTACATTATTTTCCGAAAGGAATTTGTTCTTTCGTGCATTGTGATTATTTGTTGAAAGGTTTAGCTGATATTTTAGGTTTGTGTACAATTTAACTGATAGTAATAGTTTTTAGTATGCATCCTGTGGACGACATTGTAATTTACTGCGAACTCAATTTAATCAGTGGATAGAAGATAAAAGAGACATTTTGCTTCAAGGACGACCGACGGATTCACTGACAATTGCTGCGAAGAAAGAAATCAAGAAGAGCGGTAAATCTAATAATATTAAGATTAAAATTATTGTTTTACTGAATATAAATGGATTTGCAGCACTTCTGCATTAATTTTTTTTGGCTCTGCCTATTTTTAGTAATAAACATTCGGCGTGGCATAATCGTGATTCTAGCGAACTCCTGAAATGCGAATTAATGTTAAGGAATTTTGAAAAATCAAAACACCATTGCCGATGCCCTGAGGAAGAATTGCTAGGCTTTTTAAAATGCATTTTAACGAAAACGTTCGCTTAAATAGACTTTTACTGCAGACAGTGATTGACACAGTATTAGTCTATACTGTATTTGAGAAAACAAGAACTAGCATTCTGTGGCCATGACGAAAGCATGGCCTCGATAAATCGTGGAAATTTCATTGAATTACTTTCATTGTTGATATCAAGAAGTCCTTTAGAAATTCAAAATCAATACAAAAGGATAAAAAAGGTCTTCACTGGGAACTCGAAAACTATTCAAAATGAATTAATTGAATGTATTCCTGAATATATAAACAATCATGTCAAAAATTAAATAATTTTTGATTGTTGATTCGGAAGGTGTATTGGTTGAGGGATTTTGGGGTTTTCATGATGTGAGTAAAGATAGACCGTCAGGAGCTTTATACAAAGCGCTAGACAAAATTTTGGAACAGTTTGATTACCAACGGAAATAAATAGGACAATATTACGATGGGGATAATGTCTAGACACTTAAATGGGCTACAGGAAAAAAAGACAAGGATAAAGCCTGGCAAGTTGTTTTTGTTCATTGATTAGTTCATCGTTTGAATCTTGTATTACAGCAGAGTTTTTCTAAAATTTCTAAGTGTCGAATACTTTTTGCAAGCCTCAGTGGAATTGCTTCGTTTTTTCACCATTCTGCGAATCGGTCTTATACACTTATATCAACAACTGCAAGACGCATACCAACCACAACAGAAACTCGATGGTCCTCCACTTAGAAATTAGTAAGCGCAATTGTTGAAGATTGGGATAAATTGAAGAAAGTGCTCGTATTTCTGACGAATAGCGAACAATCAGACAAAAAACCAATTCATCTTGCCAAGGGTTTTTTTGAATGATATGAACACTTTTGAATTTACATTTTTGGCTCCACTGATCTATTATTTGAACTTTTGAAGAATGAACATAAACTACTGTGTAACTCAAATTAAAAAAAAAAACTCGTGAAATTTTGAGCCATAAAAGGAAGGATGAGGTATTTGAGACACAATTCGGAAAATCTAGCAAAATTACAGAAATCAGCACGGGAATATGCTGCTATTACACAGGAAACGATTTTTCAAAATTATAAACAATTGTATTTTGAAATTTTGGACCACATTTTTATGGAAATGGATATAAGATTTCAAGACTGAAAAATTAAGCAATATATTGACTCAAGAGCTTCGAGTTTTTCACGGAGACAAAGACATTTTTACAGAAGATTATAAATTGGTTTCATTCATTTCAACAATTCCATCTACAAGTGTATCAGTGGAAAGAAGTTTTCTTGAAAGAATACAAACTTGCTCAAGAAACACTAGTTCCCAAGATATACTTGCTTCTTTGGCAAATATTTCTATTCAGGAAGACATTTTATTGATGCTCACGAAGAAACAATCATCGTATGACAATATAATCGACAAATTTGCAGCTTTAAAAGGAAGAAAAATTTATTTAATATACAAAAAATAGGTAAGTTCTCATTAAGTGATTTTCATTGTAGACAGTACATATCTTTTCATACTGCTCTTGTACCTCTTCACCTATTTTTCCAACCACGGTATATGCGCACACACAACTCTTCCCCAAACCAAAATAATGCATCTGGTGAGGAAGTTAACCGAAATTTACTTGTTTGCACTTAGATAACATTCCCAATATAGAGATGCCGCCCCGGTGGCGCAGTGGTCTAAGCGATGGCCTCTGATCATTCTTCCGAAAGGGGTCTGGGTTCGAATCCCGGTGAGGCATGGATGTTGTGTTTGTCTTACGGCACTGGCTCTCTCCCTTCCTTGGAACCAGTGACCCTAAATTAGGGACGGGCGACTGCTTATAGCCCATTGAGTTGCTCACGGTGGTCGTTAAACCTATAATAAAATAATAAAAAAATCAATATAGAGATCAAAAATCACACACTAGTGCACAAGGTTGTTAACAAAGTTATAACTCAGAGCCTTCTTAACGGCATTTTCTAATTTTTTAATCCATCTGCCACATAAAACATTACTTTACCGACCACAAACCTTTTTCATATCACGTAAATCTTTTTTAAAAAAGCCATGATATAAAACTGACTTTACAGACCAAAATTGACTAAACCTGACCAATTTGAAAAATACTAACCATTTTCCATCCCTGCAGTCACTTTCAAATGTTCCCTTGTTCATTCGTCTGTTACTTCTATTCTTTTTTTTGTTTGATCTTTTAAATATCTGTGCACCCTTTGTGTTTCAACTTTCACTTTTCTGATCTACTGTATTTAGTAACACCATCTTTTTATGTTTCACATACAAAGTGGTTTCGTTGTGAATCAGGAGATATTAACAGTGATGTTTTGCATTGTCATATATTTCCAAGAAATGGTTAGTGCAGTGTCTCACATGCCAAAGTTACTGTTTGAATGTCCTCTGCTAATCCAGAGAATCTGCATTTGTACTGTGAAGTTCAGTTTTAAATAAAGGAGCTCCAGTTCTATTAACTGATCTTGTAGCACGCTATTAAAAGCACCTTGTCTATTAGTTTAAAATTAGTATTTATTAGCAATGGTCAAATCTGCAATTGGCATACTGGTCAAGTCCTAAAACAGGAAAAAAGAAATAGATGAACTTATGGTGAATGTAGCTAATTCCTACCCCCTATCGTTGTTGTTTATAGTGCAAAGTTTTTGGATATGAACACAGTCATAATTATAGGTGGGTTATTAATAATTCAAAGACGATTATCTTAATAATGTAGTTATATTGAACATCCTTTTAAACGTGGTTCAGTTATGAATACCCCTCTGATTACATAACCTGCACTATTCCAGAAAGGGATGCAAGGTCAGGTGATGCGTAACATCACAGCCTCTCCTTGACAAATGTCAACCCCGCCTTCTCGTGGTACATCCTGTTCCCACTAAAGGGCTCTGACGACCGCCCATAGCGGTATAACTATACCATCGGGATCAGAGGAAATTCTATCCCACACTCACCAACCCGCTTGGCCAGCGTGGTGAGTTATGGCCAAACCCTCCAAAATGATTCCACAACTTAAATCTTGGCCCTCAGTCTCCGGCAGCTGGAATGTACCTGGCCAAGGCAGCGGCCAGTGCGACATGAAGGCAGAGGGTGCTAAGAATCCCCGGAGGACCGGACTAGGCTGCCATCTGATGCTGACCTTGGCTACTTACAATGGACGCTCCCTATCTTCTGATTCAAGGCTTCTTGAATTGGAAGAGGAACTACAAAGGATCAAGTGGGACATCGTGGGGCTAAGTGAGGTAAGGAGAAAAGGAGAAGATCTCATCGAACTGAAAAGTGGACATCTCTTCTACTATCGTGGGACAGATACTGGCAGAACTAGTGGTGTTGGATTTATAATAAACAAGAAACTGAAGGATAAAGTTGTAGAAGTTGAAAGTTCCTCTGACAGAGCTGCACGACTTGTTATCCAACTCTCGAAAAGATACCAGGCTCAGATTATTCAAACTTATGCACCCACCACAAGTCATCCTGAAGAAGAAATTGAAGAATTTTATGAGGAAATTTGTCATCTAAATAATAAAGGTAAGCAGCACTTGAAAATAATTATGGGAGATTTCAATGCAAAAATAGGGCAACGGCAACAGAATGAAACTTCAGTAGGTAAATTCGGTCACGGCAACAGAAACCAGCGTGGAAATACTCTCGTTGAGTTTGCAGAGGCAGAAGGGTTTTTCATCTTGAACTCCTTCTTCAAGAAAAAGCCACACAGGAAATGGACATGGAGACATCCAAATGGGACGACAAGTGAAATTGATTTTATTATGTGTAACAAAAAATTCGTCATAGAAGACTGCAGTGTGCTAAACAAGTTCAACACAGGTAGTGACCATAGATTGGTGAGATGTAAGATGCACCTCAACACTAAACTTGAACGTGGCAAGCTCATAAGACAAACAAAATCTATTGACATAACCAACCTTAAAAAACACCATAATACCTTCAAGTTAGAACTGAAGAACAGGTTCTCTGCTTTAGAAGGCCTAACATCGGAAGAAGTGGACATCTCTGAAGTTAACAGAAAAGTAACCAAAGCTCTTATGGAAACAGCAACAAAATTAGCTGGGTCTAAGAACAAGTTGCATGTGAACAAATTATCAGGAAAACCAAAATGTTGATGCAAAAAGAAGAGAGATGAGGACAACTAAAGAAGATGTGACTTCCAAAGTGGAATATATAGAGCTATGCAAGACAGTAAGAAAAAGTATCACTGAAGACGTAAGGAAATTCAACTGTGAACTAGTGAGGAAAGCAATTGAAAACAACCAAAGCCTAAAATTGGCAAAGGGACATCTCAGTAAGGGAAGAAAACAGATTATGGCACTGAGAAAAGAAGATGGTTCTGTAACAAGAAATAGAGGCGAAATTTTGACAAGAGTGAAAGATTTCTACTCCAAATTATATGAAAGGGATGATACATGCACTCCAGACATCATGAAAGATACCAGTACCAGAGTTCCTCCAGTCCTTCCAGCAGAAGTTGCACATGCAATCAAGAACATGAAGCGAGGAAAAGCTCCAGGAGAAGATGGAATTACTGTAGACATCATACAAGAAGCAAGTGGAGAAATCGAAACAGTACTCGCCCAAATTTTCACTCGATGCCTTAATGAAGGAAAGATTCCTGAGGATTGGAACACTGCTACAATGATCCTGCTACATAAGAAAGGTGACATTGAGGATCTCGGAAACTACAGACCTATCAGCCTCTTATCAGTAGTTTATAAAATCTTCACTAAAGTTCTTTCACACCGCTTGAAGGTAGCACTAGACATGGCTCAACCGAGAGAACAAGCTGGATTCAGGAGTGGCTACAGCACAATAGATCATATCCACGTGCTGAGAGAACTAATTGAAAGAGCGAGGGAATATGAACTTCCATTGTGCATGGCTTTTATCGATTATGAAAAAGCCTTTGATTCGGTGAAACCATCAGCAGTTACAATGGCTCTGAAAACCTGTGGTATTGAAGATGCATACATTAATATTATTAATAACATCTATGAAAACGCAAGTGCAAAGATTCGGCTGTTTGAAAATACAACACACGTAAAAATTGGAAAGGGAGTGAGACAAGGTGACACCATATCTCCGAAGCTCTTTTAATGCCACATTGGAGGGTGTTTTTCAGTCGCTGAGCTGGGAAAACAAGGGGATAAAGATTAATGGAGATTATCTAACCCACCTTCGTTTTGCTGATGACGTAGTCATTTTTGCAACTACCCCATCAGAGCTGCAGAGTATGATCCAGGAACTTGCTGACAAGAGTAAAGAAGTGGGATTAAAAATGAACTTTCAGAAGACAAAAGTGATGTTCAATGCTTTTACAAGAAATGAAGATTTATCGATTGGTGGAGAAAAGCTGGAGATAACAGACACGTACGTTTATCTTGGACAGCAGATATCAAGTGAGGGTCACATTGATGAAGAAATTAATCGGCGTACAAAACTTGCCTGGAGAGCTTTTGGAAGAAACAGCATAATTTTCAAGAGCAATATGCCATTATGTCTTAAAAGAAAAGTGTTTGATCAATGCATCCTTCCAGTGCTTACGTATGGTGCAGAGACGTGGACCTTAACTAAAAGAGACATACAAAGGCTGCAGACAACTCAAAAAAGCATGGAGAGGTGCATGCTTGGTGTAACCAGGAGAGATAAGAAGAGGAACTCGTGGATCCGAAAAATGACAAGAGTGGAAGACATCATGATCAGAGTTAAATCCCTGAAATGGCAATGGGCTGGACATACTGCCAGAAGGACAGATCATCGATGGACAGCCAAAATTTTAGATTGGATTCCAAGGGACAGGAAAAGACCCAGAAGAAGACCACATAGGAGATGGGTGGATGAAATTCGAAAGTATGCAGGGGTGACATGGAGGAGACTGGCACAAGACAGACCATTGTGGAGGAAACTTGGGGAGACCTTCGTCCAGCAGTGGATTGATAATGGTTGACAATGATGATGATGATGATGATTCCAGAAAAATTTGCTACAACTTCCGTAAACAGATCTGTATAACCTACGTAAACCTAGCGACTTCTTTAATTTTGCTGCAAATTTAGAACATTACATAATAGGCTAAAAGCAAGAAAATCACAGCAAAATATACAGTTGTTATTCACAGTAAATTGAAATCGACGATTGAATCCCAAAGAACTTAATTAAACCTAGTAAACGGAAAATAAAGTGATACTAACCGGTGAAATGACATACCTGGTATTTTCTTTTTAGATTTATTTGCACAGCTGAATGCCACGAAGGATCCCATGGAAACTAAATGTGAATAAGCTAAAGTATGTTATCAAACAAAGAAAAAAATCTACGCTGACAAACCAGTTTAACGAAATATATGAGCTTCTAAAAATCACATACTTTCAATGCTTTCCTACGGCAGGCACGACCAAGAAGGCAACCAAGCACGCGGAGGGATATCATAGCAGTTAACCGGTCGGCTTTAGAAATCTGTGGTTACAGCGTCTCCCAAGGAGGTTATATTACTGGAGACCCACTCCTATCCACGCAGCATTGGCCACCATAAGTCACCGTTTAAGCTGCATAGCTAAGTAGATGAATAATTCAATAATCTTTATCAATGATACACAAGCTTACTGTTTTATCAATGGTATAACTTAGTTCATTTGTGCCTGCTTGTGACGTCACAACACAGATTAGCTGTGACCTATGGCGGTAGAGCCAGTGGTGTCTCCAGTAATATAAACTGCTTGGCGTCTCCTATATTTTCTACCTCCATGTTATATTCCATGGAGCTAGGAAATATATTCCTACCTCCATGTTATCAAAGGATATCGTCCAAGAAGACTTGCCAAGATGGCTAAAGATAAGCTGACCAGAAGTTCCCAATTCTTGAGGACCGTCCTCGAATTTTGTTTACTGTTTCCCAAAACGTCTGATGCCTTTGGGTATAGCGTCTAGAAGGGAAAGTGTGCCGAGCGCCTAGCGTACGTAATGATTGGCGTGGATACCGAAATTTGTCCCCTTCGTAGATGGCGCTCCGATCGCCTTCCCTTCCCTCTTTCTTACTGTGATGGGAGCGGGAAACTAAATTCGTGTTGCTTACTGTGAAAAGAACGGTAATTTAGACGAAAACGTGTTATGTTTTAGGTTTTAGAAGGAATGTGGATTACCTAAATATTGTATATAAGTTATACTTAGCTCATTATACGGAAGAGAAATAACCATAGTTTTGTGCCAGGTCGCAATATTCAGTACAAAAACAGTAAGCCGTCATTCTTTGGAATACCCAAAAATGATAAACTTTTACAGCAGTGGCAAAGATTGATTCCCGGTGCAGATAAAAACTTAGACAAATTTAGTGCTGTATGTGAACTGCACTTTGAAAGATTTGTGGTTCGAAATTTTGTGCATAAAATAAATGAGGAGACTGTGTTAATACCCAGAGATCGGCCCATTTTGACACCAGATGCAATTCCAACAATATTTCCAAACCTTCCCCATTATTTGTCAAAACCTCTGGCAAAATACAGGAAAGTTAGGGAAACCGATGATAAGCCTGATGGTAATTTAAATAGCTTGGAATGTACTTCCCAAAGAGTTACACTGAACTGCCTTCTGAATATCACAGCCTTCAGAATTTTGGGGTAAGCAAATTCCTGCAAATAATTCAAAGTGCATAATTTTCCATGTTCATTCATTCAAATGTGAATTGTCAAATTCATTGACAACAGAAAAACTGGTTGTTGTTACCAAAAGTGAACCAGAGGTTACCTGTAAAGTGTATTTACGTGGAATAAAAATTAACTCAGTTTCTAATATTACTTCTAAAGATGAATTAAAATCCATTATTCGAGACATTGATAGGCTAACAGTATGTCATGGCACAGGCTCCATTTCAGAATTTGAAAATAACATGAAGTACCTTGAAAGTGGAGTTATTTTTTAGAATAATTTGTACAGCAAAAATTGTGTAAGGAAAGGAACAACAAAGACTTGCCTCAGATGTAAGTATCTGCAGCGCATACTTTTGCACAAAATAGCTTATCATAGAAGAAAGTCTACATTTAAAAATAAGTATCAAAATACAGTTCGGAAAATCAACAGGCTGAAGAAACTACTTATTTCGCTCTCTAATTAAACTTAAAAAAAAAAAAAAAAAGGAATTTTACAGAACTTTCCATTAATGGAAAAATAGCAGAATTACCCATTAAGCAGCAGCAAATGGTTATTCATTGTTATAAGGCAGCAAAAAAGAAATCTGCAAGAGGTATGTCATATACTAAAGAATGGTTACTTGAATGCTTACTAATGCACATAAAAAGTCCAAAATTGTACGAGCACATACGGAAACACAAAATCATGATCCTACCTAATAGAACAACTATTAGAAAGTATATTTCAAATTACAACAGTGCTTTTGGATTCAATGCACTGACGTTTGAAACTATTTCAAAGAAAACAAGTGAAATGGAGCCTTTTGCAAGACATGGTGGTATATTAATAGATGAAGTGAAGCTTACAGAAAAACTGCATGCAAAATCATCTGGTGAAATATTAGGATTTGTTCATATTGGGCCATACACTTCAGAAACTGTTAAGCATACCCCATGTAATCACGGACTGGTAATGGTGTTTCAGCCATTAAATGGAGATTGGACCCAAATAATTGGTGTTTTTGCCACAAGTAACAATATAAGTGGAACTTTGCTTGCAAAATTAATTATTGAAGCTGTTATTCTCACTGAAAATGCAGGTCTGTTTGTTAATTTCATTACGTGTGATAGGGCTTCTTGGACCAGGAATATGTGGAAGACATTTGGTATATCAGGAGATTGTTCTGGAACTAAATACAGCATTATGCATCTTACAGATTGTTCTAGAAGTTTACATTTCATATCAGATTTTCCTCACTTAATAAAATGTGTACGGAACGCATTTGTTACCAGAGGTTTTCTTCTGCCCGAAGGAGAAGCAAGACCAGAGCATGTTGAAGCAGCATGGAGGAAGGACTCTGACATAACTACTCTAAAAGCCATGCCAAAAATTACACGTGTTCATATTAACCCGAATAACTTTGAGAGAATGAGGGCAAGCTATGCTTTGCAGCTTTTTAGCAACGAAGTATTAAAAGGCCTTTTTCTCTATAAGCATCATATTGAAATATAGTTTGGAAGTACTAATGCAACTACATTTTTCATAAAGTTGATGATGCAGTTAATTACTGTAATGGCCTCTAGGGGTCCATCAAGTAGTCTCTGCATAGATTCTGAGGGATGCAAAGTACTTAATGATGTTCTGTTACGTTTAGATAAATGGGAAGCTTTTGCAGGAGATAAGAAGACTGAGTTTTTAAATGCTAGCACAGCTGCAGGATTATGAGTCACTATAAGCAGTGCTATCTCTCTACTAAAAATATCTATACGAAACCTTGAACCACAAGTATGTAATGACATCGTGCTTGAGTCAAGACTCGATAGAAAACATTTTTGGCATTATTCGACAACTGTCAGGCTGCAATGACCACCCCACTGCAGCAGAACTTTTAGTGACCATTCAGTGTTTAAGTTTTTATAATCTGGCCAAGCCTGTAAAGTGTGGTACTGGCTGCACAACAGAAATCATCAATTCCCTTATTGAGCCAAGTGACTCCATCAGTTGCAAACCTAATGTTTTGTTAAATTTAAATGAACTTTTAAGTGATGGAATGCTATATAATGTGAAAGATACCTTGAATAGTGCTGCATATTCTGATTGTGCTTCCCTTTTCCTACATAATTCCCATAACCAGTTGCTAGTTTATGTAGCTAGAAATGTATTGCACTAGCTAAATGCAAAGATTGCACCAAAATGTGTTTAACTTGCTGTATTGAAGAAAAGGCCAGATTTTCTGGAACGCTGATACGAGATTTTGATAAAGGTGGCGTATTATATCCATCAAAGGAACTCCTAGTTCTTGTCAGTCAACTGGAAGGTATTGTTGCACATTATTTCAGCACCTAAAAACTACACAGAGATAGCATCATTGATATTTTAGCTATCTTGATGAAAAAGAAAATTAAATTCATTGGTTGTGCAGAACACAGTAAAGATGTGACATGTAAGATTGCAAAATTGTATTTACTGACATGGTTATATTTTTATATAAAGTGACTTAATAAGATTCACAATGATAATCAAGAAACAATGAAGTACCTTAAGCTGAGATGCTGCAAATAAATATTAAGTCCCTGGATCTGGGTGCTGAGGTTCTTTTTATGAGGAAGCAAGTGAGAGACAGCTTTATAATTACTGTGGAGTGAGTAAATGTATGTGGAGTCAGTCAATAACTCTCATTTATAATTATTGTGGAGTCGGTAAATATATACAGACTCCACAGTAATGCTACAGCTCAAACCCTCACCCCGAGACTCCCTCAAAACTACTTTAACAGTTAATAAGAACTTCGCAACAGAACAGGTTCTGTCATTCAAATCCAGGGGTTTGAACTTAGTCACATTACCAATGTTCAACTCTGAGCAAGCAGAGCAGAAGCATATGACCGTATTAAAAAGATTGGATAACTTTGGGAGTATGTAGCAGTGGCTAGTTAACTTTTCCTTCATTAAATATATGTATGCACATAGCAGACAGTAAGCCTAATGCATATGCAAATAAGTAACCCCAGCCTATATTGAGGTCAAGAAATGTCCAGGTTGTTAACAAACTTAGAAAAGAAAGTTCCAAAAACTGGTAAGTTATTTTTAGAGATTCAAAATTCATTTCTGTAAATGTATTTATTTGTAAAAAATAATTTTTTGCCCCCCCCCCCCAAGTAACTAAATAGTTCAGCAGATAAGATATTAATATACAAAAAGATTTTAAAGAACATGTGTGGTGGTAATAATATTGCAGAGTTACTATTTGTTATTAAAAATGTTTAGAACTGTGGGATTCTTTAGCAAACTGCTCCACCCCTTCATCTTTTTTTTTTTTAATGTTCAAATCCCAAAACCACTGGTGGTAATCTGATATTAACACTTCTTTTTTTCAATCAACATTTAGCTTTGGCATTTCCAGTATTGCTAACTAGGGCTTCCATGATGGAATTATATACTACAAAATTCAGTATTTTGAAGAAAACTTGCAAAATGCAATGAGTGACTAATTTACTCTTTACAAGGTGGTGTAAAAGTAATAAAAAAAGAAACTAAACACGTATTAAATTAATTTCTGTAAATTTAATTACGTGTGAAAACATCTAATAGTTGTATTCACAAATTCTTGCTCTTTCAATTGCATTTTCTAAGATGCCTAAACATCAAGTTGTGTGTTATTTATTTTTTGTGTAATGTTACTTTTTAAATCCTCCTCCCACGTTCTGTTGCTGATAAATTTCTCTGTTGCTATACAATTGAGAAACGGGTTTTGATAAAAATTTCAACAACTGCTGCACTAGCCTTTGACATATAACAGCCCACAATGAATTAATCAAGCTTCTACTTTATAAAAATAAAAATGAAAAAAAAACCATTTAAAATGAGATGCTTTCTTTTGCCTCACTGTATAAATTGAATAAAGCTTAACCAATGTGCTGAGATGTGGTAATATTGTAATAAATAATGCTTGGTACATACCAGCAATGTAAGATTAAAACATTGCTTTATTACAAACTGCATGTGGCTTCTGTATGGAAATGCCTAAAGCCATTTATAATGAACTCTCATCAGCACGCCTTTGGTCCCCATGCTGATGAGAGTTCAATACTCAAAACCGATCCACGTCAGAGGTCAGTTTTTTCACATGTGCTTCAACATTTGTTTCAGTTAGTGTAAATTATATCTGTATTACCTATTCCCAACTACTAGGGGCATTAAACAACGTTGTTACATGTTTACATTGTACACAATGTGTCACTGTGCGCACCTTACTGGGACGATAAACCTTTCTGGATTTACTGAGGGGATATCAGTATGAGATTGAAATAATTCCAATTTCAGAAATTAAGAACAAATAAATGTCTTGGTAAATTATTTGCTCCCGCACAATATTTCTTCATTTAATAGTAAAATTTATCTAACGGTATAAAAAACATCCCTCCAAATCAACCCCATTCTTTTTTTTTCTTTTTTTTTTGCGTTTTTTTCTGAACAATTACTGGTAAATGCTTTCTCATGCATGCATTATGACCAAATAATGCTTCAGTCAGAGAAGAATGTCATTGTAAATACGTGTGACACAGCTTAAATAAGGTGGTACACACCGTTTTTTAAACCAGTCAGTAACAGGCAAAAATAATTTTTGTTAAGCCTCTTAATAATACGTATAGCTTACTCAATGTTTATATATATCTGCTATATCCACGCTAATCACTACATACGCTGGGCGCTCGGCACACTTCCCCTTTTAGATGCTATATATCAGCTGTTCCTGTATAACCGTTTGAAGAGTAGATACATGGAAGCACAACGTTATATTTACACACTCCCACGTATTTACTTCAAACAGTAAATTTTGCCCGCTGTCCCTAAATTGTTTTTAAGGAGAGCTCTGTCTCTGACTGGCAGCATTAAATTTGTTGAATCACGGCATTACTTATACCTGATCATAGGCCTAACCACTGGGAGGATCAGGACCCCCAGATGTTCATAGAGTATGATCCCCAATGTAAATGATTCTCCAAATGTTTTGGGAATATAATGATATGAACTTTTTATGTGAACCAACTAAGTTATTTAATAATATAAGATTGTAATTTTTCGTAGAATGCGAACACATGTATAATGTGTACTTAATAAAACAGCGATGTCGATTAAGCATGGTTACCAACATCGCTGGCGTATATATATTATGTGATCAGACCCCCCCCCCCAGATTTTGAAACACGGTTACGCCACTGTACCTGATGGTCACTGGCCAACATCGCCGATGCTGACACTTTAGCATTCAATTAAAAATAAGCGTATTCAATATAATGTCCCATACAAAAAAAACTTGCAATTTCTGTATATACAGCAGGAGCGGCTCCTGCAACAAAGCTGTGGGGCTACAGCCCCCCACCACACCCCTACCCAAAGCAGTTTTTTTTTCATGCCACACCAAGATAGAAGTTTACTGAACTCTGCTGGAAGTTTTTCACGCCACTGGGAGCGAAAAGAACGCTGGCGCGCTGCTCTGACCTATTGAAACCAACATTGAAACCAACTCGTGTGTGAAACTCTGCCTATTCCCACATCAGTTCATTTCCTTTGTATAAAACGTCCCTGGGGGCGGCAGCTCTTGCTGGTACAGCAAATATAAGTGGTCCTCGCAGTTGTTTGCGAGTGACGTAGCTACAATGCAGTTTCTCGTTGGCTGCGAATTCATCGCAGGGCCTTCAATTTTTGGTTTGTTCCAACTTTTATTCAACATGATAATTCTAACAACTGGAGATCATTCGTGTTTGCTAACAACAAATACTCAGTTGCCGAGATTTTTACCAAAAAGTTTCACTTCCGGTCAAAATGGGCATGTGAACAAATTGTGATTAAGAATAAAGTTCAGTAATGGATAAATTGAAAAATAAAAAATAAAAATGACTAATTTCTGCAGCGAGATACTTGCACAAAATTAATATTATCACTTACCAGGCACAGTGAAATTTTCGCTTTTAAACTCGTGTAAATTTCTGTTCATCAAAAAACACTGAAGTTGCTCCATTGACCACATTTTACTTTTCTGCTGCATATGCATTCCCCCCCCCAAAGCTTTACTTTGAACACAACATTTAATCAAACACAACGGTTTAGAAAATTTACAAAGTTGGTAAATTTTGAAAACAAATTGTTCTACACTAAATTGTAATCATGGCTTGAAAATTGAAACTGGGAATATGTTTGCAATTCGTATTTATTAAAGAGAATGCCTGCGAGTCAAAATTACAAAGGGAGCGTATCAGAAGAAAAATATTTATTATATTTCTAGGGGTCATAATTGACACCTGAAAATGCGTATATGACGTTGGGTGCGTGTCCGCTGTCATTGGCACACACATTATTTTTTTTACCTTGAAAACTGGTTCCCGTAACTGAGTGTGTGTTGCTCTTACAGTATCTACATTTATATATCATTTACAACCACTATCTCAATCCACTGCTGGATGTCCACAACAGTCTGTTTAGAGCCAGTTTTCTTCTTGCTCCCGAATTTCATCCATCCATCTCCCACATCATCTTCTGGGTCTTTTTTTGTTTTTGTCTCTTGCTATCCAGTTTAATATTTCTCGCTGGCTCTTTCTTCTAGCAATATGTCCATCCCGTTGCAATTTCAGGGATTCTATCATTGCTGTCTTCCGTCCTTGTAATTTTCCCGATCCAAGAGTTCCTCTTTGTATCTTCCCTGTTCCTGGTTACATCAAACATGCATCTCTCAATGCTTTTCCCATTGTCTGCAATCTCGGTATATCTGTTTCAGTTGAGGTCCACGTCTCTGCTCCATTCGTAACAACTGGAAGGATGCACTGATTAATGAGTCATGTTAGGATCGTTAGAATAAGGGTCCTGTGTGAAATGTATGTGGAACTAATTTCTTTGCTGTACAATGGGGTATGCGTGGGTGATGATCAAATGATCACATGTAGAGGATTTTAGGAAGTGAGTGTCTGACCCCAGGTATTAAACAACCCTTAGAAATATGATACTAGGAGATTTGGGCTAGACGCCCAAAAGGAAAGTGATACGGAAGCTAAGTAGAAAGGGGGAGGAAGATGCCCTTATTTATTACCGGGGGCCAGTACCCGGTGTATGCGTGGGTACCTATCCACAAGGTAAGCAATGAGGAAATATACACGAAAATACTGGATAGCACTACAATTCGATTTGGAAGTTCACATTAAAGTGACTTGTGACTACAAAATATGCTAAACACTTTTCTTTTAAGAAATAATGCATCAAACCAAGTTTTATACGCCGATTATTTTCTTCATAAATGTGGCCACCCATTGATATCTGTTGCCTAATTCAGGTATCGGTTACCTCTAGAATTTCCCCATCAGTTGCTAAATATAAATATTCATTTCTACGAGTATATATATACATAAATTATTATTAAAGAGACAGCATGAGCAGGCTCAGTAACTTAGCTTTCGAAGTGATATCTACAAAATCTGAATGCAGCCCCTCCAACTCAGCTTACCACTAGCCGCTACTGAGTGATATACATTTAAATTTTCCAAACAGCACGTCTTTACTTGGCACATACAAGCCATTTGTTAGCGTTTTGGTAGGCATTCTTCGAGGAAGTAGCATGTCAATTTAAATCACGCATAATTATACTTTCAATAACATTTGCCGACGCTGCACTCTGCGCCAGACTTAGACATTTCACTGAACCATAAAATGTGTTTCCATAATCACACACTTAAGAAAATCGCACATATCCTAATCCAACCCCTGTTGTTTGGTTCACATTGCACAACAGTACACACAATCTTTGACACAGACGCCGTCTGCAGCGCCGCGATGCGGTGTGGGACATATTTCGAACGCAGTTTTTGAGTTCGCACGGCACACTTCCCCTTTTAGACGCTATACTTTGGGGACGCAAATTATCCTCAAATTTTAGTGTTTGTCCTCGAATGTCCTCGAATTTACACTTCCTCATTAGCCTTCTAATGAAAAACGTTCTTAAAAGTAGTTCTTGTTGTACTATTTTTTTTACTGGAGGTTTAACGACCACCGTGAGCAACTCAATGGGCTATAAGCAGTCTCCCGTCCCTAATTTAGGGTCACTGGTTCCAGAGAAGGGAGAAAGCCAGTGCCGTAAGACACACATCCATGCATCACTGGGATTCAATTCGGGCCCCTTACGGACGAATGATCAGAGGCCATCACTTAGACCACTGCGCTACTGGGGCGGCGTACTAATTTTCCGACATGCTTCTTGTAAAAACAAATTTTGACTTCTTTTTTCTTCTTTCCGAGTTTTTTTTTACTGGAGGTTTAACGACCACCGTGAGCAACTCAATGGGCTATAAGCAGTCACCCGTCCCTAATTTAGGGTCACTGGTTCCAGGGAAGGGAGAGAGCCAGTGCCGTAAGACAAACACAACATCCAATGCCTGACCGGGATTCGAACCCGGACCCCTTACGGACGAATGACTTTCCGAGCTTTAACGACCACCGAGATCAACTCTAAGGACTATAAGCAGTCACCTGTCTCTAATTTGGAGGCATTCGTTCTAGGGAAGAGAGAGAGAGAGGGATAAAGTGCTGTAAGACAACACAGCATCCATGTCCCAGTCGGGACTCGAACCCGTATCCACTTATGCGAATGGTCAGTGGCCAGCACATAATTAGTAATTCAGTGGCCACACGTACTGAATTACTGTTGCGGTAAAATTTCGACTGCACTTGATCTAAGTTTCTCCAAAAACTTTGGCAAAATGAAAAATTCGCCATGCAATTATATAATTTGGTGTGCAGCTTTATTTTAATTTAGCACATGTACAAGGTAAAGCATTTCACTTTTGCTAATATGTTCTCTCCATCATAATTCTACTTTGTCAATACCAATTACCAACATTCTACAAGATATACTTTTTTAAGACACAAATTTTCATATGTAATATCACACTTAATTATTGAAGCAATGCAGTTTTGTGACAGAAAGATTTGAATACTTATTTTGGGGACGCCACGCCCTTTTGTTCTCAAATCAGTGTTCCGATATCTGGTCACCTTACTAAAGAGGCTGTCGATGGCTAACTATCGAATAGTTTAGCTTTTCAATATACGTATAAAAAATAACTATAAACCTCACGGGACGGCTTTTAACCAAGGAGGTTAGAATAATACTTCTGGAGATACCCTGAGTCTCTTAACCATGAAGAGTTTTTTTAGAGTTTGCTTAAGAGATTTATAACGACCACCGTGAACAATTCAATGTGCTATAAGCAGTCGCCCGTCCCTAATTTAAAGTCATTGGTTCCAGGAAAGGGAGAGAGCTACTACTACAAGACAAACACCCCATCCATGCCTCACCGGAATTCGAACCTGGGCCGATCTCAAACGAATGGTCATAAACCAGCGATTAGACTGCGTACAGGGCGGCGTCCTTAAATTAAAGATGGGCCTCTCCATATGGTTTTATATGCTTATAAGCATATAAGTAAAATTCCAAAAATTAGAGAAGAATAAGAAAATGGAGGAGGTGGCAGATGAAGAAATCTGGGATGAAACTAGATTTTCCTGCACCATTCACCGAATACTACGGGTTTCTCAGTGGCCAGGATTGTTATTTTATTTTGGCTGGTCATAATATTTTTTTATCGGCTCCAGGTAAGGGAAGAAGCTAGTGCCGTGAGACAAGCAAAATAACCATGCCTTACTGGGATTCGAATCCATGCCGCCCCGGTGGCGCAGTGGTCTAAGGCGTTGGCCTCTGATCATTCGTCGTAAGGGGTCCGGGTTCGAATCCCGGTCAGGCATGGATGTTGTGTTTGTCTTACGGCACTGGCTCTTTCCCTTCCCTGGAACCAGTGACCCTAAATTAGGGACGGGCGACTGCTTATAGCCCATTGAGTTGCTCACGGTGGTCGTTAAACCTCCAATCAAAAAAAAAAAAAAAAAGATTCGAATCCAGATCCATCTCCGATGAATAATCAGAAGCCAGCACTTAGAGCACTGTGCCACTGGGGGGACATGAAAATTTTCCTCTTCTGGATCAGTGCATGAAAATGGTATCATATATAGGAGTCAGGTTCCGTAACCACCACTCAGTTGCTAGACCCGCTCTTCGAAACTGCAGCTAGGTTATGATGAAAAACGTAGAAGCTAAAAGTTTGAACCGACAACGGTTGATATAAATAGGAAACATAAAACAAAAAACGAAGGTATTGTTTTTGAGCATTTCTAAGCAGTTACATTTCTGTAATTTATGGCCACTGTGCTTTTTTTTTTTTTGATTGGAGGTTTAACGACCACCGCGAGCAACTCAATGGGCTATAAGCAGTCGCCCGTCCCTAATTTAGGGTCACTGGTTGCAGGGAAGGGAGAGAGCCAGTGCCGTAAGACAAACACAACATCCATGCCTCACCGGGATTCGAACCCGGACCCCGTTCGGACGAATGATCAGTGGCCATCGCTTAGACCACTGCGCCACCGGGGCGGCCCATTGTGTTCACTGGAAGAGAGACAACCAGCTCAGTAAGACAAATACAGCCCCGAACTCAAAACCGGAGCAGAGCCTATTTACGCAAGGGCGCCCGGGGCCCGCGCCCACGGCCTCTATGGACTGGGGGCCCCCAATTTGAGCACTAATATTTAATTTTTATTATTATGGGCAGAAAAGACGGCGTGCAGCAGTTAATTTTCACCGAGCGTAAATATTCATCGATATGTTGGTTAAAAACAATCCATTACTAATATCCATCTAAAAGATGGAGATAAAATGTTCACTTTTAATTTACAATTTTTGAACATTATTGTTTCTTGTATTTATTAAAGTATATAGTACTTGGGATGTAAGGTCAGGTGATGCGTAACATCACAGCCTCTCCTTGACAAATGTCAACCCCGCCTTCTCGTGGTGCATCCTGTTCCCACTAAAGGGGCTCTGACGACCGCCCATAGCGGTATAACTATACCATCGGGATTAGAGGAAATTCTATCCCACACTCACCAACCCGCTTGGCCAGCGTGGTGAGTTATGGCCAAACCCTCCAAAATGATTCCACAACTTAAATCTTGGCCCTCAGTCTCCGGCAGCTGGAATGTACCTGGCCAAGGCAGCGGCCAGTGCGACATGAAGGCAGAGGGTGCTAAGAATCCCCGGAGGACCGGACTAGGCTGCCATCTGATGCTGACCTTGGCTTCTTACAATGGACGCTCCCTATCTTCTGATTCAAGGCTTCTTGAATTGGAAGAGGAACTACAAAGGATCAAGTGGGACATCGTGGGGCTAAGTGAGGTAAGGAGAAAAGGAGAAGATCTCATCGAACTGAAAAGTGGACATCTCTTCTACTATCGTGGGACAGATACTGGCAGAACTAGTGGTGTTGGATTTATAATAAACAAGAAACTGAAGGATAAAGTTGTAGAAGTTGAAAGTTCCTCTGACAGAGCTGCACGACTTGTTATCCAACTCTCGAAAAGATACCAGGCTCAGATTATTCAAACTTATGCACCCACCACAAGTCATCCTGAAGAAGAAATTGAAGAATTTTATGAGGAAATTTGTCGTCTAAATAATAAAGGTAAGCAACACTTGAAAATAATTATGGGAGATTTCAATGCAAAAATAGGGCAACGGCAACAAAATGAAACTTCAGTAGGTAAATTCGGTCATGGCAACAGAAACCAGCGTGGAAATACCTCGTTGAGTTTGCAGAGGCAGAAGGGTTTTTCATCTTGAACTCCTTCTTCAAGAAAAAGCCACACAGGAAATGGACATGGAGACATCCAAATGGGACGACAAGTGAAATTGATTTTATTATGTGTAACAAAAAATTCGTCATAGAAGACTGCAGTGTGCTAAACAAGTTCAACACAGGTAGTGACCATAGATTGGTGAGATGTAAGATGCACCTCAACACTAAACTTGAACGTGGCAAGCTCATAAGACAAACAAAATCTATTGACATAACCAACCTTAAAAAACACCATAATACCTTCAAGTTAGAACTGAAGAACAGGTTCTCTGCTTTAGAAGGCCTAACATCGGAAGAAGTGGACATCTCTGAAGTTAACAGAAAAGTAACCAAAGCTCTTATGGAAACAGCAACAAAATTAGCTGCATCTAAGAACAAGTTGCACGTGAACAAATTATCAGGAAAAACCAAAATGTTGATGCAAAAAAGAAGAGAGATGAGGACAACTAAAGAAGATGTGACTTCCAAAGTGGAATATATAGAGCTATGCAAGACAGTAAGAAAAAGTATCACTGAAGACGTAAGGAAATTCAACTGTGAACTAGTGAGGAAAGCAATTGAAAACAACCAAAGCCTAAAGATAGCAAAGGGACATCTCAGTAAGGGAAGAAAACAGATTATGGCACTGAGAAAAGAAGATGGTTCTGTAACAAGAAATAGAGGCGAAATTTTGACAAGAGTGAAAGATTTCTACTCCAAATTATATGTAAGGGATGATATATTCACTCCAGACATCATGAAAGATACCAGTACCAGAGTTCCTCCAGTCCTTCCAGCAGAAGTTGCACATGCAATCAAGAACATGAAGCGAGGAAAAGCTCCAGGAGAAGATGGAATTACTGTAGACATCATACAAGAAGCAAGTGGAGAAATCGAAACAGTACTCGCCCAAATTTTCACTCGATGCCTTAATGAAGGAAAGATTCCTGAGGATTGGAACACTGCTACAATGATCCTGCTACATAAGAAAGGTGACATTGAGGATCTCGGAAACTACAGACCTATCAGCCTCCTATCAGTAGTTTATAAAATCTTCACTAAAGTTCTTTCACACCGCTTGAAGGTAACACTGGACATGGCTCAACCGAGAGAACAAGCTGGATTCAGGAGTGGCTACAGCACAATAGATCATATCCACGTGCTGAGAGAACTAATTGAAAGAGCGAGGGAATATGAACTTCCATTGTGCATGGCTTTTATCGATTATGAAAAAGCCTTTGATTCGGTGAAACCATCAGCAGTTACAATGGCTCTGAAAACCTGCGGTATTGAAGATGCATACATTAATATTATTAATAACATCTATGAAAATGCAAGTGCAAAGATTAGGCTGTTTGAAAATACAACACACGTAAAAATTGGAAAGGGAGTGAGACAAGGTGACACCATATCTCCGAAGCTCTTTAATGCCACATTGGAGGGTGTTTTTCAGTCGCTGAGCTGGGAAAACAAGGGGATAAAGATTAATGGAGATTATCTAACCCACCTTCGTTTTGCTGATGACGTAGTCATTTTTGCAACTACCCCATCAGAGCTGCAGAGTATGATCCAGGAACTTGCTGACAAGAGTAAAGAAGTGGGATTAAAAATGAACTTTCAGAAGACAAAAGTGATGTTCAATGCTTTTACAAGAAATGAAGATTTATCGATTGATGGAGAAAAGCTGGAGATAACAGCAGTGGCGGCTCGTGGTGTAAAATGCTGGTGAGGCGAACGGTCCAGTGGCGGCTCGTGGTGTAAAATGCTGGTGAGGCGAACGGTCTTGATGTAAATGTAAAACAGTAAAACATATGTTATTGAAAAATATATAAATTCGTATAACGTTATATGAATATATATATATATATATCAGTGGCGTAGCAGGGGGGGGGGGTCGTGGTTTGCACCCCCCTTATTAGGCGAGACAGCTTTTTCTAAGTACGTTTTATAGATAATTTCCCTATTTAAATTCTTTGATTTTTATATAACTCGAAAAGCAATATAATTTCTTGATAATAGAAGAGAAAGTAAAGCAAAGCGGCCAAAGAAGTTGCTTTATTAAATTTTTATTAAAACAACTATAATTTATTGCATTTTCTTCATTTTATTAAATTAGCTTCATTTTGTATTAATATTCAAGATGTGCGTACGTACCAATAGGAAAATATTTGTTGAAGCGCCCCCCCCCAAATTGTTATATGCACTTATGCACAGTTATACAGCAGAAGCGCAGAACCCCCCTTCAAAAAGTTTCATGTCAAAGGCAGTATCCCCCATTAGATATCTTTGAAGTCCTGGGTTCGAGTCGGCTGAATCATTAAAATCCGCTGAGATTCGGAATTTAGCCCTTATATACAAATATTATTCAACAGTAATGGAATAAAATTATAGAAATATATGAAACACGGCGTGGGGAGTCTTTCTTCACGAAAAAATCCAAAAATTTTAGAGAAAAAATGTACATATACCTCTCTATATATGTGTGTGTGTAATATACGCTACTTTTGCAACAATATTTTTATGAAGACAATTATTCGATAATTTTACAACAAAGAAAGAAATATTTCACCAGTATTCTTTTATGTAATACACTTGAGCGAAAATACGCAATTTGCGCGGTTTCTTTAGCTAGTCAATGCGTCACTCACATCCCAACGCCAATCGGAGATCCACTTCTTAAAAAATTCAAAGTAAATCATTTGAATATAATTTTTTTTCTCACGAAGTGTTTCTTGAGCTTGAATAAAAGTCACAGTTCGATTGGCATATTAGTGAAGGTGCATTTAGCACGGGTCACAAACTGAAGTCCAGGCTCGTGATAACTATGTACAGGAGAAGTCAAGCTAAGGAAGTACATTTCTATATAAAAAAAGTATAAAATAATTTAAACCTGGAATTAAAAACAGAGGAATACGAAATTAATTTGCTTTGGGCTCGAACAGAATGCTTTCAGTTTATTTTTTATAAATAAGTTCAATTCTGCGATCCTTTTTGGCTGCAAATTTGTCTATGATCAGATCATAAAATGGTTGAGTAGACATTAGATGGTTCAGCAATTCTTTCTCGATTGAAATTTTAGCGAGTGAAGACAAACGATCTTGTGCCGTTGTATTACGGAGGTAAGTCTTAATTCTCTTCAAACAAGAAAAAATTCCTTTCAGCAGAAGAACTTGTTGACGCCAGTGTCAATACAAGAGAAAATCATTTGTAGGCTTCTGGTAACACATCTTTCAGCTCGTTTTCTTTCATTGTTTTCAAGGTTTTCTGAAAACTGAGTTCCCTGAAGTTGTGATCATTATATAAAAAATCTAATTCGTTTTTTAGTCGTTGTGTGTCTGTAAAAATGTTTGGATAAATTTTTTTGAGTGTTAAGGGCACTGGATGGAAATGACTCTGAATAACTATGGTATTTTGAGCTGTCAACTAGCTGCAGAAACTCGAGCTTTCCCATATCTTCAAATCTGGTATTTATTTGGACTTTTATATATTCATGAATACACTCCATTAAATCATTCTGTATCGTTTTAGATTGTCCAGAAAAGAAGCTTCGTATTTCTTCAAAATGTGCTTTTAATTCTCGGATGCTCCTACGAAGTAACATTTGGAACATTTCCTTGAAATTGCCTTTATTTAATGAGGAAATAGTTTCATCATGTCCTCGAAAAGGCAGTTCTTGCTTGCTTAGAACGACAACTAAATCGATTATATGTTCCATAAAAAGCCTATTTAGTCTGACCTTTTCATTAAACTTGACTTCACGAAGAGCAGCAATTTTCTTTGAGCATATCAGAAATAGTGTTTGTTTTTTTCCATTCGTTTTAGACCTACGTGGTTAGTTCTATGCTCTTTAGAGCTTTCGTGCAATTTTGCACTACGAGAAAAGTTTTTTAGATCAAAATAACCCGTTGTATTCCACACATTTTTCTTATTGCTCAAAAGTAAACATGGCCAGCAAAAGAGAGTTTGCTTGTAATAGCACCAGAAAGCCAGGGAAAAATCTCGTACTATGATTTATTGAAAGACCTAAAAAACGATTTGCCGCACTTCTTATCTTTAGATATTGAACTTATTATAGGTGTCGGTCTTCCAGATATGAGAACATCCTTGTTATCATAATCTTTCCAGTGTTTAAAAGGAATTTCTTCCAGAACACAAATCACGTCGTTTGTTGGGCCATTCATATTTTCCAACAAAAATCAAAATATGCTGTTTAGTAACAATAACAAAATAAAAAAAGAAAAACTCAACATTACTATGAACTAGCAAACACCCGCAGAAGAGAGGATTGAAAACACACTACAAAAAGTTAGATTCAAATACACTCTGACGAATAGTTAAAGCTACGTAGAAATCTTCGTACTCCAAAGCTTATAGAGGCGAACGGCGTCATCGCCTGTGAAACCACTTTTCACAAGGGTCATCTGCTCATTTTCCCGCGCCCATTGGATACACAATCCTTGGGTTCTCCAATAACAGCGGAGATGCGATTCCAGTTTAAGCGAAATGGAGGGTCGCCTCAGAAATTTCCTTTCTCTTACTGGAAGTCCGGCACCTCTTTAGGTAGACCTCGGACCGTGGGGGTGGGGGGTTCAGTCTGTAGGGCTCTTCTCTGATCCCCAGTTCCCAAAACCGACTTCTCATCGAGACGATTCAGCCGGTCGCCTCTCAGCGCTTAAAACATGCAGCTGCTTTGCAAAAATAATGATTCATTCCTCTTCTCGAAAGCCTTTCTTTAACCTAATTCATGAATCACAATGTGAATTTCAGTGTTTCATTTATCCTGCAAAGTTCTTATACCTTTGTTACGGACAGAAGGTTTTTTTTTTCTTTCACTTTGCGGAATTTCAGGTGAGGCGGCGCCTCACTTGCCTCATCTGACGGGCCGCCACTGGATAACAGACACGTACGTTTATCTTGGACAGCAGATATCAAGTGAGGGTCACATTGATGAAGAAATTAATCGGCGTACAAAACTTGCCTGGAGAGCTTTTGGAAGAAAACAGCATAATTTTCAAGAGCAATATGCCATTATGTCTTAAAAGAAAAGTGTTTGATCAATGCATCCTTCCAGTGCTTACGTATGGTGCAGAGACGTGGACCTTAACTAAAAGAGACATACAAAGG
Source organism: Macrothele yani (assembly GCA_039090855.1). NCBI lineage: Eukaryota > Metazoa > Arthropoda > Arachnida > Araneae > Macrothelidae > Macrothele > Macrothele yani. Next base: position 51,634,661 of record CM077027.1, on the reverse strand, counting down.
TTGCAGACAACTCAAAGAAGCATGGAGAGGTGCATGCTTGGTGTAACCAGGAGAGATAAGAAGAGGAACTCGTGGATCCGAAAAATGACAAGAGTGGAAGACATCATGATCAGAGTTAAATCCCTGAAATGGCAATGGGCTGGACATACTGCCAGAAGGACAGATCATCGATGGACAGCCGAAATTTTAGATTGGATTCCAAGGGACAGGAAAAGACCCAGAAGAAGACCACATGGGAGATGGGTGGATGAAATTCGAAAGTATGCTGGGGTGACATGGAGGAGACTGGCACAAGACAGACCGTTGTGGAGGAAACTTGGGGAGACCTTCGTCCAGCAGTGGATTGATAATGGTTGACAATGATGATGATGATATAGTACTTATGTATTAAGGCAGCACTTCTTGTACTTTATACAATTATACGCGCAATTACAGAATAATTACAACAAAGCTCCAGGGGTGCTGCCTTAATACGCAAGTACCATTGTTAATTTATTAAGAGTATGATTCACGCCCTGGATGGGGATCCCCAAGTTGTTTGTGCCCAGGGCCCCACTTGGCTTAAGTCGGTTTCTGAACCGGAGCCAAACATCCGTGTTGCTCAATTGAAAAACAACCCCGGACTCGAAACCTAGATCGTCCGTGTTGGCTCCATCGAAACCGGAGCCAACCGGGGCCGTCGAAACACGTCAGTCACTTCGGCCGCGAGCCAACAGGACGACTAACTAGAAGCCTACATCATTGACCACTCAGCCGTCTGGGTGTCCAGCAGTGGATGCGCATGGTCATGTAAAATGTTTAAGGTGTATTAGCTTATTGGTCGACTCTGTTTTAGAAATGGAGAGTTATAAAGTAAAGCAGAATCAACCATGTTGTACTTTGGTATGAGCAAAGAGACTTCTGCAGCTCTTGAGGGAGCATGTGTCTTAAAACACTTGCTCCATCTAGATTAGAATTGATTTGCAGGTGAATAACTAACATTGGCAACGATTATAATTGGTTCTATGCATGGCTCTATCAAAGAATATAAACGCTTCGGCTCTATCAAAGAATATATAGCCGCCCCGGTGGCGCAGTGGTCTAAGCGATGGCCTCTGATCATTCGTCCGAAGGGGGTCCGGGTTCGAATCCCGGTGAGGCATGGATGTTGTGTTAGTCTTTCGGCACTGGCTCTCTCCCTTCCCTGGACCCAGTGACCCTAAATTAGGGACGGGCGACTGCTTATATCCCATTGAGTTGCTCACGGTGGTCGTTAAACCTCCAATCAAAAAAAAAAAAAAAAAAAAAAAGAATATAAACGCTTCGGTTCTATGACGTTTGTGTCTTAATTCGTTGAATTTGCGTTTTGACCCGAATGCAGTAGGTTCGGTAGTAACCGTGCGCGTGTATACTTACTGTATTTTAGAACGTTAGTTGGTCACCGTCTGGATTGGTGGTTGTTGCTGGTTCGCGGTGTGGAAAATTTTGTTTGAATGAGATCTGGGGCTATTAGTCTGCTGAAAAAATAAATTGTAAATGTCGTAATTGATTGATTATAATTGTTTCTCTTGGATATAAGTCTAGTAAGTATGTGATATGTAATTTAGACTGTTATTATTAATATGATAGTCGTAGTAAATATACATGTCTCAAGCAGATTGCACTTCATGAAATCCTTAAATTTATAGTTGTAGGTGCTTGCACATCTTGTATACCCATCTGGAATACTACCTTTCATAAATTTGTAATGTCACTTGATCTTAACTTTAACGTAGCGGCATTGCGTTTTTGCATATATCGGTATGTCAGAAACCACATGTAATAGGCCTGATAGTATTAAGATCTAACGTAGAAATGGTATAATATCAATATAAATATGTTAAGTTGTTCCATGTACATTGCTGTTTCGTAGGGAAAAGAAAAACTTTGATGATTAAGGCGTTTAATTGCAACAAAATAATTCAAATTGAAACAAAGTTGCTAGAGCGTGTAATAAGCACATAATTGAGAGGATTTGATCTTTGAAAGGGAGTAGCATAGAAGTGTACTATTCAGTGAGCATGCCATCAGCAGCTGAGAAAAAAGACAAAACGCCAGTCGTTAAAAAATGCTGGCCTAACAGTCCTTGTAGTTACATGATGAGATGTTGAATGGAGTTGCAGTAAGATTTATTTGCAAAATCCACGTTTCACATTGGAAGAAGCGAGAATATGTGGAAACATTTTGATGACATAAATTCTGGTATTTTACTGAATTGCTGTTTTAAAAATCCACACGTATTTCTCGATGTATCGAGATGCTGATGACTCAATGAGATGCTGATATTACTGATATCAGCATCTCATTGAGTCAAAGTCGAAGGTTGTTACTCACACTTACCCGAAAGTTCTTGGTCACTTTTTTGCTATACACTTCATGCACGTCGATTATAACATCATGTAATGTAGTTGGCCTTCAAAGGTTGAAAAACGTCTTGCTTATAGGGCACTGTGCATGAAGTGTATAGCAAAAAAGTGACCAAAAACTTTCGGGTAAGTGATTGGCTCTTTGACTGATATGTCACCAAGATTTTATATTTATATATATTTTTTCTTAAAATTTCGTAAGGCGACAGACTCACGCCTAACAACTTTATTTCGGCGGGAGCGTAAACTTTTCAGCGGGAATCCCACCATCCCACCCTGAATTTTAACCTCTGAGTACTATAATAGCAGTAGCCAGAGTACAATTTTAGCACATAAATCCCGTCGTATGTCAGCATCAATGGGCTATAGCAGCAGACACATCCCATTTGTACCACTTATCTAGCTGGGGAAAAAAAAAAAAAAAAATTGTTAGCAGTCTGCATAGAAGCACCAAATCTAAGAGACACTTAAGGACTGGAAAAAAGTTGCCTGGTCTGACAAATTGTGTTTTCAGTTTATGCATGCCAATGGATAGGCCAGAATATGCTGCCAGTAGCACACATTGATGGATTCCAGCTGCCTAGTGTTTGTTCACTGTACAAGCTTGTAGAGAAGGTGTAATGATCTGGGGTCTGTTTTCATGGCAGACAGTGGGTTCTTTAATACCTCTGGAACAGCATTTAAATGCCACAAGGTGTCTTAACATTACCAGTCAGGTGCACCTGTATATGTGCATTGTGTTTTCTAATTGAGAGGGCTACTTCCTCCTGGATAATGTGCCATGCCACAAGGTGAGGTCATCATACAATGCTTCCAGGAGCATGACAATGATTTCAAAGTGCAAAAATTGTTCCCACAGTCTCCCTAAGCTTAACCCAATTGAACACCTGTGGGATGAGATTGAGAAATTTGCTGCCCCGATGGCGTAGTGGTCTAAGCTCTGGCTTCTGAGCATTCATCCAAGTTGGGCCCTGGCTTGAATCCCGGTAAAGATGGATGTTGTGTTTGTTGTTTGTCTTACAGCACTGGCTCTCTCCCTTCCCTGAAACTAGTGGCCTTAATTAGAGATAGGTGACTGCTTATAGCCCACCGAGTTGCTTGTGGCGATCGTTAAACTACCATAAAAAAAAAAAAAAAGAGAAATTTGTAACTGAGATCCTCTTGCAGCCAGCATTCGGCAATTCAAGGACCTGGTGCTTCTAACAGAACAGTTTTTTGTGGTGTCATCCATACAAACTGCAAACATTATAGAAGTTCATGTACATGTAAAAAAAAAAAAAAAAATTGAGGCAAAATGATGAGACACTAGGAAAATTAGTGACCACAGAGGCTGAAGGTAAGCTTCAAGTTATACATAAGCAAACCTCTTCTACTGAATTTTGAGCATAAGAGTACAAAACAGTAAATTTTTAAATTTTTTTAGCTATTTCTGACATGGCTTAATTGGCCAGGTAGCTGAACATACACTTGTGTTTCTAGTAGATGTATGGGAAATATTCTTGTGTGGGGAAGAGGTAAGGATGTCTGAGATTTTATATATACAGGGTGATTCACTTGGGACTGAACAGTTTTTTAATTAACTCATGATTGCAAAGGCATATTTGAATGAAATTATTGTAAAATATACCTTGGTCCATGACAAAAAGGGATGTCTCATAGAAGATGCTGGAAGCGCCCATTGCCAGCGTCCAGGCACATATTCACTCGACACTCCATATTGGCAAATGTGCGATGTAGCGTAGTGACGTCAACGGCAGCAATTTCATGTGTGATGTTGTCTTTCAGTTCCTCAATCGACCTTGACTTGTTGGCATAAACTGCCTTTCAAAAGTCTCCAGAGGAAGGAATCTGGGGGTGTCAGGTTGGAAGACCTTGGCAGCCACAGGTCGTTGGAGATAATACTGTCCTGGAAAAAGCTGCAAATTTCTGCCATGCTCTTATTGGAGGTGTTGCTCTTTACACTGTCCTGTGGACAGTAACCATCTGCAAGTTCCTGATCATACAGCTGGTAGACACAAACTCATTAAAAATTTCCAAGTATTGGTCGGTATTCATTGTGTCTTTAAAAAAGATTGGCCCAGTAATATGGCATCGGGACACTGCACACCAGACACTAATTTTCACTGGATGCAATGGCTCTTCATGGACGGCATGAGAATTATCACTGGCCCACACCGGTGTATTTTGCCAGTTTACGTAGCCGGGTAAATGGAACCATGCTTCATCAATAAACCATGTTATGTCCAACAGGCAGGGTATTCAGGGAAAAATTTAGCAAACCGTTGACAATATGCCAATCACTTTGCAAAATCCGATGGCTGTAACTTGTTCACAGCCATGATATGGTGCGACTTAATCTTCGCCTGTTTGGCTGCTTTTTGACATGTCGAATACGATTGTCCAGTCTCTTGGGATGGCCACCAAATAGATTTTCGTGGGGATGCCATTAACCACTGCTTCACATCCTCTATTGTGTCATCCACCATCTGGGATCGTTCGCCTGTATGCTTACCCACCAAGCTTCCCCTTCTCTCCAGCTTCTTCACCAATTTTGAAATGGTGGCACAGGTGGGTGGTTTAACACCCACCAAATTTCGTCAGAAGCTCCTTCTGACCCGAGTTGGAAACAGGTCAAAAATTTTAGACCCGAATGTTCCATAACTGAACCTGACGCGGACCCATAACTCACCCGTACAAATCTGCTTTGAACTATAAATTCGAAACTCAATTTATATATATATATATATATATATATATATATATATATATATATATATATATCATCAACCATTATCAATCCACTACCGGACGAAAGTCTCCCCAAGTTTCCTCCAAAACGGTCTGTCTTGTGCCAGTCTCCTCCATATCTCTCCCACATACTTTCGAATTTCATCCACCCATCTCCCATGTGGTCTTCTTCTGGGTCTTTTCCTGTCCCTTGGAATCCAATCTAAAATTTCGGCTGTCCATTGATGGTCTGTCCTTCTGGCAGTATGCCCAGCCCATTGCCATTTCAGATATTTAACTCTGATCATGATGTCTTCCACTCTTGTCATTTTTCGGATCCACGAGTTCCTCTTCTTATCTCTCCTGGTTACACCAAGCATGCACCTCTCCATGCTGCTTTGAGTTGTCTGCAGCCTTTGTATGTCTCTTTTAGTTAAGGTCCACGTCTCTGCACCATACGTAAGCACTGGAAGGATGCATTGATCAAACACTTTTCTTTTAAGACATAATGGCATATTGCTCTTGAAAATTATGCTGTTTCTTCCAAAAGCTCTCCAGGCAAGTTTTGTATGCCGATTAATTTCTTCGTCAATGTGACCCTCACTTGATATCTGCTGTCCAAGATAAACGTACGTGTCTGTTATCTCCAGCTTTTCTACATCAATCGATAAATCTTCATTTCTTGTGAAAGCATTGAACATCACTTTTGTCTTCTGAAAGTTCATTTTTAATCCCACTTCTTTACTCTTGTCAGCAAGTTTCTGGATCATACTCTGCAGCTCTGATGGGGTAGTTGCAAAAATGACTATGTCATCAGCAAAACAAAGGTGGGTTAGATAATCTCCATTAATCTTTATCCCTTTGTTTTCCCAGTTCAGTGATTGAAAGACATTTTCCAATGTGGCGTTAAAGAGCTTCGGAGATATGGTCTCACCTTGTCTCACTCCCTTTCCAATTTTTATGTGTGTTGTATTTTCAAACAGCCGAAAAAATCTTGCATTTTCATAGATGTTATTAATAATATTAATGTATACATCTTCAATACCACAGGATTGAAGGCTTTTTCATAATCGATAAAAGCCATGCACAATGGAAGTTCATATTCCCTCACTCTTTCAATTAGTTCTCTCTGTACGTGGATATGATCTATTGTGCTGTAGCCACTCCTGAATCCAACTTGTTCTCTCGGTTGAGCCATGCCCAGTGTTACCTTCAAACGGTGTGAAAGAACTTTAGTGAAGATTTTATAAACCACTGATAGGAGGCTGATAGGTCTGTAGTTCCTGAGATCCTCAATGTCAACTTTTTTATGTAGCAGGATCATTATAGCATTGTTCCAATCCTTAGGAATCTTCCCGTCATTAAGGCATTGAGTGAAAATTTGGGCGAGTACTGTTTCGATTTCTCCACTTGCTTCTTGTATGATGTCTACAGTAATTCCATCTTCTCCTGGAGCTTTTCCCCGCTTCATGTTCTTGATTGCATGTGCAACTTCTGCTGGAAGGACTGGAAGAACTCTGGTACTGGTACCTTCCATGATGTCTGGAGTACATGCATCATCCCTTTCATATAACTTGGAGTCGAAATCTTTCTCTTTTGTCAAAATTTCGCCTCTATTTCTTGTTACAGAACCATCTTCTTTTCTCAGTGCCATAATCTGTTTTCTTCCCTTACTGAGATGTCACTTTGCTATCTTTAGGCTTTGGTTGTTTTCAATTGCTTTCCTCACTAATTCACAGTTGAATTTCCTTACGTCTTCAGTGATACTTTTTCGTACTGTCTTGCATAGCTCTATATATTCCACTTTGGAAGCACATCTTCTTTAGTTGTCCTCATCTCTCTTCTTTTTGCATCAGCATTTTGGTTTTTCCTGATAATTTGTTCACATGCAACTTGTTCTTAGACCCAGCTAATTTTGTTGCTGTTTCCATAAGAGCTTTGGTTACTTTTCTGTTAACTTCAGAAATATCCACTTCTTCTGATGTTAGGCCTTCTAAAGCAGAGAATCTGTTCTTCAGTTCCAACTTGAAGGTATTATGGTGTTTTTTAGGGTTGGTTATGTCAATACATTTTGTTTGTCTTATGAGCTTGCCACGTTCGAGTTTAGTGTTGAGGTGCATCTTACATCTCACCAATCTATGGTCACTACCTGTGTTGAACTTGTTTAGCACACTGCAGTCTTCTATGACGAATTTTTTGTTACACATAATAAAATCAATTTCACTTGTCGTCCCATTTGGATGTCTCCATGTCCATTTCCTGTGCAGCTGTTTCTTGAAAAAGGAGTTCAAGATGAAAAACCCTTCTGCCTCTGCAAATTCAACGAGAGTATTTCCACGCTGGTTTCTGTTGCTGTGACCGAATTTACCTACTGAAGTTTCATTCTGTTGCCGTTGCCCTATTTTTGCATTGAAATCTCCCATAATTATCTTCAAGTGCTGCTTACCTTTATTATTTAGATGACGAATTTCCTCATAAAATTCTTCAATATCTTCTTCAGGATGACTTGTGGTGGGTGCATAAATTTGAATAATCTGAGCCTGGTATCTTCTCGAGAGTTGGATAACGAGTGTTGGATATATATATATATATATATATATATATATATATATATATATATATATAGGGATGTAAGGTCAGGTGATGCGTAACACCACAGCCTCTCCTTGACAACTGTCAACCCCGCCTTCTCGTGGTGCATCCTGTTCCCACTAAAGGGGCTCTGATGACCGCCCATAGCGGTATAACTATACCATCGGGATTAGAGGAAATTCCTATCCCACACTCACCAACCCGCTTGGCCAGCGTGGTGAGTTATGGCCAAACCCCTCCAAAATGATTCCACAACTTAAATCTTGGCCCTCAGTCTCCGGCAGCTGGAATGTACCTGGCCAAGGCAGCGGCCAGTGCGACATGAAGGCAGAGGGTGCTAAGAATCCCCGGAGGACCGGACTAGGCTGCCATCTGATGCTGACCTTGGCTACTTACAATGGACGCTCCTATCTTCTGATTCAAGGCTTCTTGAATTGGAAGAGGAACCTACAAAGGATCAAGTGGGACATCGTGGGGCTAAGTGAGGTAAGGAGAAAAGGAGAAGATCTCATCGAACTGAAAAGTGGACATCTCTTCTACTATCGTGGGACAGATACTGGCAGAACTAGTGGTGTTGGATTTATAATAAACAAGAAACTGAAGGATAAAGTTGTAGAAGTTGAAAGTTCCTCTGACAGAGCTGCACGACTTGTTATCCAACTCTCAAAAAGATACCAGGCTCAGATTATTCAAACTTATGCACCCACTACAAGTCATCCTGAAGAAGAAATTGAAGAATTTTATGAGGAAATTTGTCGTCTAAATAATAAAGGTAAGCAGCACTTGAAAATAATTATGGGAGATTTCAATGCAAAAATAGGGCAACGGCAACATAATGAAACTTCAGTAGGTAAATTCGGTCATGGCAACAGAAACCAGCGTGGAAATACTCTCGTTGAGTTTGCAGAGGCAGAAGGGTTTTTCATCTTGAACTCCTTCTTCAAGAAAAAGCCACACAGGAAATGGACATGGAGGCATCCAAATGGGACGACAAGTGAAATTGATTTTATTATGTGTAACAAAAATTCGTCATAGAAGACTGCAGTGTGCTAAACAAGTTCAACACAGGTAGTGACCATAGATTGGTGAGATGTAAGATGCACCTCAACACTAAACTTGAACGTGGCAAGCTCATAAGACAAACAAAATGTATTGACATAACCAACCTTAAAAAACACCATAATACCTTCAAGTTAGAACTGAAGAACAGGTTCTCTGCTTTAGAAGGCCTAACATCGGAAGAAGTGGACATCTCTGAAGTTAACAGAAAAGTAACCAAAGCTCTTATGGAAACAGCAACAAAATTAGCTGGGTCTAAGAACAAGTTGCATGTGAACAAATTATCAGGAAAACCAAATGTTGATGCAAAAAAGAAGAGAGATGAGGACAACTAAAGAAGATGTGACTTCCAAAGTGGAATATATAGAGCTATGCAAGACAGTAAGAAAAAATATCACTGAAGACGTAAGGAAATTCAACTGTGAACTAGTGAGGAAAGCAATTGAAAACAACCAAAGCCTAAAATTGGCAAAGGGACATCTCAGTAAGGGAAGAAAACAGATTATGGCACTGAGAAAAGAAGATGGTTCTGTAACAAGAAATAGAGGCAGAAATTTTGACAAGAGTGAAAGATTTCTACTCCAAATTATATGAAAGGGATGATACATGCACTCCAGACATCATGAAAGATACCAGTACCAGAGTTCCTCCAGTCCTTCCAGCAGAAGTTGCACATGCAATCAAGAACATGAAGCGAGGAAAAGCTCCAGGAGAAGATGGAATTACTGTAGACATCATACAAGAAGCAAGTGGAGAAATCGAAACAGTACTGCCCAAATTTTCACTCGATGCCTTAATGAAGGAAAGATTCCTGAGGATTGGAACACCGCTACAATGATCCTGCTACATAAGAAAGGTGACATTGAAGATCTCGGAAACTACAGACCTATCAGCCTCCTATCAGTAGTTTATAAAATCTTCACTAAAGTTCTTTCACACCGCTTGAAGGTAACACTGGACATGGCTCAACCGAGAGAACAAGCTGGATTCAGGAGTGGCTACAGCACAATAGATCATATCCACGTGCTGAGAGAGAACTAATTGAAAGAGCGAGGGAATATGAACTTCCATTGTGCATGGCTTTTATCGATTATGAAAAAGCCTTTGATTCGGTGAAACCATCAGCAGTTACAATGGCTCTGAAAACCTGCGGTATTGAAGATGCATACATTAATATTATTAATAACATCTATGAAAACGCAAGTGCAAAGATTCGGCTGTTTGAAAATACAACACACGTAAAAATTGGAAAGGGAGTGAGACAAGGTGACACCATATCTCGGAAGCTCTTTAATGCCACATTGGAAAATGTTTTTCAGTTGCTGAGCTGGGAAAGCAAGGGGATAAAGATTAATGGAGATTATCTAACCCACCTTCGTTTTGCTGATGACGTAGTCATTTTTGCAACTACCCCATCAGAGCTGCAGAGTATGATCCAGGAACTTGCTGACAAGAGTAAAGAAGTGGGATTAAAAATGAACTTTCAGAAGACAAAAGTGATGTTCAATGCTTTTACAAGAAATGAAGATTTATCGATTGATGGAGAAAAGCTGGAGATAACAGACACGTACGTTTATCTTGGACAGCAGATATCAAGTGAGGGTCACATTGATGAAGAAATTAATCGGCGTACAAAACTTGCCTGGAGAGCTTTTGGAAGAAACAGCATAATTTTCAAGAGCAATATGCCATTATGTCTTAAAAGAAAAGTGTTTGATCAATGCATCCTTCCAGTGCTTACGCATGGTGCAGAGACGTGGACCTTAACTAAAAGAGACATACAAAGGCTGCAGACAACTCAAAGAAGCATGGAGAGGTGCATGCTTGGTGTAACCAGGAGAGATAAGAAGAGGAACTCGTGGATCCGGAAAATGACAAGAGTGGAAGACATCATGATCAGAGTTAAATCCCTGAAATGGCAATGGGCTTGACATACTGCCAGAAGGACAGACCATCGATGGACAGCTGAAATTTTAGATTGGATTCCAAGGGACAGGAAAAGACCCAGAAGAAGACCACATGGGAGATGGGTGGATGAAATTCGAAAGTATGCAGGGGTGACATGGAGGAGACTGGCACAAGACAGACCGTTGTGGAGGAAACTTGGGAGACCTTCGTCCAGCAGTGGATTGATAATGGTTGACAATGATGATGATATATATATATATATATATATTCATCTCAATAACTGCTTGATATTTAATAACTGAAATCCTTTTTTAATAATCAAATTTGGTTACTTCCTAAATTTTAGTGCCATTTTTAGTGCCACTACTTTGCGTAATCCAGAAGTAATGGCTGACTATGACGGTGACCGAGGAGTATATTACAAATGGGAATCATTATTTACGATTACACAAATGTATTTTTTTAAATGTATTTAGATTGTTCACTCTTTCCACACTTTGATGGAGGTGCGCATACTCTCATATGGTCCATTAAATTTTTGGTTCCATAATCTTTTATTACACCATTGACACCTTTCTTTGTTATTATACACTTTCCACATTTTGAACAACAAGCAAGACCAATTAATAACAAGGAACTGTACACCAATTGCACTTAAAATAGTACTAGTGATCAGAATTTCTCTGCGTAGAATATAAATCAAAGTTTCCATTTCCAAGCTTTCACATATCAATCAGATGGTGTTTTCAAAGAAAGTAGACAGCTAGGAAAGTGCCCGATCAAGAGATGTCAAGTTCAAGCTCGCTGATCCTATGTGGAATGATATCAAGAAATTGGCTCCATACTCCACACCAAAATCTACTGCCATTCGCGAAACCTTGGAAATCTTGACCAGCAGCGAGGCTTGCGATGATAGCGTCTCTCTCGAGTTACCATGCATTTGAAATCAATTCTTCTAATAATGCTGTGTTTTATACCACAGTACCATGCGCCCAACCAACGTGACCTCGTTTCTTCAAATATCTGATCACACTTGCGCCTATTCATTAACTGTCTAGTCAAGTCACCACATTCAAATTGTTCAAGTGTTCCATTATCCAGTTTGCAGTTAGCTGTCTACTTTCCTTGAAAAAGCCATCTAGTTGATGTGCAAAAGCTTGGAAACTTTGATTTATATTCTACAGCAAGAAATTCGGATCACTAGTACTATTTTAAGCAAGACCAAACAACACAGAATTATTCACCGGTTCCTTAATGAGATGAAACAATTTCCAGCACTCACTCTTCCCCTTGTGGTTTTCAAAAGCACGTATTTGTTGGCCTTGATGCCTTTCTCAACCTCCTTAATATTAAATCCATCCATATTAACAAATAAGGAGTTAATTTCGACATGACATATCATGGGGATGGGATGTTAGCACATCAATTGAAAACCTCTGAATGCTCAATGTAAAAGATGTAATGTGAAAAGTAACAGAAATAAACAAGTGGGTAGTTACACTAGATGATAATGATTCTTGTGAAAATCCGTTTATTTTGGCGTAATGTACAGTAAAGAAACGAGCGAACTTTCACTACCAACGGGTAGCTTCTTCGCACTCTTCTGATTTACCTACTCTCCGGAAAGAACTCAATGATTTGCGAAGCCTTGCAACCACAGCAGGTTATGACGTACAGAGGATAGAAGCCATTATTGAAACACCTTGACACCATGACCTGCTGGTGGACTCGTAAGAAATTCTCGACCTGTTGACCTGTGACCCGTTTCCATCTCTGCTTCTGACATTGTTTGAAGGAACCGGTTACCCAGTACTGACTCACAATGAACACATGCTCTTCAATTGAGTACACCATCTTCATTCAACCTCCTCTCTTAAACTGTCTGCTAGGACATGCTATTCCCCCTACCACTACTAGACAAATGGCGTGTCAGTATGGCGCCTCCCAGCTGCCGGGGAGACATTTTATTTACAGGTAATGCTTGTCTACTGATTCGTCAGGGAATAAAGAACCACTCTGTTCAGGTTTCACGCTCATATATTCCACATAAGTGTTCAGTACCGAGTGAATCACCTTGTACATTATTATTTTTTTTTTTTCATGTTAGTGGCAGCAATGGCAGCATAAGTGATAAAAGCATCTGCTCTAATATTGCCTGTACATGTGGAAGGAGTATTTCCATTGCCTTATCATTTTCTGACTCTAGAAATCAGTATTTAAAATTTTAGTCTTTCTCTTTAATTTATCTTAATGTGTACTTATATTTCACTTGCTAGCACCAACTATCATTTTTTAAATTATTTTTAACTTTAACATGACTTTGCATTTAAGAAATTTTTCGTGATTTCCCAGATCTGTTTCCTTTTAGATATATTTTAATGTTCTACTGTTTTGAAGTATGTACTAAAATTACATTTTACTCATTTCAGGTATAATTGTGGCATAAGATTTTCAATTCACAATGGTTCCTCGTCCAATTGAAGGTCGACAAACTCCAGTAGTTGGAATGCAGGTCTCCCAAGTTATGCCATCACCACCTGGGGGTGGGACAATATCTCTTGCTCGATTGATTGATTTCATTCTTCAGAGAACTTATCATGAGCTGACAGTGCTTTCAGAGCTGTAAGTATTAAAAAAACTTTCCATGGCTAGGTATTTGCAACTGGATTTTATCAACTAGTGTCCATTGTAATTATCAAGTTTAGATTAATATACAGTAAAACCTCTGCATAGCAGACACCCTTGGACTTCAACATTTGTCTGCTTTCGAGAGTAACGGAGATCTAAAGAAAAAAACATGGGGGGGGGGGGAATCATTTTCACCACTGATTTGCGCTTTGCAGATGAATTCTGTGGCACGCAGAAGATCGTACTTTATTTTTGGACATGTCTCATGGACCCTCCTCTTTCTGCTGATGTTTTGTTATTGTAAACCGCAGTTGAATGGAAGCAAAGAGGAAACATGTGGTCTCTTTCCGTAACCTCCGGTAATGACGATGGGATGGTAGCTGAGTGTTTTCGTGGCAGGCAGTAGAGCACGTGTCATTGACCTTCGATCCTGTATCGACGACGGCGACCTTCGATGCACAATATATCTTGGTTCCAACTCGCTTTGACTGAACTTGCGTGAGATGCGTTTGATAGTTTCTGGTTTTGCGTCTTTTATGGTGTCCTCTGTGCTGTGTGCAGGTTCAGTTCTCTAGTGGTGACTTGCTTTTTTTTTTATTTCTATCTTCTGACATCCTCGCAGCCAAACTTCGGGAAGTTCTCTGGTTTTGCAATATTGGAACGTGTCTACCCTTTCATTTTCAGTTTTCTGGCTAGTAATACACGTGTTTAAGATGCCTAAATCCAAAACAAAATTTCAAGATGCGTGGCTCGCCGAAGAATTGGACGGAGTGAAGTTGAAAGAATGGTGTTCTGCAACTGAAACAATATTTTCTGCTAAGTGTATATTGTTTTCAGAAATTTTCAATATTTCTAATAGTGGCTTTTCACAAGTAAAAGTGTATCATAAAGAAAAAAAAAAAAAAAAAACATTTGCAGAAGTTCCAAAGTAAATTTCAAAATAAGTCCATCTGAAAGCCTTTGGAGGACGGGATCTTCAGCCCAAAACAAATATTAGTGAAGTACTGAGTCATGATTTACAGCTGGCTAAAGCCAAAGCATTATGGGCCATGAAAGTTGCTAAGGACAATATGTCTTTTGTTTCATGCTCTGAAATAGTTAAACTTTTCAAAGAAATGTTTCCTGATTCCGCTATTGCAGCCAAAATGCAACTAAAAAGTTGGTTATGTGATATCACATGGACTGTCAAAATATTCTGAAGAGGATTTGAAAAAAGACATTGCATCTAGTAGCCCTGGAAAGGTTACTATAGCATTTGATGAAACTACAAATACACAAGTGAAACGGCAGTTGGATGTATATCTCAGGTACTGGTCTTCAGAAATAAATTCAGTTTCTTGCCGATACCTAACAAGCATTTTTCTGGGTCATGCAACAGCAGATATTTTGCTAAAAGAAATTCTTGATGTGTTATCATCCTTCAATATTTCGTTGAACAGAATTATTTGTGTGTCCATGGACAGCCCAAATGTAAATAAGTGCTTTTTACGCAAATTCAATGAAGTTGTAAAACAAGAAACAGGCCAGAAATCTTTGAAACTAGGTTTTTGCAACCTGCATGTTGGTAGTAACGCATTTACATTTTTTTTGACAAGCTTAAATATAGATTTTGACGAATTTGCCACTGATATGCATTACTTTTTAAAGAGCAGTGCTGCAAGACGAGAGGATTATAAAATCTGTCCAGGATATAACATTGGTCACAGCCAAATTTCTTTTGTGGCATGTCAGCAACAGATGGTTAACCATTGGTGGTTCTGTAGCCCAGAGGCTCTTGGATCAATGGCTAAACATTACAGAATATTTTTTAAACTTCTTGCCATCTCAAAAAATATTTGAAAAACAACTAAGCAATTTGGCAAGGTATAGAAAAATTCACTGTTTTCTGAAAAATGAGCTAACTCCTTGCTGTTTAGCATTAATTTCATTTTCACACCAAAATTTTGGAAAGTTTTCATTATGTTATTAGAGTGAAGAACCAAAAATACACCAGTTATATTCTGATTTAAATACTTTAATGAGGAATGTTCTGGCTCAGTTTATCCAAGAGGATGTTATTGCAGGGAAATTTGGAGAAGATCTAAAGAATGTAGATTTTGAAAACAAAAAGTCATGGAAAAAACTAGGGGAGTTAGAAGTTGGTATGAAAACGAAAAATCTCCTCAGGAATGTTCAGGAGACCAGGCAAAAATTATTTCTCTTAGTTGTAAGATCATCACTAATTGCAACCACAAAATATTTAAAGTCGAATTTGCCATTCTGCAATCAAAAGCTAAGAGACATAGAAGTTTTAAAGGTAAAAGAACCAAAGCAAGAGTCAACTCAACTTTTAGTCACTGAAGGACTTTTGGAACTAACCAGAATTTCAAGTGTTTTGCATCTTTTTGAGGAACAAATTGATAGAGTAAGAGAAGAGTGGAAACTTAAATTGTGGTAAGCCAACTCTAGATGAACTCTTGAAATTTTCAGAGGAAGGGCATATTCCAGTACGGATTGATCATTACTGGCGTAATATATTTAGTATTGAAGACTCTAGCAGAAAAGAAAAATACTCAAATCTTGCTAAACTCATCAGGTCAATTTTAGTTTTACCTCATGGTAATGCTGATGCAGAAAGGGGATTTTCGGTTAACACTGCTCTGTTGAGGAAGGACAAGGCTGACTTAAAAGACTCAACTATAACATCAATAGTTAAAGGGGCCATTAAACACTATGGATGTGTAAGTAAAGTTCCCATAACAAGAAATTTGTTAAATAGTGTTTGTGATTCACATAAATTTTATAAAGAGTATGGTGATAAGCTGAAGGAAGAATAATAAAAAAAGGTAAAAGAAAGGAAGAAGAATAAAAAAAGGTAAAAGAAAGGAAGAAGAATAAAAAAAGGTAAAAGAAAGGAAGCAGAAAAAAAGGGAATATAAGGAAAAGCAGCTAGAGAAAAAAAGAAGAGCTGAGTTTGATGACAAAATAAAAGAAAATGATGCAGAAATAAATTGACTTAAAAAAGATAAAGAAACCTCCCTAGTAGTAATTCAAGAGGGAACAGAAAGAATGAGAAAAGCTGTAGAAAAACAAAATACTGTTGAAATAGCAGTTGCCTCTAACTTGATCATACAAGGTTCAGCTGAAATAAAGAAAACAAAGTAAATTAGTTGTGGTGGAAGCAGAAAAAGATAGGCTTATCAGGAAAAGGTTAAAACAATAATATGAAAAAAGTAATTCAGTGAACAGTTGTACATAGTTCTTGGTTTTCAATTACCTTTTTAGGATATTATAATTTAATGTGAAACCTGAAAACTACTGTGAAAATTGTGAATTGCTTCCGGTTCAACAGCATATTAATGTTCTGTTCAAAGTGAAACTTGAATGTGGTAAATATACTTGAATATGACAATAACTCGTGAAAAGATAAGAACTGAGCATTAGAAGTAAATCATACTTAAACTTTATACATTAGACATTATGCAAAAAATTTGGGTGTGAACTTCGACCATATATACTAATGGACTGCGCATTGGCAATAGCTGCATCAAAGCTGCCGTGGCTCCAACATTGGGCACATCATTATCAGACTCCAAATTTCGTGTAAAAATGCTGTTACGATTACTAATTTACGCTGCAGAACTTCAGTGTTTTCGGTGTATTATGTGAATGTGCCTCATATACACTGGTGTGCAAAAATTAAGGACGAAGAGGAGAAATTAGCATAACAGCGGAACGAGCTGGCAGAACAGACCGAAAGACCACTCAGGAAATAGACTAGGGTCCGGTACAGTAGCGCATGCGCATATATGCAGCATGACTTAGGAGGGGAGTGTCGGAAGGGTATAAAGCCTACAGGCGGTGTGCGCTCAGTAATTCGGTGAAAGCTATTACACGGTGTACATCGGTTTGAACGACGTAGAGTTGCTGCCACCGTGTGATATGGCCAACAGGCAATCCAGTAGACAACATCTGGATGACTTTACCTGAGGTCACGTCATTGGGAAGTTAGAAGAAGGTTGAAGTGTGACTAGTGTGTCCGAGGAGTCCGGGATCGCTCGCAGCATCGATTCACGAGCTTGGAGAGCATTTCAAATGACAGGAACAGCTGTCTGAGAGTTTAGCAGTGGTCGTCCACGAGCAACCGCAGCAGCAGATGACCGGTGTATTGTCCTGCAGGCGAGAAAAGACAAACGGCAGACAGCGGGAGAAATCGCAAGGCACATGGAACAGACAACTGGATGTCCGTTATCGCGTTTTACCGTGGCCAGGAGGCTGCACAAAGGTGGTCTATTTGCACGACGACCAGTATGGTGTGTGCCATTAACGCCTGCTCATCGGAGACGGCGGTTTCTGTGGTGCCAGGAACACAAGAACTGGACACATCAGCAATGCAGCAATGGGGTCGAGCGAGCGATTCTGGTTGTATACACTTCTGGAGATAGCAGGGAACACGCAATCACACCTCCAACATCATTGAAAGGGACCGGTTTGGAGGTGGCGGAGTTCCCGTTTGGGGCGGTATCATGCTTGGTAGCCGTACTGACCTCCACATCTTCCAAAGAGGTTCAGTCACTGGTGTCCGCTATTGTACCAAGGTTCTCCTGCCTCACATGCGTCTGTTTAGGGGTGCTGTGGGTCCTGAGTTCCTCTTCATGGACGACAACGCTACACCTCATCGTACAGTGGCTGTTGGAGAGTGAAGATATTCAACGCATGGATTGGCCCACAAGGTCCCCGGACCTAAATCCAATCAAACACGTGTGGGACCTTCTCAGGAGATGCTTGGTAGCACGTCGCCAGCGGCCAACAACGGTTCCACAGCTGCGATTGGCGCTACAAGAGGAATGGGCTCCTTGACAACCTTGTCCTCAGCATGGACAAACGTTGTAAATCCTGCTACGCAGTCAGGGGTGATCATATCCCCTACTTAAGACTGGATTTTTCTTGGCAGCCGCCTGTCACATGGACGTTTCTGTCTTCTGTCCAGTTGTGCTCGAAGCTACCTTTTCAATAAAGTGCCTAGGAATCCAAAGGATACCTTTGTATCCTTTGGATTCCTTGTTTGGACGGTTTTGCTCACTTGTCCCATATTCTTACATCTTGGGGATCTTATGGTATGATTTGAGTCGATGTGGAGCTCTTCTGCACGACGTTACATTCGAAAAACCGTCTGGTCCTTAATTTTTGCATGCCAGTGTATGATAAAACTCTTCAGATAAGTTTACTTATGAGATATATACATGCATGATCGGGTTGTTTACATTTCGTGATTTATAATGTGATGAACATTTGCGAAGAATTTGGAACATGCATTCCATTTTTTTTTCTTAAGTTACTATATTTTTATATCAATAGCTGCAAGTTTTCTGGTTAAGTAATTGAACTTTATTGACTTAGGTATTTAATTTGTTTTTTACCCATGAAAAATCATAGAACTTCCTTTACTATATCGCTCAGAGCAACCATAAGCACAGCAGGTGTAACACATCTTTTTGACTGATGTCATGTGATTTTATGTTGGAGCCAGAAATTTTGATGCCATGCGCAGTCTATAAGCCTATATGGTTGAAGGGTGTGAAGCGAACTCTTTACAATGTATACAAAGTTGTTTTACTAGATGTATGGTGTCAAGAACTTTTCATGTGCTCCATTATCCTAGTTTTGCCATTTACGATGGTTTTAACTGTCAACTCATTCAATTTGTAAACAGGTGCAATTCCTATGAATTTGGAACCATTTTCACGCCGTTTAATAATCTCTACTTTTGTTTCCATAGTTACAATCCATCTCTTCTTTCCACATTTCTCTGACATGATGTTGTTGACGACACATGGCTACTATCGAGATGGACAACAGATACACAAATCTGAGGAAATGAAAAACAAAATGGTGTAACTGTGTGCACATCCACACTGTCAATAAGCTCTGCCAGATGGTCACTGCAGAGGTGCCCATCTGGCAGAGCTTATACAGATTTACGGATTTTTCAAAATTATTACGGTTTTGGCTGCCTGATTACGGACAGGTTGGAAGTATTAAGGATTTCAGTGTACTTCGTAAAAGTTCTGAATTTTGTGTCCTTTTTTGTTAAAATCACGGTTTAAACTGCGATTGCATTTTGCGAATATATTTATAGTTCTTTTCGCACAAATGCAGGGATCGCATTCCTCCTAAAATTCCTAATATTTTGTGACCCTCCTTAAATTCCTAAAATTATACCTAAAATTTGCTATTCATCCTAAAACTTTCGTAAGCTTATTTATTAAAAACACAACCGTTATTAACGCCAATAAATTTACCATTACGCAGGGTGCGCACGCGTGCTTGAAAACCTGGAAAGTCCTGGAAAATCATGATTACGTTTTCAAGGCCTGGAATATCCTGGAAAAACGGTGTTTTTTTAATGCCGTCTTGAAAAGCCTTGAAATTTGAAATTAGTGCTTAAAAAATGCCCTTTTAGGAAATCGTGTTACTGTTACCCCTTCATTTTTTAAAGTTCCTTTTCTCTGTTCTCAAAGAAACCACCGGCAGCGGTTTCCGATGTGCACCAAATCCTAATTTGGCTGGGGGAAAAAAAAAAAAAAAAGGCACTACTTCCAGTGCAATAAAATTGGATGATTACTAGTAGGTCGAAGGGGAGCTTGATGTCCGTCCGACAATTGAGAACAGAAGGGGAAAGAAGAGGCATTTAGCATTTGCAGGGGGTCGCGTATGTACCAAGTCAGCTGGCATCCACCAGTGAGGAGTATGCCTGAACAACACATTCATCTTCTTCTTGTTTATGTGCATGCCACCCTCCCTCCCCTCAAGAGACTTCCACTACTTATGATAAAAAATAAGAAAACTATCTTTGCGAATTTTTCACGAAAGTGGCTGAAATTTTTACATTCACTGTAATTGGATTACAGAAGCTCACTTCCAAAATTCCAGTTGAATCGGTTTAAAACTTTAAAAGTTAGCATTGGTAATTTTTATTATGGACAAGTATGTGTGCCTCTTTGGACAGAGTGAGCCTCCAGCAGAAAGGGTGTTACCATAGCAACGGTTGATTGACAGCTGGGAGCGCTGATCTGAAGCCCTTGGTTGGGAAGAAAGCAAACACCTGTTTATCACTTCCACAGCACAAAAGGACTAGGAGAATATTTTCAGAAATCCATTTTTCTGAATTTTGAAAATAACACAGTAAAATTTTTACAGTAGTTAAGATACATCACAATAAAGTTCTAGTGCAAATTTCGCCAAATTCCGTTAGGAACTTTAGCAGATGCAAAAAAAAAAAAAAAACGTTGCATAATCGGATTGAAAAAAAGAAACAGTAATTATAAATTACGGGAAAAGCAAGTGAATTATTTTTTTTTAGATGCCATGGTTTATTTAAACAGAGTGATCCTTAAATTTTTTTTCTGTGATGATATGGACTCTATTTGAATTACAAACACGTTTTTATTCAGACGTCTGAGTTACTGTTTTAATAAAAAAATCATCTATAATTAAAAAGTTTTCAATGGATTTAAGCAATATTCAGCAGATAAACAAACGTATTTTAGTAAATTGCAACATCATGACGTAAATTTGGTAATTTAATTTTGTCGAAAATTGGGGAGCATTTTTTTTTTTTTACAGTTTCTATTATAGTTAAAGTGAAGGAGGAAGGGTGCAACTTGACAGTTCAGTGAGCTGCAGGTGGTGATTTATGGTGATGTGCCAAATGAAAAGAAGCCATTCCATCAGGTAATTCCAAAGGTTGTGTTGTGTGGACGCGTCCTCCTGCTGTTTGATCTTAATTGGAATGTTTTTGTGCATTGGGGGGGGGGGGGTTTCGAGAGAAATATCCGTTTCAGCTTCACAGCTTTCACGGCTCTTTTTTTTTTTTTTCTTGGTAATAAATAAAAATCATAGTTGCTGCATTCACCATTGATCCATGTTTGCATTTCTTGAATATAAACAGCAGACAATCAGAAACATAGTGTTGGGCGGGTCTTGATGATCTTCATTTTGCATATGCTGAATTCAGTTCTGTGGGAATAAGGAATGACTTATACTGTGAATATATACAAAACTACATATTTTTGAGCTGAAAAAATAGGTCTACTTGTACACAGTAGCTAAAGTGTGAACTCAGATGAAGACAATCAGACATACGGACGTCTGATTCCATAAAAAAAATCAACATAGTTTTTTTATTTACACTACAGGTAAAAAAGCAAAAACATGTTTTTAAACGTTATAAAGGAAACCGGATTTTTGAAACTCATGACTTGATGATCTTAATTTCTGAAAGTTTCTTTTTTCCACATCCTTTTTTTTTTCAATTACAATATACTGTAACAGGATACTGTGTGTTATATCACTTAGAGATATGGCAGATTTTCGGTTGCTGATATCCGCGATCGTAAGCGGTAGTTGCATTGCGATTGTTGATGATTACAAGATAAATACTGGAGTGATGTAAAATGTTGCATAAACTAAAAAAATAAAAAATAAAGCCCTCCCCCCCCCACCCCGAACTTTTATGCGGTCATCATAGCTGATCAACCATTTCATTCCATGAACATCAGCACATTTCAATCATTTGAACATTGGGGGTATCTGAAGGAATTCAGCCGTGCTAAAGCGCCCTAGCGCAACGAAAACATGCTAATTTTGGACAGTTCTATTCCCTTCCCCTCTACCATCCCTAATAATTGAGAGTGCATACATTGAGAGTGTTTCAAATATTCTATTTATGAGCTAGTTTTCGCGCTGTTTGTTATGCTTTTATTTTCGAAGAAAGAGAGGGAAAATAAGGAAAAGCAGCTAGAGAAAAAAAGAAAAGCTGAGTTTGATGACAAAATAAAAGAAAATGATGCAGAAATAAATAGGCTTAAAAAAGGTAAAGAAGCCTCCCTAGCAGTAATTCAAGAGGGAACAGAAAGAATGAGAAAAGCTGTAGAAAAACAAAATACTGTTGAAATAGCAGTTGCCTCTAACTTGATCATACAAGGTTCAGCTGAAATAAAGAAAACTGAAAGTAAATTAGTTGTGGTGGAAGCAGAAAAAGATAGGCTAATCAGGAAAAGATTAAAACAATAATATGAAAAAAGTAATTCAGTGAACAATTGTACATAGTTCTTGGTTTTCAATTACCTTTTTAGGATATTATAGTTTAATGTGAAACCTGAAAACTTTACTGTGAAAATCGTGAATTGCTTCTGGTTCAACAGCAATATTAATGTTCAAAGTGAAACTTGAATGTGGTAAATATACTTGAATATGATAATAACACGTGAAAAGATAAGAACTGAACATTAGAAGTAAATCATACTTAAACTTTAGACATTAGACGTTATGCAAAAAATTTGGGTGTGAACTTCGACCATATATACTAATGGACTGCGCATTGGCAATAGCTGCATCAAAGCCGCCATGGCTCAAACATTGGGCACGTCATCATCAGACTCCAAATTTCGTGTACAAATGCTGTTATGATTTCTAATTTACGCTGCAGAACTTCAGTGTTTTCGGTGTATTATGTGAATGCACCTCATATATAATGAAAACTCTTCAGGTAAGTTTACTTATGAGCTATATACATGCATGATCGTGTTGTTTACATTTTGTGATTTATAATGTGATGAACATTTGCGAAGAATTTGGAACATGCATTCCATTTTTTTTTCTTAAGTTACTATATTTTTATATCAATAGCTGCAAGTTTCTGGTTAAGTAATTGAACTTTATTGACTTAGGTATTTAATTCGTTTCTTACCCATGAAAAATCATAGAACTTTCTTTACTATATCGGTCAGAGCAACCATAAGCACAGCAGGTGTAACCCATCTTTTTGACTGTTGTCATGTGATTTTATGTTGGAGCCAGAAATTTTGATGTCATGCGCAGTCTATCAGTATATATGGTTGAAGGGTGTGAAGCAAACTCTTTACAATGTATACAAAGTTGTTTTACTAGATGTATACAAATATACATCTAGTTTTTATTGAAATACACTCCTAAAATTTTCCTAAAATTTTTCTAAAAATTCCTAAAATTCCTAAAATTCTTACCTAAAATTTTCCAGAAGTATGCTATGATCCCTGCAAATGCGAAAATGTTTAACTGGTGGTGTTTCTAAGTAAGCGCCATTAAAATTCACATATTGGATTCATTGGCCAAAGCCAATATCAAACAGGTATTGGGTGAAGGACGGCAAGAGGATATTGGATGCATTGGCAAAGTTGATATTGGGTGAAGAATGGCAGGGCGATATTGGATGCATTGGCAAAGTTGATATTGGCTGAAGAATGGCAAGGCGATATTGCACATGTTGGAAAAGCTGATACGGCACAATGACGTCTGCATACCTGCTGAGTATTTCGGATTTCCCTGAAGTTTTATGGATTTTTGGGTAGTTTTACAGTTTTATGGCCAGAAGATAGTTGCTAAGTGACGAAGCTGCAAATTTGTAAGAATTGATGCATGGTGTTCAAAAGTGTTCATATTCTCAAAGTTACATCTTTTATCTAAAATAGTGCTATCATGCATTCATGATGGATAAAATTGTCATCCAAGGGCATTAAAAGAAAAGAAAAAAAAGGCCAATTGTCTTCTCATTGCTTAAATGAAATCAAGTTATTTCTGAAATTGTGTCACTACAAAACCTTGAAATTCATCACAATTTCTGAACTCCATCTATAAGTAACTGATACAGAAAAATAATTGAAAACAAGTATTATCAAACATACTGCTAGCACATCCCATACATTACAACTCTTCCCTCTTCCCTAATAATACTAAATAGATAATCATGAATTAACAGTTCTGGTACTGTAACAAATCTTGATTTTAGGGTAAATCTTGATTTAGGAAAATTTGGTTGGCAGGTATGCGTCCAATATCAACCAAGATTCAGCAGCCATAACCAATATCTAGCCGATATTCATTCCCACTTGGGTTATCAAAAATGATTAACCATTAAAATGTAAGGGTCATGTTATAAGGTATTTGATTTTATAAGGTTTATTTCACACATTAATTTCTCATAAAATACGCTTCCCACTCATAAAAAATGAGGCTTCTTATGGTGATTACTGATAGGCATCACAGAAGGTTGGCACCTCTCTTAAGTTATTCAGAGTTGTGTTTGCCATTTGATTCATTTGGCTGCAAAAAAAAAAAAAAAAAAAAAAGCCACAGCTACTCTTCAGGAAATAAATGTGGAACAGTTTTTAGTACAGCTGTACTATTATCTTGATAAAAGTTCAAAAAGGAAAAACAGTCTCAGCTTGTTGTCAGGCAGTCTGTGGTGTTAAAGGACAAATTTTCAAAGCATGTCAGCACTCATTGGCTGTCACTTCTTGATGCTGTGAACAAGGTCCTGGAGCAGTGGGAAGCTTTGCAGCAGTTTTTTTGGAGGAAAATGAGGAAAATGTGCAACTTACTGCCCAAATTAAAGATCCGATGTTGAAACTGTATTGTTTATTCTTTAGCAATGCACTCCCAGTATTTACTTCTTTCAATGTATTTTTCTAGTGTGAAGAACTTGCCATACATCTCTTGCACAGAAAACTAATAAGCCTTTTCACAGATCTATTGGTAAGGTTTATCAAACCATCGGCTTTATGTAAAACATCGACATCAATCATAGATGCCAATTTTGCAAGAATGAAATATCAAAAAGATTGTGACCTGGTAATTAATGGGGCAGCCAGAGCTTATATAGATGGGTTCCATTTCAACTCAGGCAGGGTCGTACCATCATGGTCTCAGATTTCTCTAAAAAAATTAAGGGGTGTTCCTTGACTAAAATAAGGAGACCCATATTTTTTCTTTCGGCAAGAAAATTTTTTCCCTTCGAGATAGAGGGTTTCAAATCTTGCACCGTCAAACAAGCTCTCTAGAAAACGGTTATTTTTCCTAACTTCAGCGAGTCATTGCAGCCGAGTTAAAAAAGATATTGTGTTCTTGTATTTTTTTTTACATTGTGTGTATAACATATAATAATATATGGTGCTAATATTTGCTGCATATCGTATGATTAAAATTTAAAAAATTCGTAAACTTTGTGATTTAAAAAAAAAATTGAATTTTTTAAGTTTTTTTAAACAGGTTCGGATGGAGTTTTTTCTATATTCGTTTTTTTCGTTAAAGACATACAAATGTGCACTTTATTTGTAATTTTTTGTGTGTCTGTGAAACTGCTAGTTTCCGCGTTTCGGCAACGTTAAAAACAGCCGATTTCGAAAAATCTCTAACTTTGCCAACGATTTTCTCAAAAAGGCCATTTTTTAAAATTCTGAAAATTAAATTCCTGTTTTATTATCAACAGGAGAATATCTGTGTAAATTTTCACGGACCTAAAAACGCCAATTTCCGAGTTAGATGTGTTTGAATTCGGTTTGAAAGCCTACGATTTCCAGTGTTCTAAAGGTGCCATTTTGGAAAAATCTCAGACGCAAAGTACGTATTCTCTTACCCGAATCAAAGCGTCAGATATTCTTTGCCCGAATGATAGAATGAGAGCATTGGATCAGCTGGCCCTGGTTGGATACGTTCACCGCACCCTTCCCCGAGTGATGACATGCCTAAAAAACTGTCGGGTGGGTAGGTAGGATAACAAATAAAGAAAATTCTTGCTGCTCTACTAACAAAGTTGAGTTGCGAAAGACAGCAGTTGTTTGTTTGTTTACGTATATCTTTAACATCGCATAAGAAAAAACTATGAAAGAGTAGAAAACTGTTGTGAAATAATTTTAAGAAAAAAAGAGTGCAGGCACACATCTGTAAGTTAATTTTCGATGGCTAAACACCCTCGAGTTTTTCTGAGAGTTGCTAATTGTAGGCTACTGTCAGAAGAGCAGTTGCTGTTTTGTCATAGTTGCTAAAATTAACTTCTCAGTTTTTTGTAATAGTAAAATATTCGCTCAAGAGAGTTTTGTCCTCTGTGAACCGGGGGTGGCGGTGGGGGGGGTGTGCAATGCTGTTGACCTCGCTGCTGGGTTGATAGCGCTGGTCGCTACCCAAACTCTGCATACCTCCTCTCCAAAATGTAATGGCAATTGTCTAATCTACTAAATAAATAACAATTAACACATATGCGTGCATGCTTATTCATAAAATGTAAGTTGAGTATATTTCCTGTTCAATAAACTGATTTTACAAGTAGAATACATATACAACTTACGCGCTTATAATGGTGTAAAGATTTTTATCTATTTAAAACATATTCAAAGATTTCAATTTTTTTAAAGGAGGGGGGGAGGAATTGTGTTCGTAGTTATTTCCACCTGGTCCACGATAAACCATGCACTGCCCGTGTCTTCTGTTCCCTTAGAAGATAATGCTGGATCGATGAGAGACCTTCGGAGTTTTGACCCCCCTTCACGTGGTGGTGAGGAGCTCAAAGCTAGGTAGCTTTCAAAAATGTTTCAACTTAGTTGGCTGGTAACAAGAGAGGCATTCCATTTCAACTCTGGCAGGGTCGTACCATCAAGGTCTCAGATTTCTCTAAAAAAAATTAAGGGGTGTTCCTTGATTAAAATAAGGAGACCTATATTTTTCTTTCGGCAAAAAAAATTTTTTCCTTCGAGACAGAGGGTTTCAAATCTTCCGTCAAACAAGCTCTCTAAAAAACGGTTACTTTTTCTAACTTCAGCGAGTCATTGCAGCAGAATTAAAAAATATATTTTGTTCTGGTATTTTTTATTACATTGTGTGTATAACATATAATAATATTTGATGCTAATATTTTTTACACATCGTATGGTTAAAATTTAAAAAAATCGTAAACTTTGAGATTTTTAAAAAACATTGAAATTTTTAAGATTTTTTTAACAGGTTCAAATGGATTTTTTTCTATACTCGTTTTTTTGTTAAAGACATACAAATGTGCACTTTATTTGCAATTTTATATGTGTCTGTGAAACTGCTAGTTTCCGCAGCGTGAAAAACAGCCGATTTTGAAAAATCTCCAACTTTGCCAACGATTTTCTCAAAAAATGCCCTTTTTTAAAATTCTGAAAATTAAATCCCTGTTTTATTATCAACAGGAGAATATCTGTGTAAATTTTCACTGACCTAAAAATGCCCGTTTCATAGTTAGACACGTTTGAATTTGGTTTGAAAGCCTACGATTTCTCTGTGTTCTAAAGGCGTCATTTTGGGAAAAACTCAGGCACAAAGTACGTATTCTCTTACCCGAATGAGTGTGTTGGATCTGTCCACCTCACCCTATCCTGAGCGATAACATGCCTAAAAAACGGTCTTGGAAAAAAAATAACAAATCTATATATATAGAATTGAACGTTTGTATGTCTGCTAAACAAATCTACAGGTTTCAATTTAGAACAACCAAACTTGGTATACTATCTCATGGTACCCTAAATTAGACCGTAGACGGTTTTGGAAGAGGTCGGAGCTCGAGATCAAGGGGCCCCACACAAAACTTCCATAAAATCTACAGTTTTCAATTTAGAACCACCAAATTTGGAATACTATAGCATGGTACCCTAACTTAGACCGCAGGTTGTTTTTGGAAGGGGTCGGAGCCCTGGGTCAAAGGGCCCCCACAAAATTTCCGTAAAAATATACTTGTATACTATAGTGCCCTAACTGAGACCGCAGATGGTTTTGGAAGGGGGGGGGCAGAGCCCGGGTGGGTCGGAGCCCGGGGTCAAAGGGCCCCACACAAAATTTCCGTAAAATCTAGTTTTCAATTTAGAACCATCAAATTTGGTATACTTTTTCTTGGCACCCTAACTTTGACTAGACGGTTTTGGGAAGGGGTCGGAGCCCGGGGTCAAAGGGGGGGGGGTATACAAAATTTTCGTAAAATCTACAGAACTGTAGATTTTACAAAAATTTCGTATTTTTTTTTCTACAGTTCTGTAGATTTTACGAAAATTTTTTATGCCCGCCCACCTTTGACCCCGGGCTCCGACCCCTTCCCAAAACCGTCTAGTCAAAGTTAGGGTGCCAAGAAAAAGTATACCAAACTTGATGGTTCTAAATTGAAAACTAGATTTTACGGAAATTTTGCGTGGGGCCCTTTGACCCGAGGCTTCGACCCATCCAGGGCTCTGCCCTCCTTCCAAAAACCATCTACGGTCTCAGTTAGGGCACTACAGTATACAAGTATATTTTACGGAAATTTTGTGTGGGGGCCCTTTGACCCAGGGCTCCGATGCCCTTCCAAAAACAACCTGCGGTCTAAGTTAGGGTAAAATGCTATAGTATTCCAAATTTGGTGGTTCTAAATTGAAAACTGTAGATTTTATGGAAGTTTTGTGTGGGGCCCCTTGACCCCGGGCTCCGACCCCTTCCAAACACCGTCTATAGTCTAAGTTAGGATACCATGAGATATTATATACCAAGTTTGGTGGTTCTAAATTGAAAACTGTAAATTTGTTTAGCAGACATACAAACAAACATTCAATTATATATATATATATATATATATATATATAGATTTATTTTTTTTCCAAGACCGTTTTTTAGGCATGTTATCGCTCAGGGTAGGGTGAGGTGGAAGGATCCAACGCTCTCATTCGGGTAAAAGAATACGTACTTTGCGACTGAGATTTTTCCAAAATGGCGCCTTTAGAACACGGAGAAATTGTAGGCTTTCAAACCAAATTCAAACGCATCTAACTCGGAAACGGGCGTTTTAGGTCCGTGAAAATTTACACACATATTCTCCTGTTGATAATAAAACAGGGATTTAATTTTCAGAATTTTAAAAAGGGCTTTTTTGAGAAAATCGTTGGCAAAGTTGGAGATTTTTCAAAATCGGCTGTTTTTCACGCTGCGGAAACTAGCAGTTTCACAGACACATATAAAATTGCAAATAAAGTGCACATTTGTATGTCTTTAACAAAAAAACGAGTATAGAAAAAAAAAACTCTATTTGAATCTGTTAGAAAAAAATCTTAAAAATTTCAATTTTTTTTAAAAATCACATATTCTCCTGTTGATAATAAAACAGGGATTTAATTTTCAGAATTTTAAAAGGGCTTTTTTGAGAAAATCGTTGGCAAAGTTGGAGATTTTTCAAAATCGGCTGTTTTTCACGCTGCGGAAACTAGCAGTTTCACAGACACATATAAAATTGCAAATAAAGTGCACATTTGTATGTCTTTAACAAAAAAACGAGTATAGAAAAAAAAACTATTTGAATCTGTTAAAAAAAAAAAATCTTAAAAATTTCAATTTTTTTAAAAATCACAAAGTTACGATTTTTTAAAATTTTAATCATACGATGTGTAAAAAATATTAGCATCAAATATTATTATACGTTATACACACAATGTAATAAAAAATACCAGAACAAAATATATTTTTTTATTCTGCTGCAATGACTCGCTGAAGTTAGAAAAAGTAACCGTTTTTAGAGAGCTTGTTTGACGGAAGATTTGAAACCCTCTGTCTCGAAGGGAATTTTGCCGAAAGAAAAACTATAGGTCTCCTTATTTTAATCAAGGAACACCCCTTAATTTTTTTAGACAAATCTGAGACCGTGACGGTACGACCCTGCCAGAGTTGAAATGGAATGCCTCTCTTGTTACCAGCCAACTAAGTTGAAACATTTTTGAAAGCTACCTAGCTTTGAGGCTCCTCACCACCACGTAAAGGGGGGGGGTCAAAACTCCGAAGGTCTCTCATCGATCCAGCATTATCTTCTAAGGGAACAGAAGACACGGGCAGTGCATGGTTTATCGTGGACCAGGTGGAAATAACTACGAACACAATTCCTCCCCCCCCCTTTAAAAAAAAAAAAATTGAGATCTTTGAATATGTTTTAAATAGATAAAAATCTTTACACCATTATAAGCGCGTAAGTTGTATATGTATTCTACTTGTAAAATCAGTTTATTGAACAGGAAATATACTCAACTTACATTTTATGAATAAGCATGCACGCGTATGTGTTAATTGTTATTTATTTAGTAGATTAGACAATTGCCATTACGTTTTGGAGAGGAGGTATGCAGAGTTTGGGTAGCGACCAGCGCTGCTATTGCGAAAAACTGAGTTAATTTTAGCAACTATAACAAAACAGCAACTGCTCTTCTGACAGTAGCCTACAATTAGCAACTCTCAGAAAAACTCGAGGGTGTTTAGCCATCGAAAATTAACTTACAGATGTGTGCCTGCACTCTTTTTTCTTAAAATTATTTCACAACAGTTTTCTACTCTTTCATAGTTTTTTCTTATGCGATGTTAAGTATATACGTAAACAAACAAACAACTGCTGTCTTTCGCAACTCAACTTTGTTAGTGGAGCAGCAAGAATTTTCTTTATTTGTTATCCTACCTACCCACCCGACAGTTTTTTAGGCATGTCATCACTCGGGGAAGGGTGCGGTGGACGTATCCAACCAGGGCCAGCTGATCCAATGCTCTCATTCTATCATTCGGGCAAAGAATATCTAACGCTTTGATTCGGGTAAGAGAATACGTACTTTGCGTCTGAGATTTTTCCAAAATGGCGCCTTTAGAACACTGGAAATCGTAGGCTTTCAAACCGAATTCAAACGCATCTAACTCGGAAACTGGCGTTTTTAGGTCCGTGAAAATTTGCACAGATATTCTCCTGTTGATAATAAAACAGGAATTTAATTTTCAGAATTTAAAAAAATGGCCTTTTTGAGAAAATCGTTGACAAAGGAGATTTTTCAAAATCGGCTGTTTTTAACGCTGCCGAAACGCGGAAACTAGCAGTTTCACAGACACACAAAAAATTACAAATAAAGTGCACATTTGTATGTCTTAAACGAAAAAAAACGAATATAGAAAAAACTCCATCCGAACCTGTTTAAAAAAACTTAAAAAATTCAATTTTTTTAAAAATCACAAAGTTTACAAATTTTTTAAATTTTAATCATACGATATGCAGCAAATATTAGCACCATATATTATTATATGTTATACACACAATGTAAAAAGAAATACAAGAACACAATATCTTTTTTAACTCGGCTGCAATGACTCACTGAAGTTAGGAAAAATAACCGCTTTCTAGAGAGCTTGTTTGACGGTGCAAGATTTGAAACCTTCTATCTCGAAGGGAAAATTTTTTCTTGCCGAAAGAAAAAATATGGGTCTCCTTATTTTAGTCAAGGAACACCCCTTAATTTTTTTAGAGAAATCTGAGACCATGATGGTACGACCCTGCCTGAGTTGAAATGGAACCCATCTATAAACTCAAGTAGTTTTTCTGGTATGCAGTTAAGCAAGTTCTATTCTAGTGTCAGAAACTTCTGCAATGTGGCCTGTGCATATATACTGAAGAAGTTTCCCCATGCAAAGTGAACTGAAGCGTGCTGTAGTAGCAGATATCTCTATTCGAAAGAAGGCTTCTTATGCTTTCATAAAGTAGATGGTCTCCTCATTTCCAATTGTTCTGAATTCTGTAGAAGTAAGTAAACTACATGCAGAGTTTGCTGCTTATCAGTTTGACTCTATCGATGAAGCTGCATATCCTAGAGCAGATGTGGCATGGAATGAAATATCTAAGATGAAGGATTCATCTGGCTTTCCCAAGAATTCTGCATTGCCTAAACTAATGTTGGCAATATTGACTGTCCCTCACAGCAATTCCTCTACAGAGAGAATATTTAGTATAGTGAGGAAAAACCACACAGACTTCCGCCCAACAACGAGCACTGAAACATCAAGTGCCCTTCTTGTACAGAAAAGTAAAGCATTTTCCTCAGGTGAGCCGTGTTATAAACAGTAGTTTTCTGAAAAAGAACATACCACTGCAAAACAAGCAACAAGGGAGTCTATGTCAGCAATGACATGAGGTAAGTACAAATTGATAATTTAATTTCATAATTTTTTGTCAGGATAGTGTAAACATATAAGGTTATTGCGCCTTTCACGCATTAATTTCTCATGAAATACCCTTTCCGCGCGTTAACGATGAGGCTTCGTATGGTGATTACCGATAGGCACCTCATACAAGTGTTACAGGTTACACAGTAGTACTATAATATTGTCCTTAACTTTGAAAAAAAAATAGCATGTTACATTACTGAAAGTTTGTGTAACACCCTGTTGATTACTGATACCCTATTGATTACTGATAGGTTCTGCTAGTGGTTGGCACCTCTATCATTGTTTTCATATCCAGCGGGCAGCCAATCCAGCGCTTTCTCACAGCCGAGCTCGCCAGCGATGTTTTGTAGTCATAGTTAATTTTAAGCGAAAGAATGTGCTACAAGATGCAACTGCGTAATTACAAAACCATGTAATTCAGGTACTCACTGTAGTTAAAATGATGTTTTTTCAATTACTAAACAAAACTACTATTATGGGAATTTTTACTAGGAAATTTTTATTTTAATTGCAAATTTTCGAAAAAAACTCTTCTCCTTCTTTAGGATGTCTTTTGTTGTCGCTTTCCCCCTCACTAGTGCAGTTATGGTTAACCTTGACGGTTACAATTATTTTTCACCAAATCCTGCCAGTTGTTAGGCAGGGATAATCCTCTGCAGTCACTGATGATGGAATTCTGATTTTTCTCAATTTCTATTCCTTTAAAGAGAAATAAGAAGTATAATATAAGCCTAGCTCCAGGTTTAGAGAATAAAGTTAAAATTTTTTTCCCTAAAATAGTTCACATAGAAGAAGATACTTTAAAAAATGCAAGGTGCAGTGATCTAAGTGATGGCTTATGACCATTCCGTTCGTCCGGAAGGGGTCTGGGTTCGAATCCCGGTGAGGCATGGATGTTATGTTTGCTTAAGGCACTGGCGCTCTCCCTTCCCTGGAACCAGTAACCCTAAATTAGGGACAGGCGACTTCTTCTTACAGCCCATTGAGTTGCTAATGGTGGTCGTTTCCGATAAAAAAATAAATAAAAATGCAAAGTGTTATCTATGAAGTAAAGTGTAGTTGTGAATTGTCTTGCATAGGAGAGACAAGTCGCAGACTAGAAACTTGTATAGCAGAGCATAAAGCTGCTATAAAAAATTGCTCCAACAAGACAGGTTTAGATATGCATGTTAGAAAAACTGGTCACAACATGGACTGGAATTATCTTAAGATATGCATGTTACAAAAACTGGTCACAACATGGACTGGAATTATCTTAAAGTCATCAGCTTCCAAAGCAATTTTCAAAAAAAGAAAGCTAAAAAGAAGTCAGGGGAAAAAGTCACAAACATAAGACAACCTGAAGAAGAAGTTTTCTCTGAAAATTTGCAATTAAAATAAAAAAAAAATTCCAGTGAAAATTCCCATAATAGTAGTTTTGATTAGTAATTAAATTAAGAAACTAGGAAGCCAATTTTCAACATGAACTTTATTCAAAGAAATGATGTTTTTTTGATTAAATGTTTTTTTGATTAAATGTTTTTTTTTGCTATTGTTTTACAGGGAGAATCAGTACAATATGTGGGGATACATACAGTACATGTAAACAGTATTTTAATTTGAAAATATAATACATACAATGCATGAATTTTGATGCATGTTGAAACGTATGTTCATAACAATGAATTGTTACACCATGAATTTTAAAATGCACACACTTGCCACTCAATATTTAACTGAATCAGTCAGAAATTTTTGCCTGCCAAATAATTGATAAAAGCATTTTCTTTTTTTTTTTGACAATTCGTGTCACGTTCTTCAATCTTAGTACTAATCCCCTTTGTTATTTTTAAAAGTTTTTGTAATTCCTCACTACACTTTAAAGTGTCTTTAAAAAAATTGCATACCACATCTACTACTGAACAGTGGCGGCTCGTGGTAAGGTGAGATGGGGGGGGGGGGGGGGCTGCATCTCAATTTTGTAGATATCACGATACCACTTCGAAAGTTAAGTTACTGCGCCTGTGCTGACGCTGTCCGTTTAATAATAATAATAACAATAATATATATATATATATATATACTGATCGAAAGTGCTTTTTTTTACAAGAAATTAATATTTAGATTTTATATTTAGCGATTGATAGGAAAAATGTAAAGGTACCGATACCTAAATTAGGCAACAGGTATTAAGCGATGGCCACATTGTCACATTTATGAAGAAAATAATCGACCTATAAAACTTCGTCGGATACATTATTTCTTAAAAAGACACTGATTAATCAGTGCATCCTTCCAGTTCTTACGCATGGAGCACAGACATGGACCTCAACTAAAACAGACCGACAGACGTTGCAGAGAACTGAAAGAAGCATGTAGAGATGCATGTTTGATGTTACATGGAAAGATACAAATAGGAACTCGTGAATCGGGAAAATGACAAGAGTGGAAGACATGGTCAAAATTTCTGAAACTGCAATGGGATGGACATATTGCTAGAAGAAAGAACCACCGATGGAGAGTTGAAATATTGAACTGGATAGCAAGGGAAAAAACAATATCCAGAAGATGACAAGAGGGAGATGTGTACCTGAAATTCGAAAGCATGAAAGAAACTGACTCAAGGCAGACTGTTGTGGAAGAAGAAACTTGGAGACTTTCATCCAGCAGTGGATTGATGGTGGTTGCAAATTATATATACAAGCATATACTGTACGTATATATACGTATATATATATATATATATATATATATATATAAGGACAGGGATGTAAGGTCAGGTGATGCGTAACATCACAGCCTCTCCTTGACAAATGTCAACCCCGCCTTCTCGTGGTGCATCCTGTTCCCACTAAAGGGGCTCTGACGACCGCCCATAGCGGTATAACTATACCATCGGGATCAGAGGAAATGCTATCCCACACTCACCAACCCGCTTGGCCAGCGTGGTGAGTTATGGCCAAACCCCTCCAAAATGATTCCACAACTTAAATCTTGGCCCTCAGTCTCCGGCAGCTGGAATGTACCTGGCCAAGGCAGCGGCCAGTGCGACATGAAGGCAGAGGGTGATATATATATATATATTATTGTTATTATTATTATTAAACGGACAGCGTCAGAATCCCCGGAGGACCGGACTAGGCTGCCATCTGATGCTGACCTTGGCTACTTACAATGGACGCTCCCTATCTTCTGATTCAAGGCTTCTTGAATTGGAAGAGGAACTACAAAGGATCAAGTGGGACATCGTGGGGCTAAGTGAGGTAAGGAGAAAAGGAGAAGATCTCATCGAACTGAAAAGTGGACATCTCTTCTACTATCGTGGGACAGATACTGGCAGAACTAGTGGTGTTGGATTTATAATAAACAAGAAACTGAAGGACAAAGTTGTAGAAGTTGAAAGTTCCTCTGACAGAGCTGCAAGACTTGTTATCCAACTCTCAAAAAGATACCAGGCTCAGATTATTCAAACTTATGCACCCACCACAAGTCATCCTGAAGAAGAAATTGAAGAATTTTATGAGGAAATTTGTCATCTAAATAATAAAGGTAAGCAGCATTTGAAGATAATTATGGGAGATTTCAATGCAAAAATAGGGCAACGGCAACAGAATGAAACTTCAGTAGGTAAATACGGTCATGGCAACAGAAACCAGCGTGGAAATACTCTTGTTGAGTTTGCAGAGGCAGAAGGGTTTTTCATCTTGAACTCCTTTTTCAAGAAAAAGCCACACAGAAAATGGACATGGAGACATCCAAATGGGACGACAAGTGAAATTGATTTTATTATGTGTAACAAAAAAATTCGTCATAGAAGACTGCAGTGTGCTAAACAAGTTCAACACAGGTAGTGACCATAGATTGGTGAGATGTAAGATGCACCTCAACACTAAACTTGAACGTGGCAAGCTCATAGGACAAACAAAATCTATTGACATAACCAACCTTAAAAAACACCATAGTACCTTCAAGTTAGAACTGAAGAACAGGTTCTCAGCTTTAGAAGGCCTAACATCGGAAGAAGTGGACATCTCTGAAGTTAACAGAAAAGTAACCAAAGCTCTTATGGAAACAGCAACAAAATTAGCTGGGTCTAAGAACAAGTTGCATGTGAACAAATTATCAGGAAAACCAAAATGTTGATGCAAAAAGAAGAGAGATGAGGACAACTAAAGAAGATGTGACTTCCAAAGTGGAATATATAGAGCTATGCAAGACAGTAAGAAAAAGTATCACTGAAGACGTAAGGAAATTCAACTGTGAACTAGTGAGGAAAGCAATTGAAAACAACCAAAGCCTAAAGATAGCAAAGGGACATCTCAGTAAGGGAAGAAAACAGATTATGGCACTGAGAAAAGAAGATGGTTCTGTAACAAGAAATAGAGGCGAAATTTTGACAAGAGTGAAAGATTTCTACTCCAAATTATATGAAAGGGATGATATATGCACTCCAGACATCATGAAAGATACCAGTACCAGAGTTCCTCCAGTCCTTCCAGCAGAAGTTGCACATGCAATCAAGAACATGAAGCGAGGAAAAGCTCCAGGAGAAGATGGAATTACTGTAGACGTCATACAAGAAGCAAGTGGAGAAATCGAAACAGTACTCGCCCAAATTTTCACTCGATGCCTTAATGAAGGAAAGATTCCTGAGGATTGGAACACCGCTACAATGATCCTGCTACATAAGAAAGGTGACATTGAGGATCTCGGAAACTACAGACCTATCAGCCTCCTATCAGTAGTTTATAAAATCTTCACTAAAGTTCTTTCACACCGCTTGAAGGTAACACTGGACATGGCTCAACCGAGAGAACAAGCTGGATTCAGGAGTGGCTACAGCACAATAGATCATATCCACGTGCTGAGAGAACTAATTGAAAGAGCGAGGGAATATGAACTTCCATTGTGCATGGCTTTTATCGATTATGAAAAAGCCTTTGATTCGGTGAAACCATCAGCAGTTACAATGGCTCTGAAAACCTGCGGTATTGAAGATGCATACATTAATATTATTAATAACATCTATGAAAATGCAAGTGCAAAGATTAGGCTGTTTGAAAATACAACACACGTAAAAATTGGGAAGGGAGTGAGACAAGGTGACACCATATCTCCGAAGCTCTTTAATGCCACATTGGAGGGTGTTTTTCAGTCACTGAGCTGGGAAAACAAGGGGATAAAGATTAATGGAGATTATCTAACCCACCTTTGTTTTGCTGATGACGTAGTCATTTTTGCAACTACCCCATCAGAGCTGCAGAGTATGATCCAGGAACTTGCTGACAAGAGTAAAGAAGTGGGATTAAAAATGAACTTTCAGAAGACAAAAGTGATGTTCAATGCTTTTACAAGAAATGAAGATTTATCGATTGATGGAGAAAAGCTGGAGATAACAGACACGTACGTTTATCTTGGACAACAGATATCAAGTGAGGGTCACATTGATGAAGAAATTAATCGGCGTACAAAACTTGCCTGGAGAGCTTTTGGAAGAAACAGCATAATTTTCAAGAGCAATATGCCATTATGTCTTAAAAGAAAAGTGTTTGATCAATGCATCCTTCCAGTGCTTACGTATGGTGCGGAGACGTGGACCTTAACTAAAAGAGACATACAAAGGCTGCAGACAACTCAAAGAAGCATGGAGAGGTGCATGCTTGGTGTAACCAGGAGAGATAAGAAGAGGAACTCGTGGATCCGAAAAATGACAAGAGTGGAAGACATCATGATCAGAGTTAAATCCCTGAAATGGCAATGGGCTGGACATACTGCCAGAAGGACAGATCATCGATGGACAGCCGAAATTTTAGATTGGATTCCAAGGGACAGGAAAAGACCCAGAAGAAGACCACATGGGAGATGGGTGGATGAAATTCGAAAGTATGCAGGGGTGACATGGAGGAGACTGGCACAAGACAGACCGTTGTGGAGGAAACTTGGGGAGACCTTCGTCCAGCAGTGGATTGATAATGGTTGACAATGATGATGATGATGATGATATAAGGACAAAAAAATTTATGTGTGTGCCAGTGGTAGCGGAGACACACTCAACGTCATGTACGCGCTACGCGTTCTCAAGTGTCTCATTATGACCCCTAGAAATGACAATAAATATTTTTCTTCTGATACACTCCCTTTGAAACTTCGACTTGATACCGACCACTGCAACTTGGACGGCGATGAAAAACATTTTGTGGAATTTTAAAGGGTCTTTCAGAATTTCGCGACAAGTTGTTATTGCGATACTCGCACACCGGCATTCTCTTTAATAAAAACGGATTGCAAACATAATCAGCCCAGTTTTAATTCTGAAGCCATCATGATAACAATTTAGTGTAGAAAAATTTGTTTTCCAAAATTTACCAACTTCGTAAATTTTCTAAACAATGATATCTGATTAAATGTTCTTTTCAAAGTAATTAAGTACACTACCTCAATTGAAATGCGCAACTGATTTTTGGGAGGGAGGGGGATGCAGCAGAAAAATAAAATGTATCCAGTGGAGTGACTTCAATGATTTTTGGTGAATAAAAATTTACGTGAGTTTAAGAGCGAACATTTCGCTGTGCTTGGTAAGTGAAGAAATCAATTTTGTGCAAGTATTTCGCTGCAGAAATTAGTATATCTCTCTCTTTTTTTTTCCTTCAATTTATCCAATACTGAACTCTATTTTTAATCGCAATTTGTTCACATGCCCATTTTGACCAGAAGAGAAAATATAAGTAAAACTTTTTTTGCAAAAGTCCTGGCAACTGAGTATTTGTTCTTAGATGGGAGCAACATTGTTGTTAGAATTATTACGTTGAATAAAAGCAGGAACAAACCAAAAATTGGAAGAAAAAAAGCCCAGGTTGAGTAATACATTCAAACATACTTTATTTAATACTTTATTTCAACATTAGACATTATTTTTAATTCATTCCTTTATTTTATGTCTTATTCGTAAGCACAAGAACCGTATTAATCAACAAAGCACACAGGCCCGGCGATGCATTCCCACCCAACGATTCGCGAGCAACCCTGCTAGCGAGAGCTGCCATGAATGCAGTCCCCGGGGAAGTTTTATTCAAAGGAAACGAACTGATGTGGGAATAGGCAGAGTTTCCCACATGAGTTGGTTTCAATAGCCGTCACGTTCTTCCCGCTCCGCTGGGGAAACTTCGTTATGCAGGGGAAACTTCCAGTTGAGTTCAGAAAACTGCAGTCGTGGCATTATGGTGGGAAAACTTACAGCGGTGTTCACAAAACTTCTCTCTCTCTTGTTACGGCATGAAAAAAAAAAACTGCTTTGGGTAGGGGGCTGCAGCCCCATAGCAGGAGCCGCCCCTGCTACTGAATCAGATGCTTTCTCAATCAAACCACTTTCTTCCGACGTTTTCAAATCAACGAACTCGTGCACATTCTTTGTTGCATTTTTGATAAACAGATCTTCATCGACCATTATGAAATCTTTTGCATTTCTTCACTTTTCAGAAGCATAATTAGTTAGAAAATGGTGTCTAAATCCTCATCTTTTGGATCGACAATGAATATTACATTTTGTTTGAAAGCAGCTGTTGTCTAAATCCTCATCTTTTGGATTGACAACGAATATCACATTTTGTTTGAAAGCAGCTGTAGTCTAAATCCTCATCTTTTGGATTGACAATGAATATCACATTTTTTTTTAAAGCAGCTGTAGTCTAAATCCTCATCTTTTGGATTGACAATGAATATCACATTTTATTTGAAAGCAGCTATTGTCTAAATCCTCATCTTTTGGATTGACAATGAATATCTCATTTTGTTTTAAATCACAAGGAGGTAAGGTCTGGTAAGTGGGCTGGCCAAGACTACAGAAACCCTTGAGAAATTATGTGTTCATTGCTGAATGTTCAACTGAGCAATTCCTTCACATGCTGACTGACATGTAAAAGTGCACCAGTTTGGATGAACATATTAGTGTCTAAACATTGCCATTCCTTCAAAGTGGGAGTAACATGTCGCAGAAGACTGCATTACTGTTCACAGTGTACCTTGCTGATCCTGTGGTGTGGTGGTTTTGAAGAAAACTGGTCCAGTGATGAAATCTGCTGTGAAACCACACCATACTGTTACATGAACCTCTGTAATGGTCTTTCATCAATAGCGACTGGTCATGCAGTTCCCTATATGTGATAGTTCTGCGAGTTCACAGTCCCAGTAATAGTGAAATGTTCCTCATCTGACCAGGCGATAGCCCAAGGCGACAAGCTGTTAACCTAGATCTGGGTCAGGAAGCTGAGAGCCAAGTCCAATCGTTGTTCCTTATTGCCCGGTAGCAGTTCTCACATCACGTGTATCCTGTGTGGATACCATCCTGTGATAGACTGCTGTACTTTGCAGACGGTAGGCCATGGAAGGCGCAACTGTCAGCTACCGCTCTGGCACTACTGTGTGAGAGTGCATTCCAGCTTGCTCTGTTGGTACTGGCTACTGCAACTTCATCCATAAAATTTTCGGAAACTGGCAGACGTCCTCTTCGTGACACTGTACCCAGTTCTCCAGTGTCTTTGAACTTTAATATTATCATCCTCAATGCCGCAGGTGTAAGGGGTTCACTCTGTAACCCTTTGATTTGTTGATACTGACATAGGTCACTATAGATATTACTCTGATGTTGATAATAAAATTTTACCAGTAGTGCGCATTTCTTCTTTGCAAGAGCCATAACGACTGCTGGCAGCCTGAATGCTGTCACTTATCCTGCCAGATGCAGCATGCCAAATATGCATGTGAACATTTCCATACGAAACTTTCCATATTAATGACCTGCAATTTCTTGGATTTCAGCAGTGTTGCTCCTGCTGTGCATCACAGGTAATCTCTTGTGATGGACAACATGTTTAGCAGATTTTCCCCCGAAATGTTTGTGCTGTCAATAGTCGGTAAATTCACACACGTTTATTTTTTCTTGCATCTACAGCACCATTGTTCCTTTTAAAGCGGCAATATTAAACATTTTTTCCTACTAAATGATTTCCTCATGAGTTCAAATAAGCTGCCTATCCAGTTTCGTTGTGATTCAGAAGTGTTGGTCATAGATGGGAACATGCTCATCGAAACAAACAGTCTTAGTCAACATAAGTCCAGAAACAATAAAATGTCAATTATTCTCAAGATAATTGACATTTTATTGCAGGGTTGCCAGAGGTAGTGTAAAGTTGTTTTCCCCTCAGCTGTCTAGTATTTTCATAGTTTTTGCACCTTTGGGGAAGAAATTGGAAGGGCTGAATTTTTGAGGGACCAGTTGGACCCCAAACTTGCCACTCCCCAAAAATTGCCCCCTAGACTCTCCCCCCAAGCTAAAAAAAAAAGACCCCAGTTTTTGGTGTAAAACACCACACATGGGCAATACCTTGAGCTCATGAGTATCATATAATAGTAATAGCCATGAGTATTGTATCATGCAATGAATATCATAGCACTTGGGCCTTGCTCAGAATACAGTACAGTAAAGAAGCCTAATATGAAGAAGTCAAGAACACTACAACAAACAACAATGATAGTAAGTAACCATGTTCTATTGAGTTGGTTGTTACATATCCATATGCACTTATAATTTTTTAAAATAAAAGACCCCAAAAGAGCATATTTTATTGGTGTTTTATTATGAAATGCTCAACTTGAGATTCAATGTTAATATAAATGTGTCAAACAGAAAGTGAAATAGTAAACATGTTTACTATAATATATGAGTGAAATGGATGATTTAAGGGAGGGGTGGGTTGAGGCTCCCAACTTTCACCCTAAAAACAAAAATCCTATGAGATGTGTCCCACAAAAGCTTGCCAAATGCAACACCAATAACTTGTGGGGAGAAACCATTACATCTGGTAGCCTTGCATGATGTTAAAATGGTAAACAACATGTACAAATAAATATGGACAAAAGTGTCATGCAGTACTTACCTTCCCAACAGATGTTTGAAATGTCCTCTGTTTGCTCCAATACAGACCTCTAGTCTTGTTCTCAACGAGACACGCATTCGTTCAAGCATTCCTGTGTTTTGCCTTATTTCTGCATGTACAGTTTCAACACTTATTTGCAATTTGTCTACGTTATCCATAGGGACTGCCTGCATACATTTGTCCTTTCAAATAGCCCCAGCTACACAAATGCAATGGATTTAGGTCAGGCAAATGGGGTGGCCTCAAGTGGAGCTTGCCCCAACACATCCATCGCTCTCCAAACATTGCATTGAGATGCTGCTCTCCATGCAACAAAAATGCACTGCTGCATAAAAATTAAAATTAGCGGTCGCCACTCACCATGTGGCGACTGGATAAAATAAAATGTCCAGTAGAAATAGTAACTTTAGTCGCCACGCTCGAAAATTTGTCTTTTTTCATTGCTAAAGAATTAATTTGCATTTCTAAAACGCTCCTGTTATAGGAAATGCATTTTCAAATCATCCAACTCGCGCATGGTGAAAAACAGCCCTTTCCTCCGCAAATAAGTGGGTACAATCTATTTATAGATTCACTCTTCAAGAACAGGGGCAGCTGTTTGTTTTTCCACTTAAGTTGGTGCACAAAGTAATCATATCGGGAATGGACACCTGTGGCTTTAGTGGAACTGTGGCATCATAACTCATCTTCAGCAGCTCGTTTTTTAAAGTTTGGTTTCTCTGAAAATGCACGATTTTCCATTGCTTAGGCACTTCTTGCTTATCATCAAATAAAATGGGCAAGCATTTTCCCTTTTGTTTACAAAAAGAAATCAAAGGTAGAAAATCGGGACTTCACTTTCTGCGCCGCGCGCCGTCTTTCATTCCACGCAGAGTAGCATTTCCTTTGCACGTGTGAAGTTGGCTTTAAACAAAATAAAAAAACTTGTCTGCCCCTTAATACAGTAAAATGTTACTAAGGAATGGGTAAACACAAGTTTTTCAGCGAAATTATATATAAAAAATCAGTAACTGTATTGTTCACTCTGCCATGATAGTCATTTTTACGAATCACGGTAAAGTCAGATTCCATCACGGGCAGTATAAGTACCGATTTTGAAATTTAATTTAGCTTTAAAAAAGCGGAAAAGAAAAAAACACTTTGCGTATTGATCGGTTTCGATGAACAGGATGTGAGAAATAACAAAAACTGCTCTTCACTAGAAAAAAACTTTTAAAATATGAAGTTGTTCTTTTTCACTATTACTGAAGCTATTAAAAACGAGAAACATAATCAGAAAAAATGTAACATAAGAATATAACCAGAAAGTGAAAAGAAAGTGCATCTTGGGGTAAGAAAAATTCGAAATTTGGAAAACTATGGAACATTTTCATCCATGGTAAAACTATCATTTTCAGGCGACGAGCGCCATGAAAGATGCTCAAATTATATCAGACAAATGTCGCGACATTAAAAACATCCAATAAACAACAGTCCCAAAAATGTTTGAATGTTAGAATTTTGAAAACATGAAAATAAACTTTGAACAAATGATTGAATAACATTATTTCATAAATTTTTTTAATTTCCGTAGTATATTCAATGTTTCTCCATACTCCACAGCGATCGACGATTTCTGTAGTGACTGTGAAGAATTCGTAGCATTTGGAAGGTCTGAGGTTGGGCAAACAGGAAAAAATGACAAATCATTACAATTCTACCAAAACAACGTTTTCTGAAGGGGAGGGGGGGGGGAAACAGACAACCAGATTTTTTGTTTTCGTAGTATATTCAATGTTTCCCATACTCCACAGCGATCGACGATTTCTGTAGTGACTGTGAAGAATTCGTAGCATTTGGAAGGTCTGAGGTTGGGCAAACAGGAAAAAATGACAAATCATTACAATTCTACCAAAACAACGTTTTCTGAAGGGGAAGAAAACCGACAACCAGATTTTTTATTTCCGTAGTATATTCGATGTTTCCCGTACTCCGCAGCGATCGACGATTTCCGTAGTGACTGTGAAGAATTCGTAGCATTTGGAAGGTATATGGTAGGCATACAGGAAAAATGACAAATCATTAAAATTCTACCAAAACTGAACTTTTCCACAAAAAAAAAAAAAAAAAAGCTGACACTGGGTTTGAAAACCAGACATAATCTGATGGAATCAGGATACTCTGCAAGTGTTCTTATTTCGTCATGACTATTTTTTCAACACCTGTGAAGGTTTATCAGTGTTTTTAATGTAATATTTATTAGAACAACCCAGGAAATTGCTGAATAGTTTCTCTTAGTGGTCAGGAATCATTGCAAGTCTGTAAAATAAAGTGACCAGGTTGGTATCACATTTCTCCCAATCTCAGCTGTACCACAAAATGATTCTGCTATAAGATATGAAATTCATT
Source organism: Macrothele yani (assembly GCA_039090855.1). Classification (NCBI taxonomy): domain Eukaryota; kingdom Metazoa; phylum Arthropoda; class Arachnida; order Araneae; family Macrothelidae; genus Macrothele; species Macrothele yani. Next base: position 51,590,269 of record CM077027.1, on the reverse strand, counting down.
TTTGAAAGCTATACAGCCAGTTTTCATTTTGCCAAAAAGAAGAACCTAACCAAAAATAAATGGAATGAAAAGAAAAATTTAGCAGAATAGAAGCAGCTTCGAAACATAATGTCTAACATTTTGACCATCAATAACTCACTAAAACTGCTAGAGAAACTAAAAACAAGCAATTTTTAGTACATGAAGGTTATAGCACAAATTGTTGAAATACTCAATACTGCTGACTGTTATGCCAAGCAACGCAGAAGTTAAGAGAATAAAAAGCATAAAAAGCATTGTGGGCAATGTTATTGATGACAAGACAATGCTCATGCAAAGAATGACTTTAGAAAATACAGCAAATTAAATAAAGTAAGCAAAAGTAAGTACTGCTTGAAAATTTTGACCCATCCACTGCTATCAATTTATAGCGGAGAGATTTTTTTTTTTTGAACATAGCGAGAGACCAAATAAAAATGATTAAATTATCTTTCCAATAAAAACTGTCTAGAAAATTTGGTTGATGTGGTTGAAGAAAAATATAACTTTTAAGATTATATTTATTAATTTAATTGCACTAGACAATAGACAGTGTGCCCTTGTAACTACTAAGCTTAAATTTAACTATGTCTAAATAAATGAAAAGTATACAGTGCAGTGATAAAATGTGTATACAACATGAAATAGCCGTTAGGAAAGTGGCCACTAGATTTTGTCCACCCACTGGCCAATGGCCACTCAAAAAAATCACCAATTTTAATCTTTACTGCTGTACCATTATGCATGGACCACATTGTTGCATATGTGGAAAAGAGGACATCTTCCAGTAGCTGAGGGAGGTCATGCTGCAGGAAATGCAGATACAAATCACCTGTAAGCCTGTTGGGAAGCACAAATGGCCCTATGAGACTATCACCTAAAACAGCAGCCCACATGTTAATTGTGAATTATACCTGGTGTTGTGATTGCTGGATGGTGTAAGGATTTTCTACTATCCACTCATGGCAGTTATGGAAGTTGAAAATGCCATCCATGCCTGGTAAATGAGGCCTCATCAGTGAATAAAACATTACTGAGAAACCATCGATTGTGCACGCGTTGATGCAGCAGCTCCTGGTAGAATGCAACTCTTGGAAAGGCCTTCACACCTAGGGCTTGCACTTGATGGGTACGGTAAGGGTGTAGCTGATTGTCAAGCAGAACTATTCAGATGATACTTTGATTCCTATTGTCCGTGAAAGCAATCTTTCTAGTGCTTGTTACTGGGTCTTGTTATATTCTTCGTAACAGTCACTTGTCCAATACAGCCCTTGCAAGACTGCTGAAATTTCTACTGGCCAATGTAGGGCTAATGTAATAAAAATTTTACTAGCCAAATGACAAAATCTACTGGCCATGCAAAGTTAATAAAAAATAATAATAATTCAGTAACTTCTTTACTTACATTTCTGTGAAATTAAATGGGTGAATGTTTTTTTCTTTTCTTTTTCTAATGAGAGACCCCTTTCCCATTAACTTCATTAAAGCAGATGCAGAGCAGTTACTGCATAGGATCATTAGATTGATTGCAAATATTGCATATGATTTTGTTCCAAAATGATTGATTTTTTGACAATTTATTTTCAGCGCTGTAATATCATTACTATTACCTTAATTTACACATACATAATTTTTGAGAGGTCATTGAAGTTAGATGTCTAATTTTGTTAATAATATTTAAAACAAAGGGACAAAACCTAGGATATATATACATAAAGTGGCACTAATAATGTTGATACAGTTTTCTGCTGATATGTACTGTGTCTGATCTTTCCATCAGAGGTATTTGCCCACCACAATTGAATAGCATTTTGAGGATCAAAATCTTCAAAGAAGTGCCATTGCATCTAGTCATCATTTAGTCATTTAAAGTGTCACTATTCAGACATGCATTACTCATTTTTATGAGGTTCATTGCTGAAAAGCCATGCTAACAAAGAACAATACTACAGGGCATTAGTTGTAGCAGCTGAATCGTCTTAAGAACATCTGCCATAACGCGTCTCTAAAGGTTGAAGAATTCCTATAAACCCAACTTTGTTCTTTCTGTTCAGCATATATGTGGCTAAACAGAGATTCAAAAATAATTCTTTTACCTGTAGATGACATTATACTTTGTGCAAGGTATACCATGACAAAGGTTGGCATGGGAAAAATACATATACCATGGCAAATGTTGCTTTAGTAATCTTGACCCTTTGGTCACTCCAGGCTGATCCATCAGCAGATTAAGTTTCTATCGAATCCCACCTTCACTTCCATTCATTTTTGAAGCAGCTGCAGGAACACAGGAACATGGGTGAGAAAACTGAACTCTATATTTATTCACAAATGTGTGTGTGTGGCAAAATAGTTGCTCACTTGGGGGGAAAGGGGGGGATCTACTCACTGTCTTTGGTTACTATATTATAAAATTTACTAGCCACTACAAAATATCTGGTTGCCATTTGGCGACTGGCGACCGACATTCGCAACGTCTGGTCCAATCCAGGATCTAAGGCAGTTCTTGGCCTCCCCACTGGTGCAGCAAACGAAATGACCCATGCTGTGTTAGGCGCTAGTGGATCCACACAAGCATGCAACAATCGGGATGCCTTTGGTTTGGATAGGCCTCAGTGTACATTCATGCTGCAAGCTCTTCATTTCCATTTGCCTGATCATACATGAAGTGGATGTCAGCTGACTCTGATTTGTAAAAGTCCCAGCCATAGCAGCCTTTAATAATAACAGTATGGAACACATTTTGATATTGCCTGTAATGTACATGTTTGAGCTTCCACGTGCTAACTGATGCCATGCAGACGTGGTGCATTCGCCGAACCGTGATGATGTCACTGCAGCATTTGCATGTTGTCTGTCATGTGTTAGGAAGTGCTCACTGTATTGATACAGAGGTTTTGCGCGAACCTGGTTGGTATCATACAACAGGTCACTGTCTGTGCATCTCTAGAGACTTCCGTGTACCTGCATGACCAATTGATTTGTCAAGCTTCCGCGGGAGACATCTCGGAGGCATTTGTTTTTAGGGTGAAAGTTGAGACCCTCAACACACTCCTCCCCTAAATCATTCCCTTCACTGACCCACAGGAACTCAAAGTATTGCCCGTGTGTGGTGTTTTACTCCAGACTGGGGTAGTTTTTGTGTGTGTGTGTGTGTGTGTGTGTGTGTGGGGGGGGTGTCGTCTAGGGAGCACTTTTGGAGAGAATCGAGTTTGGGGTCTAACTGGTCCGTCAAACAATTCAGCCCTCCCGATTTCTTCCCTAGAGGTGCAAAAACTATTGAAATACTGGACAGCTGGAGGAAAAACAACTTCACATTACCTCTGGCAACCCTGCAATAAAATGTCAATTCTCTTGAGAACGATTGGTTTACGGACTTATGTTGACTAAGACTTTTTTGTTTGTTTCGACGAGTACTGGGTACGTTTCCATTTATCACAAACACTTATGAATCACCACCCTGTTTCTCAATTTCTTGCTTTTCTGGATGCCCAAAAATTGGGATACTTATAACCACCCAATATATACGTATCCCAATAATTTTGTTATAATCTTTACTTCAGCGCTGCCATCACTGCCTTCATCATAAAATTTTAGCATCTTTTATGTAAATCAAAATACCAAAAAAAAAAAAAAGCTTTAAAAAAAAATTCATTCTCTTATTTGGCTTATGCTGTTTTCAAGACTTCATTGAGTAAAGTTATGGAAAAGCTACAATTTCATCAGGCAGAGACCTCTACAAGAATGCTTTGACAAAATGTTTGGACACCCATCATATGCACTTTGACTGCTGTTTTTGCATAGCTGTCCTCAGTTTTAAGCAAAACCAAAATGTCTTACCGCCTGTACTGTATGTGCATGCATTTCAAGCTTGTGGTGTCATCCATTAACTCTCAGGATCTGATTATTTTATGATTTCTGTTGAGGTATTTTCTTCAGCTAAAAGGAGTTTTCTGCTATTTCATTATATCTTCATGCTTAGGAAAAGTTAAAGAAATTGGAATATATATTTTTTTTTTTTTTGTGACAGAACTTATGGGTGCTTTTGCTTTTACTGTAACTTCAAAAATAATTTTAAGTTTTTATGTGTTCCATGATTTTTTGTGTTATCTCCATAACAATTATAGTTAACTTCATAGTACCATATTTCTGGTAACTGTTATCCCATGCAACCTTTGATGTTTGTAAAATTGATAAAAATGAGTGCCAATGTTTCCATGGTTTATCTCTACTACACATGGCCCCTCTTGATTAACCATTACAGGGAGACAGTAAATTATAGTGTTAAAATCCTGATGGAAGGACACAACTCCTCTTTGAAAATTAGCAAGTTCATACTTTTGTGCCATACTTATATAATCCTAGAAAATGTATTTTCTTCTGCCTTTTTTTTTCTCTGATTGTTTCTTCAGTGAGAATTTAACTTGTTTTTTTACGTTCTGTAATAAATCTTGCATTTTCCAAATCTGGCTCTGCTGTTTTTCACGTAATAGTGTATTAGTGGTGATTTGATTTTTATTTCAATACCTAATATATTGCAGCATTCCAGTTCCAAGTGTCTGTATGCTTGGTACTTTCTATATAATAACAAAGCATTAATATTATTTTATTTTACTGTGGTGGTTTCACTTGTATATCTGCTTTGTCTAAGATTAATGTGTTCTCTCATCTTTTGCAACAGTGGTTTTAATAAAATTTACATTTTCTTGTATGTTTAATTTTTTGTTTTACAATATTTTTAAGTTCTTGAATTTCTAAAAATTTGTTGAAAAAAGATAAACTTAGATGTAGCATTTCCATGCTGTATCCTATATTAGTAGAATGTATTTTCTAAATATGTTCCAATAACTATATTAATGTCAAATAGTTATGGGACAGTATTCAAATTACATGATTCAATATTAATTCCTCATTTGAAAGAAGTTTTGAGGTGTGAAAAATACAGACTTCATACTGAGTTTACAGTAAATCTGGGGTTTCAGATGAAAGAACTACTAATTTATGAAAAACAAAACAAAACAAGGTTGAACTGTTTTAGTACAGGACATAACATTTTGAAGCAACATGTTTAAAAAATTGAGAGGGAAAGCAGTTCTCTCTCTTTTTCTCTAAATTCTGGTAGATAATTTTGTAAATATAATCTAAGCATAACCACCTATGTACGCCCAACATTAGTACAATTAAGGTATTTGTCTAATTGCCATAAATTTTCTTAGTAATTGTAAAATACATGTCAAATGTGTATTTTTTCTTACTAAACAGGAAACTCATTTCATAGTAAGAAATTGCTTTAAGTGTTTTTTTTTTTTCTAATTAAGCCTTCCAAGAAAAACTGATATGGAGAGAAAGATTGAAATCGTCCAATTTGCAAGTAGAACAAGACAGTTGTTTGTTAGACTTCTAGCTTTAGTGAAGTGGGCTGCAAGTGCATCCAAGGTTGAAAAGTGTGCAGTAAGTGAAGAAAATATTTGATAATATTTTAGAATATTTTCAGGTACGATCAGCTACATGTACATCAAAAGCTGGTTTGTGTAATATGAAATTAACTGTACATGCAGAAATAGAAGTTACCAGTGATCTCCTGTACAAGGAGAATTTATCTGTCTGCCTAATGTGTGGCATGCAAATATACTTTTTCACATGTGCTACCTGTGCTAACCTTTATGTATCATTCCATGATTTATTCTCTTTTTACTAGAAAAATTCAAAATGTTATCACTTCCACCTCTTAAGACAGTCGATAGAACGACAAGTTGGACCTTAGTAGAACTCACTTAATATTATTATTTTAATATAGAAAAACATTTATAAATGCAATTGTAACTTAAGGTCTATAGTTCTCCTGGCAACTATGGTCCAGCTTCATCAAGACTATGGTGTGTTGTTTTCTTGCTTGTGAGTACGTTGTTAGCTTCGTCTGCCACATGTAATTAGATGGTTACCAGTTTTGATGAGTGTTTTATAAGTGCTCGACAAATATGGTGATGAAGATAAATCATTCCCTGGGGAAATACGGTTTTGAAAAATGTGAAATGCTTCACACTGATCTGTGTCTGTCCAGCAGTTTTGTAGTCATCAAACAAAAATTGGTGGTTATTTTACCAACAGTGCTGGGCTATGGAAATTTTTTGAGGCTCACACTCTTTAACGTATGACTGGTGTTCTTTCAACCTGAATTTAAGGCATCTCCATGTCTGACCTATGTACAACAAGCCACACTGACACTGGAAGCGATAAATTCCCCTAGAGTTTTTGTCAGGAATTAGGTCCCTTTTTGTTGAGCAAAAACATCTTAGTCACAGGAGTGAAAATCACTTTGAAATTTGATGACCTAAGGGTTTTAGATATTTTGAAACAAATTTGAGGCATGAAAAGAAAAACTGCCCAGTTTTGATGAGTGTTTGGAGAGATCAGGGTCAAGGTGGATTTATGTTGAGGTTTTAAAAATTTTTTGATACCTGAGTCCACTACTGACAGTTTGAAGTCTGTTGATTGCAACACGTTTGACGTAATCCATTTCTTTCCAGAGACCCTCTTCTGTAGAACAGATGTTTAATATGGTTTGATATCTATATCATTTAGTGAGATGAAATGGATTTCTTTAGTTCTTGCAAAATTCTTTGCAGCTTTTTTTCCTTATTTTTTTAAAGGACTGTTTAACAAATAATTTGTTTGTTTCTCCCCTAAAACAGTGTTGTGTCATATTATTTGCATCTTTAAAGGCATTAAGGACCAACAAAGTGCACATATTTACGTGCAAGTCATTAATGACTCATCAATCAGAAAAGCCAAACACTTACCTAAAAGCTCCTGGCTACTTTCTTGCTATACACTTCATGCACGTCAATTAGAATATCCTGTTATGTACAGTAGCGAACAAATGTATTTGGCGAAACATTTTTTCGACCACAATATTTTTTCTGCTGGACCAAATTGGGTCATTTTGGGATATGATATGTGTTATTCTGTTGTAAACATGACCCATATGCAGATGGATCGGAAACCTCAACACAGATCAGGTACAGAGCTTAATCGCAAAGATCATACAAATTGATGACCAACAAAGTAGGTGTGTATCACATTCATTTAATGCAACGATAACAGAAAACAAGTACAAGAAAACGACAAAACAATAACTAATACTTAGTGGGATAACCACGAGACTTAATAACAGCTGCACAACAGGCCGGCATCGAGTCCACTAGCTTCTCGACGGTGACCTGCGGAATTCGCGCCCATTCTGCAGACAGCTGGTCGAACTTTTGCGCCCTATTCCGGCAGGTTTTCTTCGCACATCGTCTCTCCAGCTCTTTCCACGTGTGCTCGATGGGGTTGAGGTCTGGAGATTGGTTTGGCTAGTCTAGAAGTGTGACCTGTTGCTGCTGGAAGGCTGCCTTAACTACTGTGGAGGTGTGCTTCGGGTAGTTGTCTTGCTGCATGATCCATCCGTGTGGCACGTTCTGGTTTGCCCATGGAAAGACATCATTGATGAACATGTTCGTGTAGCTCTTGCCGGTCATTATTCCGTCAGTCTTGATGATGGGGCCCATTCCATTGCGAGAGAAGACATTGTAAACCATGAGCGATCCTCCTTCGTGCTTGACAGTCAGCTGAATGAACTGGGGGTTGAATCTCTGGCCACACGGACATTGTACGTATCGGATGCCATCACTTCCGTACAAGTTGAACTTGCTCTCGTCGGTGAAAAGCACCTTACTCCAGTCCGCCGCGGTCCAGTGTCGATGACCGCGCGCGGACGCAACTCTGTCTCGTCGATTCTTGGCGGGGCGTCTTTCATTCAATCCACCAGCAATGGGACAACAGGAGATCCTGGACTGTTCTCGACAGTCCCAGTCTTCTTATAACATTGCAGGATAGCTGAAATAGACTGGTGTCGGATCTTCAGGGCCCTTGCAATGTCGGTGACGCGCATTCCAGATTCCATCATGTTCACGGCCGCCTGGCGAGCTCCAACAGGAATCTCCGCCTTTTTACCGATTTCTGAAAACCTAAAATTGACTTATTATCACACTACACATCACAAAACACACAAAAAATCACAAGAAAAACATTAATACATGCAGCAAACAAATGGGTAATGATTGGCGACTCTTGAATATGGCCCATTTCGAACGACAAATTCACTCTGAATGGTACTCACTTCATAAACACATTCACCCACCTAATAAATACTCACATACAGCACTCTCAACAATTTACACTCCCCATACAACCACTCTAACATACACTATATACAACACATTCATACACTCAATTAAAACCACTATGTACATAATTACACTATTTACATTCCACGGCAGTCAAACTGCTGTCAACTGTGACTAATGTAGTGCTCCAGCTGCCTCATATATCGTATAAAACCCTACAGCAAACGCCAACCACATTCAGCCTGTCACACACAATCCTCAAGCGCTTTCAACAGTTACCCTGTCGTTCTTAGGAGGTTGATGTGTCCTTCTGCTCTGCTAACCACAGCTCAAGTGAGCAAAGTCATTGAGGTTCAGGCTTCAGTTGCAAACTCTGCATCGTTGTGTCTCTGGCGCCATCTATTGTCAATGTTGTTCTCTTTTCTTTTTCTCTTAATTGTTGTTCAACTTTTATTAAGGCTTTCCGCTGTTCGTTTAAGTTGTTTGGTTCATTAATGTTACACACTCTTGATCTGTTTTTTTCAACTAACACCGAATCCGCAATTCTCAACTCACTTTCGTTTTTACAGCTCTTAATAATTTTAATATCTTTGAATTTTGGACATTGGTGATTTTCTAGACAATACTGGGTTAATGCTGTCTTAGCTTCTTTTTCATTCCAATTACTCATATGTTGGTGTAATCTATACTTTAACTTGTTCTTAGTGCTGCCTATATACACTGGTGGAAAGTGAAAAAAGAACACCAAGAAGGAGACTTCCGATACCAACGAAATTTATACAGCATCATAACGGAATACAGAGGATAACGTGATCAAAACATTATGGCAAAATACCGCTGTATTTGCTGGTAAACTGAAAAATAACATTTCCATGTAACATGGTTAGTACGAGGTTGAACCGCCATGAACTGCATCACACTGTGCAATTCTGGCATGGAGTCTGTCGTACAGATGTTGGATGTAAGTTTGGGGTACTGAGTTCCAAGCATCCTCAACCTGGATGTGTAAATAGTGAATGGTCGTGGCTGGCCGTGGAGACCGGATAAGTTGTTGTCCCATAAAATTCCACACGTGCTCAATGGGGGACAAATCCGGTGAACGTGCAGGCCATGGAAGTTGTCTCACACCCTGAAGTGCATGTTGCGTTGCACGTGCCGTGTGTGGGCGTGCATTAGCTTGCTGGAAAACACCACGATGCACCGACCTTACAAATGGCACAACAACTGGTTGAATGATGATGTTGATGTAGGAGGTGCTGTTTAACGTACCCGGTACAAACACTAGTTGTGTACGGGAGTGATAGCTGATCGCTCCCCACACCAGGAGAACAGGTGTAGGCCCTGTGTGTTGCTGGCGGATGCAAGAAGGGTGAAGACGCTCCCCTGTGCGTCTGCGAACACACATACCGCCATCGGAGGCTCCCAAGCAGAATCTGCTTTCATCGCTGAACACGACAGATCGCCATTGCGTTCTCCAATGCAGACGTTGGCGACACAACTGCAACCGTTCCTGACGGTGGGCTGGAGTCAGAGGTACACATGCCAGAGGCACACGTGCACGTGGTCCTGCATCCAGTAGACGGTTGCGGATTGTTCGCACATTCACCTCAGGTGCAACGTCAGCTCGGAATTGCGTCGCAGTGAATGTTCTGCTTGACAACGCCGCTTTTCTTATGCGTTGATCGGTCTGCTCATCAGTCTGTCCGTGACTCCCGGTTCCACGTCTTCTCGTGTGGGAATGTTCCTCGGACCATCTACGCCACCATCATACCACCACCGATACTTCCCGTCCAATTCGCTCCGCAATACGACGATACGACCACCCGGCCTCGCGGAGTCCGACTAGACGACCTCACTCAAAGTTCGATAACTGCTGAAATCGTACACGTCTTCCGTGTCCAGGCATTGCAGCTTCTTCAGAGTCTTCGCACGTGTCCGTACGCCGACGACGGATTACATTCACTTCGCCGTACTCCTTAAATACCACCGACGATAATTTCAATATTATGCCGTGGTGTGGCATACGCGCTCACCGGTTGGTCCCGAAATTAACATCACACCTACGTAAACTCGACCCCATTAACATATGTAAATTTCATGAACGTCTGCCAATTCCTTCTTGGTGTTCTTTTTTCACTTTCCACCAGTGTATGACAAAGGTGGTTTCTGATTTATAGGAATCTCATATACACCTGCTCTATCTAGTTGGCTTTAATATAGTAATAAAAAGCAAAAACATCAGCCAACTAGATACAGCAGGTGTATATGAGATTCCTATAAATCAGAAACCACCTTTGTCATACATAGGCAGCACTAAGAACCAGTTAAAGTATAGATTACACCAACATATGAGTAATTGGAATAAAAAAGAAGCTAAGACAGCATTAACCCAGTATTGTCTAGAAAACCACCAATGTCCAAAATTCAAAGATATTAAAATTATTAAGAACTGTAAAAATGAAAGGCAGTTGAGAATTGCGGATTCGGTGTTAGTTGAAAAAAACAGATCAAGAGTGTGTAACATTAATGAACCAAACAACTTAAACGAACAGCGGAAAGCCTTAATAAAAGTTGAACAACAATTAAGAGAAAAAGAAAAGAGAACAACATTGACAATAGATGGCGCCAGAGACACAACGATGCAGAGTTTGCAACTGAAGCCTGAACCTCAATGACTTTGCTCACTTGAGCTGTGGTTAGCAGAGCAGAAGGACACATCAACCTCCTAAGAACGACAGGGTAACTGTTGAAAGCGCTTGAGGATTGTGTGTGACAGGCTGAATGTGGTTGGCGTTTGCTGTAGGGTTTTATACGATATATGAGGCAGCTGGAGCACTACATTAGTCACAGTTGACAGCAGTTTGACTGCCGTGGAATGTAAATAGTGTAATTATGTACATAGTGGTTTTAATTGAGTGTATGAATGTGTTGTATATAGTGTATGTTAGAGTGGTTGTATGGGGAGTGTAAATTGTTGAGAGTGCTGTATGTGAGTATTTATTAGGTGGGTGAATGTGTTTATGAAGTGAGTACCATTTTTTGAATTGTGAATTTTAAGGCCATGTTGCATATGGGGGAATGAAAGAGGAATAAGATAAAAAAAAATAGGTGTCATGAAAGTTGACAACACTCACGTAATTGTGTGTATACACCTAGTGATGACGAGCTATGTTACATGTCAGACGGCACACAGAAGTCAGCGTTTCTTGTCCTGTGAACAAAAACACGATGTTTCATGACCGGAAGAATGTATATAAAACAGCGCCCTATGAGCTGAAAGTTTCAGCCTTTGAAGGCCAGCTACATAACAGGATGTTCTAATTGATGTGCATGAAGTGTATAGCAAGAAAGTGGCCAGGAGCTTTTAGGTAAGTGTTTGGCTTTTCTGTTAGTCACAGTGTTTTATGTTAAACTTTTTCTTAGGATATCAAGAATTGTCATTTGATGAAATTAAGAACTTGCCTTTTATAGTAAAGCTGACACACTAAAAACAAACTTATTGGTGTGCTAAAACACTGGTTTGAGTGGAGATATCATGGTGTACAGATTGAATTGTTTTAATACAATAGTCAGTAATCTTGGAATTGAATACTAAGTAAGGTTAATGCTATTTCATTTTTTTCTCTGAGGCATATATAGTTCATCCTGGCATAGAGATGCCAGGATGAACTGTCATCCTCAGAAAACTCAGAAAGGACATCTTAGAGTTGATAGTCTCTTTCTCCCACATCTTCCAATTCTTGTTGAAATATGCTAACTATTATACCACCCAGGACTCTGCAACTGTGAACAGCTGAAGTATTGATATAGAGATCTGGACAAAGCTTTCAAAGTTTACCAGTCGAGGCCATCTTTCAGGCCACCACATCAAGGGGAAAAATTTCATTTTCATTCTGTGTGCTTTGAGAACTGTTTCTTCTTTAGATTTCTGTGTTTTGGCTGGACTTTGGAGTCTCAGCATATCTCATAGTTTCATGCATCAAACCATTTTGTTTACATAAGCCTGCACACAACCATCATCATGAGGCAAAGAAACTAGCACTGCATAAATTTCATGCATAGTATTTTTGTAGAAAAATATTAATTTCAATGCTGTAATAATGGATTTTTTTAAACAAAAATGCAGATTCTTTTGTGTGAAAAAAAAATACAGAATAATAGCAGAATGGACTTTTCTTGTGTGTCTGGTAAAACTTTAGTCGTCAGCCTTTTCGTTTCTGTTTTCTGCCAGATAATTCTGCTTTTTAAGAATTTTCCTTAACAAAATGCATGTTTTTGTGTATCTAACATAGGGCTTGAAAAATACCATGCCCGAGATGCGTGGCGCATGTAAATTATTGGCTTGGGCAGGTAAATAAAAAATCTAGTTGCCCAGTCTGAGCAACTAAATTTAAAAATAATAAAGTTTGGAATATAATTTCCTACTGCAAGAAAAAAGACAGTCATCACATGTGTTTCATTTCATTGCTGATCACCGGAAGTTGTAGTATTGTTATGGAGCACAGAGATGCCAGTTCCTATGGAATCTCTGTAGCTCCTACGGAAATAGCTCTTATACTACGGAATACAGAAAACTGTGATTTTTCTACAGAAAATTTACAGAAGTTATTAATTTTTATTTTGCTTGTTCCCCTTCCCAATGCAACGGCGGCCACTTGACGATCCGTCATTCGTTTTGCTTGCTATGCTGCCTGCACTTCCAGTTCTGCCTCCCAAAGCTGCTCAGATCTTAGCGCGAGCGACCGACACTTGATGAGTGTGGCCTTGCGCTGAGCCATTCTAAGTGAAAACTCTCCCTCCCAGCATGTAAAATTCTGGGGATATTGAGCTTAGCTTGCTTTGGTGGACGTATGTAGAGTTCGGCCTGAAGCTCTTTCGCAGTGCAGCGACAAGATCTTGAAAATCGTTTGGTCCAGAATGTGAATGTCATTGCTTGGTATCGGAGTTTTTTTTTTTTTTTTAAGCGTGCGTCGGCCATTTATTTCAGTAATTAATATTTTGAAGTTTTTTTCTTGCGATGCAGAAAAGTATGATTGGATTTCGTTCTTATGTGCAGAGTTTGCCAAAATGCGTAATTACACTTCTAGTACGCATCAAAATTTTACCAATTCGTAAAAATATGCATCGGAAATTTTTCGCGCCGCGTAGAAATACACGTTGAGAACCGCTTTTAATATGCATCGGAAGAGCGTTTTGCCTTCCAAAAACGGAAGTGAATGAAATAAAGATTTTTTTCCGTAATTGTAATTTCGTTTTCCTGCGATGTTGCCTCTGACCAGTATTGTTACATCATATTTTACATAATTTTATTCCATTAATCTCTGTACATTTCCCTTTGAAAATGGAGGGAAAATTTCTGAAAACAGAAATTCGATGGCACAAAAATTCCTGCATAATCTTCAGGCAAGAGAGTGCCACGGCTTCGAGGAATTTCTGCTTTTTCGTCGTAATTTGGTTTATCCTCGAGATTGATGCATAACTGAACAGAAATTTTGGGGCAATTGGTAGTGGGGTCATTCCACATCAGTTCAATGAGGCCATGACACCCATGGTCTCCGATTTTGATGAAACTTGGTATAACCAATCCCTCCAAGGGGATAAGTAACCCCATAAAATTTTTTCCCTCTAGCACTTCTGGTTTTAATTTTACAGCCCTTGAAACTTTTGGGGAATTCTCGTTTTTACCATTTCCGAGGTCTTCTACTCAAGCTACACTTGCTTACCAAGAAAATTCCATCTCACTCAGAAATCGTTCAATCTCTTTGAAATTTTACAGCCTTGTCAATGAAAGCATGAAGATTTCAGAAAAAAATATGTTAACACTCTAAATATCTGCTGTACTCCACTAAAAAATAATAAACTATTTTTAGCCTAATTTTTTCTGTGGAAAACATGGTTTACCAAAAATGGAATTATCAACATGAGGGATAGGTATAAATAACCCTAACATATAATTTTTTTTTAATGAACCTAGAGACATGTTCCATCATACCCAGCAATAAAACTGATGGCTTTTTTATTCCTTCGGCACTTTTTTCAGCCATTTTGAAAAAAAAACAATAGTTTAATTTATAAACATAATTAAACTATTGAATATTGGTAACTTGTACATAATAAGTTATTTACCTGTAAAAAATAAGTTAGATACAATTTCTGAACTTCTAGTCCATAACGCTCATTTTCTTTTGCGTAGCATAACATCTAAATGTGCAGATTTTTCCTCCATCGACCTCATGCAGTCCTTTGAGAAGTGATAGGTTCTTCCAGATGTTGTCTGTGGGATATCAACAACAGCAAGCACACGAACTGGTACTGTGCAGGAATCTTCATGGCTTGCCCAGCAGAATGATGGTGAAGGTTCATTAGGATGAAGAAACTTTACAACAACATCGTCTTCATCTTTATCCACTGTAGACACCATTCCCAAAATACCACAAGTGGTCATATTTACATGCAATGTAACACCCAGGGAACAACTCATCTGCAGTTACAACTGATGGGTGACAGCTTTTCAGGTTAAATGTGAGAGATGGTTCCTCATCGGTGCTGATCCTTCTAGCCGCAATAGTACCTATGGAATCCAGAGGCTTAAAGTTGTGAAAACTTCTAGTACCAGGAAGTGTGTGCACATCTTTGAACCTGTTTTCAAGAGCAGAGCGAGTTGTATCTACTGTGTCTTTGTCAATAAGGTGGAAACTGACCTTGATGATGTTTGTTTCACAAAAATTGAAAAATTTAGCTGCTGTTGTGATGTGCCTCTCAAATGGTCTCTGGAGACTCTCCCTTCGAGCTAAGCGTTTTGCTGTGCCGCCAATCCCATCACATTCTGATTTTCCATGGCTTGTAGCAAAAAATGACCACTGTGCCTTCAACTGGAAGTCTTCTTCATGCAGACACAGGTTAAGGAAATTGTACTTGTTTTTATACTGTGCAGCACTCTCGTCACTTTAGTAATGTATTGCCGTAATGTGTGAAAAATTTTCTTTGAGAAAATTAACAACTGTTTCCTGGATTTTGTAAACCATATTCACATCATGCTTGAGGTCATCAGATATGACACAGTGTGATGAAACAATCTTTTCTCCTTCAGGGTTCCTACAATGTACTACAACAGGATGAACTGTACATGAATCAGAAGTCCAGTGGTACCACTGGGCCTCATCCTGGATTGTAAAAGAGTAGTTCTCACTGAAGTCCATCAAAATTATTGCTGTGTCTGATGGTACATTTTCTTTGAGATTTTTTAGGAACGAAGACAGTGACTTGGCTATGAAAGAGTGTGGAATCAGTTTTTCAATCTTGTTGGCTAAATCATCAATGAAATCATCAAGTGTTGTTGAACTTTTTATCATCTGTGTCCTGTCAGTTGACACCCATTGAGAAAATTTAATAGTGTCGCTTTCTTCATAATCTTTAAATTTGGACTCTAAGTAGCTCAGTAGATGTGGTTTGGAGGGGCATTTACTGCAGTGCCTGAGCATACATTCCCTCTTTGCTTCTTCACACACTAAGAACTTCATAACATCCTTATAGCTCTCTTCAATTTGTGCAGCATGAAGGAGTAGTATGACATTTTGGTGAAGTGTGCATACGCATACTGAGAGGGTTCCACTAGCACCAGCTAAAATGCACCACTTTGGTCGCAAAGTGCAAAATTTTGAGAATTCCACCTTAACATCAGGATACTCACACTTGAAACTTGAATATAATTCATGAAGATTACCCAAAATCAGTCTCTTTCTGTTGTAATTATTTTTACCCATGCTCACTACATCTTTCATTCCAAGCATAACTCTAGACTGCTCATCACTTTCATAAAAGTTACTCACTAAATTAATAATTTCAGGTTTCAGTTTTTTCCCACATCTGGGATCAGGTTCAGCTAAAAATCCCTTTTCCTGTACAAGTCTCTGAGCTTTACAAACAGCAAAGTCTGAAACACCAAATGTTTCTCGTATTTTTTTCTGTGTCCATGTCAGTGAAGCAGGAATGGTTAATAGTTGAATTTGTTTTTCCCTTGAAATGGATTTCAATTGCCTTTCTTGATTTCTACAAGCTTGTCCATATCAGCTGCTTTCTGTTCCACAAGCTCATCTGTTTTGGCTTCTTTTGTTGGAATGTCAACATCTAGTATTTTATGAAATTTGCTTCGTACATTTGCCTGGAATTTTTCGAACTTTTCCCTTCCATAAGATGCCTTGCTATGTTCACCAAGGGAATGTAATTTTAAAGGAGAGCAACATATCCCAGTGAAAGATGAATTGAGTTTTTCTATTGTTTCTTTCTTCTCCAAACCGGTTACTTCTTCTGGAGTTAAACCAATGTCCTCAGGTTCAGTATGGGTATCAGTACTTTCGTCAGCACTCTGTACATCACTTTTAAATAAAGTACCTCTACATTGAGAACACAGTTTTTGCCCTGGTTTCACTTTAATTTCTTTCATTAATAAGTATTTACATTGCTGTACAGTCAACATACGTAGTGATTTTCTCACACATCTCTTATGCTTTCTTAGGGGATCACAACACACTTGAAGAAATGCAAACTTTTTCAAAAATAAACTTTTATGATGCAGACAAATGGTCTGTAAATCTTCAGCAGCTTCTGTTCTTAACTTCAAAATAATTCTATTTTCTTCAGTTAGATCTGCTACATTTTCAATACCTTTCTTTGAGACATAGGTATATTTGTGACACTCTGTCAAAGTTAATTGCCCAACACTGCACTTAGAATCTTCCATTTTCTCTGTAACAAAGAAATACACTAATATTAGGACACTACTGTACTTTGCCCATGCACACTTATAACATCAATAAAGTACTAAATTATACACTGGAAGAAGGTTTGAGTTTAGAAACTGAAGCAGACTGACTGACAGCTGTGCTAACAAGCTGCTGCATATTGCGAACAAAGAGGTCACACTCACAGGTTTTGACTTGGCTTCTTATCGGAAGTGATGAAGGAAGTCAAAATCAGCTTCTTGGAGTGATGTTTTTCAAGGGGGAAAAAACAAAGGAGATGTTATCATTTTTTAAGATAGGAATCTTAGAGTTTGGGTGAAATTGAAAAAAATAGTTATCCAGCAGCCATTTTTTTTCAAAATGGCTGAAAAAAGTGCAGAAGGAATGAAAAAGCCATCGGTTTTATTGCTGGGTATGATGGAACATGTCTCTAGGTTCAATAAAAAAATTTCTATGTTAGGGTTATACCTATCCCTCATGTTGATAATTATTCCGTTTTTAGTAAACCATGTTTTCCACAGAAAAAATTAGGCTAAAAATAGTTTATTATTTTTTAGTGGAGTACAGCAGATATTTAGAGTGTTAACATATTTTTTTCTGAAATCTTCATGCTTTCATTGACAAGGCTGTAAAATTTCAAAGAGATTGAACGATTTCTGAGTGAGATGGAATTTTTTGGTAAGCAAGTGTAGCTTGAGTAGAAGGCCTCGGAAATGGTAAACAACGAGAATTCCCCAAAAGTTTCAAGGGCTGTAAAATTAAAACCAGAAGTGCTAGAGGGAAAAAATTTTATGGGGTTACTTATCCCCTTGGAGGGATTGGTTATACCAAGTTTCATCAAAATCAGAGACCATGGGTGTCAAAACCTTTTTTTTTTTGCGTTGATTTGATGTGGAATGACCCAGTGGTGAGGGATGCTTTCCACCTGAAACTTTCAAAAACGGAAATTTCATCTTTCAAGACTTTCGGAAACAGTGAAGATTTCTGCCGTAATCATAGTTTAATTTTCATGCGATGTTTCTTCTGCCTAGTACTGTTGTTAAATTTCAGTTTATTTCATAAATATTTGTATTTCACCTTGAAAATGGAAGGGAAATGTCCGAAAACGGAAATCGGACGTAGCAAAGGTTTCTCCTGCAACTGTAATTTTTTTCCAACGATGTTCCGAATGTGAATCTTGTGTTCTTAAATTTTCCCCCAAAAAGGGTTTGCATTTCAGCTTGATAAAGTGGGAGAGTCTGAAAACGAAAGTGACGAAGCTGAAAAATTTGTAAGAATTGATGCATGATATTCAAAAGCATTCATATTCTCCAAGCTACACTATTTTTTATCTAAAATAGGAAAAGTTATCATGCATTTATGGTCCTCAAACTGAAAGTTCTTTCAGCATAATGGATAAAATTATCATCCAAGGGATTTGTGAAGCCTACTGTTGTAGCTGATGAAGATGCTGAACTTAATTTTTCAAATAAGTTTTTCAAAAAAGAAAAATTGGAAAGGACACAACTGGTAATTGGAGTAAAACAAGAATTTGTTTAAGCAAAATAATTTTAAACGAAAATGAACGTTCTAAGTTTTATACAGCTATCGGGAAATTTTACGTTGAAGAATGTTCTTATATTCAAGAAAAGATACTGATCTATGATGAATTCTTAAAACATGCAGAAGTAGCAGATCCTTCACATAGAGCCAGAACATCATTTACTTCTTAGTGTTCTCCCTAGAGCCTTTTTACTGGGCGGCCCACCCAGCTAATTTTCTCTGCCGCCCAGCTAAATTTCCTTTAATGAATGTTTTCACAACACATATAATAGTAAGAGTGGAAAACTTATTCCCACATACACCATAAATATTGGTGAAAACGACTGAAATCTGTGTTGAACATGATTTATCAGTAAGTATTAAATAAGTACAATCATGTTAAGCAAAACAACATCCTTTTTTTCGACTGAAAAAGGGGTCGTTTAAAGTACCACCCAGCTAAAATTTCTTGCCGGCCAGCTGTAAAAAAGCTCTAGGGAGAAACACTACTTCTGTATTATACATAGTCAAGCGCTTTCCATTTATAATAACTGAAAATGAACTTGATATACTGGAAGAGTGGAAGTGGAGTTGTTTGTTATCAAGCTAACAAATTAGAGACCATAGCAGAAACATATAGGACAGATGTCACTTGGTCAGAAACCTCAAAATTAAGAGGCTTTAATGGAGCTATTAAGTATACTATTCTCTCGAAAGTAATGTTTGCAATACTTGTAGTTCCACACTCGAATGCTGCGAGTGAGAGAGGTTTTAGTTTAATGCGAAAAATCAAGCCCGTTTCAAACCTAATTTAGGTTTAGAAACTGTAGAAGCACTTCTTTTTGCAAAAATGAATATGTTCTCCTCTGGGCAAGTGTGTTACAAAAAAATATTTTCTGCTGTGGAACTCAAATCTGCAAAACAATGTACAGCCAAATCACTAAAGAAAGCTGTTTAATCAGTTTTTTGTTGTGTAAAAAAATGTATCAGTCATGGTGTATATTATTTTCCATGTGAAAAATTTGGAATATTTTGATACAGATTTTCATGTATATAAATGAAGAAGTAAGTAAAAAATACTAATTAAATTAAATGAGTAATACCATGTTTTCCCCAGTTAAAATTATTCTTTTTGGTATGATTACTGAAAAATGGCCCAAACTACTGAAAATTTGTACGAGTACTACTGAAAATATCTGAAACAGGTTGACATCTCTGTAAAGTGCCAAGGACAGAAGAATATCGCTGTTTTAATTATATTATGCTCTAGGTCCAGAAATCGGAACCATATATAGTTTTGCTTTAAATGTTGTTTATAGTCAGCAATGAGATGTGCATGCTGCTGATGGAACTAGCCTCCCGTGTTTAGTGACAAAAGGCGAAAACTTTAATGAAAAAAACGTGGCAGAATCGCTAAATTTCTCAAATGCCAATTTCAATATCTTACCATTTTATACCAACTTCAGCATAATCATCTTAAAACTTGAGATACACACATTTATGCATTGAACATTTTAAATACAGACCTTAAAACGGATATGAAAAATATGTAAAAAAAGTTCATATTTTTTATCTTCAAAAACATTAAAAAAAAAAAAATAGAAAGAAATGAGGGTTCTGACTTGTTATCTTAAATGATAAATTTTCCTGGGCATCCAGCTTTTGCTACTTGGGCAGGTAAAATAATTTCTGCACATGCCCAGCAACTTTTCAGATGTTTTTTAAGCCCTGTAACAGTATCTTTTTCAAAACCAATCAGTAGAGCAAGCATTTTTACCTCTTGCTCTTTTAAAGTTAAATTAAATTTCAAAATTAGTACTTAATCTGTTTGTGATGTAATCAGTGCCACTTCTGGGACTTATAAAATTGTTTTTATGGTTGTGTGAACAATAGCAGTACCGATATTTTAAATTTAATTTTACTTAAAATGCATATTTTCCCATTCCCCAGTCTCTTCTTGCTACATCAAGGAAAATGGCAGTTTTCCTTTTTGTTTAAAGCAAAATTTAAAGTAAAAAAATGCTACAGCCTACTCATTGTGCAGAGAAAACAATTTCATGGGTAGACAGATGGCAATGGAGAGTTCAGATTTTTGAAACTCTAATTTCTTTTCGAACAAAAGGGAAAATGCTTGCTTTCTTTGTTTCCTGAGGTAGCAAGAAGTGACTGAAAAATAGAAAAACGTGCATTTTGAGCAATATTGAATTTCATAAATCAACATTATCATTTCACTCTACCTTGAAAAGAATTTAACAGGTCACAAAAATAATGTGGATTCCATTGTGGACAGATAAGGTACTGATTTTGAAATTTAATTTCACTTTAAAGTAAAAGAAAAAATGCTTGCTAGGTATCATATGCTATCAAGGCTAATGCCTATCATTTCAGAGTTGAAGAAATATTCTTCTCATAATACGTGGTAAATACGTCATGATAATTCCCGCTTCACAGTGATGAAATTTCCAAATTTTCTGATGTGGTTTAATTCACGTGGGAAACAGTAATTCCAGTCAATTCAGCGATGTCCAATTGCTATGTTAATTATCATAATGCTATCAGTTTTGACTCTTCACTCAAATGCAGAATGTAATAGTGTTCAGGCAAGTTAAAAACTCAGAACCCAGTTCAGATCATCAATGATTAATGACATGCTGGAAAAAAATTTTATAACAGATTTGTGTTGACAGTGTGAGAAGTGCTTTGAAAGCGCTCACAACCAAGAATTTTTTATAAAAGCGGAACTGTGCACATCTGTTTCACTGCAGTACAGAGTTTTTACATGAAAGGTAGGATATATTTTATTGTAATTGTG
Source organism: Macrothele yani (assembly GCA_039090855.1). Lineage (NCBI taxonomy): Eukaryota > Metazoa > Arthropoda > Arachnida > Araneae > Macrothelidae > Macrothele > Macrothele yani. The sequence continues at coordinate 51,569,009 of CM077027.1, read as the reverse complement.
ACTGTTTTATATAAATCATATGACTATCTAACACTTGTGCAGTTTCCCCAACTTGTGCATAAAAGCATCTTGATAATTTCAAACTCTGTTTGTACATAGGAAATACTCAGAAAATTTCCCTGTTTTTAAATAGGGTAGCTATGTAACTTATACAGGAGTGGCTGTTTAATAAAGAAACAGTGCTAACTAAAAGTTACATTTTTGATATGTTGCTTCGGAAAATACAAGGTGAATCAAAAAGGTCAATGCTCTCATCAAATAGGCAAACAGAGCTGCGGCAGATTGCTGTTTGTGGAGGGGAGGGCACGTGACCTTGACACTTGTTAGATGCAATTGCTAATCTTCTAACCGCAGTTACCCAGCAGTTGTAAGGGTGCAAACATGACCGCTCGTTTGTCGGAATGCTCCATCACTGAACAGCAAAATTTAGTGAGATTTTTGTGGGCTGAGGATGTGCAACCTGCTAAAATTCGTCGTAAAATGCTTGTGCAATATGGGGAGGACAAGTGTATGAGCCAGAGACGTGTGCAAGTGGATAAAAAAGTTTCAAGCTGGTAGAACGAATGTATTTGATGAAGCTCGCTTAGGCCGTTCGTCTACCTCTCGCACAAAGGACCATCTGGATCACATCAATGCGCTCGTTAAAGAAGATCGCCGGGTTACCCTGTCTGAGATCGCTCAAAAGATAAACATTAGCTATGGTTCTGCATTCTCAACAGTGCATGACGATCTTGGATGTTGTAAAGTGTGTGCCAGATGGGTGCCACAGCAGTTGTCTGATGTGCACAAGCAGCTGCACCTGGAAATTGGCAGAAATTTTTGCAGCGGTATGAGTTAGATCCCAGTATTCTGGAGAGGATTGTCGCTGGTGATGAAACATTGGTCCATCATTACGACCCCCAAGAGCAAAAGGCAAAGCATGGAGTGTAAACATCCGAGCTTCCCATGCAAAATAATGTTCAAAGTTGTTCCTTCTGCACAAAAATTAATGCTGACTTTCTTTTATGACATGAAAGGAGCCATTGTTGAACACTCTCAAGCGCAGGATGACTCAATTAATAGCCAGCCATATTGTGACTTGCTGAAAGACAAATTGAAACCAGCAATTTGCACAAAATGACAGGGAATGTTATAAAAAAAAAGTGCTGTTGCTGCATGACAACATTCTCCCACATGAGGCACTGGCAACTCAAGAAACAATTACTGAGTTGAAGTTTGAGGTGTTACTACATCCTGCTTATAGCACCGATCTGGCACCGTGCGACTTTCATGTCTTGGGGCCTCTGAAAGACGTTTTGCGTTTCTGTCGTTTTGAAAGTGATGTCCAGGTACAGGAAGCGGTACATTTGTGGCTGCAGGAACAACCCAAAACATTCTTCTCTGCAGGAGTCCAGAAGCTTGTAAACAGATATAAAATATGCATTGAACAACAAGGGGACTATGTTGAGAAATGAAATAATTGTTATCTGTATGCCTCTTACAATGCTAGTTTCTTTAATATACGACAACATTGGCCTTACTTTTTGATTTACCCTCGTACAAGGAGAAATGTGTTTTCCCATGAAGCCTATTTTTTTTTTAAAGTTTATTTATATACATTGTATATAAACTTTTCAATTTGTTGTTTAATGTAAAAGAGAGTATGTAATTCTCAAGATAGGAAAGTTTTAAAAATTGATATGTGATGAATGTATTGTAGTCAGCTGAGAAGAGTTTGCGATTTGCTATTGCTGAGCATTTATGTTTTTGTCGTGTTTCATTGCTGTATTTAATGTGTATCACTGGTATCTCATTTACTATAATTATCTCTATTGTATGCATGTTTTTGATGTTCTTAAGATTTTCTGCTTAAACCATGCTTTTTTTTTTTCCCCTGATAGGCCATCATGGCTTTTTTAGACAAACAATCAATGTTGTTTGTAGAGATGGCTGATATGCTAGCTATGATGTCTCGTGAAACACTGGTCAATGCTAGGTAAGAAGCTTTTGTTACTCTGGTGCAAGGGTGTAAAACATATAATTTCATTCAAAGTTTTTTCATATAGGTAAAAATGTCCATCTGTGCTTTGTACTATAGAGTTGCTGTCCAAGAAAATTGATATTTAAAAACTGTTAACATGCAAAACTTTAGAAAATCAATTTAAAAAGCTAAAAATACTAAGGAAAACATTCAATGCTGTTATGCCAAATGTAACACATGCAACTTATTCTGGGATTTTCAATGCTTTTTTTTTACTTCATTGTTCTATTATCATCACAACTATATAGTAATTAATGTTCCCGATGCTTAAAGTTCTTCTTTATTGTTGCCATTTTTCTGGCAGAAGACATGGAGGATTTGAATAACAGAGATTGAGGCTGTACACACTAAGCAAAGGATCAGTATACAGTAGCTGTAATACAATTTTATGTACAGTATTTGACTAAATCACAAATTATTTCAGTAAGTGCAAAAAATTAATAGTGATTTTATGTTTGCTTCAAAAGGTTTTTGCTTGAAGTAAAATTTCCTGGCACTATTCTCAAAGTTTTATGATAGTTATTAATTTAAAAAATGTTATATAAACTCAAGTCAACTTTTTGATGTAAAAACCTAGTATTAAGTTCCTGACCTATAAAATTTAATAAATACACTATTATCCAATTAAGTGAAATTGGGTGATACTTCCTGAAAGTGTTTAATGCGGCTGAAAATTATTTCATGATAAATAAATATTTGTTCTTATGTGTGTATGTATAAATTAAACTGTAAAACTGTAACCCAAATACTATATAAATCTCCTCTGGAGAGAGGAAAGGGCTATTTTTGTCAAGTATGGTTATTTTACCTCAACAATTTGTACATGTACACACTTACACAAGCATGAAGATAACCGAAAAGGGGAAATCAATATTGAGAGTTGCTGTCATAATATAACCATAGTGAAAAATCTTGCTTGAGAAACAAATTAGATTTTTTGTCTTTCTCACTCTTCTAAGGGGAATGTATAGTATTTGAGTTATAAAAATCCAAGTAGAAAACAAAGCAAACAACAATTTAAAACTCGGCATGTATTTATTTTGTAAGTGTTGTGCAAAGAGAATGCTTGAGTTAATGTGTTTGCAGTTGTTTGATCAAGTGTTCAGGTGTGATAAACAGTTGAAACAATCAGATGTATATCTAGAATGCAAACAAAATGAGAATTTTTGGTCAGCTTTTACAAGGCTAAGCATTATAATTGAACTGATAGGATTACAAAAACGGCAAATTTTTCAAAGTTAATGGCAGTACCCCAAAATCAGAATCTTATTCAGAAGTCTGTAACGCGTGAGGTAAAACCTAAAAACTGTCTCCGAGGTAAAGGGGCACCTAAATGTTAATAATATGTCATAAAATTTATTATGCCACACAGTAACAAAGCAGATTTTTATTTAGCTGCGGTAGTCAAAAACTAACCATACAAATTAGTGTGTGTGTGTGTGGGGGGGGGGGGGCATGCATAGGCAAATAAAATTACAAACATCCAAAATACATATTTCAATAACCAATGGTCAAAACCTGGAAGCCAATTTTGTTTTCAAGAAAAGCAGAAACCAGTCACAAAGTGCCTCAAAATGAAATAGAAGTATTGCAGAAAATTTTGATGGTTGTCATTTACAGCTTTTTTCAAGGACCAGCACAAATAGCAGCCTTCCGATTTCTACACAGACCAAGTGCTATTTGTGCTGGTCCTTGAAAAAGCCGTAAATGACAGCCATCAAAATTTTCTGCAGTACTTCTATTTCATTTTGAGGCAATTTGTGACTGGTTTCTGCTTTTGATGAAAAAATTGGCTTCCAGGTTTTGATCATTAGTTATTGAAATATGTGTTTCTGATGTTTGTAAATTTTTTTTTTTTTTTTTGCTGTTCCTCTGGAAAACTTGATTATGCGGCTTAGATTTTCTATGTTTTTGCAGTTTTTTGGAGGGGGGGTGTTATTTGTTTTTACAGTATATATACACTTTTGCGAATACCCCCACACAAAACAAAAAAAAAAAAAAAAAAAAAAACGAAGCATCTAAAAGGAATTTTCCAATTAAGATGAAAATTGGTATGTGCAATGTACATGTATAGGAAAGGAAATGAGTGCAATTCCAGAGCAGTCGAGCCATTATTTTAGATAAAACAGCAGCTACATGAGTGGAACAAGTCAGCATGTTTAACTGTAGCTTGGATACAGCCAGTTACCTGGCATGGAATAAACGCACAGATACTGTCCTGAGGTATAGCATGCCAGATGGTGTCCCATCAGGTCCCAAACATGTTCGATCGGTGAGAGGTCAGGTGATCGGGCTGGCCATGGAAAGGTAACAACATTTTGGAGGCAGGCCTGAAAGAGCCATACTGGGTGTGTGCGGGCATTATCCCATTGAAAAACTCCTCAGTGATGTGGTGCCAAGCTGCATGCTGTTCCACGGTAAAGGCAGAATCCGTCACGCCAATTGTGCGAGCTATATGCCACTCCGTGGTAACGGCAGGATCTGTGCGCTGGCTGGTTCATTCATATCAAGACATGTATGCATTGGTCATCGGTGCCAAGTGTAAACTGTGATTCATCACTGAAGACAACATGATACCACTGGACACTATCCCACATTGATTGGGCCTGACACCACTGCAACTGCTGCCAGTGATGCTCGCTGCTGGTTAGTGGTAGGCAGCAGGGTGGGCTCCTTGAACGTAGTCCTCGTGCCACAAATCATCTCGCAACAGTCCAGATGGCCGCTTCCGTACCTGGATGACACATGTCCATGGATGGTTGAAAGCAACAAATTCCAATTGCTGCTGTGTTCTGACCCAAATTCCTGACAATATGGTGACTTGACCAACCGGCCTCTCACATTCCAATTATACGTCATTCCTCAAACTCGCTGAACTGCTTGTATTGTGCATGGATCTACTGTCAAGGTATCCTTACAGTCCATGGAGGTTAATGCAAGTGCAGTCCATTGTCACAATTGTTCCTGTGTGTGAGCTTTGCTCTTGATATACCCTTGTCCATGTGTGGTTTCATTATTTCATGATTGGTCATTATTTTTAATCATTTGTATATTCGGCCTCTAGGTACTTGCATGCAGAGTTTCGTCAGGATCAAACGACTTTCTCAGGTTCTGTCTTTTTTTTTTTTTTTCAAAGACTACATATATGAGCGTTGTACTGAAAGTAATGCAAAAATGGGCATAACTTTGTTATTAATTGACAGAGGTCGTTCAAATTGCATATGTTGGTAAAGTAACTCTTCCTTTATAGTAACCCTTCTTCTTCATTGCAGGTAAATAATGGATTCCAAGCAGAAGCAACATGCCGTCATTGAGTTCTTGACGAAGGAAGGGTGCAAGCTGTCCGACATCCACAGAAGGCTACAGAATGTTTGCGGAGGTGACACCGTTGGCATGAGCAATGTGCACAGATGAGCGAAGAAGTTTAAAGAAGGGAAAACCGGCATTGAAGACAAACCACGCAGTGGGAAACCATCATCTGTGACCACTAACGCAAATCGTCACCGAGTGGATGAATTGATTCGTGCGGAGAGATGAGTTACAATCCGTGATCATGTTGCACAACTGGACTGTGGTCACAATGCTATGCAGAAGATGGTGGAAGACTTAGGGTATCCGAAATTGTGTGCAAAGTGAGTACCTCGGTAGTTGACACCCGATTTGAAGGAGAGAAGGGTGGAAGTCTGCTCTGATCTGCGGGAAGCATTTGAAGCTAATGAAGACAGGTTTTTTTCTGGTACGGTGACGGTATGAAACGTGGGCGCATGTTTACGATTTGGAAAGAAAGAATCAATATAAAATGGTGTCACACCTCTTCACCAAGGCCTAAGAAGTTCAAGAACCAGCAATCAGCACAGAAAGTCAGGGTGACTGTTTTTTGGGATGACAGGGGTGTTATTCTCCTTTTTTTTTTTTCTGGAATGTGGCGGTACCGTGACCAGTGAGTGGTACGTTGAGACACTCCAGAAGCTTAGAGAAGCCATAAGGAGGAAGAGGACCGAACAAGAATCTAAAAAGGATCCACATTCACCATGACAATGCAAGACCACACATCTTTGGCAACAAATCAAGCGATCAGCAAATTAGGCTGGACAGTGGTCCCCAATCCACCGTACGGCCCAGATCTGGCGCCCTCAGACTTCCACCTGTTCAGTCCAATGAAGGACAGTCTCTTGCCACCCTGGTGGCACAGTGGTCTGAACGATGGCCTCTGATTGTTCGTCCGAAAGGGGTCTGGGTTCGAATCCCGGTGAGGCATGGATGTTGTGTTTGTCTTACGGTACTGAATCTCTCCCTTCCCTGGAACCAATGACCCTAAATTAGGGGCGGGGGGCTGCTTATAGCCCATTGAGTTGCTCACGGGGGTCGTTAAACCTCCAATAAAAAAAAAAAAGGAAGTCTCCAGGGATAACAATTTGATGACACAGACGAGATGAAAGTGGCTGTGAAGAAGTGGGTAGAACAGTCCACACCTGAATTTTTTCAAAGAGGATTCGAGAGTTGGTTTGAACGATGGCATACTTGTGATGGAGACTATGTTGAGTAGTACCTTTGTGTAGAGGAAGAGTTACTCCACCAACATGTGCAATTTGAATGACCTCTGTCAGGTAATAAAAAACTTATGCCCAATTTGCATTACTTTCGGTACAACTCTCGTATAATACTAAATTATGGTTAATTGCGTGTTTCGTGGGCATTTCATAACTCAAAAACATCTGGGAGTGTTTTAAGTTACAACTATGTATTTTTTTGTAGATACGATTAAATATAAATCTGGCGACTAGAATTTAAAGTTCTGCTAGCTGTATATGAAAATAAGAATTTTCTGTCATTTGGTTTAAACATGAAGGTGAGCTGACTGGAGCTCAATGCTGACCAAAGGCCAATTACTAGGGCTTCCAGGGAGGGGGAACGAGGAGGGTTATTCAGTGTCAACTGAAAATCTCAAATGCAACTTTCGCCTTTAGAGTTCCGATTCCTCGTTAAGATGATTGACTGCTTGTTATAAACAATTCTACCCCCATCCCAGTCCCTTGGGGCATTCAGCCTGGGCCATCTAGCTTCTATTGTAGCATAAGCATTGCTCGGTCCTGGTAGGGGGTAGGGATTACAAACAAAGCCCACCAAGCCAGACTTCTTTCTTTAGTTTTAATTACCTTTGAAAAAAAAAGAAAATTATGTGGGCTCTGTTTGTGCTAAACAGCCATCTGACTATATATCTGACTTCAAGGTAACAAAAATATCCAGAATGATATATGCACTGTATCAGTGGCGTTTTCCTGACACAGAACTAAAGGCGTTGGCACACATGGAATAATGTGTTAAGTGTTAATTCTCACGACCCCCACCCCATCCATGTCTTTTCTTCCAACAAATATTTCAATGTTGCTCCGAGCAATTTATGTGTAACTTTAGAAAAAGTCTGAATAAAATTGAATCAAGAAAGACAGTGTTCATTACATAAGCAATAGTAAGGCACTTAATTAAGTACATTAACCTACTTAAATATGTATTTACGAAAATAAAGTAGAAAGAATTACATAATAAAAATTCAGCAAAATAAAGTGATTATTTACTGTCATTTGAATTCCAGTTCCATTCTTCGTTCTTTCTGCAGGAATTTCTTAATCACTTCATAGAATTTGGATTTATCCTCTTGTCGCATCGTAGAAAGTAATTCTTTTTCAATGGAAATAAAGCTTAGATTATCCATGTGATGCTGGGTTTGTGTGGTGCAGCAGAATGTGTGGACCCGCTTCAAGAATGAAAACGACCGCTCGACGAATGATGTTGTGGAAGGAATTGTTGTGATCAGCATAGCCAATTTGTATATTTCCATAAATCCATGCATTAGGCTCATTTACAATAAATAATCAACAATTTGAATTGGTGTTTTGTCTGAACCTTCATTAGAAGAATACCATACACATAGTTCATTCTGGAGTTTGCTCAAATTAAAAAGATCGCCATAGATTTCCTGCAATTGTATTAATAAATCACGAGGAAAATTTTCTCTTTTCTTAAAGTAGGTCATTTTTGTTGGGTTTAACAAATCAAAGTACTGCAACTTTTCAAACTATGTGAATCTAATTGTTATATGATTGCTAATATTATCAATTATTTCGAAGTAAAGTTTCTGGCAGTAGTCTTTCTCTGATTCATCGTTCAACCTCTGTTTTTTATTGGACGCATTTCTTCCTCCCTTACTTCACCATGAATACAAGACCACAATGGTTCAAAATTCTCCCTTTCGCTTTGCAGTTGATGTTGAAACTCAGTTATTTTAGTACTGCAGTATGAAATGTCAACATTCGTGGATTGCAGTATATTGAATAATACATCTGAAAACGCAAGCAAATTAGATAGAACCTTTATAAAAAATATGTTTTTGAAGTTCTTTAAAAAGCCAATAAATCTTCTTGCTGTCATTGCAGTCAAATGGTCGAAGTCCCCACTTTCACTGACATGTTAAAAAAACATTATCAATGCTTCTCTGTTTTCACTGACTGTATGAACAAGTCTTGAGGTAAAATTCCATCGAGTAGGAGCTAATGATGGTAGCTTTCTGGACATAAAAGCAGAAAGTTGGTGTAATCTTTTAGGATAATGAGAGAAAAAAGTAGGTAATGATTTAAGACCGCTAAAGAAGACTAAGCTCTTTGTTGCACTCTAGAGACTGTTGCAGTACCAAGTTCATTACATGAGCATAGCAATGCGTGAAGAGAGCTTTAGGGTACTTTCCCAAAACTTTGCCTTGAAGTCCATTGAGATGGCCACTCATCAGCGCCGCTCCATTGTACGTCTGGGCAATTAATTTATCCCCTCACTTATATCTGTCCACAATTTCATTCACATGATTAAACAAAGCTTCTGCAGTTTTATCAGCGCTCACCTCAAGAAATCCCAGAAATCGTTCTACGATTTTTTTCTGTGAGACTAAAAAATACCGCAACACAGTTGAGAGCTGAGATTTATTGCTTACATCTGATGTTTCATTAAGCATAATGGCCACAAAATCAGTGTTCTGAATTTTGTAGTAAATTTTATCTCTTAGGACATTAGCAACGGAATTTATTAAATCATTTTAAATGCTTGCTGAAGTTCCATGGAAAACTGTAGAAGTCGCTAAATGTTCTTTCAATGGGGAATCAAACTCGGCATTTGCAATAAGCAACTCCATATAATTTCCCCTATTGAAAGATTCCATTTTCCTCATGACCTCGGAATGGTAGTTCCTGTTTCGCTAAATAGCACACGGCATTAATCAACCTCTTCAATATTTCCCTGTTCTTTTTAACTTTTTCATTGTGCAGCTCGATTTCAACCCTTTTTTGGGAATCGAAAAGAATGTCAATTCTAGTAGGGGACGCAATAAATCTGTTGAATTAAAAAAAACTAGAAAGATGAATTTCAGACTCACTGTGTTTCTTCACTGCAGTATTCAAATGATTCAAGTCCTCGTACCCTTCATGATTTCAAACAGTTTTCTTATTTGAGAACAACAAGCATATCCAACAGTAAAATTTGTTATGCACATCACAATCCGCAAAGCCAGACTGAATTTTCGTAGAGCTCTTTACGAAAATGTCTCTCAAAACCTCTTCCAGCGCCATTTTTTCCTTTTACACGTGTTGATATTGTAAGATTAGGACATGGTCGGCCACTGTCAATTACTTGTTTCTTTTCTGCATATGAGAGCGATGAAAAACTACTGTTTAATAGCTTTTTTATTGCACTTTCACTATCCATCTTAAATCTTAAAACAACCGACCCCCTAACTTCACTGCGCAAGCAACAATACAGTCGTGCGGAACACAGAGACAAATTGAACTCAAGGCCTTCGCTGGCTTTCGCACTTACGTGAGCTGGGTAGAAGACATGGGGTGCATGCGCAAACTGTGTCTCGTAAAGCAGCGGAGATAATGTGGGGAGATCGTTGCAACGGCTTGGCCTTACCTGGCTGTTTCTTTCGTCCGAACTCCGGCCCCCACAGCCTGCACGCTTATTCGAAACAGAGAGCGCGTTAGCGCGCCGAACGTTTCATAAAAAAAAATATATATATATATATTCTACTGTGATAGATGAATTATAAAGAAATGCTTCTTTTTGTAATTTTCTTTGGGCGTTGACACACAACTTGCACACCCGGAGAAAACGCCACTGCACTATATTGACAAAAGTCACCAGACACTTCTTCAAAAGCAAATTAATGGATCCGCTGCATTGTTAAGATGTGCGGTACAGCTGCAAATGGTATAAAAACACATCTGCAGCTGACTGCGATCATATCACACTGTGAGGTTGAGTGAAAATGTCGTGGCGGGAGAAAACTGACTTTCAGAAAGGAAATATTGTTAGATGTTATATTAGTGGGTTGTCCATAAGAGAAACCGAGAGACGTAATTAAACATACCCAAGTCATCTGTTTTGGATGTTCTGAATAAGTGGAAGACACGTGGCATGCCGGAAGCAGCAAAATGTACCGTCAGACCAAAGAAAATGAGTGATAGAGGGCGTCGAAGCCTCAGGAGAGTTGTTACAGCTAATCGACGGAGTACTGCACAAGACCTCAGTGTACAGGTGAGTAAAAATGCTGAAACCTCTGTATGTACACTTACCATTTGCAGAGAACTTCATTCCATTGGTTATCGTGGTCGTGCGACTGCTCATAAGCCTTTCATCTCCACTCAGAATGCTAGCATGGTGTAAAGAACATTTATTTAGCATGGTGTAAAGAACATTTTTTGTGGACCGTAGATCAATGGAAACAGGTCCTATATAGACTGATGAATCCAGATAAACAATCCATCAGTCTGATGGACATGTGTGGGTATGGCGGCAGCTAGGGGAACACTATTTGCCACAGTGTACTGTTCCTGCGGTCAAGTTTGGAGCTGTCAGTGTACACATGTGGGGGTGTTTTTCGTGGTATGGTCTCGGCCCATTGGTTATCGTGGACAAACCTGTTACCCAGCATGTCTACCTCAATATTCTGGACAATTATGCCCTACCAACTCTGTGGCAATATTATGGAACTGAGCCTTGTTGGTACCAGTAGGATAATCCCCCGAGCCATATAGCAAGGACTGTTACAGCGTGGTTTGATGGTAGTTCTGTATCGTGTGTGAACTGACCAGCACACAGCCCTGGTTTTAATACCATAGAGCACCTATGGGATGAATTAGTGCACTGCATAAGAAGTTTGGAACCAAGGCCTACTACTGAGCAACAGTTAGTGGCAGCATTATGTACTGAATGATAGCGCATACCTATCGCTGTGTTCCAAAACCTTTTCGAAAGCAAGTCTCGAAGGGTCAGTGCATGCATTAAAGCCAAATGTGGACTGACACTGTACTATTGTATGGCAATAAATGCTATGTTGTATTTCTCTGCTAGGTGTCCGGTAACTTTTGTCAATATAATGTATATACATAGTACAAACAACTGTAAATTGCATTGTAAATCATTCAGTGCTGTACTTGTATTTTTATATAATTTATATAAAAATAAAAGCACAGAGCAGCCAGAGTAAAGTGAAACCATAATCATTGGATCAGTAAGTTCCATGCTGTACTACATGGATGAAAACAGTCAAATTTAATGAGTTGCTAGTAAAGGTTATTATATTTATAAATAAGAGCGCATGTGACAGTTTCACCAAGTAATAAATAAAATAAATGCCAAAACCAGCTCTGTCCCAGTAGAGCTAATATTATAAATTTCCATGTATTTAAAAGCGCTATGACCTATGAATGCACATTTACTCAATACCTAATCAGATCTAATCAATTAGCAAAACAGGAGTACATAATTCTCATGTCATGCAGAAATGACATAGACTTTATAATTTTATAATGAAATTTAAGATTTCAAAATCTTTATTTAAATTTAAGTGAAAAAATTAATTACAGTCAATCAGGTAAACGAATTAACTTGATAAACTTAAGAAACAAAATGGGCATTTTGTTACCTGAATATGATGCACATAATAATAATAATAATAATAATAATAATAATAATAATAATAATTTCTCTCTCTCGTTTTTTAGGGTCTACATTAAAAATTTTTGCATGATGAGGAAATTATAAATAGGAGTAAAACAATATGCTTCATTTTTTCCTTATTCACATAGAAAAATTTGCACAAATGTTCAAACCTGGGCCGGGCTTGTGCCAGTCATAAATAATGATATAACAGGCCCTGGCCAGACCCAGGCTTTAAATGTTCAGGCCTGGGCTATAAAAATGAGCACAGGCTCATCTCTAATGTACACGGTCTGTTCTTACTATTTCATGCAGCAATTTGTTGTATTAGGGGTCCTATGAAGTGAAGATTTAGGTGACAGTGTCAGCTTGGTACACAGTAGTTATTTGTCATTTCATTGGCCAGTTCACTTTCTTCAAAGAATGCCAAGATGCCCATAGCTGTTACTGCTTCAACTTTACTAGTTTATTATCATGGTTATGTAAACTTTTTTGGCCAAAGTTTCCCCGCAGTCAAAACAGCAAATATTGTCTTGTTTAACTTGATTTGTAAATCAGGTTTCTTTGTAGATTTTTAACTGTTTGAAACTCATGTGATGAATTTACTGTATATTTTTGCTGGTTTAGCTAATAAGTTTTTTAGTGAATTTGTAAAAATGTTGTAGTTGGTGTTCATCACTGTTGCTAAACCCTGTAAAATTATAAAGTTAAAAATGCAATGGTTCCTGTAAAAAATAAAAATGAAAGCTCATCAATATGAATAACAAGAAGCAATCTGGAAGAAAAAAAAAAAGTAAGGAGGAAAGATTTAGAAAAGAAAAAAGAAGTTGTGACCATGAGCAGACAGAACGGAGCCTGCATATGGAAGATTTAGGATAACATTTCATTCCCCTGTTATAGAAAATATGTTCTTTTTCTTTAGTTTATCTCCCCATCCTTTTTTTTTTATCTCTGTACTAAAAATGTGTATGATTTATTTTTCAGGTTGCCAAGTTTTCACCTTCCATGTGCAATTGAAGTTCTTACTCTTGGAAATTATTCACGTCTTCCATCATGCATTAGAGTAAGTTTTTAATTAAAGGTCTCTTAATTTTGCTCTTTTTTGCCACTGTGACATGTGAACAAGGCAATTTTTTGTTAGATGTCAGTGGTTGAATTTGAAGTTGCATGCACTAATGTATCATTTTTACTAGTCACTGTTTCATTCATTCTGAAAGAAAGAAAAGAAAACTTAAAAATAAAGGCAGAATGTTTGTAATATGTGGGACATTCTGAAAGTAATGCCTCCTTTAGGCACTAACTTTTTTTTATTAGGATGGATGGATGGGAGAGGGCATCAAAATTCATCAGTACAGTGAACATTTCTGTATGCAAAGTTGGAGTCCAAAAGTCTCCTCCACAGGCAGTGCTATCTCTAAATCTAAGACTGAAATCCTGTTTAGTAATATTCCAAAGAATATTCTCTGACCCATTTCTTTGGTAGAACCTTTAATTTTCTGTGTCACCAAGCCTCTGATACTTACTGTCCATTCAGCTCAAGAGTTAAAAGTTTGGAGGTATACTCCCATTTCATCTCCTGCCACAGCATTAAAAAAAAAAAAAAATCAGTGTTTTTTAAAGATTCTCTAAATATAATATTATCTTGAATATTACTATGTTTTTAAAAGGTTCTCTAATATAGTATTTTCTGGAATATTATTACTAAACAGGATTTCAGTCTAAGATTCAGAGATGGCGCAAGTGTATTATTGCCTGTGGAGGAAACTATTTTTGCATAGAGAAATGTACACTGAGCGATGGGTTTGCCTCCTCGGGGCGCTCCGTGATAACAATGGCACACACAACAGCAACTAGGGCCTCTGTGAATCTTGGAGAGGTGCCAGCTAGTTCTGTGTGACATTGGTGAAAAGACCCCAACTCACTGGGTTTTGTTCCAGAACCTTAGGTTGAATGACCAACTGGAACCCTCAGCTGTGGGCTAATCCCCCACACTGATGTACTTACCTGATTAAAAAGACAAAAAGAAATATTAAGAATGACTCAAGTGTGGGATATGGTGGACCTACCACACTTGAGAAGGACGATCCACCACGGAATCGACCTGGACTTTCTAAACGGCGTATGAGAAAGCGATCTCGGCTGAGTGAATGTAAGATTGGTGTATGGAATACTACAGGTATAAATGGCAAGATGAGTGAGGTGATTGAGGAGATGAATAAGTATAGACTGGATGTGCTGTGTGTAAGTGAAACCAAAAGAAGGAAATTGGGGTAGAAGAAGTGAATGGCACAGTGAGTGTGTGGTCTGGAGTATTGGATAATATGAGAGGACAGGCTGGTGTAGGTGTGATTTTAAGTGAAAAGATGAAGAACAACTTAATTCACTATAGTTGCATAAGTGAGAGAATTCTCTGAATTTGTTTGAAAGTGAAACTTCAGAGAATTGTAATTGTTGTAGTGTATGCTCCTTAGCTGTTTTGAGTCAGTTTGGTGCTAAAGAAAAAGTTATAATAGCAGGGGATTTCAATGCTAGAGTAGGTGTGCAGAATGCAATTTCTGGCAATGTTCTGGGTAAGTTTAATGATCCTTGTGTGAATGATAATGGTGAAAGATTAATTGAACTCTGCATTGAGAATGATTTGTGTGTATCTAATACATTTTTCAACCACAAGTATATACACACATATACTTGGGACAAACATACTCTTGGTCAAAAGAGTGTGATAGATTTTGTTGTTTACGATCAGCGTTTGAAACACTTAGTTGTTGACACCCGTGTGATGAGAGGTGCGGATGTTGGTTCTGATCATTACTTGGTAGTGTCACGAGTGAAACTTAATGTTGGTTGGAGGAAAAGGAATAGGAAGAGACCCAGGATAGAAAGAATAAAGGTTGATAGGCTCCTTGAAGACCATCAGCGGTATTCTGACTTACTCAGAGAACGACTGAAGGATCTGAAATCTTGTGAGAGGGATGTAGAAAAGAAGTGGGAATGTTTCAAGAACTGTGTTGTTACTGCTACTAAAGAGGTCTGTGGCACCACAATAGTGGGTAACAATAGAGGTGATGCTTGGTGGAATAGTGAGATTGGTGAGGCAGTAAAGAAAAAGAAGGAAGCCTATTTGGGGATGTTGCAAGGTAGAATCTCTGTGGATGAATATCGCTGTAAGAAGCGTGAAGCTGCTAAGCTGGTTCGCCACAGTAAGGCAAAAGATAGGAAAGAGAAAGTGGAAAGGGCATGAACTGGCTTTTGGAAAGATAGAAAGTCCTTCTGGAAGTACATGAGACTCAGGACAAAAAGGGGAAACAAAGTTGTAAGTTGTGTGAAGAATGAGATTGGGGAAATGATATGGGAGCCCAAGGAGTTAAGTGACAGATGGGGCGAATACTTCTGCGAGTTATTAGATCAGGAGAGCAAAAATGATTCTCAGACAGATGCAGATGATGTCACAATGAGGGATGAAAGCACAGGAGGGATCTGAAGAGAAGAAGTGTGTAAAGCTTTAAAATCTCTTCAGAAGGGTAAGGCTCCAGGAGTTGATGGCATAACTGCAGAGATGTTGAAGTATGGTGGTGACTCTATAATTGACTGGTTAACTGAAATTTGCCAGTTGTGCTGGGAGTTAGGAATGGTCCCTCGGGATTGGAAGGATGCTATCATTGTTCCCTTGTATAAGTGAAAAGGTGATCAGACTGAATGCAAGAACTATCATGGTATTAGCCTACTGAGTGTGCCAGGGAAAGTGTTTGGTAAGGTTGTTATTGAAAAAGTATGGGGTCTTACATCGGAGAAAGTGTGGGATGTTCAGAGTGGTTTTATGCCTGGTAAAGGCTGCACTAACCAGATTTTTGCATTACGCATGATGATTGAAAAGTATCTGGCTGTTGGGAAGAAAGTTTTTACTGCCTTCATAGATTTAGAGATAGCTTACGACCGAGTCAATAGGACACTTTTGTGGAAGGTATTGAATGAATATGGTGTTACTGTGAATCTACTTAATAGTGTAAAAGCCATGTATGCTGGTAGTAGAGCTTTTGTACGAGTGAAGGGTGTTTTATCAAAATGGTTTTCCATTGGTGCAGGAGTTAGACAAGGTTGTGTAATGTCACCATGGCTGTTTAATATATTTATGGACGCATGCATGCGTGAGGCCAAAATAGATAATAGCGGCTTATGTCTTGGTGATATCCGTGTGTGCAGATTGCTGTATGCCGATGACACTGTCCTGTTGGCAGAGAGCAAAAGTGAGTTGCAGAGTATGTTGACCTGGATGCACGAAGTTTGCATGAAATTCAAACTAAGTATAAATAAGGGGAAAACCAAAGTTATGGTGTTTGAGAGAGGAACTGTTAGCACTGAATGTAATGTAAGTATAAATGGCACTGTGATTGACCAGGTGAGTGAGTTTGTGTATATAGGAAGCATGTTTGACAGAGAGAACAAGTTGGATGGCGAAATCAGTAGGCGAGTGAATTCTTTGAAAGTCATAGCTGCTCTGGGAGGTTTTCACAGGAATGATGGGTTCTCTAGAGAGTCCCGCTTGGCTGTGTATGAAGCAGTAATTGTTCCTACTCTGATGTATGTCAGTGAAACCTGGGTACTGCAGAAGAAACATAGGAGTCGTTTGTGTGCTGGAGAAATGCGTTACTTACGTGGGGTTTGTGGCAAGACACGATCTGATTGTGTGAAGAATAAAGATGTATTGCAGTTGTGTGATGTAAAGCAAAATGTTGTTAGCAAGGTGGAGACCAATATGCTTTGGTGGTTTGGCCATGTTGAAAGAATGAGTGATGAAATGCTTACTAAGAAAACATTTTCAGCCCAAGTGGCAGGAAGGAAAGGCAGAGGAAGGCCAAGGAAGACATGGGTGCATCAGATTCAGGAGTGTCTGCATGAGAAAAAGATTATGAGTATGAAGTATAAAAGATCTTGTGTACGGCGTGTAATGGATATCAGTGAAGCACGAGTTGTATGTCAAGATCGCTGCAAATGGCGAAGTTTGATACGACAACAATAAGTAAAAATATCTGGAAGTTTGTATTTCTTTTTGGAGCTAACCTCTGAATCTCAGAGAACAGCTTAGTGATATGTATGTATGTATGTATGTATGAAATGTACACTTTACTGATGAATTTTGAGCCCCCGCCCCCATCCATCCACTCATCCATCCTAATAAAAAAGTTAGTGCCTAAATGGGGTAGTAACTCTTCAAATTTCTGCCCTTGTTTCTTCCAAATCATGTTTTTTTGTATGGAACTTGTTTGGTACATATTTTTTGTTAGTCTAAATATTTAGACTATCTATCAATCATTCTGTCTATAGTGTTGTAACCACAGTTCAGGTTATTGGGAATCTCTCAGGCATCTGTGTGAATTAGCTTGCCAACCCATCCATCTTTTGTTTCAATCTGTGTTTGAGGTTGGTGTCATGTCAGTTTGAGGCTTGTCATCAGTGTTTATTTCCCCTATCTTTAAATATATTCACTCATCTTTGGACATATCTGACATAAATTTTTCCTGCACTTTTATGTGCACAAAGAATATCAGAACTTCTTTAAAGAGAAGCACATATCAAAATTGAAGGGGGATGAGTTGACAAGGTTATTTGCATGGAGAGTTGCATAACCATCAAGAGATTCCTGATCACCTGAACTGTGGTTACAATGCCGCAGATGGAATATTAAAAGATGCGGGCTACTAAAAAGTATGTGCCAAAAGGGTTCCTCATCAACTAACACATGAAAGAAACAAGGGTTTAAATTTCCACTGAGTTGCTACAGATGTTTGAGAAACAAGGTGACTAATTTCTTTGTTTTAATGCTGTGACAGGTGAAATGTGGATGTACCTTTTATACTTTTGAACCTGACGAAAGGAAGTGTGTGTGGGCATATTTGGGGAGGGAAGGGGTGGGGGTAAAGCTTGGTGATACAGATGCTACAGAGGATTTCAAAACTTCTTTAAAGAGATGGGTTGAATCAAATAATACCCTCTGGAAAATTTCCAAATAGGAATTAAATTTTATGTCCAGAGATAGTACAAGTGTATCACATGTGGAGGAGATAATTTTGAAAATTACTTTGCATAGAAAAATGTTGGTTTTACCAACATGTATTTTGAGCCCTCTATCTTTTCTAATAAAGTTAACAGGCAGTGATTTTGGTATGCCCCTTATATGTTTGGCAATTGGCAACAGAGATGAACATTTCCTCACTAATTGAAGGATTTGTGTGTAATATGAAGTAAAATGGAAGTATGTCATTGGATTGTTAACAGTCAGGATTTGAAAATGTGGACAATTTTAATATACCGCAGAGATACCCTATTTCTTGGAAAATTTTTACCACAAGTTTTATCTATTTCTCGTGGAATAGGATTTCTCGTGGAAGTGGAATATGTTTTTTATTTCAAAGTGTTCATCACAGAGCATTAGAAAAATA
The DNA here is from genome assembly GCA_039090855.1 of Macrothele yani. NCBI lineage: Eukaryota > Metazoa > Arthropoda > Arachnida > Araneae > Macrothelidae > Macrothele > Macrothele yani. The sequence goes on along the minus strand of CM077027.1, from coordinate 51,550,568 downwards.
CAGTGATAGACGTAATTGTTCAAAGGAAAGAAGTTGAGACGTGAAGCTTAAGGTTACTTCTTACAACAGCTATCCATTGCAGGTCAGTGAAAGCAAATATTTGCATGCTTTTGGTAACCTAGTTTGGGAGAGGTAAGTTTATGTTGATATTTTATTGTGCCTTTTGATACGCATATATATGTTCTAAAAAATCATGTGCTTTTTATTAGAATTCTGTATATCATCAAATCACGTATAGGCTACATTAAGAAACTATAAGTGGTGGGACATTTCGGTAGTGACTTCTGCCTTCATCAGCCATGGACTGAAACACGTGGAATAATGAACCATGTGGTATAAGCAACAGTTGTTTCCAGATTTCAAAGTAGCAAAATAGCTATTTTGAAATCTGGCAACAGCTGATGCTTATACCTCATGGCTCATTCCAAGTGTTTCAGTCCACGGCTGATGAAGATAGAAGTCACTACCAACACTCCCCACCATTTATAGTTTCTTAACGTAACCTATGTGTGATATGATATTAGGAATTCTTCTCATTTTTTGTGTGTTATGTGTTTCACTGCCAATCCTTCTCACTATCATGTGCTTATGTCACATACTTTAACAGATCGTTTGTCCGTCTATCTTTTGACACGTATCTGTTTCTAGAAATGTTAAATGCTATCGTGTAATGTCTTGGTTTCCAGAAGGTGAATTCGATTTTTTTTTTCTGGATCATATAGAAAACTCATAACAAGGATTTTCCACATTTTTACTGCTTTTCCTGGCACATTATTTCTCCACAAAGCGGTGTATTAGTCACATAAGCTCTGTCTCCATCAGGCCAGTGAGAAATCTATGTGGATCATGTAGAGATAAACCTGCCTAAGATTTTCTGCAGGTTTAATTTTTGTGGTGCATGATTTTCCATGTATAGTAGTATCTATTAGGGGTATGCGATAGTTTCCGCCGCCCCCGCTATCGGGCGCTGTAGGGGTCTAACGAGCTGGCGACCCGTGCTGTCAGTTTGTACATGAAGCTAAGCATGGCGGTCGATAAAGTTCATTTGCTGCACTGTTTGTTATTCATGTTTAATTTAGGGAAAAGTGCAAGTGAAGCATATGGTTCAATTTGTCAGGTGTATAGCGAAACGGTTATGGGTGAGCGGACGTGTCGAGAATGGTTTGCCAGGTTTAAGAAAGGTGATCTAAGCTTGGAAGACAAGCCACGTGCAGGTAGATTGCAGGAACTCGCAGACAAGGAGCTGGAATTGCTGTTGCTAAAAGTTGCTACACAATCAACCATGCAACTGGTGAAACATCTGAAAGTGGCTCAGTCGACAGTGGTATGGCATCTACAGGCCTTGGGGAAGATCCAGAAGATTGGTAAGTGGGTTCTGCATACTTTAACAGATCAGATCATAATATTGGTCAGCGATTGGGCATGTGTACATCGTTGCTGAAGAGGTCTTGTGGAAAGTTGTCACCGAGGATGAAAATTTGGTCTATTGTGACAACCCCGTACGCAAGCGATCCTGGGTCAACCCATGCCAGCCATCAACATTCACTGCAAAACAGGATGTCCACGGGGAAAAGCTGTTGTGTGTGTGGTGGGATATGCCCCAGCAAAAACAGTCTAGCTGGGCCAGCACTGGGCCATTGCTGGCAGCCAGCACTGCCAGGAATGGCCCAGCACTATGTTGCCGCTGCCGAACCGTCAATAAAATGTCCGGGCGGCCAACAGAAGGGCCAGCAGTTCAGGCCAACAGCTGGCCCCCCATCAGTTGTCATATGCCACAACAGGGCCATCAGTGGTCCATCGCAGGCAGTAGCTGCCACAAGTGGCCCTTCAGTGGCCCTGCAAGCACATGCCAGAAATGATGGCTAGCCTAATGTGGTCCGCCAGTGGGCCGTTAGTGGCAGCCAACAACCACGTGACGTAACTGGTGGCTTGCCGAATCTTGTCCGCCAATTTCTCAGTACCATAATAATAATTAAAAAAAAAAAAAAAGCAAAGATAACCGCAGTTTCCTAAAGCTACAATTTTTTTTTCTACCCTTACGAAGCTTGTGAATTAACGCACTGCGCTGGGGAAATTTTCTCAACAGACAAAAAAAACGACCGTTTGCGTCTGACTAGATTTGATCCTGGGCCGTTTGCGTGGAAGCCGCGCTCGCAACCGACTGGACTAATTCACTACGCTCGGACATGTGCTGGAAGCTATCTGTTTGGTATGCAATTTGTAATCGAATGCTTCCCTCTTTCAATTTACAATATTGAGAGGTATTTTTCATAAAAGTCAGTTTCATATAATTGATAAATTAATTTTTTCAACGTAACGATAGTTTTTTTATTACCTTAAGGGAACTTCACTCATTTTCAAGGCGTGTACATACTTAGTCGCTTTCCAAAGTTTTGTACTGTCCTTGCTGTCTTGAAAAGAGATTGTTGAATAAATATATATTTACCCGGGTTCATGTCACATTCTGTTACATTTTTAACGTTGTGTCTTTCCTTTCCATTGTCCGAAGCTACATTTGTTTTAGAGTGAAAGATATTTTATTTTACTTCTCGTTATTTTTAGAAGCGAATTCCTCCCAGTCTTGTGTATTCAACCCATGGATGAGTACACCACATAGCGTTGCTTTTTTTTCTTTCAAATAATTAATAAATTTTGTACGCGTATAATTCTTTTTTTTTTTTTTCCCCAACAAACGCTGTTTTAATTTTTTTCCAGGATATGTGTTTCAAGCGGTTTCAAATTTTTTCTTGTTATTCATCCACTCCATTCCATGAATTGTTTATTCATGGGAATGGAGTGGGTGTATTTCATGACTGTAATCTAGTATTTCACGGCTTAATCTGATATCTTAGTCGACGTAAAATTTCATTAGGAAATTAATTCGCCTCTCCACATATGGATTTTTTTCTTAACATCCACTAAAATAACACGATGGCGATAGCGTCGTCTTCAACTAACTGGTACCATGAGAGACACAGCAAGTGTTGCTTCTGCGCATGCGCAGTCCCGATGCTTCCACCTGCTGTTGGGGGTTGCATTGGTTGCCAGCAATGGGCCACTAGTGGCACTTGCTTGGAGGCCCACAATTCACGGCGATGCTGCAGGGCCATCAATGGCTCGCCAACTGATAGCGCTTCCACCAACGGACCACTGCCAGGCCGTGAGCAGCAGATTTCAGCCAGCAGTGACCCATCACTGCCAGCTGGTGGCCAGCAGCAGTTTCCCAGCACTTGTGTTTTTGCTGGGACATCGAGTGCTGTGTACTCTGAACTGTTGAAACCGGGTGAAACAATCACTGCTCAACGATATAGCGATCAGTTGATGAAACCGAACGCCGAATCGAGCAAAAACGCTCATGGACAGGTAAAGGACGCCGCCCAGTCATGCTGTTACAGGATAATTGAGACCACGTGCCGGTGGCACCACGAAATCAACCCTTGAACAGTTACACTGGGAGGTTTTACGGCACCCGGCTTACTCCTCAGACATTGCACCCTCAGACTTTACTCTATGCGACATGCTCTAGCCCAACAGCTGTTCACCACAGTTCCAAAGGTGGAAAATTTCGTCACTGCGTTCTTCAGCTCAAAACCAGAGTCCTATCACAGGGACATTCATTTGTTGCCTGAAAAATGGCAAAAAGGTCATTGATGCTAATGACCACTATTTCGTTGAATAAATGTGTACTGGTTACCTGATTGTTCCTCTCTCTTTTCTCCTTAAAATGGCGGAAACTTTTTGCGTACCCCTAATATTACAGTATATTTTTCTGTTTCTGGTAAACTGATTGTTGCCATTTCCCCCAAAGCAGGGTTAAAGTAGCACATAAGTTTCATTTAAAAGTAGAGGAGGAAGAGTACAAACCTTGTGGCATAATTTTATGGATAAAAAAGAATTCCAGAGTGTGTGTGTATGTGTGATAAGGATGTATTTTGTAAGCACATCAACAGTGCCTTCTCCAACTAATGGCATGGTCTTTAACAAGGTAACTGTGGCAGATTTCAGCAAGATAAGAAGTTCATGCTTTTTAAAAATGTATTTTTATTTTTTCAGTTCAGAAAAGCCCTTTTAGAATTTTGACAGATTCTAGAAATATTTTTGTGCTGGTAAACAAAATATATCTTTAAAAAGTTGTGTTTTAAGGGTTGAAAATGTATGTTTAAACATGATAAAATTATAAAAAAAATCTTTTGTCAAGACTTCTGAAATTTTACTCGTTACTTATTAATCCATGATAATCAAAATTAATACCCCATAGTTTACTAAAGGTAGATCATTAGGGATATGTAATTTTCGTATTTATGGAATAGATGCGAATAAATGCAAAATTTGCCAATATAAGCAAATAAATACGAAAATTAGATTTTAACTACTTTTTTGCGACATCTCAATAATTAACATTTTTTAAAGTGAAAATGGGACGTAATTTCGCACAGCACTTGGGCCGTGGATGTCCTACTCAGCATTCATTACCTGGGAAACCCTAGGCCACGCCTCTTTTCCTTCTCTGCGGGTCAGCCAGCGCCGCTCAGTTGCACTGGCTGGCTGGCTGGCTGGCCTTAAAAGAATATGAATGAGCACATGTTTGTTTTTGCATTTCACTAGTAGACTACAAACTACAATGCTCACGATCCGTTTGATAGAAGTATATCAATATGGGCCACCCCAAGAAGGAATTAGTTGATAGAGTGAAAGACTGACCATGAGGAATTGTATCTAAGCGATACAAATATCGCGATGTGCAAGTTTTGTAATGTTCGTCTAGAAGGACAAATTGACTCTCCACATGACATCCAATGCAACAAAGGAAGCCTACCAGCATATTGGCAGACTATTTTGTCCGTCTGTAGCTGCAACCCCACCCACATCATTTTTAAATACAAATTTATTATTGGAAAGCTTCTCTAAAATACCATTTTTTAAAGACATACCACGGGATGAGCTCATCAATGGATACACTCATTTTCACAGACAGCTATTTACAGTGGTCAACCAAGAGACTCCTGTTGATATCATACATATTTTAAGAGCAACAAAATGCTGCTACCAAACTATGCAAAGGCAGCTATTCAAAGCCTCCATAATTCTGTTAACAGCGTAGCTGCTGAGATATTTCAGTATGTACAACATCGTTATTACTGACAGAAGCAAAGGCTAAATGAAGAAAATGTAGAGACTACTACAATGTTGTTAGCTTTTAACTAAGTATTTTGGTACTTAGCCTACCACTAAGTAAACTTTAAAAAACATTCTAAGTAAACTTTGAAAAACAGTAAACTAAGTAAAGTAAACTTTGAAAAAAAAATTATTTTGTCTTCAGTTTTACGAATAAATGCAAAATTTTTGATTTTAAAATATATATATATTTAGAAGGCCTAACATCGGAAGAAGTGGATATTTCTGAAGTTAACAGAAAAGTAACCAAAGCTCTTATGGAAACAGCAACAAAATTAGCTGGGTCTAAGAACAAGTTGCATGTGAACAAATTATCAGGAAAAACCAAAATGTTGATGCAAAAAAGAAGAGAGATGAGGACAACTAAAGAAGATGTGACTTCCAAAGTGGAATATATAGAGCTATGCAAGACGTAAGAAAATTCAACTGTGAACTAGTGAGGAAAGCAATTGAAAACAACCAAAGCCTAAAGATAGCAAAGGGACATCTCAGTAAGGGAAGAAAACAGATTATGGCACTGAGAAAAGAAGATGGTTCTGTAACAAGAAATAGAGGCGAAATTTTGACAAGAGTGAAAGATTTCTACTCCAAATTATATGAAAGGGATGATACATGCACTCCAGACATCATGAAAGATACCAGTACCAGAGTTCCTCCAGTCCTTCCAGCAGAAGTTGCACATGCAATCAAGAACATGAAGCGAGGAAAAGCTCCAGGAGAAGATGGAATTACTGTAGACATCATACAAGAAGCAAGTGGAGAAATCGAAACAGTACTCGCCCAAATTTTCACTCGATGCCTTAATGAAGGAAAGATTCCTGAGGATTGGAACACCGCTACAATGATCCTGCTACATAAGAAAGGTGACATTGAGGATCTCGGAAACTACAGACCTATCAGCCTCCTATCAGTAGTTTATAAAATCTTCACTAAAGTTCTTTCACACCGCTTGAAGGTAACACTGGACATGGCTCAACCGAGAGAACAAGCTGGATTCAGGAGTGGCTACAGCACAATAGATCATATCCACGTGCTGAGAGAACTAATTGAAAGAGCGAGGGAATATGAACTTCCATTGTGCATGGCTTTTATCGATTTTGAAAAAGCCTTTGATTCGGTGAAACCATCAGCAGTTACAATGGCTCTGAAAACCTGCGGTATTGAAGATGCATACATTAATATTATTAATAACATCTATGAAAATGCAAGTGCAAAGATTAGGCTGTTTGAAAATACAACACACGTAAAAATTGGAAAGGGAGTGAGACAAGGTGACACCATATCTCCGAAGCTCTTTAATGCCACATTGGAGGGTGTCTTTCAGTCGCTGAGCTGGGAAAACAAGGGGATAAAGATTAATGGAGATTATCTAACCCACCTTCGTTTTGCTGATGACGTAGTCATTTTTGCAACTACCTCATCAGAGCTGCAGAGTATGATCCAGGAACTTACTGACAAGAGTAAAGAAGTGGGATTAAAAATGAACTTTCAGAAGACAAAAGTGATGTTCAATGCTTTTACAAGAAATGAAGATTTATCGATTGATGGAGAAAAGCTGGAGATAACAGACACGTACGTTTATCTTGGACAGCAGATATCAAGTGAGGGTCACATTGATGAAGAAATTAATCGGCGTACAAAACTTGCCTGGAGAGCTTTTGGAAGAAACAGCATAATTTTCAAGAGCAATATGCCATTATGTCTTAAAAGAAAAGTGTTTAATCAATGCATCCTTCCAGTGCTTACGTATGGTGCAGAGACGTGGACCTTAACTAAAAGAGACATACAAAGGCTGCAGGCAACTCAAAGAAGCATGGAGAGGTGCATGCTTGGTGTAACCAGGAGAGATAAGAAGAGGAACTCGTGGATCCGAAAAATGACAAGAGTGGAAGACATCATGATCAGAGTTAAATCCCTGAAATGGCAATGGGCTGGACATACTGCCAGAAGAACAGACCATCGATGGACAGCCGAAATTTTAGATTGGATTCCAAGGGACAGGAAAAGACCCAGAAGAAGACCACATGGGAGATGGGTGGATGAAATTCGAAAGTATGCAGGGGTGACATGGAGGAGACTGGCACAAGACAGACCGTTGTGGAGGAAACTTGGGGAGACCTTCGTCCAGCAGTGGATTGATAATGGTTGACAATGATGATGATGATGATATATATATGTATATATATATTTTTTTTTGGCAAAATTTACGTATTTCTATAGACCATACATTCACAGAATACTTATATTGAACAATTATTGCTTTGCTTTATCAAAAATGAAAAAAAAAAAAAGCAGTTCTTGCCATTCTAAAATTGTACGTGAATGAGTACAAAGCAAAGCAAAACAATATATGATGAAAAGTGCAGTTTGGAGATATATGATATCACTATGGTGTTATTGCCTTCCCTTAAGGCACTAGTGACTGAATTGTAGTTCTGTGCTTTTTGATGGAGGACGTCTTGGGATTCTGGAAGGGCTGTGTGTGTAAAGATTAGAACTGCGGTCATGATATTTCATACTTAAATTAAAACTTTTGTAGAATATAAGCAGGGGGCTGTTATTTAAAAGAACAACAAAAAGAAGAAAAAATGCCAAGGCTACTAACCAAGGGCTTTGTTAGTACACTATATTATCAAAAGTATTCGGACACTAAAATGTTTTGGGATAAATGACTTTATTATCACAATTAGTACTAAGTCCACCTTTTGCTTGTATGACAGCGGCAACACATTGAGTCATACTATCAACCAATTTCTGGTGTCTCGACTGGAATGGCTCGCCATTTGTCCTGCAAAGCTGCTGCTAGAGTGGAGAGCAATAATGGTGGTTGTGGTTGATTTTATATTCATTGCTCCAGTTCATACCAGAGATGTTCTATGGGATTAAGATCAGGACTCTGAGCAGGCCAGTCTAACGATTCCACCTCATTTTCAAGAAACCAGTTCTGCACATTACTTGCAATGTGGCAGGGAGCTCTGTTGGAAAGAGACAAGTAACGGTCATTTCCATAATTCTGTCACATTGTTGATAGGGCAGAATTATCCAGAACATCAATGTACTCTTCAGAGTTCATGGTTTGTGGTATGGTAACCAATGGGCCGAGTCCCATTCACGAAAAACAACTTCATACCATAATGGAGATTCCGCCGAACTTAGCAGTTGGAAGAACACAGTCCGACGAAAATTATTCACTGGGACGTTGCCAAATCCAAACATGGCCATCAGATTGGAAGAGTGAAAAATGTGACTCATCACTCCAAAGAAAGGCTTTCCAGTTGCCCACAGTCCAGGAACAATGGGAGACACACCACTCCAAACAGTGCTTCACATTCATGGTAGTGATGTGTGGCCTTTGTGCAACTGCTCTACCATAATAACCCACACTGTGCAACTCTCTGCAGATAGTTATGGTACTATCTGAGCCATTACAAGCATTTTCTACTTCAGCAGCAATGGAAACAGCAGAGGAAGAATGGGATTTCTTAACATATCGTACCATGGCTCTTCTGTCACATTCTGTCAGTTTGTGTGGCCTTCTTGAATGTTTTTGCTGCAGATACACCATCCTGCTTCAATCTCTTCATGACATCCCTTAAAGTTGATTTTGGTATGTTTAGTTTAGCTGCAATGCTCCATATGGAAACGTTACTCAAGTGACATCCTATGACCAACCCACGCTGGAGCATAGGATGTCATTTGAGTAACTGTTGCTAAAGGCATAATGGATTGAATTTCAGCTGGTACAGTGGTATGCTTACACGAAAAGAAAGGAGTTAAAAGTTTAGTTCTACATGAGGCAAGCTGCAGCTTCTATGTATGTTTCAATTGCCCACAGGGCTGTTGGGGTTTTTGATGGGGCCTGGAATTTTTTACCTTTTTGGGTGATGTTTCTTGGTTTGGTCCCTGTGGGCTCTGTCCCTGCTTTATGGCATGCAGACAGCTAACTGTGCAGTTAAGGTTTACTATCTAACATTTTTCTTTTTTCTTTTCTATAGCGTAACCTAACCCTAATACCCTAGCTTGCTATTTCTAAGTCCTTTTTTTACCACCAGACGTCATACACTGCCTTCTTAAAATCCTCTACGCCGTGGATTATTTAATTATTATATTTAGTAGTCAGCATTGGAAAAAGCACTGCAACGTTTTCTTTATTGTGCTAAGCTTCATATAAGAATATTGAGCTTAAGATTCAATATTTGCACAAAGTCAGTGGCCTAGCAATGTTAATTTGTCCTAACCTCCGAACAACGGTCACTTTCTTCCAGTCCGAATAGGGACTATTGTTTATAGAGGTTTTTCATACATACATACATACATATCACTAAGCTGTTCTTTGAGATTCAGAGGTTAGCTCCACAAAGAAATACAAACCACCTAATAAATTTTTAACTGATTATTTACTTACTGTTGTCGTATCAAACTTCTTCATTTACAACGATCTTGACACACAACTCGGGCTTCACTGACATCCATCACTCAATGTACACAAGATCTTCTATACTTAATACTCATAAGCTTTTTCACATACAGACATTCCTGAATCTGATCCTCCCATGACTTCCTTGGCCTTCCTCTGTCTTTCCTTCGTGCCACGTAGGCTAAAAAGATTTTCTTAGTAAGCATCTCATCACTCATTCTTTCAACATGGCCAGACCATCGAAGCATATTAGTCTCCACCTTGCTAACAACATTTCGCTTCACATTACACAACTGCAACACATCTTCATTCCTCACACGGTCAGAACGTGTCTTTCACGCAAACTACTCCTATGTATTTTCTGTAGTACCCAGTTTTCACTGCCATACATCAGAGTAGAGACAATTACACTTTCATACACAGCCATGTGGGACTCTCTTGGGAACCCATCATTCCTGCAAAAACCTCCCAAAGCCACTATGACTTTAAATGAAGAATTCACTCGCTTACTAATTTCACCATCCAATTTATTCTCTCTGTCAAACATGCTTCCTAAATACACAAACTCATTCACCTGGTCAATCACTGTGCCATTTAGACTTATATTACACTCAGTACTACCAGTTCCTCCCTCAAAAACCATAACTTTGGTTTTTCCCTTATTCATACTCAGTTTGAATTTCGTGCAAACTTCGTACATCCGAGACAGCATACTCTGCAAGCCACTTTTGCTTTCTGCCAGCAGGACTGTGCCATCTGCATACAGCAATCTGCACATACGGATATCACCAAGACATAAACCAGTATTATCTATTTTGATATCATGCATACATGCATCCATAAATATATTAAACAGCCGTGGTGACATTACACAACCTTGTCTAACTCCTGCACCAATAGAAAACCATTTGGAGGTTTTACTGTATAATAAAAGACATCATGTTTTCTGATTGCCATCGTAGCATTATTAATCGTAAAGAGATGTCACAATCTGTGGTATCATATCTTTGTGTTTATTTCATTATGCTTAATAATGCATTGTTGTAGTTACATGTAAACTATTATTAGAGATTGAAGGAGATCGTTTTGCAAAATAATGAAGCCCCTTGAGCTCCACGACAAAGAGTACCTATTCACCTGGTTAAAACAAAAGATTGAATACCTTACAAGCCATATTATTATTTTTTCCTTTTTACTAGTTTTAGTTTTCTAGTAAAAAAACAGGGCATGAAGTACTATGATGTCTGTGTTTTTCATAACTTAACCTTTATCTTGCCACACGTTCACTTGCTCCTTTAGAGACAATCACATGATTTCTAAATGAGATTGAAATGCACATTGCATTATTGAACATTTCTTTGTTTCCACACAAAATGCAAATTTGGCTTTTTATGTGAAAGAATAAAAAGCAGATCTTTATACAGTACTTCTCAACCTGGATAGAGATTTGTAATGTATTGCAAAACTTGCTCTATTAAAAAACTTGTATGAAATGTATTTTGTGCAGTTATGCACAGTTTTATGTATATGTGTGCATGTATTAAAATGCATATTTCTGTTCTTCTAGGAAAGGATAGTTCCTCCTGATCCCATTACACCAGCAGAGAAAAAAAGTACTCTTTTGCGTTTGAATCAAATAATACAGTATCGACTTGTTTCTTCAGAATTGCCACCCCAGATGAGAAGTTTAACCATAGGTAAGGAAGAGTTTATAATTTATCATTTACCAATTGACGAGATTTATTGTTGTTATGAAAATATTGTCATATTACAAAGTCTCTGGAAATGTTTAATAATATGAAGAATAGTGGGATTGAAAATTTTTGTCGTTTTTATGATGTTACATTACTTAAAGCAGATTTTTAACTCCATTATCATTCCTTTTTCACAGTTGGTTGAGGTTAATAAATCATAGAATTAAAGGAATCCTTTAAATCAGTACAGTAAGATTATTAATATAATTCTATATTCTAAGACACAAAAAAAAAAAAAAAAAAAAAAAATTAACTAAGTTTTCTCTTCCAAAGCCGTTTTGTTGCCTGAATGAACAGCTAGAAAATTACTTATTTAAAATGATATTTCCAGTTTTGAAGTTTATTCTTCCACTTTTTTCATTAAAGGTAATACAGGATTACAGGTAATTTTTTTTCTGTATAGATTTGCAGTCTCGTATTGGTATGTACCAGGTCAGGGTTTTTAATGAGCATATCAAAAGACTAGAGGGAATGAGGACAATTAATTGTGAATAATTGGAAGATGGTAGGGAACTAAATAACAGCTGTATTCATCGTACAGTTCAGTTTTTTTCATGATTTTATTGAATAACTGTGTAGCTTTACAGTAGGAATGAGCAGAAAAAAATATCATAAATCTTTCAAAATTGGCTTTAAGTTTTAATTATTGTTAGTATCTGTTAGAATTTTTATGTTTTTTTCTTTGGCAGTTTTGAACTACTTTAGTCAGCTTAACTTAGTTTTATATCAATAGTGGGGTTTTTATTTCTGGTGAGAAGTCAAAGCAGTCTATTTTACCTGCTTTGTATCTTTACACACCATTAATATATTAATCTTTACTGTATTTATAGCACAGAGTTCAGGGAAGGCCCAGTGGAAATCATAAGGATTTTTTTGGGGGGAGGGGAGAATACTCCAAATTTAATTTGAACCAATAGCTAAATACTTTTTTTCCAAATTTTGAAGTTGGTCTTGCAAATTGTTAATTTTTATAACATTAAGCTTAAAATACATATAATAGGCATCTTTGAATGACAGGCTAAAATTTTTTTTGAAAAAATCAATTTTTCAGGCTTAAAAACATCATAAATCTGGAGATTTAGACTACAAAGTCCTTTTTTGTGTACTTTCAAATGAAAAAAAGTTCATGTTACTCAGACGGGTTGATGTGGTACAAGGCTTGGATTTAGTGATAAAATGGTGCTTGATTCCAACGAGAAGTATGCCTAAACAGGTGTGTATAATTTCCACCAAATAAATAAATAAATATGGTAAACTTGTGAAAATTAACAGGACACATTCTCAGTGCTATTGAAACCACTAGGAAGGGGGTGGCAGTAAAATAACCCTTCTACAGACAAAAAATATTTTTCGTGTTAGTACATACAACAATAATTAATAATTACAACATACATTAATTAATGTATCTTTGGTAAAGTTCTTTAAAAGAAAAAAATAAATTAAATTGGAAAATATCAGGATACATTTCCAGTGACATTGAAACACTTTAAGGGGGGGGCAGCAGCAGGATGTAATGAATTGGCAGGAGTCTGTGAACTTTCTTTGCATAGACATTCATAAAGTTTGTCATTGGTTCAGCTTGTGTTTCAACTTGCAGACCTGTAGTTGCTGGTTCAGTAGTTGCATGGACTTTAAGCAAGGAGGTTCTATTCTTGTTTATAATGTGTGTTTCTTTACTGATTAATCCATTTGTTAGATTATGTTGTAGATGTGTTTGTAATGATTTGTTCAAGTATCATAAAGTGTCATTTCACAGCATAGATTCTTTTTTTCCAGTTTTAAAAATCTTGCATTCTGTTTTTAAAAACTATTAACATGAAATGTTCATTTCGTATTTCTTTTGGGAAGATGTGTCACAAATTATCTTACAGTAGATCTTCTGTACTCATGATATTTTAAACTACACAAAAAAACAACTTATTTTCTCTAAGAATTGGCTGTAATGATCTAAAAACTGTTTGCACATTTCATAAAGCAGAATTTTTGGACAAATGAGATTAACAAAAAACCTTACTTTATTAATCTTTCAGTTTCCACGCTAAACCAGCAGTCTAGAGCTAAAATTAATTGCAGGAAGAGCATTGTGCAAAATGTTTCAACAAAATTCAGAACCCCAAATACAATACAGAAAGCGAAGCTAAATGTTCACAAGATGTTTATGAACCTAGTTGTGTCTGTAAATAAAGCTTGTTCAGTACTTGACATATCTTTCATAAGTAAAAATGGATGATCAGTTTTAAAAAAGAAAGTCAGTAAAATAGTCAAACTAGTTGCTTATAAGTTGCATAAGTCTTTTGAGTTACCGGGTGTGTCAGCTATTCGAGAACAAAATTTGACCTTGAAGAAAACAAATATTCAGTAGAAAAGCCAATATATTTGCATAAAATTTGGTACACACATACACATAGCAAAAGGTCATTCAATAAAACCGCCTTCAGCCTTGCGAGTGGCCTCGATGCGGCTTCTGAAATGACTACACGCATTAATCCTTATTTATGTTGGCCTCAGTGTCCCTGACGGCAGACTTCAACAAGTCCTTGGTATTGTGGCCATGCTTGTTGGACTCCTTCTCAACGACACCCCAGACGTAGTAGTCCAGAGGGTTTAAATCTGGCGTGGTAGGAAGCCAAATGTTAGCAGTAACATGATCATGGAAATTTTCGGCCATCCACTCCTGGATCGTGCGGGCTGTGTGAGCCGGAGCAGAGTCTTGCTGGAACACGTATGGCCTCCCCCGAGCCACTACCTCAATCCAGGGCTTGAGAACCATGCCTGGCATCTTGATGTAGGTGGTTGCATTGACCCTAAGACCTTGGGAGAAAGAGTGGGGTGGCACGACATGGCCCCCATTGCTCACGACCTCCAAGACCATCACAGACGACGGGAACATGCTGTGTATAACAGTGGGGGCCTCGGTGGGGCTGGAGCAGAGCCATTTGTCATTCCTCTTGTTCACTTTTTAATCTTGGTCAAAGTACTTCTCATCTGAGAAAAACCAGAGCATGTTGGGCTCCTCTGGGTGCTTGAGTTTGTTCAGCAAGCGCTTCAACCGGATCACACAGTTCTCCTTGGTTCTATCAGACAGGAACAGCCCTCTTCTTATAGCATAGGATTGGTACCTTATGTCTTGGTGCACCACACGTCTGATTGTTGACTCTGAAACATGGAGCTGATTGGCAATGGCCCTCATCGACCTGCTGGGGTTATCGTTGATGATGCCCTGGACTTGCTGGACAAACTCGCCTTTCCTGACAGCATCCGACAGTTGAGAAAGTTTTTTTCTTTGGGCCATGGAAGACACATTCCCGCCAGAGACCAGGAGCCCTTTTCTGATCTTGAACACGAAGGATCGGGCGACATTTAAGAAGGTTGCAATCTCCGAATCTCCGTAGTTGGCGGCTAAGGTGACAAAAATGGCATGCCTTTTCATTTCCTGCGTTATATTTGAAGCTTCCTTGTTGGTACTGCAAAAGAAAGAAAATATTTAGTTACAGTGTGGCCCACTTATGGCCTCTACAAAGTGTGTTCTCAAATAGTACCCAGTAGATATTTCCAGTAAAGGGCAATGCACACTGACAGCTCATTCAAGGATAATGCATGCTGACAACTTAGATCACAAATATCAGGATTTAATTCACAAGCTTAAGGAAAAAGTGAAATCTCAATTATCAAATCATCATAAGAGAAAGTAAATATGAGTTCAGTTCATAGTAATTTGAGTGTTTCAGAAATTCCAAAGGATTTAATGTTTGTCAGTACATATTTGGCCCATCAATGAAGAAATTTAGTAAAAAAAGTATGGATTTTTTTTTACATTGGAGAAAAAAATGCCCAGTGATAAACTTAGTGAGATTTAAACTGTAGAACATTTTTATTAAAAATGATGTATTCAGCTGATTGATGCCAAGTAGGAAGGTATGTCTGTAAGAGGACCTACCTGATGGACAAACAGTAAATATTCAGAAAAGGCTCATTTTATGTGACTTAAAGAAATTACACTTAGCCTTCAAGAATCCTACATTGAACATTGCATTCTCAAAATTCACAGGGCTCAAACCCAAATTCTGTGTTTTGGTTGGTGCATCAGGTACTTATTCTTTGTGTGTCTGTCATTCATCACAATGCAAAACTTATGTTGACTGCCATCAAGTTCATAAGGAACTGCACAGACCTGCTCAGCTGTATTGTGTGAGTAACAAAAAATTAGTCATGTGTGCTATCAAAGTGTACTAAATGCCCAGGAGATGATGAGGTCCACAGGATATTCCCAGAAGAATGGGATGATTTTAAAAAAGATGAAATAGAAGTTAAATTCAAAAAGTGGGCTTCTAGCAACCAGTGTGAGCTGATTACTTGTATTCAAATGGAAAAGTTTGAGATGTTGAAATTGCATCAGCTACAGGCAAACATTTGTAAAAATGCATGAAATTTTTTTTAACACAATGACATTTATTTTTTTTGTGGAATAGCTTTTTTACGGGTCTTATAGAGGTTATTTTTCATCAAAGTTTGTTGTCAAATTTTCGAACTAAAGCCTAGTTCGTCATCAGGACTATGTCACTGGAGTAGTTGCTGCCACTCAATTGGAAGAGTCCATCCGTTAATACCATCCCCCGCTAACAAACATGTCATGGATCTGACGGAAGAAGGAGTAGATGAAAACCTGATTAATCTCCTCAATAAGGAATATAATTATAACCTTTCCTCCGCAACACTTGATAAAAAACGTATACTGATTGATTTAGAAAGCATCTGTAGTAAGGTAGAAAGAGAAGATGAAAATACAGCAGTTACTTTAAGGAAAGAATTCTCAGACTGCGTCTCAAAATTTGTAAAAAAGCCAGTAAAAGTTGATTACAATTTTAATAGAAATGCCATTGCTGACCTTAAAAAATTCAAAGCCAATGATAAAGTTGTAGCACTGAGAGCAGATAAGAGCAAAGTTTTGGTATTGATAGAAAAAGAGAAGTATTACAATAAAATGGAAGCTGAATTGAGCAAGCCTTATTATGAAGAACTCAATGGTAACCCTATAGATCAAACTGTCAAAAATCTTAAGAAATTAATCAGCTCTTTAAGAAATAAAAAACAGCTTAATGAGCTCTTCAAAAACTTCTCCAAAATCCAGTCAAGAATTCCACAGATCTATGGTACGATAAAAGTTCACAAAGAAGGCCATCCAGTAAGACCTATAATAGACACTAGAAATTCGCCACTCTCCAACATTAATTATTATTTACTTGGTCACCTCAGAGATATGTTCCCTTCTCCTCCCTACCTACTAAAAAATTCCATGCAGCTAAAAGGAAAACTGGACAACTTGCCAGAATTAATTCATCCAGTAATGGCAAGCCTGGATATAATCTCTATGTATACCAACATTAACCTGGACCTCCTACTGGAATTCATTGCAGATGACCTTGCAGAAAAAATAGTATTCCATAATCACAATAAAGAAATACTACTTGGCATATATGAACTGCTCCTATTTTCCTTCAAGAATAATTTCTTCCAGTTTGGAAAGAAATATTACAGGCAAACTTCAGGACTTGCAATGGGTTCTCCACTAGCACCTCTGCTAGCAAATTATTATATAAGTAAACTAGAGGCAAAAATCCTTATACAACCCTCCTTGTTTGCTCTCTATGTGAGGTACATGGATGATGTCCTAATTATAGTAGATACTGTGGACCAATCTCTACCCTCTCAGATTCTGGAAGAATTTAACTTACTAGAGAATACCTTGCAGTACACCCTAGAACAGGAAAGAGACCATAGCATCAATTACCTAGATTTTACCTTGACCTCAAGAGAGGGGAAAATATTCACTCAGCTTTTTAGAAAACCCACCAACACAGGGAAGATGTTAGACTTCTGCTCATTCCACCCTGATTATATTAAATCGAATACGACGAGACAATTTTTGGAAAAGATTGAAATCCTGGTCTCTTCAGCTACTCAGAAAGATCTTCACAAAGAAGAATTAAAGGAAATATTGGCAGAAAACAATTACCCCTCCCCATATGTTGAGAAAATATTTAAACAAGTGCCAAAAAAGAAGCAGGAGAAAACCAACTTCAAATTCACCAGCAAAATTACGTACCACAAGGGACTTTTCGAGAACCTGAAAAGGATCGGAGCAAAATATAATATCAGGCTAGCTCCAGATCTTAATAACAAAATAAAGAAATTCCTGCTAGCTTTAAAGCAGAAAGAATTGGACATCCAATTGCAGGAAGGAGTAATTTACTGCATCGACTGTAACTGCGGACTCAGCTATATAGGAGAAACAGGGAGAAGTATTAAGGTCCGAATGAAAGAACACCAAGCAGCTATTAGGAACATTGGGAACAAAATAGCGCTAGACAGACATATACAAGCAAGTGGACACTCCATAAATTGGGACTCAGTGAAAATAATCGCCCACCAGTCAAACTTAGTAAAGAGGAAACTAGAAGAAGGGATCGAAATAGCAAGAAGAAGAAGTACCACAATTAACGATAATTGCGGATGGACTCTTCCAATTGAGTGGCAGCAACTACTCCAGTGACATAGTCCTGATGACGAACTAGGCTTTAGTTCGAAAATTTGACAACAAACTTTGATGAAAAATAACCTCTATAAGACCCGTAAAAAAGCTATTCCACAATCACTATGAATAGAGGTGCCATAAATGCATTTACAACTTTATTTTTTTGTTTTTTACAAAAACCTCTACAAACACAGCAAAGCTATATTGGAACAGATTGCAAGCTTCCAATATGGTTTCCACAATTAAAGTAATTTTTTTTGTGTGTGTGTGCATGTGTGGCAGTTATGTCTGTTTAGGCCTATTTTTCATTGAAATCAATCATTGTTTTTATTGCCACAATTTAAGCCTTGTACCTTTTCAACACCTTTGAGTAAGAAGATGAACTTTTTTTCTGTTTGAAAGTACACAAAAAGGAACTTTCTAGTATGTTTTTTTTCCAATTTTTTAAAACCTGACTCACATGATTTTAAGCTAAAAAAAGTCAACTTTTTCAAAATTTCCCTAAGAGGACTTTTTTTTTTGACAAAGGAACTTCATTAACAGTTCATTTTTTTTATTTTCCATGCTACTCATGCATGAGTGCTTCAAGGGGGAAAAATCAGTCTTACTTAAATATCTTCAGTATGCATTTTAAGACTAAAGTTACAGAAAACAGACAGTTTGTAATACTAACTTAGAACATGAAGAAAAGCATTCAGCCTTGGTGCAAATTGAAGTTGGAATATAACAAAAAAAATATTCACTCCTTAAGCATTCCACTGATCCCTACCTGATCCTTATGTTAAATGTAGTAAAACTGCTGGAGCTCATAGAGAAAATACACTGGTTCCCATAAATTTAGCAACAAACTGAAAAATTGTTATAATTGGGCAAAATATAGTTCAAATTGCACGAAATTTGCAGCATTATGCAAATGCACAAGAAAACTGGCTGTTTCAGAGGGTCACCAATTCATGTGCGGCGGTGAATGACAAGATTTTGAGATAGTGATTTTGTTAACATGGCTTCGAGACTTCATTTACCATCGGAATTATGCTACCCAGCGATAGGCTAACTCAAAGCAGGGCAATGGCAGACGGACGTTGCAAGATGGCTCAGCGCTATCATTCTGTGGTCCGCAGTTCCAAGCCACAGGTGTAGCTTCCCGAAGGTACAGGGAAGTAGGCCAAGGGTGACGACCTCCGCGGATGACCGGTATGTGCAGCTTTCGACATGGCGGAACAGGACGGCTACACAGACTCATCTCAGATTCATGCTTGCGGCAGCCACCGGACGGACGGTATCAGTTTCGACGGTACGCAGAAGGTTACATGCAGAAGGACTGTTTGCTCGGTGACCAGTATTATGTGTGCCCTTCACCCCATACCACCGGAGGGAACATTTCAGTTGGGCATGAATGCATGTGAACTGGGCTCAAAATCAGTGGAACTCCGCATTCTGTTCACTGATGAGTAGCGATACTGTTTACAGAGTGATTCTTGCTGAGTTTACATCTGGAGAGAGGTCAGTACTTGCTTTCTTCCCTCTAATATCCAGGGAAAGGGACACCTATGGTGGTGGTAGTGTTCTGGTGTGGACAGGCATATTGTTAGGTGGCCGTACCAACCTCTATGTGTTGCCACATGGAAACCTCAGTGCTCAGAGGTATAGAGACGACATCCTATTGTTCATCTGTATGCAGCCACAATTGGTAATACATTTGTACTGCAGGCGGATAACTCCTGCCGTCACACATCTCACCTCGTGCACCAGTACCTGGAACAGGAGACTGTACTCCATATAGAGTGGCCAGCATGCTCCCCAATTTGAATTCCATCGAGCATGTCTGGGATGCTCTCGGGAGGCGTGTTGCTGGCCTCCAGCCTTCTCCCTGAACCCTGCAGGGGTTCCGCACTGCTTTGCTCGAGCAATGGACGCAGCTACCCACAGAACTTCTCGACACAATAATTAACAGCATGCAACATTGCCGTCGGGCCTGTGTTGCTGTTCGGGGTAACCACACTCTGTATTGAAGTACCTTTTCCTGTTTCATCTTGATACCTATATTTCTGTATTTTCATATTTGCATCACTCATACAACATGTAAACGCTTTGTATCACATGTTCTTAAGTTTCTTTGTTGTATTTGGTCAGATAAAGCTTACCAATAAATTTCATCCGAATCGGTTGCATACTTTTTCAGTTATCATGATTTTTCCATTTGTTGCTTAATTTATGGAAACTGGTGTAGGTCTGTGGCACCACAATAGTAGGTAACAATAGAGGTGATGCATGGTGGAATAGTGAGATTGAAGAGGCAGTAAAGAGAAAGAAGGAAGCCTATTTGGAGATGTTGTAAGGAAGAGTTTCTGTGGATGAATATCGCTGTAAGAAGCGTGAAGCAGCTAAACTAGTTTGCCAGAGTAAGGCAAAAGATAGGAAGGAGAAGGTGGAAAGGCATGAATTGACTTTTTAGAAAGATAGGAAGACTTTCTGAAAGTACATGAGACTCAGGAAAAATAGGAGAAACAAAGTTGTAAATTGTGTGAAGAATAGGATTGGGGAAATGATATGGGAGCCCATTGAGTTAAGTGAAAGATGGGGTGAATACTTTTGTGAGTTATTAGATCAAGAAAGCAAAGGTGATTCTGAGTCAGAAGTAGATGATGTCACAGTGAAGGATGGAAGCACAGGAGGGGTGTGCAAAGCTCTAAAATCTCTTCAGAATGGTAAGGCTCCAGGAGTTGATGGCATAACTGCTAAGATGTTGAAATATGGTGGTGATTCTGTAATTGACTGCTAGACTGAAATTTGTCAGTTGTGCTGGAAGTTAGGAATGGTCCCTCGGGATTGGAAGGATGCTATTATTGTTCCCTTGTATAAGGGAAAAGGTGATCAGACTGACTGCAAGAAATATCGTGGTATTAGCCTACTGAGTGTGCCAGGGAAAGTGTTTGGTAAGGTCATTATTGAAAAAGTACGGGGTCTTGCATCAGAGAAAGTGTGGGATTTTCAGAGTGGTTTTATGCCTGGTAAAAAGGCTGTACTAACCAAAAAAAGTTTTGCATTACGTACAATGATTGAAAAGTATCTGGCTGTTGATAAGAATTTTGGTTGCCTTCATAGATTTAGAGAAAGCTTACAACTAAGTAAATAGAACACTTTTGTGGAAGGTATTGAATGAATATGATGTTACTGGGAATCTACTTAATAGTGTAAAAGCTGTGTATACTGGCAGTAGAACTTGTGTATGCGTAAATGGTGTTTTATCAAAATGGTTTTCTATTGGTGCAGGAGTCAGACAAGGTTGTGTAATGTCACCATGGCTGTTTAATATATTTATGAATGCGTGCATGCGTGATGCCAAAATAGTTAATATTGGTTTATGTCTTGGTGATATCCGTGTGTGCAGATTACTGTATGCTGATGACACTGTCCTGTTGGCCAAGAGCAACAGTGAGTTGCAGAGTATGTTGTCCCGGATGTACGAAGTTTGCATGAAATTCAAACTGAGTATAAATAAGGGAAAAACCAAAGTTATGGTTTTTGAGCGAGGAACTGGTAGTACTGAATGTAATATAAGCCTGAATGGCACTGTGATTGACCTGGTGAATGAGTTTGTGTATTTAGGAAGCATGTTTGACAGAGAGAACAAATTGGATGGTGAAATTAGTAGGCGAGTGAATTCTTCATTGAAAGTCAGCTGCTTTTGGAGGTTTTCACAGGAATTATGGGTTCTCAAGAGTGTCCCGCATGGCTGTGTATGGAAGTGTAATTGTTCCTGCTTTGATATATGGCAGTGAAATCTGGGTGGGTACTACAGAAGAAACATAGGAATCGTTTGTGTGCTGGAGAAATGCATTACTTACAGGGAGTTTGTGGCAAGACACGTTCTAATCGTGTGAGGAATGAAGATGTGTTGCAGTTGTGTAATGTGAAGCAAAATGTTGTTAGCAAGTTGGAGACTAATATGCTTTGATGGTTTGGCCATGTTGAAAGAATGAGTATGAGATACTTACTAAGAAAATCATTTTAGCCCATGTGGCAGGAAGGAAAGGCAGAGGAAGGCCAAGGAAGTCATGGAAGGATCAGATTCAGGAGTGTCTGCATGTGAAAAAGATTGAGTATTAAGTATAAAAGTTCTTGTGTACGGCGTATGATGGATGTCAGTGAAGCCCGAGTTGTATGTTAAGATCGCTGTAAATGGAGAAGTTTGATAAGGCACCACCAGTAAGTAAAAATTATCTGGTAGCTTGTATTTCTTTGTGGAGCTAAACTCTGAATCTCAGGGAACAGCTTAGTGATATGTATGTATGCCATAGAGAAAATGCTCCGAAATGATGATTTTTTGTTTTTTTGAGATTTAATGGCCACTGTTAGCAAGATTTAATGACCACTATTAGCAACTCAATATGCTTTCAGCAGTCCCCTGTTCCAAATTTTGCGCCACTGGTTCCAGGAAAGGTAGAGAGCCAGTGCAGTAAGACAAACACAGTATCCATGCCTCACCAGGATTTGAATCCGCTTGGACGAATGGTCAGAAGCCATCCCTTAGACCACTGTGTCACCAGGGCGTCTAAAATTACCCCCACCCCCTGTCTACACAGTTGACAATTGTGTTTATCTAAGGAGCAAAGTAATTTTAAAGCATAAAAGAAGTTGTTTGGGACTCTGAAAGGTGAATATTTACCATTCATGAAATTTCGTCGAAATTGGTGAGGCAAAATATTTAAATTTTTTTTTTTTTTTTTTTTATTTAACATGGTATGTGTGGGTTAGGGTGGGGAGAGGGGGCTGTTTCTATATACTTAAGAAGATTTCTGAATTTTGTTTTAATTTGTTAACCTGATTAAATTAGTCTGAGGCCAAAAATTGTGGTTTTTTTTGCAATTTGTAAGTATCATGCTTATCGCATTGTACATATCTTACTAAAGAGTGTTTCAAAGAGAAGTTTTTGTTTTAATTATTAATGTACTTTGAACTATAAAGGATTTCACTTTTTTCATTGAGAAATTTATCCATTTTTGGTATGATTTTGAAAATTGCACCCTTCATGCGTATATATACTTAATGTGACTTTGTGTATCTTTTGATTTTAGAAAATGGTCGTGTCACATTCCATGTTGAGCATGAATTTGAGGTAAGTTTTTTTTTAAATGTGCTTTGTACAAAGCTTTTGATAGTGTTCCAGTATTTTTAAAATGATAAACATGGCTGTTAAAAAACATTTGATGTTTGAAATAATATTAAGGCAGTAAATAAACATTAATGAATAAGGAGAATAAAATGTTAATTACAATGATGAATCAAGCATCATTGTTTTCCAGATAGTGTGCTGTAGTATGTTCTTACCACATTATTCATTGATAGTATTTGAAATGCTGATGTACTCTCAACAGAGATGATGTGTTCTTGGTGAACTTTCTCATCCAGTTTTGCTTCTCTTTTTACACAAATGGGAGTTGCTTTTCATATTGCATTCATTTTGTTGCTCAACATGTGCTTCTGAGGATTTTAAATATTCCAGAGTTTTTTTTTTTTTTTTTGAATGATTTAATTGAGGTTTTCACTGATTGGAAAGCTCATATTATTATTATTATTATTATTATTATTATTATTATTATTATTATTATTATTATTGTTATTATTATATTTTATTTTATTTTCTCATCTACAGCAATGGCATCTGTAGCATGGTCCACTTGTCAGTACGGACATAAAAGTCAAGTAAAGACATTACTATTGTTATTATTTTTATTATTATTATTACTTAGGTTTGTTATATACTGGCCATTATGCACCATGGTTCTGCAAGACTGTTAAACATCTGTGGCCAGGAAAAAACAGCTGGCATATGTACTTATACACTGAGTGGCCACTTTATTATGACCACCAGGCAGTTTTAAGCAAATGAGCTATGACTGCACGCTGTTGCCGCCAGAGGGTGAGGCTAGTATAAAAAGGGAAAGCTTAGTATTTGCGACAGCAGTAGAAGTGATTTTTGGGTGACAAGATGGGTAAAAAATGCGATTTAACGGATTTTCAACATGGGATGATTGTAGGAGCTCGGAGCCATGGAGTGAGTATCACCGAAACCGCTGCATTCGTGAAATGTTCCAGAGCCGCTGTTGTTAAAGTGTTTAAAGAGTGGACTGTCAGCCAAAAAACTGGATCTCTACGTGCTATGTGTGGTCGTCATCGACTAGTGACTGCTTGCTCGGGCGGAACGGAGAGTGTCCAGACTGGTAACAGACAACAGAAGGACAGCAGTGCAGCAAATTACAGACCATCTTAATCAAGGATCTCCTCGAACAATCTCTGCGCGCATTGTTTGCCGTACACTGCATCGGATGGGATATGGCAGCCGAAGGCCTTTTCGAACACCTTTGCTGTCTGCAGTTAACAAGAGAAAATGTCTCCAGTTTGCACAGGTGCACAAGGATTGGACAGTCGATAATTAGAAACAAATTATGTGGTCCGATGAATCACGTTTTCAGTTGCACCATGCTGATGGCCGAGTGAGAATTTGGCGGAAACAGCACGAAAGCATGGACCCCAAATGCATTGCTACAACCCTTCAAGCTGGTGGAGGCAACATTATGGTTTAGGGAATGTTTTCCTGGCATGCTTTGGGCCCTTTAATTCGTGTTGATCAACGTCTGACTGGCACATCATATTTAAACATCGTTGCGGACCAAGTGCATCCTGTTATGTGGATGGATGGTTTATCCCAATTGCGTTTGCTACTTTCAACAAGATGATGCATCCTGCCATAGTGCTCGTATTGTACAGGATTGGTTTCAGGAACATGCCGGTGAGTTTACTTTGCTTAGGTGGCCCCCACAATCTCCAGATCTCAACCCCATTGAGAATTTGTGGGATGATGTTAAATGAGCCATCAGACAGCTGGATCCACAACCCTGCAATCTCACACTCCTGGAAAGTGCTATTCATCAAGCATGGTCTTAGATTCCACAAACCACCTGCCACGAAGAATCGACGCAGTATTAAATTAAAGGCAAAAGGTGGCCCAACGAAATACAGAGGGGGTGGTCATAATAAAGTGGCCACTCAGTGTATAAAGAGTAGCTTCACCCATGCGGTTGTAAGTGAATTTACGAACAAGGAAAAAACTGGAATAAAAAAAGAAAAGACAGCTGCAAACTTTGGCAGAAATAAATAAGGAAAAGTTATTAATAGAATAGCCTATCAGATGTACGGCATATCAAGAATTAGAACAAGAAAAAAAGAAAGAAAATGTCTCTTATCCAGTTTTATAACAAAAAGAAAGTGAATTTTCAATTACATTGAATTAAAAAAAGTCTTTTAAGTTCTACGGAATCTATAGTTATTGGAAAAACGAAACCGCAAATTGCTAATACAAATGCTCCCTTTGTTCTGACAGTAAATTTTACAATTAGAATTCACATCCAACTGGCAGACCTGCCAACTGTTATGATTTTATCATATTTAGTACAATAAATCGTGCTGTAGTACGATATGATTTTGCCACCAAAAATATGATTTTTTAAAATAAAGTCATGTTTTCCCCCATTTTCCCCCTTTTCAGACAGAAGTAGGAAAAAATTTACATGTAATCTGCCCCCCTCCCACACCTGAAAGATTTTTTTCTTGGAGAGGTTTCCAGTTTCTTTTAATAAATTCCCCTGCCACTAGTTTCCCATTGGAAATAAAGTAAAATGCAATCGGCAACCAATGAAAAAATAGTGACTCGTTTCGTGTAACGTTCGAGACCGATTCGTATTTTCAACTATTCGTCTTACTTAAAGCTGCTGATTGGTCGGCGCTGGAATGTGGATGAGCATCTGATTATTCGAAGCAACCTCCCTCTTCTTACACCTGCAACCATCAAGAATTTATATAGCTACACCCTACACCATCAATAATTTATACATACATACATACATACATATCACTAAGCTGTTCTCAGAGATTCAGAGGTTAGCTCCAAAAAGAAATACAAACTTCCAGATATTTTTACTTATTGTTATCGTATCGAACTTCTCCATTTACAGCGATCTTGACATACAACTTGTGCTTCACTGATATCCATTACACGCCATACACAAGATCTTTTATACTTCATACTCATAATCTTTTTCTCATGCAGACACTCCTGAATCTGATCTGATCCACCCGTGTCTTCCTGGACCTTCCTCTGCCTTTCCTTCCTGCCACTTGGGCTGAAAAGATTTTCTTAGTAAGCATTTCATCACTCATTCTTTCAACATTGCCAAACCACCGAAGCATATTGGTCTCCACCTTGCTAACAACATTTTGCTTCACATCACACAACTGCAATACATCTTCATTCCTCACACAATCAGATCGTGTCTTACCACAAACCACACGTAAGTAACGCATTTCTCCAGCACACAAACGACTCCTATGTTTCTTCTGCAGTACCCAGGTTTCACTGCCATACATCAGAGTAGGAACAATTACTGTTTCATACACAGCCAAGCGGGACTCTCTAGAGAACCCATCATTCCTGTGAAAACCTCCCAGAGCAGCTATGACTTTCAAAGAATTCACTCGCCTACTGATTTCGCCATCCAACTTGTTCTCTCTGTCAAACATGCTTCCTATATACACAAACTCACTCACCTGGTCAATCACAGTGCCATTTATACTTACATTACATTCAGTGCTAACAGTTCCTCTCTCAAACACCATAACTTTGGTTTTCCCCTTATTTATACTTAGTTTGAATTTCATGCAAACTTCGTGCATCCAGGTCAACAAACTCTGCAACTCCCTTTTGCTCTCTGCCAACAGGACAGTGTCATCAGCATACCGCAATCTGCACACAGGGATATCACCAAGACATAAACCACTATTATCTATTTTGGCATCATGCATGCATGCGTCCATAAATATATTAAACAGCCATGGTGACATTACACAACCTTGTCTAACTCCTGCACCAATGGAAAACCATTTTGATAAAACACCATTCACTTGTACACAAGCTCTACTACCAGCATACATGGCTTTTGCACTATTAAGTAGATTCCCAGTAACACCATATTCATTCAATACCTTCCACAAAAGTGTCCTATTCACTCGGTCGTAAGCTTTCTCTAAATCTATGAAGGCAGTAAAAACTTTCTTCCCAACAGCCAGATACTTTTCAATCATCATGCGTAATGCAAAAATCTGGTTAGTGCAGCCTTTACCAGGCATAAAACCACTCTGAACATCCCACACTTTCAATGATGTAAGACCACGTACTTTTTCAATAACAACCTTACCAAACACTTTCCGTGGCACACTCAGTAGGCTAATACCACGATATTTCTTGCAGTCAGTCTGATCACTTTTTCCCTTATACAAGGGAACAATAATAGCATCCTTCCAATCCCGAGGGACGAATCCTAACTCCCAGCACAACTGGCAAATTTCAGTTAACCAGTCAATTATAGAGTCACCACCATACTTCAACATATCTGCAGTTATGCCATCAATTCCTGGAGACTTACCACAATGAAGAGATTTTAGAGCTTTACACACTTCTTCTCTTGAGATCCCTCCTGTGCTTTCATCCCTCATTGTGACATCATCTGCGTCTGTCTCAGAATCATTTTTGCTTCCCTGATCTAATAACTCACAGAAGTATTCACCCCATCTGTCACTTAACTCATTGGGCTCCCATATCTTCCCCAATCTCATTCTTCACACCACTTACAACTTTGTTTCCCCTATTTTTCCTGAGTCTCATGTACTTCCAGAAGGACTTTCTATCTTTCCAAAAAGCCAGTTCATGCCTTTCCACTTTCTCCTTCCTATCTTTTGCCTTACTGTGGCGAACTAGCTTAGCAGCTTCATGCTTCTTACAGCGATATTCATCCACAGAGACTCTACCTCGCAACATCCCCAAATAGGCTTCCTTCTTTTTCTTTACTGCCTCTTCAATCTCCCTATTCCACCAAGCATCACCTCTATTGTTACCCACTATTGTGGTGCCACAGACCTCTTTAGCAGCAGTGACAACACAGTTCTTAAAACATTCCCACTTCTTTTCTACATCCCTCTCACCAGACTTCAGATCCTTCAGTCGTTCTCTGAGTAAGTCAGAATACTGCTGATGATCTTCAAGGAGCCTATCAACCTTTATTCTTTCTATCCTGGGTCTCTTCCTATTCCTTTTCCTCCTACCAATGTTAAGTTTCACTTGTGACACTACCAAGTAATGATCAGAACCAACATCCACACCTCTCATCACACGGGTGTCAACAACTAAGTGTTTCAAACGCTGATCGTAGACAACAAAATCTATCGCACTCTTTTGACCAAGAGTACGATTTTCCCAAGTATATGTGTGGATGTACTTGTGGTTGAAAAATGTATTAGATACACACAAAGCATTCTCAATGCAGAGTTCAATTAATCTTTCACCATTATCATTCACACAAGGATCATTAAACTTACCCAGAACTTTGTCAGAAATTGCATTCTGCGCACCTACTCTAGCATTGAAATCCCCTGCTATTATTACTTTTTCTTTAGCACCAAACTGGCTCAAAACAGCTTTTAGCTCATTCCAGAAATCTTCTTTCTTATCAGAAGGTTCCGAGTCACAAGGAGCATACACTACAACAATTACAATTCTCTGAAGTTTCACTTTCAAACGAATCCAGAGAATTCTCTCACTTATGCAACTATAGTGAATCAAGTTGTTCTTCATCTTTTCACTTAAAATCACACGTACACCAGCCTGTCCTCTTATATTATCCAATACTCCAGACCACACACTCACTGTGCCATTCACTTCTTCTACCCCAATTTCCTTCTTTTTGGTTTCACTTACACACAGCAGCACATCCAGTCTATACTTATTCATCTCCTCAATCACCTCACTCATCTTGCCATTTATACCTGTAGTATTCCATTCACCAATCTTACATTCACTCAGCAGAGATCTCTTTCTCATACACCGTTTAAAAAGTCCAGGTCGATTCTGTGGTGGACCGTCCTTCTCAAGTGTGGTAGGTCCACCATATCCCACACTTGAGTCATTCTTAATATTTCTTTTTGTCTTTTTAATCAGGTAAGTACATCAGTGTGGGGGATTAGCCCACAGCTGAGGGTTCCAGTTGGTCATTCAACCTAAGGATTCTGGAACAAAACCCAGTGAGTTGGGGTCTTTTCG
Source organism: Macrothele yani (assembly GCA_039090855.1). NCBI lineage: Eukaryota > Metazoa > Arthropoda > Arachnida > Araneae > Macrothelidae > Macrothele > Macrothele yani. The sequence goes on along the minus strand of CM077027.1, from coordinate 51,521,538 downwards.
CCAATGTCACACAGAACTAGCTTGCACCTCTCCAAGATTCAGAGGCCCTAGTTGCTGTTGTGGGTGCCATTGTTAGCACGTGTCCTGTTACAATTTTTCTATTTGAGTGTTAAGTTTTTGATTCTGAGAGGTTGGCAGGTCTGAACTGGGGAGGAGAAAGAACTGAATGTCCAAAGGACCAACTGAGGGAGGGGGAGGGGGTTAACCTCTAAAGAATGATCAGACCAATGACCGTAATTTCATGTGACAAACTGATGCAAAGTATGTGTCATGTTAGTAATCAAGAGGAAGTTGTAATAAACACACCGGACAAACAATTACAGAATGTAAACTTTATTCCTTAATATGGGGTTACACCACTTGGTTTAATTACAGCTTTAATTTTGTTTGACATGCTGTCAGTATGTCTCAGTATTACTTGTGTATCAAGTTTATTCTGCTCCATGGTCAAAAGACCCTTTATTCTGATGAATTTGCAGGGTGTTTTTTTTTCTTCTTCTTCTTCATGGCTTTTTTTAACATGTCCCAGGTTTTTTCAATCACATTTAGATTGGGTGAATTTGCAGGCCAGTTGAAATGAGGAACATCTCTATCATGTTCTTCTAAACAATCCAGCAAAATTCTATCTCTATGGGCACGAGAGTTATCATCTTGAAACATGGGATCTACTATGTGTCCTTCTTGTTCCAAAAACTGGATAAATGGCAATAGTGCATTATTTAAAAGTGGCACATAAGCTATAGATTTCATGTGATTGGGCACCTCAATGAGTGGTCCAACTCTAGTACTTGAAATACAGCCCCAAATCATGAAACTTCCATCCCCTTTTTGCTCAGCTCTTTGGATACATTCTGGGTTAAATGCATCTCCAGCCTTACGCATGACCCTGGAGTGATCTGGATTCGTCTGACCATATTATTCGTCACCACTGTTCAGTGGTCCAGTGATGATGCTGTTTTGCCCAAGCAAGGCGATATTACTTCTGAACAGTTGTTAACTTTGAAGGTATCTGGGCAACATGACTAAAAATGCCCAAGTCATGCATTTCTCTTTGTAGTGTTTGTTCTGAGATTGGTTTATTGGGTCCAGCATTTTAATGTTGAAGTAGATCTTGATGAGTCTGGAAACATGCAGCAGTTGCTAACAGGGTTCGTTGATTTAAATCATGAATAAAAATCATTGATTTAAATCATGAATAAAAATCATTGATTTAAATCACAAATAGAAATCTTCAAAGCTCCATTATGTATTTGTAAAGTCAATTAAGATTAAAACTGCATGTGCTCAAATTAACAGTGCTAAATTTAGTATTGTTATTCATTAAACAAAATCAACTTCATGCTGAAACTAAGCACAATATTATTTTAGCCATGAAAGTGAAAATACGCTTTGTTGTAAATGTGTTTTTTTCCCACAAAGAAATTTTTTTTGTGCCATTTCTTAATGGCAACCATAAAAACATAAGGTCATTCTAAATCTTAACAAAAATGAGATTTGTTCCTTTTCCATGAGATTATAAATCCCCAGGCTCCCAGGATCATTAATCTCCTTTCACGGAGGTTAGAAGTTGGGTGTTGTCAATAGCAAAGGAATCTGACCTTTTGCATTCACCAGTGTTCCCTTTCTTGTACATGAACTTAGCAGGAGGGTTATTTTAGTGGGTGGTAGTAGAGGGTGATTAACAGGGCTTGAAATATTTCATGCTGGTTTACCAGTCAGGAAAATCTCACTTCTCAGTTGAAAATCAATAGCCTTGCAGGGCTCACGAAAAAACGATTCAGTACTAAAAATTAAAAGCTAATTGTTTACACGTTCAATAATATTTATGAAATGGTAAACATTTTCAATAATATTTTATTGCTAACCTAATTTAAATTTTAATTACCATTTAACCAAACTCAGTTTTCTCCCTCTAGAGTAGGTGATGCAAGAATCCTTCAATCTTTTAGGATTTTCCTAACAAGAAAAGAACTTCACTGCCATCAGGGAAACCATGGAGACTTTGACTAACCCTGTGGTTTGCAACGATGACGTCTCATTTGAGCTTCCCCAAATATGGTGCACATTTCTTCACGCTTAGCACGCTTCTGTTGACATCTCTCGTTGTCGCATGCACCCGACGCAACATATCACATTCTCAAATTTTTCATGTTTATTTTAAAAATTTCTGTTGTTTATTCTTCTTGTCTTGCCTAACCACGAACAAGTCTGAAGAAGGCACCCGTTGGTGTTGAAAGCTTACACTTTATTAATAATATTTATACGTCAATAAATGGATATTTTATTTCCTTTTCATACTGATTCTTTGACGTAATCTACCTGAACTTTAGTTTTATGTGTTAACGCTATTCTTTGGACATTATGGGTAGTTATGGAGTTTTCCATGGTTTGAGGCTCAAGCTGGAGAGTGAGAGATGCCATCTGAACTTCCTTATGGACTGCAAACGTTACGGCATCATTCCAAAGTTCCTCCGCTTCAAGACTGCAGTGAACGACCAGTGGTTTCTCAGAAGAAAACTGAACTTCCAGTGCCAGACTCTGTCCCATCTTGTACAGCTTAAAAAAAAACGCATTATGTCCCTGGAGCACCGTTTATTCCACCTACACCTGAAGCTGCCTGCCGAATCCATATCTCTGATTTTGGATGTTTTCCTTCGCCGGCTCAGCAGGCTGGTCGACCGCCAGAATAGATTGCTTGTGTTCACCCACAATGAAAAGCTCTTCCGTCTCAGGGAATCAAGAGATACGCCTTCATGGAAGTTTATCATCCCAGTAATCAATGTCTTGTCAAAAATCTTATCGCAGAAAGAACTAGGCTTACTGGAAAAGGGTCCGAAGTTCTGCCTGAACACCCAGCCTTCCGTCCGTGAGCTAATCCCAGCAATTGAAAGCCTTCTCTACAAGGTACCAACCGCACACAGAGACTCGATCCGTCTTCAATGCTTCCAGCGCCTGAACAAATCGAATAAGCTTCCCAAGACTCGACATTCTAGGCCACATGACCTAACAGCTGTCCTAAGGTTAAAGGATGACCCATCGATTGTCTTCGTACTCACTGATAAATCGGGCCGGATTGTGATAATGGACTCCGATGAATACAACCGTAAAATCATGGAGTTCATACAACAGTCGGATTCAATCCAAATTACCTCTAATTCATTAAATAGATGGATTGCGAAAGTTAAGAGAGTGGCGAAAATGCCCATTGTCCTGGACACCCTCAGATCAGCCGCATGGCTTCCTCCGGGGCCGAAGATAATCTCGCTCTTTGCAAGAATTAAACATCACAAGCAAGGACTCTCGCTTAGGCCTATTGTTTCACGGAGGACAGCCCCATCAATCAATCTCGAGCGTCAACTTGCAACATTCCTAACAGCTTTCCTTCCTGCCTCCACAACAGTCCTGTTGTCGTCGGGTGACTTCGTCACAAGGCTGAAGAACTTCACTGTGGCTCCGCACCACATCATCAGTAGTTTTGACGTGGTGTCACTTTATCCGTCAGTACCTGTCGACGAGGCAGTGGACACTTTGAAGCGAGCACTTGCTGATTCTTCAATGTTCTCACGAGACTCACTACTGGGTTATATCCTATGCGATAGAAGTGGTGACGGAATCAAATTTTTTAACCTAATTTACAAGCAGTTCAAAGGGGTTGCCATTAGAGCTGAGACGGGCTGAGCCTGAGCCCGAAACGGACTCGCTCGGGCTCTTGGAGAGAGGGAGAGCGAGAGAAATTTTTTTATGTGTAAATGTGATTTTATATGATTTAGCAAATGAGACACTTTATAGTTGGTAAAGGGAATTCTTCGGAAACTGGTTCTGATTGGGGAGCACACATTCGAGATGGCTAAATATTCTGGGCTTGAGTAGAAAATGACATAGGCAGCGCATTAGTGTGTTTCTGCAGGGAAGAAAAGGCTTTTTCAAGAATTAGAGATATTGGATAGTTGATAGCTTTCCGACGATAATTTACCCCCTATCCCCATGCAGTAGCTCCCTGCTAATTCTATTTAGCAACGTACATATTTCAGCGCATTATGGCGCAATAATATTAGCATTATTTGAGCAACATACAATTGTAGCACCGCAGAATCATTTTGGACGGCCGGCCGCCCGAAGCACTTCAGGTGGAAAGGAATGGTCAAAGAAAATCGTACAGTTACACTGTAAAAATAGATAGTGGTCCCTTCCCCACTCCCTATTTGAGAAATATATTGGTTAATTTCAGGAGGAGAAGAGGATGGAAGTGTGGAAAAGAAGATTTTTTTATTAATGGTTGAACAGGTTAGCCAATTTTCGGGCTCGTTCGGGCCCAGGCTCTATCTTTCAATATAAAATTCGGACTCGGGCTGATATACCACGGGCTCGGGCTCTGAAAATTGAGCCCGAACTCAGCTCTAGTTGCCATGGGCTCACCACTATCTGCTGTACTAGCTGAGGCCATCCTCAGACTGCTGGAAATCAAACATTCTTAATGGAGCTAAGCTCGCTCCTCTTATATGGCTCAGATATGCCGACGATGTATTTTTTATCTGGCAGCACGGAGTTGATGAACTGAACGCTTTTTTGCTTTCATTAATTCCCTCCACCGGAACATATATTTCACCATGGAGTGTGAGGACAACGGCAGTCTCCCATTTTTGGACGCCTTAGTCAAGAAATCTCATTCTGGAGCCTTCCAAACCAAAGTTTATTACAAGCCAACATATGTCCCGAATGTAATCCTACCCACCTCTATGGGACCCGTTACGCACAAATTAGCCATTTTCAGACATAGGGCTAAACATGCCTTTATTCTCTCCTCGGACATTGCATCCGGACTTGAAGAAGTCGACAACCTAAGAGATTTGGCCTCTTCCGCCGGCTACAGCGTGCAAGTGATAGAGGACATTATCAAGAACACTGATGCTGTTTTCTCTAACCCGGGTAGCCGCCATACCAAGCCTTCTCTGCAATACATTGGGGCTTGCCCTTATGTACCCGGCCTGACCTACTTCTTGCAGAACACCTTAAAGAAACTCGAGCTTAGCTTTGGGATACGCTCACTGAGATCAATGTCACGCCACCTGTTATCATCCCGGAACACCCATACCTCTCTGACTGATGCAGAAGTGTACTCCATACCATTGGAATACATGGATGGTACCACCAAGCATTACATCAGAATGACAAAACGCTCTTTCGCTCTTCGACTAGTCGAACACAAGCGGGATGTCTCGCATGGAAGGTTGACAACCGCCTTATCCTGGGAAGTGGTTACCCATTCCGGTATATCAAAGTGGGACCAGATAAAGTGAATTGCTCCTTATACTACTGCCAGGGGCACTGCCATCAGAGGAACCATGGAAATTTTTACTAACCATGTGGTTTGCAATGATGACGTCTCACTTGAGCTTCACCAAATATGGCGCACATTTCTTCATGCTTAGCACGCTTCTGTTGACATCTCTTGTTGTTGCATGCACCCAACGCAACATATTACATTCTCAAATTCTGTTCATGTTTATTTAAAAATTTTCTATTGTTTATTCCTCTTGTTTTGCCTAACCACGAACAAGTCTGAAGAATGTACCCATTGGTGTTGAAAGCTTACGCTTTATTAATAATATTTATACGTCAATAAACTGATATTTTATTTCCTTTTCATACTGATCTCATGCTTGATTCGTAACAGTCCATGATATGCAAAATAAACTGCTCATGTGGCCACACATGGAAGCCGATTCATGTTTCCATAAACTGATTATATTCCCGATATGAACGACATATTCAATTGCAATTTTTGGAACTCTGAAGGGTCCATTTCTAATGCACATAATTTTATGAAGGATATGTTTCTAATGCTCGAATTTTGTGAGTGGTCTCAAGATTTTATATTTATATATAATTTTTCTAAAAATTTCGTAAGGCGCAAACTCCCGCCTAGCAAATTTATTTCGATGGGAGTATAAATTTTTCGGTGGGAATCCTGCCAACTCGCCCTGAATTTTAAGCCCTGAAAGATCTGATATTCTTATGTTTTGCATATTAATGCTATTGTTAACTATGAAACCCAGTTAGCAGTGCATCAGAAAACTTAAAAATTTTGTTTTCCTGGAGCAGAAATCAAGCCTACATATTTTTATTTCTTACGAGTTTGTTATGGTTACCACCCAAGACAATGAATTTCAAAGTAACTGAAGTACACGAAACTACATAAACATCCAGAATGCCTGGTGAAGATTTGTTGCTAGGATTTATTTCTCCAACTGAATAATTTTTTTCTCAGAATTATTATTTTTTTAAAGCTGAAATGCATATGTTATTGTGTGAGCTTCAGCATTGTGGAAATTCAGCTTGTAGGCAAACATATGTGTTTTCTCCAGTTTAAACCGAATTTCGTGATATAAGATATCTTTCATAATTTGAAAATCAATCAGTGCTTCTTTTTAAGAACTGTAAATATATTTTGTTTAGTTCTTTTTCGTGAGAATGCCTTTTCAGAAGTTGAGCTTCTGTGAACTTAACTTGCTGTACATACTACCCACATGAGATGGTGATTTTTTCCATTTTATATGCAGTTTTTAAGAAGTTTTAGTAAAAGGTTTGAAATAAGGTTCAAATTAACTGTAGTAATTTCTTATGTTGTAGGTTTCATGACCTTTTTTCCTGGTTTTTACTGAAACTGTTTTTTAGGTATCACTGACTCTAATGGGTGATGGACCACACGTATCCTGGAGGTTACTTGACATTGATATTTTAGTTGAAGATAAAGAAACTGGAGGTATATAAATGTTTGATACTGTTGTTTGTTTCATATTTTAAGCAAGTTAAGATCTTGATAAAATTGTTGAGCTGCAAGTTTTTTTTTTTTTTCAAGTTGACTATAATGTATCACATATCTTTGGAAGGAATAAGTTTCCATTTTAATATTGATGTTTTCTAGTTAGTGGATAATGATTCATTATCATAATACATTAGTCAGAACAACTGTGACTAGACCAAAGTATTTGTGCTTTTTTGAGGCATAGAACTTATGTGCCTGTATCCATATTTTTTGTGTTCACTAAATATATATCACATAGTATTGCTTTTGATCTGTTACTGAACTTGTAGACTCACATTGTGTGTGTCTGTGTTACTTCTGTAGTATTAAATACAGGGCAGTTTAAATAGTAGTTATACCTATCCTCATGTCTTGCTTAGTATTGCCAGGCAATGGCTTTTGCATAGGGTAAATGTATGCACTTGACAAATAGCAGTAAGTTTGATTGGAACACAATTGTATTATTTTCTAGAACCTTTATTTTGGTTGTTCTCAATCTTTTTTGTAGATTGAGGACCTGAAATTGTATTTTTATCTTTCATGAAACTCCAATTGTACTGCATTTTATTAATTACTACATTAATTGCAGTAAAATAACTAAAATAAGTATTGTTACACACATTATAAATTCTTATTGGTTTATTTGAACTCTTGTTTATGTGTTGCAAACACCTCAGCTATAAGAGCATGTCTAATTATTCTTCATTATGATAGTACTGTTGTTATGTGTGTCGACTGAAAATCACTTCCAAAATTCTTGATTACCAATTTTGATGCAATGCCCAGAATGAAACTGAAAAGTGAATTCTTATCAGAAGATCAGGTGGTACTAACAAAACATCACCACTGAAATAACTCAATTTGTAGCACATAAACACATCCTGTTAAGTTTATTTTAATCATCAATGCAATTTATAAGTCACTATGCAAAACACACACGAACACACACACGAACACACACACACACGAACACACGCACACACACACACACGCACACACGAACACACACACACACACACACACACACACACACACACACACACGAACACAGACTTCAAAGGCATTATTAATACTTAGAACTAAAATTTGTTGTTTCACATCATGCAAAGTCACTTAATTAAAACACTGAAATGAGACAAATACAGGTAAGTGTTATAAAATGTTTCTTGATGTAAATTATCTAGATGTACACAGTTGAATAATTAAATTCCTATAAACAAACTATTCACTTGAAAGTTCCTGTTTCATCTATTATTTAGGCAAAAGAATATCAAAATAACTTCTTGTTACATTTATCCAGACGCTAGCATACATACAACAATATGTAAAACTTCTTTTTCTCTCTAAAAATTTGTTAGCAGTTCAGTTCACTGAAGAGAGATGTGCAGTTAAAATATATATATAGGCACTAGATGGAAAGCTCGTCGATAATGATGTGGAAAAATAAAATATATGATACAGAAATTATTGACATTTATTTATTGTGTTTTTGAGTTCCACGTCATTAGATGGCGACGTTGTATCACAGCTTTCTGAAAATTTCCCGAGCAGTCGATTATGGAATTTGATATGACGGGCTGTCTGTTTGTTATGTGTTTTGTATAAAACCTTGAATCCCTATTTTGTCAATGCTTCCTGGTACACAACATTTTTCGTATACACTGACTGTGAACCCTGTATCAATTTCCCCTGTTATTTTCTGTGAACTATTTTTATCTTGACGTCGTCAGATCATCGTACTTTTAAAGTTGCCACATACAGATGGCTAAACACCAGTTTAGGTAGTGAACCAAAATTTCTGATGTAAAGTTTTCGTATCTCTAAAGAGTTGACCGTGTGACGTAATGCATCTCTGACGTCATGTAAAAATGATTTGGATTAGATGACGTCACACCAGCAGATGTGTTCTTTGTTGCTATGACAACAAAACAAAGTGATTTCCCCCTTGCTCTGTGCGCGTGTAGGTGACTTCATCACCTACATGAAAAGCTAAGCGTGACGTCACAAACATTTGTTTCTTGGTTGTTGCTATGATGACTTAAGAAGTAGCACAGAGAAGGAGGACTCTAGCAAATTACATATTAGGATATATAAAGAGAATATGGAATAATGGAAAACTAACAATGACGCAGAAGGAATATCAAATAAAATTATTCAAAGTACAAACATGAAGAACATAGAAAAATGTGAATTATATTTACTTCCGTTTGTTCTTTCAACCTACTATATATATAGTAGGTTGCATGCTGTGAAGTAATTATCTCGGAAAGCTTGAAATTGGTCATAAATAAAAAATGAATGGCTTTTCCTCATATTCAAATATTGGTTGTAGCCCACACTTTATGCATGGTAGATATCATCAAACATATCTAAGGAAGGCACTCTGTAGCCTCTGACCCACAGATAACTGGAAAAAGGAGCAAATTGCCTGGAAAACCATGTGATGAGTGCTTTTCAAAAAGTGTCTGCCCTCTTTTGAATAACAACCCTTTTTCTGCTCAAAACTTTTAGCAGTGATGGTAAGGCCTCACACCACTGAACAATTAAGACTCAAGCACCTTTTTTTCATTGGTTAAAGAGACCAAAAACAAAAGGGAATGAGAGTACAGCATAGGATCATTGTTTTCCTTTGCTTTTGCTGCAAGCAACACCTGCATCTGTGATGTTTTCCAAATCAAAACAAAATCACCTTTCAATATTTTTTCCTTCTTTTCATAAAGAAAAACAATTTGTAGAACAGAAATTCATAATGATTTGTGACAGTATGATGCAAATATTATTTGAATTGAAATTTTTTGTGTAGCTTTACATTGGTGAGAAACCACTTCTCTCTGTGGTGAACATTTGTATTTTTTGCTCATCATTTTGTCAGTTAATACATTTGTAATAGAGAATTAGAGCTATGTTCCTTGAATTCATCCAATAAATGCCTGGGGGGAGGGGAGAGTTGCATATTGGTAGAGGTACATTACCTTTGCAGTGTGAAAAAGGTTATGCTCTTTGGAACCATTTGTTACACATAGGTATCCAGTCTTATAGCATATTTGCTTCATAGGAGTAGCTATTGTAGTAAATCTAGTGCTGTTGTAATGCAAAAAGAAGTGCATAGTATTTTGAATGTAAAAATCATCATTATGAAATTACTCTGGAACTTTTAAGTATCTTTATAATATGTAATCTTGGAAAATATTGTGCCACAGGGGCTCATGCTATTGTGACTCATGAGACATTTCATTATATGCATGCAATGAGCAAACCTGTTAAGTCTCTGCTGCTGTCTGCTTAGGAAAACTTCCAGTACTAAGAGGAAGGAGAAATGGTCTACCTGGTATGTTATGTGTGGAGTGATTTAAATATGAATCTGCAGTGATGTGATTTTAGGTTTGCCTTTGCCACCAGTTACTGCTTTACTCACATAATGCTGCTGTGTTTTTTTAGCAGCCTCATTTCCTTACAAATGCCGGACACTGTTTTCTTTGCCTTTTAAGCTGTATTTATGTAGTGATCATCGTAACAAAGCCTTCACTGGCAAGCTGATTTATTATTTTTTAATTTCATAGTATGGTTTTTGCATTAAAAAGAGAGAAGGAAAATAAAATTATATTTATCTGCCACTTTTCAAGAGTGTTAATGAGAATTTTCAAATCTAGAAGTGTTGATTAGTATTGGTGACTTGGTAGATTTGAATTATACCAGACTGACAATATAATTATTTAATGGCTCTTGCCATTGATTTCGGGATGGAAGTATTGAATTTAATTTCTAAAAATAAAGTATAATACCCACACTCCAAAAAACAGTGCTTATCTTCCTGTCCTTGAGATATCTAGATGATCTACCTCCCCTCTTTATATTTCATTCTCATTCTTCTGTTCGTTATTCTCTTCCTACTTTTGTATGGTACATGTCATCATTAAACAGATTGTGTACCTGTTCTGAAAAAGTACTAACTTGCCTTTTATAGGTGTAATCTGAAACAATATAACAACAAATTTTGAAGATGACAATCCGATTTTTGGCGTAAATGTGACAAGGATGGTAAGTCTTGTATACATCGTGTGATTGATGTCAGTGAAGCCTGAGCATTTGAAGGACTGGAACCACTGACAAGGCTTGTTTTCTAACTATTTCTTAAAAAAAAAAAAACAATGCTAAGAAATATGGTGGCTAGCTGCTGTTATTTGTTTTTGATATTTCATTTGCTGTCTATAGAAATATCTGATGTGCGGCAAACGAATACTGGGAACATGTGAGCTCTTGCCTGTTTTAATTGTCGAAACCCTGCCTCAACCAATACTTTTTTTATTGTGATAATGTTCATGAAACGTACTTTTATATTTGGACATCACAAACAAAAAGAATTCCTGGTTATTACAAAAATTACTCATCTTATTTCCCCCGACATTATTGACGAGCGTTCACTTAGTAGCCATATCATAATTCATGATACAGTAGGTTAAGTAGGTGCAGTAATTCTGTACCACTGATAGAGGCAATGTTATTGTAAAGACATGCTTGAATGAACTCTTATTCAAGGAGCAAATTGTTTAGTTAACTCCTATACAGATGTTTTGATTCCTATTGCACCCCCCCCCCCAGAACATTTGTTTGAAGATATACATACATTCATATCACTAAGCTGTTCTCTGATTCAGAGGTTAGCTCCACAAAGAAATACAAACTACCAGATAAATTTTTAACTGATTATTTACGTAATTGTTGCCGTATCGAACTTCTCCGTTTACAACGATCTTGACGCACAACTCAGGCTTCACTGACATCAATCACACGACGTATACAAGACCTTCTATACTTCATACTCATAATCTTTTTCTCTTGCAGACACTCCTGAATCTGAATCTCCCATGACTTTTTTGGCCTTCCTCTGCCTTTCCTTCCTGTCACTTGGGCTAAAAAATCTTCTTAGTAAGCATCTCATCACTCATTCTGTCAACATGACCAAACCACTGAAGAATCTTTGTCTCCACCTTGCTAACAACATTTTGCTTCACATTACACAAGTGCAACACATCTTCATTCCTCACATGATCAGAACGTGTCTTGCCACAAACCCTCCATAAGTAACTAATTTCTCCAGCACACAAACGACTGCTATGTAACTTCTGTAGTACCCAGGTTTTACTGCCGTACATCAGAGTATGAACAATTACACTTTCCTGCACAGCTGTGCAGGACTGTCTTGTGAACTCATCATTCCTGTGAGCTATGACTTTCAATGAAGAATTCACTCGCCTACTAATTTCACCATCCAATTTGTTCTCTCTGTCAAACATGCTTCCTAAATACACAAACTCATTCACCTGGTCAATCACTGTGCCATTTAGACTTATATTACATTCAGTGCTAACAGTTCCTTGCTCAAAAATCATAACTTCAGGTTTTCCCTTATTTATACACAGTTTGAATTTCATGCAAACTTCGTACATCCGGGACAACATACTCTGCAACTCACTTTTTCTCTCTGCCAACAGGACTGTGTCATGAGCATACAGCAATCTGCATACACAGATATTACCCAGACATAACCCAGTATTGTCCAAAATGACAAAATAAAATCCTCAATATTTACACGATTCTTAAAAGCCGTAAAAGTTTAAAAGTACTAAAACAACTTTATTTACAATTAAAAAAGACAAGATCTTTCGTAGCCGCGTTGGCCACACCCTCAGGTCTGCACAGTCAAGAGTACGAGAGTTTTATAATTATATATACCAAGTGTTCAAAAGGCAAGGTGGTTGCCAGTTTACAAAGTAGCGTGTACTCACCCAGATCTGCATAATTTCTCGGTCTTCGGTTATGGTGGTGCTGGTAAACTCCGGACAAGTCTTTCCCAGACATTGTGAAGGCAAAAAGGTGTTTCCTCATTACAACTTCTCGCTTCATAGTAGGTGATCCACAATGACTCCATAAATAATAAAGTCTGACGAGATATTAAAGGTGCCACAACAGTTGAACAGTCCCTGTCTTGGAAGTGTTGGTCCAATCTCAGAGTTCTTGTTAATGAGATGCAAATATTAGGGCTCCTAGCTGAGTATTCATGTTCTTGTACACGTAAAAGCAGATTCCTAGCGGTAGATCCCACGTACATCATTTCTTACACCCGATACAGTAGGACGTAGAGGAATGGTCCTGCATGTGACTGTAAAGGAATTGGGTCACGGTCTTTATGAACTAAATTAGATAGGTTAAAAGTCAGGACACCAAAATTTAGATTGAGACATCTGTAAAATCCCTTAAGGATTCTGACGAGATCACGGTGGTAATCGATGGAACCAGTAAACTTGTGGGGCGTCCTATCCTGGCTCAATGTGGTTGCAAGCTTCCTAAATTGTTTTTTAAGTAAGGAAAAAAACAACATGTTCAGGTAACCATGTTGAGAAGTAATTTGAAAAATCCTAGTCAGTTCCTGTTTACGTAACTTGACAGAAGAAGAATGTGTGAAAGCCCTGTTTAGTAAAAACCTGGTGGCAGCAAGCTTGTAGATCAAAGGGTGGGACGAATCAAAAGGGATAAAGCATGGGTCTGATGATGGCTTGCGATATACCAAGAACTGAAGATTACCAGTCTGTTCATTATGACTGAGAAGAAAATCTAAATACGGGAGTGAGCCCGATTCCTCAACCTCCAAAGTAAATTTAACAGACTAGTATCGAGAGGAGAACAGCTGTATAAGTTGCTGCAGTTCATCATGACCATAATGGCAGAAAATCAAAATGTCATCTACATAACGCAAGAATAAAAGTGGGGTAAAGAGAACCATTGCCAGTACAGTGTTCTTAAGAAACTGCATGAAGATCTCAGCCAGTATTGTCCATTTTGGCATCACGCATGCATGCATACATAATTACATTAAACAGCCATGGTGACATTACACAACCGTGTCTAACTCCTGCACTAACAGAAAACCATTTTGATAGAACACCATTCACTCATACACAAACTCTACCTCCAGTATGCATTGCTTTTACACTATTAAGTAGATTCCCAGTAACACAATATTTATTCAATACCTTCCACAAAAGTATCCTATTTACTTGGTCGTAAGCTTTCTCTAAATCTATGAAGGCATAAAAAACTTTCTTACTAACAGCCAGATACTTTTCAATCATCATGCATAATGCAAAAATTTGGTTAGTGCAGCCTTTACCAGACATAAAACCACTCTGAATATCCCACACTTTCTCTGATGTAAGACCTCGTACTTTTTCAATAACGACCTTACCAAACAGTTTCCCTGGCACACTCAATAGGCTAATACCACAATAGTTCTTACAGTCAGTCTGATCACCCTTTTCATTATACAGGGGAATAATAATAGCATCCTTCCAATCCCGAGGGACCATTTCTAACTCCCAGCACAACTGGCAAATTTCAGTTCACCAGTCAACTACAGAATCACCACCATATTTCAACATCTCAGCAGTTATGCCATCAACTTTTGGAGCCTTACCATTCTGAAGAGATTTTAGAGCTTTACACACCTCTTCTCTTGAGATCCCTCCTGTGCTTCCATCTTTCACTGTGACATCATCTGTTTCTGCCTCAGAATCACCTTTGCTTTCTTGATCTAAAAACTCACAGAAATATTCACCCTATCTTTCACTTAACTCATTGAGCTTCCATGTCATTTCCCCGATCCTATGCTTCACACTACTTACAACTTTGTTTCCCCTATTTTTCCTGAGTCTCATGTACTTCCAGAAAGTTTTTCTATCTTTCCAAAAAGCCAATTCATGCCTTTCCACTTTGTCCTTCCTATCTTTTGCTTTACTTTGGCGAACCAGCATAGCTGCTTCACGCTTCTTACAGCGATATTCATCCACAGAAACTCTACCTTGCAACATTCCCAAATATGCTTCCTTCTTTCTCTTTACTGCCTCTTCAATCTCACTATTCCACAAAACATCACCTCTATTGTTACGCACTATTGTGGCGCCACAGACCTCTTCAGCAGCCGTTACAACATTGTTCTTAAAACATTCCTACTTCTTTTCTGCATCCCTCCCACATGACTTTAGTTCCTTCAGTCATTCTCTGAGTAATTTAGAGTAATGCTAATGATATTCAGGGAGCATTTAAACCTTTATTCTTTCCATCCTAGGCCTTGTCCTATTCCTTTTCCTCCAATCAGCAATCAGTTTCACTTGTGGTACTACCAAGTAATGATCAGAGCCAACATTGCACCTAGAGTTATACCATGTAAAAAGTGATATATATATATATGCATGCAACATAATATTTTCTTGTCATTACTATTAATTTAAATTTCATGTGATTTTTAAATTTTTTTCACAGATGGCAAAGCATTAGTACATTCCCTTCAGGTGAACTACATACATCAACTAATTCAGTCCAGACTGATTGACAACCCTCGTCCTCTTCATGATCTGTATAGCTGTCTGCGTATCCTTTTTTGTCATGCAGTGTGATTTTTATTTTAAGATTTGCCTTTAAGATTGCATTATACTTTTCCATCACTGTTTTGTTTTTTAGTTTATGGTATTCATTCAGCTTATCTGGGCACTTTAGTTAATTTATCTCAGAGGATCAAATATTGAATGTTCTGGTTTTAAATTTTACCTTTCCACTCAAAAGCTGTTTCCTCCACCCAGATTTCCCTCCTGCCCAGTCCATTCCCTCCTGTCCAGGGCCAACAGTTCAGTTCAGTTCATGGTGTGCTAAGCTCTCATTCACATCATCCTTCCATTTTTCTTGGTCTGCCTCTTCTTCCTCTTGCTGCCTCCCATTGCATCAATATTTTAGGCAAGCATTCTGTTGTCATTATCTTTACATGGTTCAACCATTTCAATCTCCTCTCCTCAATAAC
Source organism: Macrothele yani (assembly GCA_039090855.1). Classification (NCBI taxonomy): domain Eukaryota; kingdom Metazoa; phylum Arthropoda; class Arachnida; order Araneae; family Macrothelidae; genus Macrothele; species Macrothele yani. The sequence continues at coordinate 51,505,885 of CM077027.1, read as the reverse complement.
TTGAAGAATATTTCTCTTAACATCCATGATTTCATGGATCACTGAATTATGTGTTTTGTCTTATAGATTTCCCTGCTGAGCATCTCCAGAAATCCATTACAGTTGATAGGAGCTTATCCTGATGCTGTTTATCAATTTTCATAGTTTCTGCATCACATAAAAGGATACTTTGGGCAGTTGGTCCCAAAATTAGTATCTTAGTCCCAGGGAGGATGCTCCTGCTCCACAGAGGATTGGGTTCAGCACTTAGATTGCTTTTCTGCCTTCTCCAATTATTCTCTCAGATTTTCACTCTTCTCTCAATGCCATGTCAACAAGTGCCATCCCCATGGATTATTGATCCATGGTATTTAAATTCCTCCACCATTGTTACTCTCACTCCAGTCTCCAATTCAGTATCTTCTCTCTGATTGGTTTTCAGGTATTCTGTTTTATTCATATTAATTTTTAGGCCCCAATGTTTATGTATTCAGTACCAGCCTCCAAAACACGTATACAGTATCCTCTATATCTTCTGCAGTGATGACTTGAGCAGCTGATGATTTACACATGCATTGTCCTCCAGCAGGATCTTCTTGTTCCTGCACTTCCTTGACCACTCCCTAAAGCTTACATCAATATATACATAGTTGTACCAGAATAATATGACCACCCCGGAATCACAGTGCGCTCGCCCAGACGTGTCGCAGAGTCACACAGATATGTAAGCATCCGGCCAGGACAGATGAGCCATAGTGCGTTATGTCAGCACAGTGGGCAAAGCTAGTGATTTGATGGACGTTCAGAAGAGGGAATGATCACATTGGCTACTGCACCAAGGGTAGAAGCATCTCAGAAACAGCAGACTTCGTGGGCTGTTCGCGAGGTGCTGTAGTAAGGATGTACCAAGAATGAACCGCTGGCACACTGAGTACCTCCCGACATCATATCTCTAGGACCTCCATGCTCTGCTGCCCAGAGGAGAATGTCGCATCCGTCGACTGGTAAATGGCAATTGAAACACAACAGTGCAACAATTGACCACGCAAATGAATGCTGGGGCACCCAGGTACGTGTCCCCGATAACAGCAGAGCGAACCCTGTTATGCATGGGTCTCCGAAGTCGACACTGTGTCAAGGTGCCCATGTTAACCCAGGTCCATCGGCAACGATGCCTGCAGTTCGCATGGGGCTACTGTCGTTGGACAGTGGAAGAGTGGAAAAAGGTTGTTTTCTCCAGTGGATCGAGGTTTCTACTCTACAGAAGTGATGGGTGGTGGTGGAGAGGGCGTCAGACACACGAGAACCAACACCTGGACACGCTTGTTGGTCCAGTCCGGGCCGGTGGTGGCAGTGTACATGTCTGGGGGATCTTTTCCTGGTATGACCTGGGACCGCTGGCACTACTGGATGGGTCGCTGAATGTCAATGGCTATCTGTTCATCCTCGCTGACCACATGCATCCCTTCATGCTGGACGTTTACCCTGGTGGTGATGGTGTCCACCAACACGACAATGCGCCGTGCCATGTTGCTAAGGGGGCGCGTGACTGGTTCCAAGAACACGACAGCGATGTCTCCGTTCTGTCTTGGCCGGCGAAATCGCCCGACCTCATTCCCATAGAGCACTTGTGGGACTATTTGTGTTGACAGGTTCGACCTGCCAGCCCACATTCACGTCATCTTCGGGACCTCCATGGTCTGCTGCAGTCTGAATGGGTACATGTGCCTCGGGCAGCCTTCCAGGTCCTCATTGCCTCCATGCCACGCTATCTGGCAGCTGTCATGCGGGCCAAGGGTGGCTATTGCCATTATTAGGTAGGTGGTCATATTTTTCTGATATGACTGTGTATTTTAAGTAGGGTAGGGCACACACAACATCTTTGCAAGAGGTTCTTGCTGTTCATGAATTTTTCTGATATCTACTTATTCTTATGTTCAATTTGATATGGCAAAATTTTCTGTAGCAAGTAATGAAAGAGATTCATTACACACTCTTTTGTCCTTAACACACTGATTAATCTGTCAGGAAGAAGTTTCATTATCATCTCATACTCGTATATCAACATGATAATGAAGCATGTTTCTTGGCATAGAAAACAAAAGAAATATGAATAAGTAAAAACTAAATTCTAGTGCCTAACAACTTCAATTTGTTTCCTTCTGCCCATTGAAGGATTTTCTCCATGTAATGTATTGTTTCCTTGTTCAACAATGGCAGATTTTACTCCTTCAGTACACCTTGGTCTAGGTCTGCCTGTTGTTCTGTAGTATCATAGAACATAATGTTTATTCAGGTAATCTTTCTCCACCCATGATTTCACATGTATGATACCTCAACCTTTTCTTCTACTGAGCGAGTATCCAGCTTACTTGTAATATCTGTTTTGCCAATAAATCCATCTATTTTATTGTGATAACCTTTTACGACTCTCATGCCAACAGCTTCCAATTTCCCAAAAGAGACCTTTGTGTTGCATTTATTTACTCTTGCTACCATAAAAGAGAACAATGTAGGAATACTGCATTTTTAGTTCTTCAGGTACCCTCTTTCATGGTGAAAACTTTCTTATACCATGCCTTGCTGACTGTATTGTCTAATTCTATATCAAACTTCTGTTTCTTCAGCACACCAAATAATTAAATCGTGTTACTTGTTATGTAGCTTGTTTTTTTCAAGCTGCATAACAAGTAATTCTGTTGCTTGTTATGTAGCTTGTCTAGCTTTTTTTTTCATTTTTTTTTTGCTTAGACTTCAAAATATTTATTTTCATTGTGGATTTCTTATAGTTACTTTGCAGTTCATTGTAGTTCTTCCATAAATTGTGTACACTCTTAGAAATTAGTGCTAAGTCATCAGCATATGGCAAATTTTTGATACCTGAACCACCTACTTGAACATCTGATATTAGTTACTGGGTCAGATACAGCTCTCATCGCTATCTTTTTCCAGAGTTAATTTTAAACCACTTACTAGTACTTTCCAATTTGAATGCTACCGGTTTTTTTTTTACAGGCTTATGATTTTAAGAAAATATCCTTTTTGACTACATGAAACACATGGAAAAACTTGTATGTAGGTACCTGCTCAAAAGCTTTTTCAAAATCAGTAAAAACCATGTGTAAATTGTGGCTCACCTCATGAAACTTTTCTGAAAAACTGTCTCTGCTGTAAGCTTATTATCCTGGCACCCCATGTGGGTATCAAGTGGGTATCGGCTGTCCTTCACTCAACTGATACCCACTACCTTTCAAATCTTCTTACTCACTATGCTTGAGTATACTCTGTAAGGAACACTAATTAATTTAGGGCCACTAGTCCCTTCTCTGATACCAGTGGCCCTAAATTAGGGACGGGCATCTGCTTATTGCCCATTGAGTTGCTCACAATGGTCGTTAAACCCCAGGCTAAAAAAAAAAAAAAAAAAAAAAAAAAAAAAAACTAGCTAATGTCTTAGGACTAGTGAAACTACAAACAGCTCAACCCACTTATCTGATCATAAAGTTTGCATGTAATCCACTTTTCAGTTCTCTTGTCTTTAGTAGAATTTGTTTTAACATTACTCTAAATATTCGGTATTTTAGTGTATAGAAATTTCCTTAGCTATTGTAGATTCTTTTTGTTTGAGCCTTCAGTTAGAAGTTTTGCATTCTCAAGTAAGTGTTTTACTTTAATACTATAAAAACTTGTGTTACTATTATTTTACTTTATGTTCCTTTTTTTTTTTCCGCTAGTTTGAGAATAATATGCCATTTACGAGGGCAATTTTATTGCTTTGCAATGCTTGTAGTGTAATAAAATGAAAATTTTGGATATACATAACAAGAGGTTTTTAATAGTGATGGACCATTCGGGAACCATTTGTTCGCAATGAATGACTCTTCACTATTGAATGGTTGGCTCTCTCTGACGTGAATGATCATTTGATCAGCCATTATTACGATACCACTAAAGTCACAACACGTTTAACTTTTTTCCGCCTGCATGATTTTGGAAACGAATACCCAATATGAAAAGTAATGTCAATAATTAATAAGTGCCAACTGTTATATGAGTGAAAAATCTGCTGTCAGGAATTAATGGTGAAACTTAAGCATGGTAATGATACATGAATGCAATTAATTTGAATGGTGTGCCCTAATCGTTTGCTACGAGCAAAAAATTCACCATGAACAGTGAATGATGAAGAGCTCATGTTCTTTTGGGCAGTTCGACAAAACTAGCTGTGACTAATCATTCAATCTGCCATAACTGCGACACTCTCCAAAGTGGCAGCACATTAAATTTTCTTCTGCCCACAAGTTCAGAAACGAATTCTCAATAAGAAAAGTAATGTCGAGAATTAATAAGTGTCAACTGTTATGCGAGTGAACAGTCAGCTTGGAATATGGTGAAATTTATGAATGAGAATGATATGTGAATGTCATTCATTGGAATGGTGTCATGTTACGGGTAATTTGATAAGAGCATAGGAGGGAATCTAGAGTCTTCAAGATGCTTCCTTGAAGTTCTTCTTCTTCGGTCAATGTTCTGTCATGTTATTTGCAGAATTATGCAAATGCATAATTCTGGAACATGAGTACCTAGACCCTTTGTTCAGTAGGAATCTGCATAATTTGGAAATGCGTAGCCTTGAGCTCTTATTCTCAAGTGAGATAAAGGAACATGCACAATTGATTCATCACTCGCATGCTCTCTCTCTCTCACTCCTCTATGAGAGGTGGGGAACTACTGATTGTTACCATAAAGGCTGTTTGATGTCTTTAACTTTTCTTGGGGCGATGGTTCGGGATACCTGTTGATGAGATTGCTGATCTGATGTGGGTCATACAACTGTGAACGTAGAGCTGATGATGACAGAGTTGTTATGCTCTTGGTGGATTCTTCTACGTGCTGATGTGTGACAAGACGGCGCAGGGGTGTCTATGCTCAGTCTCTGCTAATGATGCTACGGACCTTCATACATATTCCACTTCATTTGTGGACTTGGTCGAGCATTTCCTGAATGTTCCTGGTTGATTCTTCTGCCTACTGATGTGTGACGAGACAGTGCCGGAGTGTCTATGCTGAGTCTGCTACTGATGCTACGGACCTCCATGTATATTCAACTTCATTCATTGATTTGGTTGAGCGTTGGCTGGATGTTGCTGGTGGATTCTTGTATCTGCAAATAAGTGCCAGTACAGCAGCGGAGTGTTTAGGCTGAGTTCTTGATGATGATGCGGACTGTTTGATGTATGGTTATCTTCGTCGACTGTGCTTGTTGGCTTCTTCCTTGCATTCAAGTTTGTGTTTATGCTGCGGAAGGACTTTTATTCAAAGACTGGTGTGTTGAATCATGATTACATTGGCGTTCATGAGCATTTCTTCTGTTTGACTGACCATTTCAAGATAAATGTATTTCTGGCCTTTAGAGCGAAGAGAAGTTAGGATAAATTGTAACTAAATGAGGAATGATATTAAACAGTCGAATTTGATTTGTGTTGTAAAATTTGTGCACTGTCACGATTTGCTTAACTTAATTAATTTAAGAATCCTTCATGCAGGGTTTTGAGCTAGCTTGGGCCTGGCAAAGAGATAGTTGCAGGTTGGACCGTTGCAGTGTGCGTGAATTGCCAACTCGTGGCAAATCATTCATCATGAATGTGGAATAATGCAGAGCTCGTGATCTTTGGGGAAGTCTACAGGCCCATCTGCCTTCTCTCTGCATGGAGCAAGGTGCTGGACAAACTCATCGCGAACAGAGCGCTTGGCTTTCTCATGGAGCAGGGAAAGCTAAACAGGAACCAATTCGGTTTCCTTCCGGGGCGTTGCGCAACTCAGGCAATTCGAAGCCTCAGAGAGAGGGCAAAGAGGAACAAAGCGGAGGGGCTCCATACCTGCTTCATCTCACTAGACGTGAGGGGGGCCTTCAACAGTGTCTGGTGGCTAATGGTCTTAACCAGACTTAAAGAACTTGGCTGTCCAAGGAACTTGTTTATGCTGATCAGTAGCTACCTGTCTGATAGAAGGGTCGAGTTCGAAGCGGGGAATGGGCAATCCTCGCGTTCGTACCACACAGGTTGTCCGCAAGGATCCAACTCCGGGCCGCTATGGTGGAACATAGTTGCAGATGCAGCTCTGAATCTAGACCTGGGGCCGGCAGTGGAAATTCAAGCCTATGCAAACGATTTCGACCTCGTGGTCTCTGCTTCAGGGAGACACGTGATCGAAAGGGAAGCGCACAGTGCCCTAGCTGTGTTAGACAACTGGAGCAGGGAAAGCAAACTGTGCTTTGCTCCTGAAAAAACCACTCTCTTAGCAGTTGCAAAGAGTGGAGTAATGAAAACACCACCTAAGTGCAAATTCCTAGGGTGCACAATCAAGGCGGTGCATTAAATGAAATACTTGGGCGTGGTCCTGGATCAGAGTCTATCAGGGTTGCCACACCTGAGACATCTTCGCACTAGGTGCATGCTGATCCTCAATAGATTGAATGGCATGAGGTTATCGGGCAAAACCAAGAAGGCCATCTTTCAGAGAGGAATAGAAAGAATTCTGACGTATGCTAGTGGAGCATGGTGGACCCCCACAGTCAGAATGAAGAAGGGCATAAACCAAATCCAAAGGTTGGCCCTACTAGGGATCACCGGTTGCTTTCGCACAACGTCGACCCTGGCACTCCAAGTGCTGGCGGGGTGCGAGCCGGCAGACCTAGTAGTGGAAAGGGAGGCAGCAATGCACTGCCTAAGGTCAGGTGAGGACGCCTACCTTCTCGGTGAGCCACATCGAACCTCCAACAGGGATTTAGAAAGCGTGGACTGGCAGATCCACCCGGCAGAGGAAATTTGCCCACCGTGGGACAAGGAGAAGCCCACGGGAGTTGGGCATGAGCTATTCACGGAAGGCTCATAGTTGAAGGGACAAGTGGGTGCAGGCTTCTGCGCATTCTCGGATGGGAACAAAGCAACAGCAGAATGCGTAAAACTATTGCAGAACGCTTCTGTCTTCCAAGCAGAACTTCTGGCGATAGAAAAGGCCACTCACCTGGGCACTCCCCAGGCGTAGCGACGAAATAATTAAACTCTATCTGACAGTGAGGCAGCACTGCAGGCTCTGAGTAGATTCAGGGGAAAAAATCCCATTGTCCAGAGGATTAAAACCCTCCTGAGGGCAGAAGGAGATGGGGCAGTTAGTTTCCACTGGGTACGAAGCCATGTCGGGACCCAGGGAAACGAAAGGGCGGATCAGCTGGCGAAGGCAGCCACGCTGAAAGAGACGGTTGACATGCAATGCAGAACGCCGTGAAGAAGCATCCGTGCAGCACTGGCATGACAGACCATGACCGAATGGCAGGTCAGATGGGACACGGGAGAGACAGGGCGGAAGACACACAGAGTGTTTCCGAGGGTCTCGAGCAAACGTGCACAGACAAATAAGTTCCTGAATCAAGTACTCAGCAGCCATGGCATCTGCCCTGAATACCTGGTCAGATTTGCCATCAGGAACTGCACTTGTCCCTGTGGAAATAGGTCGGCAAGCATAGAACACTGCGTGCTTGAATGCAGCGGCTTCGCTGAATGGAGAAACACACTGATCCCAGGTATGCAAAGAACACGAAGATTGGATCTGCTCATCCAATCCTCTGTTAACAGGAGGGGGATTATAGCCCTAGTTAAGAGGCTAACCCTCCAGCAACACACCGGGGACCGAAACGCAAGAGGTGCATGTGCACACCGAAAGCGAATCGGAATGAGAGCAAAAGTCTGTGGGCAAGCAGGCAAAGTAACTACCATTGTAAATACTGTTATTTTCAATCTCTCAATGTTGTGAGTCCTAAGCATGAGGGCAGTGTATAGATGTGTGTAGATTTTTGTCATAGAAAATAAAGGGAAATTATTCCCCCAAAAAAGTTCGAGGGCAAGACAATCTCCCAGTCAATCCTAAATTAATAAACGACCTATCCCGCCAGACAGAGCGGGAACCCAGATAAGGTACGCTAGGTCGCCTAGAGGCCACGGCATCGCGCGCTGGTCTCTGGGCCACAGGGGTGGCCAGGGTCCGAACCAGTGTCTCAAGGCAGGATAACTGTCGCAACATTTCAAAACAAAATCCAAGGTGTTCCATTAGTCCCCGTGGAGCCAAGAAACATTGGTGGAACGGGATAAAGAAATCAGTATTTTTAGGGAAGTTTACCAAAAAGAGCTATGACCGTGAAAGCACGTTGGTCATAAACATGAGATCCTTGCAATGAATTATTTACTCGTGAGTGTAGTGGCAACCTGGAAATTGGATCAGTTGTTTGAATGATCCTACATGAGTGACTGTTTTGTGTGAATGATGAATGAACTCTCAAGAAGAAATTATTTATGCCATCACTAGTTTTTAAAGCCTTAAATAGTCGAATTATCACTGATTAGGTTTCAGGGGTTATTAACATGTTTTTAATCATTATTAATATGCACAAAGGTTCTGCTGATAACTTTTTATTTACGATTGTAATATTTTTTAGTGTGACTTTTGTATTTTTTCAGGTACTTCGACTATGCAGGGACAGATTAGAAGGGCAAATTCGTGTTGATGAGTATCAAGCAGGAAATAGGCTAGTTGTTGCATACTGGAGGTAAGGTGATTTCACTTGTGAGTAACAAACTATTGTGTGACAAAATTGTAATTAGTTGCAGGAAGTCATGTTTAATGTTGCTTCTCTTCGCATTGCTTTACATTAATGTTGCTCCGCTTTGCATTGCTTTACATTAATGTTGCTCCGCTTTGCATTGCTTTACATTAATGTTGCTCCGCTTCGCATTGCTTTACATTAATGTTGTCATGCAGTATCGAAACAGTTTCACTTAATATCCTGGCATTTACATCATTTAATGGAAAGCCAATGTATTGTTTAAATTCATTAATAAAAGTAATTTAAATGCAATGTTGTTCTTTCAAATGAAATGCAGTTAAAAATGGTAATCATCATCATGAGAACGAAATGCTGCGAAAATCTGCTTTCAGGGAGTTGACAATGTTTTAAACTACTAGATGTGAAGTTAAAAGACTTTTTCGATGAAAATTGTGTAAGAAATATTCATCACTAATAATACATGGAACAACTACAGGATTTATTAACATGGCAGTCAGAAGCACCTGAATTGCCTACTTTTGCTGTTCCATGTAACATCATATCAAAAAACTTGAAATCCCCCCCCTGAAATTCATGCAATATTCTATTTTTGCAAGGATCAAAAGAAACACTCTAGAGCAGTGTAGCCTGTTATGTAAGTACACATTCAGTTTCCACTGAATTTTCATGCTTAAAACTTTTCTTATGGGATGATTCGTGAATTTGGTATTATTCTGCTATAAAACAAGTTAACATTATTCTTAAATGCACTTTCCCCCAAGTGGTGCCAGGTACCATGGCTAGTCTAGTGTAATTTCAAAGCATAATGAAATGTAGTGTGGCAACATTGCATTTTGGACTTTATGTACAACTGTACTGTAGTAAACTTTGAGCCCAAAATGATCTTGCATGTTATGACTAATTTAGTAGTGGCAAATAATTATTGTTTTGTTTGATAAAAAAAAACAAAAAAAAAACAGGATTATTAACTTGAAATAAGAAGAGCCTGTTTTGTTTGAAAAATGTTTTACTGTTTGGTTTGAAACTTAAATTATTGTTTTGTCTGAAAACTGTTTGATGACCTATACTTACTGTGATTTAGAATTTATGAATTATTTAAGTTCAGGTTGTTACTTGAACCAGCAGTGATATCAAAATATAAATAATGAATTTGTGCATGTAAATCAAAGGTTGTAAATCTAGAATTGATGTTTTATCTGTACATATAAAACTGAAAGCCCTCACTCACTCATCTCCGAATGTCAGAAACTACTGAACTTAGAACTTTCATATTTGGCAGGAATGTTCCTTTTACAACATTAGAGGCGCACTAAGAAAGGATTTTTTCTTACAATAACTTTAAGTGGGTCAAAATGGATTTTTAAATTACCAAGCTTTGATAACGCTTACGTTTTCAATGATCGAGCCATTGTTGCCCAGCAACTGAAGCCCCACCCTAAGGTTTAGATTTTACCTTTTTTTTTTTTTTTTTTTCCTAAATCGGTGGATTTTTGAATGACTTGAGTTGACCTGACCTGCTCCGTATATATTTTGTTCTGAATTTATTTAACGAAAAACCTTAAAAATCACGTAAAAAGTGCTATATCATAATATGCTTTGCATTTAAACATTTATTATAATTTGACATCAAATGTCAAGGTTTTTTTATTTGTTTTAAATTTATTTAACAAAAAAAAAACCTTTTAAAAATATCACGTAAAAAGCACTATATCATAATATGTTTTGCATTTAAACATTTATATTATCGTTTGACATATCGAATGTCAACGTTTTTGCGTCAAAATCAAATTGCCAGCATTCGTTTACACTGAAGCAACGGTGACGTCATATAAGTGGTAAGGTGACTGCAATAAATATACGGGCAGATTTTCATAGTAATTGAAATTAAAAAAAAAAGTTTCCCCTGTGAGATATTAGTGATGGCAACACAATTTTGCTCATGTTTCCAAAAACATACGACTTGCTAGCTTTTAAATGAACAATTTCGAACGAAATCTTACGGGAGGTGTCACAGTGCTGTTTGCAAGAGACTTCCGTCAAATTCTACCAGCTATTCCAAGGGGAACCCGTGCAAATGAAGTCAATGCCTGCTTGAAATGTACATTATTATGGCCTCGCATCAATAAACTTTCATTGACAAAAAACATGTGTGTTCATTTAAATGGCGACAACAAATGCGGTGATTTTGCGGAGTTGCTCCTGAAGTTGGGGATGGCTGTATTGAAGAAACAGAATGCAATATTGATATTCCACAAAACCTGTGCAAAACCATTACAAATGTACACAATTTAATATCAATGGTTTATCCTCATATCAAGCAGTTAAAAGACAAACCAGTGACTTGGCTTTGTTAAAGAGCTCTCCTAACACCAAAAAATGACAAGGCTTCAGAATTAAATGATATCCTGTTAAACAGCTTTTCTGCCGAGGAAATGACATACAAATCACGTGATACAGTACTTAACAGCGATGAAGTAATTAAGTATCCTGTTGAATTCTTGAACATTCTTAATCCATCAGGAATGCCACCTCACAAGCTTCTATTAAAAATTGGAGCTCCAGTTATGTTGTGGAATTTTAATCCTCCCAAACTTTGCAATGGCACGAGACTTCAAATCAATGCTCTACATCGCAATGTCATTGAGGCCACCATATTTACTGCTTGTGCACATGGGGAATCTGTATTTATTCCATGTTTACCTCTTATTCCATCTGATTACCCATTCGAATTCAAGAGATTACAGTTTCCTTTGAAGGTCTGCTTTGCTATGACAATCAATAAATCACAAGGACAGTTCTTAAAAATAGCTGGTATTGACTTAAGAGAAAACTGTTTCTCTCGTGGCCAGTTTTACGCAGCGTGCTCAAGAGTTAGCAGGGTGCCCTAGCTTCCTTGAAAACCTGGAAAGTCCTTGAATTAAAAAAAAAAAAATCAAGGCCTGGAATGTCCTTGAATTTCTTTAATTAGACTGGAATGCCCTTGAATTTTAAAATCCCACAGCCGAAAAATTTAGATCAGAATTTCCAATCTTTTTCCTTTTGTTATTTTTCACTTTTTTTCTGCAATCCCCCATTGACATCGGAAGTCAAAAAAAGTAAACTTCAAAGCAGGTTTGTCACTGGGAGAAAGGGTGCACTGCGGTCTGACGGGGAGTTAAGTAGGTCAAGATTGGATCCGTGAAAAGCAGATAATGGAATTTCGTGTAAAAAAAATGCAGATCAATTTTGCAAAACCTTGTCAAAAAATTGTTCACTAAATGCCCGCTGCAGTATGCTCTTGTGCGGCACATGAATTGTTTAGATCCTAAATTAATGAGTGCTGAGAAGGAATCTTGCTTAAAAAGTTTCAAGATTATTCTAGAAATTCTCGTGGATGCAAATTATCTGAAACCTGGTGTTGTTGACACTATTATGCTGCAGTTAAAGGATTTTATAAGTAGTGTTGCAGCAGTAACTTCAGATTTTAAACTTTTTGATAACAATTATGAGGAATTGAGAATAGATGTGTTATTTTATGAACATTTATCCTCAAGTAAAAATTATGATCTGTTGTAGGAAGTAACTGAAAAGCTGCTGTTGCATCTTTGTACACTACGCATGGACAGGCATCAGTGGAGAGAGGATTCTCCATTAATAAGGAACTAATAATTGACAATATGAAAGAAAACTATTGTTTCACAAAGAATAATATATGATCATCTAATCTGTTATCATTCTTGGTATTTAATTCAATGTGTACAAAACTGGTAACCCCACAGAAGTATTTGAAAAATGACATGCATCCAAAATCCATCAATTATGAAAAAACCATTAGAATGACGTGTTGGAAGTGTGTTGTCATTGGAGGTTACCATGATCTTTATGGTGAGTGAGTGGTTCTTTCTAATGGTTTTTTCATTTATGAATTGCACGTAAACTATGCGCACTTTGCAAGAGGTTAATACCTTAAAAGTGCAAATATAATAATTCCATCAATTATGTTGAGACTTATGAATATGAATGCTTCTTAATGTGAAAGTGAAGAAAGGATTTTATTTCTGAATAACATGAAAGTTTTCTAATTTTGCTGTGTTGAAATTTCAATATGAAAGTGAGCTAATATGTTATTAAAATCTTTTGTATTTTTTTTCAATTCATTAAATTTAAATATTTCTTTTATTAATGGTAAAAAGGTAAATGTTATATTATAAAGTATGATATAAATAATTAGATGAAAATTTGGTATTCGCATAAATCTAAAAATCGTACAAAAGTGACTTAATGTGTTATACATACCTGTACATAATTCTAAAATAGATATTAAGTGTTTTATTGTTATGATAATTTTGTGTTTGAGAAATTGGGAGTTTTGAACATACAGAAAGAATTAATGTGATGCATATAGATGTTTTATGAAGATAATGAGTATCATAATACAACACACAATTCTTGATATATATATATATTCAATGTGGTTTAGGACATTGAAAAATTCATCCTTGAATTTTTACCTGAAGGTCCTTGAAAGTCCTTGAATTTTTTCCCTGAAAAAGAGTGGGCACCCTGAGTTAGTTTTCGTAGCAGTTTGGTAATACTGGCAGATGATTCTAGAACAGTCAACGTAGTGTACAAAGAAGCACTAACATAAGTCAATATATTCTTTTTATTTTTCCATTCGTTCATCACTATAAAAATGTTTAGTTACAAATGACAACACTCCGCATCTTATAAAGATGCAGAAATTCATTCTATAAACAATATGTATTTGAATCCATTTTATTACTGATATGATGTAATAAAGTTATAGAACAAACCGATCAAATGTATTTATTAGTATATTAATTCATGGTACAATTTATATTATGGTATGGTATGAAATCCTGTATTATAGAAATATTTTTAATATCATCACGTTCGAAGAACGAGTAATTTAAATTATTTAAATTTTTCATTGTGTAATTTAAGCGTTTTGGTTTTGAAGTTAACATTTGTGATCTATTCATCCAGTAAATGTATAATAGAACTTGTTCATAAAAAATTTATGCCGGTCACTTATCTGTGTATTTTAAAATAAAAACCTTTTCAGGGAGCAAACCAATAAAGAAAATCAGGGTTATAAAGTATGTGTTCAGATGGACCCTTCTGACTCAAGTAAGCCTCTTCAGGTAACACATGTGCCTAGCCTTAGCAACAAAGATGCACAGCTGGCTGACCAGGCTATTAAAGTAAGTGTATTGCATGTTCATTGTGCTGTTTGATCTAAAAAAAAATTCCTACATTATGTGTAAATATCATTTTAAGGATATATTAATGACTAAAGGTAAAATTTCTATTTTGAGTTGACTCAGATGGTGTCCATATCTGTTCATGTCATGATAATGTGAAGTTTTAATCAAAGCTTTTGGTTGGATTTCATCTTTCCAGAGTAAAATTCAAACCTGCATCTTTCCAATAATGGCACTGCATTTCTAAGCTGCCCAAAACAAATCTCTCAAGCTGATCTCATCAGGGGAACACCGGCTTGTGGATCATGACCTTTCGAAACTCAGCAAAAGTCGGAATAACCCAAGACCCGCTGAGGTGCTCCTGAGGTCATGGGAGACAGCAGATAAAGACCAATCCATTAAATTACTAGACATACAGACTTATATACAAAGACCATTTGACAGAAAGTGAAAAAACCCGATCGCGTGGTCCATATCGTGAGTGGAAATCCGTAACAGTATGCAAATAGATGTAAGCTGTGTAAGAAACCTATAAAGGAGATAAGTAAATAATTAGCCTCAAGCAGCCCACCGAGTGGCACTTAGCAACCTAAATTATGAAATTTGTTGGGCTTATATTAATAACATCTGAAAAATGTAATTGTTGATGAGTTTCGAAGAAATTCTTGGCCCTTTTGTGTACACACTCCCAAAATTTCATAAATCTCCTGTTGCTTTTCGATTCATAACTTTGGCAAGAAATTTGACAGAAAGTGAAAAAACCCGATCGCGTGGTCCATACCGTGAGTGGAAGTCTTTTTATATAAGTCTGTATTTCTAGTGATTTAATAGATTAGTCTTTATCTGCTGTCTCCCATGACCTCGGGAACACCTCAGCGGGTCTTGGGTTATTCTGGCTTTTGCTGAGTTTTGAAAGGCCATGATCCATGAGCCGGTGTTTCCCTGATGAGATCGGCTTGAGAGGTTTGTTTTTGGTTATAATGCTTTTTTGGGTCTCTTTGCATTAATAAGTATTTATACACCGGTGTGCAAAAATTAAGGACCAAGAGGAGAAATTAGCATAACAGCGAAACGAGCAGGCAGAACAGACCGAAAGACCACTCAGGAGATAGACTAGGGTCCGGTACGGTAGGGCATGCACATATATGCAGCATGACTTGGGGGGGAGTGTCGGAAGGGTATAAAGCACACGGGCGGTGTACGCTCAGCAATTCGGTGAAAGCTATTGCACGGTGTACATCGGTTTGAACGAAGTCGAGTTGCTGCCACCGTGTGATATGGCCAACAGGCAATCCAGTAGACGACATCTGGATGACTATACTTGAGGTCGCGTCATTGGGAAGTTGGAAGAAGGTCGAAGTGTGACTAGTGTAGCCGAGGAGTTCGGGATCGCTCATAGCATCGTTTCACGAGCTTGGAGAGCATTTCAAACGACAGGAACAGCTGTCCGAGAGTTTAGCAGTGGTCGTCCACGAGCAGCCACGGCGGCCGACGATTGGTATATTGTTCTACAGGCGAGAAGAGACAGACGGCAGACAGTGGGAGAAATCGCAAGGCACATGCAACAGACAACTGGACGTCCGTTATCGCGTTTTACCGTGGCCAGGAGGCTGCACAAAGGTGGTCTATTTGCATGACGACCAGTACGGTGTGTGCCATTAACGCCTGCTCATCGGAGATGGCAGTTTCTGTATTGCCAGGAACACAAGAACTGGACACATCAGCAATGGGGTTGAGTTCTCTTTACGGATGAGAGCCGATTTAGTCTGACGAGCGATTCTGGACATATACACATCTGGAGAGAGCAGGAAACACGCAATAACACTTCCAACATCATCGAAAGCGACCGGGTTGGAGGTGGCAGAGTTCTCGTTTGGGGCGGTATCATGCTTGGTAGCCGTACTGACCTCCACATCTTCCAAGGAGGTTCAGTCTCTGGTGTCCGCTATTGTACCGAGGTTCTCCTGCCTCACGTGCTTCTGTTTAGAGGTGCTATTGGTCCTGAGTTCCTCTTCATGGACGACAACGATACACCTCATCGTACAGTGGCTGTCGCAGAGCTGTTGGAGAGTGAAGATATTCAACGCATGGATTGGCCCGCAAGGTCCTCGGGCCTAAATCCAATCGAACACGTGTGGGACCTTCTCGGGAGACGCTTGGCAGCACATCACCAGCCGCCAGCAAAGATTCTGCAGCTGCGATTGGCGCTACAAGAGGAATGGGCCGCAATGACTCTACAGCTCCTTGACAACCTCGTTCTCAGCATGGACAGACGTAAATCCTGCAACACAGCCAGGGGTGATCATATCCCTTACTAAAGACTGGAGTTTTCTTGGCAGCCGCCTGTCTCATGGACGTTTCTGTTTTCTGTCCAGTTGTGCTCGAAGCTACCTTTTCAATAAAGTGCCTTTGTATCCTTTGGATTCCTTGTTTGGATGGTTTTGCTCACTTGTCCCATATTCTTACATCTTGAGGACCTTATAGTATGATTTGAGTCGATGTGGAGCACTTCTGCACGACGTTACATTCGAAAAACAGTCTCGTCCTTAATTTTTGCACTCCAGTGTAATAACTGCTGTAAGCATATAATTGTACAGTTCTGGTAAAAAGTAATTTAAAGTCTTAAATGGCTTTCTGAAAACTGATGCATCAGCTGCTACAAAACTGAGTTTTCCCAATCCAAAACATAAATTTTCCTGCTCCAAAACATACTGTAACCACTAACAGTACTACTGTTCATGGTATGGGTACTGCAGTTTCAATTCTGTAATCTTTTTTATAGGATGCTGTCATCATTTGTTCTTTTTCGTGTTAAGGAATAAAGTTTATTTGTATCATTATAATTATTTGAAAATAAACACAAATGTTTTAATAGATTTAATTTAGTCAAGCACAATCATAAACTAAAGTTGGAATCCACATACAGACAGTGGCACTTTTTGCCAGTATTTTGATTTGGTGTAACAAAAATATAAAAAAACATAAGCATCTGACAAATATGAAAAGTTTCTCAGGATAAAACATAATTTTCTAAGAATTGACAGACAGTGGCAGTTCCAGACCTCACGGAATTTATTTCTTTGCGCGCGAGAGAGAGTTGTTATTGCTTTTCAAGGAAGTGCTTACTTATGCAGAGAGTGAGTGAGTGAGGTAGAAACATTATTTTAAATCAGTGTTCAGGAAATGATGCAGAAATAAAGATTCAAAGAATTTATCTTGTAAAACATAGTGACAAATCACATAGCACTAAGTGGAGTGCTATGTGATTTGTCACCATGTTTTGTGTGGTAGGTGAGAGAATGCTTCTAAGTGCAGATTCTCATACACTCATACATTGCATGTGGAAACTTATTCGCACACAGACTTTCTAGTTTGAAATCTGACTACCAGCAATTTTTTTTTTTTTTTTTTCTTATAGACCCAAACACTGAATTTCACCAAGTATTAGGTTTTTGTGCAAAGATTACTCGATTTGAGAAACTCGTGGGATTTTTTTGTACATGGCTATTAAACAAGCATTAAAAGGAAAAAGAAAAAGAATGAAAGAATGAAAGAAAACCACAGATCGCAGTTTCACACAAATAAGAACATAATAAACAGCTTTCAATTTTACATTAATAGTCCTAACTTAATATTTTCATTTTGAACAACTCAGTACTATTTAAGTTTCAAGTTAATATTTCTCTTGAGTTTTATACTTATATTTGGAATCTTGCAGTTGAATCAATTTTGAAACTTGATGTTTTGCAAAATGGATAAATATGTCAGATTAACAACTAATTCTCTTTAATATATTTTCCATGAGTTATGGGTCTTGTACAAGTACTGTCAGGGGTGCTAATCTCCAAATTTATCAGCCATTGTCCCACCTGCTGCAGTTTTCCATTGCTGTTGGAGAGACATTTTCACACAGTATCCATTTTGTGTCCAGCCGAGTAAATTCCCCAGCAGCAGTGGTGCCATCTCTTCCATTTTTGCTATATTAAAACTTTGGATTTTCTTACTTGATTGCACATTCCTTGAATATTACAAACTTCAGCTGTAAATCAAGGGCAAACAAGCTACTTTCAAGAAGTCAAAGTTTTTAAAGCAGGAAAATGAAATGTTCAGGATGCTACGCATTATTCAGGTGCACAAATGCATAAGATGCTATGTATTATTCAGGTGCACAAATGCATAGGATGCTATGCATTATTCAGATGGAGTGAGTGCAGAAAAAGGACTCGGTGACAATACATGCAAGTATGTAGGTTAGCTTATAACTTACATTCATAATGGTAAATTTTATACCTTATAACTAATTTTTCATAGCTTTTCATTTTTACTCCCCATCAGTGCACACTTTTCTCCCGACAATAGGCTCAGTGAGTGGCTATTATATTGGGACTAAACCGTGTATTCATTCATTTGTTTAGGCTGAGTGTGATGAAATCATTTTTCAGACTGCTTTTCATTCGCATGGCAAAAGATATGCCATGTAGTCATTTTATTTGCTAAATATCCAAATGACAATCATAAATATGCATGAACTTTGTGAATTTCTTGAAGTGAAGTTGGGGAGTTTTTATATTTATTACAATTTATAGATGTGCACAGGATCTTGCTCATATGTGTGTGTGGCATTAGATCTTTCTGCAGATTCGCCGAATTGCATTTTTCTTCTTTTTTTCTTTTGCGTCATTCAATTCATTCTTGAGATCAATGCAAAACTGAAGAGAAGTTTTTGGGAAATTGGTTGGGAGGAGAGTTAGGGGTCCTTTTCCATCTAGGGATGAAATTCCATCTTTCAAAACTTTGGAAAATGGAAGTTGTAAGGATAAAGATTTTTCCAGTAATTGCAATTTCATTTTCTTGTGATGTTCCCTCTGCTTGGTATTGTTAAATATAATTTTATTGCAGAAAAATTCTACTTGAAAATTTATGCAACCCTTTCTGAAAACAGAAGCTTCATGGAGCAAAAGTTTCCCTGTAATCTAAAATTCCGTTTCTTGCAATGTTCTTCTGCCCTTTGTTGTTAGATATCATTTGTTCCATAAATATTTGTATTTCACTCTGGAAATAGAGGGAAAATGTCTAGAAATCAAAGTTGTACGAGGCAAGTTTTCTTATGTAACCATATTTTTTTTTTTTTCATAATGTTCTCACTGTCCTGTATTGCTATTAGATGTTATTTTTAACCATAAATGTTTGCATTTCACCTTGATGAGGAAGGGGAAATTTTCTGAAAATGGAAGTGATGAAGATGGGGAACTATTAAAAATTGATGCATGATATTAAAACATATTCATCCCCTAAAC
Organism: Macrothele yani; assembly: GCA_039090855.1. Lineage (NCBI taxonomy): Eukaryota > Metazoa > Arthropoda > Arachnida > Araneae > Macrothelidae > Macrothele > Macrothele yani. Next base: position 51,486,785 of record CM077027.1, on the reverse strand, counting down.
ATTACACAATTTAGTGAAATATTTTATATCATGTATTCATGGTCCTCAGTCTGAGAGTTCTTTCAGCATTGTGGATGAAATTATAAAGTCAGGAAGAATGAATATTGAAAACTATTCGGCTATTCAAACTGTGACTGTAAACTTAAAGCACAGGATAAATCTGCAGTTCAGTTCTTCAGTCAAATGGATTATTTGGGAAAAGCAGCTGATTCCAAGTTTGCCAAAATATGAGGGCATAAAAAAAGTAAAGAAAGGAAAATTGACTACAAAGAAATGAGAATGGAAAGATATCAACTGAAAGAAAAATTTAACAGTTGATACTGTGTAGCTGCAGAGTCAATGAAAAACAAATATGGCTGTGGAACTTGCTGAGAATAAAACAAGGCTTGCTTGCAAGAGGGCACGTGAACTGATGTGGGAAAAAAGTTAAAAAAAAACAACAACAAAAAACTGTTCAAAGCAGTGTGTTTTAAAACCATTTTTGTTTTGAATTTGGCAATTTTATGTTGTGAATGCAGTGATGTTCTCCAGCAGTTTAATATTTACATAAGTAAATTATAATGAATAATTCCATCTTGCTCATGCTGCATTTCATTCACACTTTTTCGTCCCATGTTTCAATTTTCACCAGATTAAAAAAATTAAGCGTGTGTGTGTGTGTGTGTGTGTGTGTGTGTGTGTGTGTGTGTGTGTGTGTGTGTGTGTGTGTGTGTGTGTGTGTGTGTGTGTCAGTCAGTCAGTCAGTCAGTCAGTCAGTCTCATGTATGATGTGTGAACCATAGTAGGGTAACAGAAGGATGTGAAATTGTCTGGGGTAATGACGATGCTCCTGGGCCCTGACCCCAAGTTTCTGTGCAAACAAATTTTCTTATTGTGGGGTGAGACATTACAGTTTGTCTTTTGTTTTCTTTTGTGTTTGTATTATTCTATTTTAGATTAATCATATTGATTTTTGAAAGTGGGCAAGAAAGCACCTGTTTTGTCTTCCTTAAAGCTCGCTTAATCTCTCTGTAACCTTGAATTGATTCTACAAGCTCTTAGATGATAATGGAAATCAGTGATTCAGATAGCTGTTGTTACTGAATTAAAGATATCTCACTTTCTGGCATAAAAATTTTAGTCAAAATTTTAGATTTGAGAGTTGTTGGAGCTAAATTTTTTTAATCATGATTTGCCTCCTTGTCCTTAAAAAGAAAAAAAAAAAAATGTAGATGATTTCGACACTGCACATGATTTGCCAATGTAATGAATGTGTACTTATGAATTTTTTTCAGAATGCTTTATACAGTAATGACCATGTAAATGCTTTTGATATTGCATTTATTCATTTACTTTTTGTGTGTTTGTATAAAGATTTATTTATATCTTTAGCTTTTTATATATGTTTATGCATACTTTTAATTCCTTTACAGTCTGATTACTTGTCCATAGAGAAGCTTCTGATTCACACTGTTCATGTCCGCACAAAGGTAAAATTATTGGAACTGGGTGATTCACTAAAACCGAAGCTTGGCTTTGCAGAATGTAAGAGTTTTCATATGTTTTGTCATCTGTAATTCAAATTTGAACTTAACAGAATTTTTGTTAAAGTAATACCACAACAATGCTAACCTAAAGTGCATTTTTGTATATTTCACCCCCCACACATGTCCATTTATGTCTCAAGTTTATGCATTGGCACCGTTGGGAGACGCTGGAATCCAGATCTCGAAATTTCCGACGCGCCGTTCAGCACACTCATTCATGGCCATTTTCACAAACAGTACAACACATGATCTCCTTGAAAATGGCCACGAATAAGTGTGCTGAAACGCGCGTTGGAAATTTCGGGATCTGGATTCCTTCGATGATGACTGTTTTACATATCGTTATCAGTCGAATTTGAGGTTTGAATTAAGGTTTTTTACTTGGATTTTATTTATTCTTTGGATTAATTTTCTTTCAAGTTCTATTAAGAACAGGGTTTTTATGTGTTTGATAGAAGTTTTTTTGAGGTTTTAGCTATCATAAATATTTCATTGTTGCCTACGGAGAACGTACATTTTATGGAACCTCGACTACGCAGTTTGTTGTTGCTTGAGTGTATACCGGAGTGCAAATAGTCAAAAGGAGACTGCACACCAATGAGGTAACAATGGTATTATTTTAACCTTATCATTCATCTTTTATCAAGAAATAAGTTTATGTGTTGTTTTATTTCGTATTTTAAATAAATGAGCCATTCACCCTCAATACGATGCCACCTGAGCGATTAAGAGGTTAGGGAGTCCGGATATCGTGGTTTTCAGCGAGCTTGAGAAAAAAACGTGAAGAACAGAAGAAAAATTCAGGACTTCTACGAATTTCTGCTAATGAACTTAACTTAATTTAGTAAATTTATCTGCACAGAAATCTGCTACTCAACTGAAAGGATTTAATGTTGAGCAGTTTCTGATACAGTTGTACTATTTTTTGGAGAAAAGTTCAAAGAGGAAACACAATCTAAAACTGAGTCAAGCCTATTTGTGGTACTAAACCACACAAAATTCTAAAGCATGTCAATACTCACTGATTATCACTTTTGGAATCCATTGACAGAATTTTTAGAACAGTGGGAGGCTCTAGAACATTATTTCAGTGACCATGAAGAAGCTAATTCACAGTATAAGAACCTTGCAAGTATGATTGGAAATTCTTCATCTAAACTTTGTCTTTTTTTATCTGCTACTCTTCCTTTGTTTACATCTGTTAACATGTTCTTGCAGCAGGAAGCTCCGCTTGTGCATGTATTAAAAAGAAAACTTCATAGTCTGTTATCTGAATTGCTTGTACGATTTATCAAGCCATCAGCATTTGATGTGACAGCAACATCTCTTGCAGATGGAAATTTTGAAAGAAGGAGAAATCAAAAAGAAAACCGTGATCTCGTAATTGGGTCAAAAGCGAGATCTTATATAGGCACAACTGCAGATCTGAGTGAAGACACAGTGGCTACTTTTTATTCTAAGGTAAGGGAATTTTACAAGGCAGGCTGCAATTATATTTTAAGAAAATTTCCACTTAATGATGAATTTCTGAGTCATGATGAAATTTCAGATGTAGCATTAAGGCAAAGTGTTTCTTTTGCATCAGTCCAATATATGTGTTCACTGTTTCCAGTTTTGAAACCAGAAGAATCGGACAAGGTGGAATCTGAATTTGCTCACTACCAGTTTGAAAAGTATAACTGTGCTGTTACTTCTGAGAGAATGGATGAAGTGTGGCACAGAATTTCTTTAATGAAAAATGAAAGTGGCCAGTTGAAGTATGAATCATTAAGCAAAATTATGAAAATGATTTTAATAGTCCCTCATAGCAATGCAAGTACAGAAAGAATTTTCAGTATTGTGAAAAAAAACATGAAGGAATTCTGACCTAATTTAAGTACTCATGTGTTGTCTTCTTTATTAGAAAAAAAAATAAACAGCATTGCACACAGTGAACTATGCTATCAGAAGAAGTTTTCGCAAATTGAACTAAGGAAGGCCAAAATGGCAACTACAGCCAGTTTATCATAATAATTTGGCCAACATTCCAAGGAATAATTTTTCTTTGTGTCTGGAGGTAATTTATTATATTTTTCTGGTAGACAGTATTTTAAATTTTTCCACTAGCAAATTATTTTGTATTGTATTATTATTATTATTATTATTATTATTATTCTTATTTTGTTAATAGTTCTGACAGATTAAAATTTGTTGCAGTGTTAAATACCCAAATTTGCCGCTGTAGACTGGATTACTGAAAATTACTGAAAAAAAATTGTTACTGAAAATTACTGAAAAATTAACATGTTGGTTACTGAAAACTACTTTTAGAGGTTGGCGTCTATGTGTATGATCAGCGTCTGAAATACTTAGTTGTTGACACTTGTGTGATGAGAGGTGTGGATGTTGGTTCTGATCATTACTTGGTAGTGTCACGAGTGAAACTGAATGTTTGTTAGAGGAAAAGGAATAGGAAGAGACACAAGATGGAAAGAATAAAGGCTGAAAGGCTCCCTGAATATCATCAGCGTTGTTATGACTTACTTAGAGAACGACTGACGGAGCTGAAGGCTTGTGAGAGGGATGTAGAAAAGAAGTGGGAATATTTTAAGAACTGTGTTGTCACTGCTGCTGAAGAGGTCTGTGGCACCACAAAAGTGGGTTACAATAGAGGTGATGCTTGGTGGAATAGTGAGATTGAAGAGGCAGTAAAGAGAAAGAAGGAAGCCTATTTGATGATGCTGCAAGGTATAGTTTCTGTGGATGAATATTTCTGTAAGAAGCGTGAAGCCGCTAAGCTGGTTCACCAGAGTAAGGCAAAAGATAGGAAGGAGAAGGTGGAAATGCATGAATTGGCTTTTTGGAAAGATAGGAAGACTTTCTGGAAGTACATAAGACTCAGGAAAAATAGGGGAAACAAAGTTGTACATTGTGTGGAGAATAGGTTTGGGGAAATGATATGGGAGCCCAATGAGTTAAGTGAAAGATGGGGTGAATACCTCTGTGAGTTATTAGATCAGGAAAGCAAAGATGATTCAGAGGCAGAAGCAGATGATGTCACAGTGAAGGATGGAAGCACAGGAGGGATCTCAAGAGAAGACGTGTGTAAAGCTCTAAAATCTCTTCAGAATGGTAAGGCTCCAGGAGTTGATGGCATAACTGCCGAGATTTTGAAATATGGTGGTGACCCTGTAATTGACTGGTTAACTGAAATTTTCCAGTTGTGCTGGGAGTTAGGAATGGTTCCTCAGGATTGGAAGGATGCTATCATTGTTCCCTTGTATAAGGGAAAAGGTGATCAGACTGACAGCAAGAACTATCGTGGTGTTAGCCTACTGAGTGTGCCAGGGAAAGTGTTTGGTAAGGTCGTTATTGAAAAAGTACGGGGTCTTACATCAGAAAAAGTGTGTGATGTTCAGAGTGGTTTTATGCCTGGTAAAGGCTGCACTAACCAAATGTTTGCATTACGTACAATGATTGAAAAGTATCTGGCTGTTGGTAAGTTTTTTCTACCTTCATAGATTTAGAGAAAGCTTATGACCGAGTAAATAGGACACTTTTGTGGAAGGTATTGAATGCATATGGTGTTACTGGGAATCTACTGAACAGTGTAAAAGCCATGTATGCTGGTAGTAGTGCTTGTGTACGAGTTAATGGTGTTTTATCAAAATGGTTTTCTATTGGTGCAGGAGTCAAACAAGGTTGTGTAATGTCACCATGGCTGTTTAATATATTTATGGATGTGTGCATGCATGATGCCAAAATAGATAATACTGGTTTATTTATGTCTTGGTGATATCCGTGTGTGCAGATTGCTGTATGCTCATGACACTGTCCTGTTGGCAGAGAGCAAAAGTGAGTTGCAGAGTATGTTGTCTCGGATGTATGAAGTTTGCATGAAATTCAAACTGAGTATAAATCAGGGAAAAACCAAAGTTATGGTTTTTGAGAGAGGAACTGGTAGTACTGAATGAAGTATATGTCTAAATGGCACAGTGATTGACCAGGTGAATGCATTTGTGTATTTAGGAAGCATGTTTGACAAAGAGAACAAATTGGATGGGGAAATTAGTAGGCGAGTGAATTCTTCATTGAAAGTCATGGCTGCTTTGGGAAGGTTTCACAGGAATGAATGATTCTCAAGAGAGTTCCGCATGGCTGTATATGAAAGTGTAATTGTTCCTACTCTAATGTATGGCAGTAAAACCTGGGTACTACAAAAGAAAAATAGAAGTTGTTTGTGTGCTGGAGAAATGTGTTACTTACACATTTTGTGGCAAGACACATGCTGATTGTGTGAGGAATGAAAATGTGTTGCAGTTGTGTAATGTGAAGCAAAATGTTGTTAGCAAGGTGGAGACTATTATGCTTCGGTGGTTTAGCCATGTTGAAAGAATGAGTGATAAGATGCTTACTAAGAAAATCTTTTTAGCATAAGTGGCAGGAAGGGAAAGCCAAAGAAGTTATGGGAGGATCAGATTCAGGAGTGTCTGCATGAGAAAAAGACTGAGTATGAAGTATAGAAGATCTTGTGTACGGCGTGTGATGGATGTCAGTGAAGCCTGAGTTGTATGTCAAGATTGTTGTAAATGGAGAAGTCTAATACGGCAACAGTAAGTAAAAATGATCTGTAGTTTGTATTTCTTTGTGCAGCTAACCTCTGAATATCACAGAACAGCTTAGTGATATGTATGTATCGTGAGGGCAAGAGGTCAGCCCATATGTTATTAAGTCGGTGTCTATGGTAAATTGCCCTTTCAGTGTAGTTTGAACTTTTATCATGTGATTTTAACTTGCATATAAGGTCAGGTGATGCGTAACATCACAGCCTCTCCTTGACAAATGTCAACCCCGCCTTCTCGTGGTGCATCCTGTTCCCACTAAAGGGACTCTGACGACCGCCAATAGCGGTATAACTATACCATCGGGATTAGAGGAAATGCAGTCCCACACTCACCAACCCGCTTGGCCAGCGTGGTGAGTTATGGCCAAACCCCTCCAAAATGACTCCACAACTTAAATCTTGGCCCTCAGTCTCCGGCAGCTGGAATGTACCTGGCCAAGGCAGTGGCCAGTGTGACATGAAGGCAGAGGGTGCTAAGAATCCCCGGAGAACCGGGCTAGGCTGCCATCTGATGCTGACCTTGGCTACGTATAATGGACGCTCCCTATCTTCTGATTCAAGGCTTCTTGAATTGGAAGAGGAACTACAAAGGATCAAGTGGGACATCGTCGGGCTAAGTGAGGTAAGGAGAAAGGAAGAAGATCTCATTGAACTGAAAAGTGGACATCTCTTCTACTATCGTGGGACAGATACTGGCAGAACTAGTGGTGTTGGATTTATAATAAACAAGAAACTGAAGGATAAAGTTGTAGAAGTTGAAAGTTTCTCTGACAGAGCGGCACGACTTGTTATCCAACTCTCGAGAAGATACCAGGCTCAGATTATTCAAGCTTATGCACCCACCACAAGTCATCCTGAAGAAGAAATTGAAGAATTTTATGAGGAAATTCGTCATCTAAATAATAAAGGTAAGCAGCACTTGAAGATAATTATGGGAGATTTCAATGCAAAAATAGGGCAACGGCAACAGAATGAAACTTCAGTAGGTAAATTCGGTCATGGCAAAAGAAACCAGCGTAGAAATACTCTCGTTGAGTTTGCAGAGGCAGAAGGGTTTTTCATCTTGAACTCCTTTTTCAAGAAAGAGCCGCACAGGAAATGGACATGGAGACCTCCAAATGGGACGACAAGTGAAATTGATTTTATTATGTGTAACAAAAAATTCGTCATAGAAGACTGCAGTGTGCTAAACAAGTTCAACACAGGTAGTGACCATAGATTGGTGAGATGTAAGATGCACCTCAACACTAAACTCGAACGTGGCAAGCTCATAAGACAAACAAAATGTATTGACATAACCAACCTTAAAAAACACCATAATACCTTCAAGTTGGAACTGAAGAACAGATTCTCTGCTTTAGAAGGCCTAACATCAGAAGAAGTGGATATTTCTGAAGTTAACAGAAAAGTAACCAAAGCTCTTATGGAAACAGCAACAAAATTAGCTGGGTCTAAGAACAAGTTGCATGTAAACAAATTATCAGGAAAAACGAAAATGTTGATGCAAAAAAGAAGAGAGATGAGGACAACTAAAGAAGATGTGACTTCCAAAGTGGAATATATAGAGCTATGCAAGACAGTAAGAAAAAGTATCACTGAAGGCGTAAGGAAATTCAACTGTGAACTAGTGAGGAAAGCAATTGAAAACAACCAAAGCCTAAAGACAGCAAAAGGACATCTCAGTAAGGGAAGAAAACAGATTATGGCACTGAGAAAAGAAGATGGTTCTGTAACGAGAAATAGAGGCGAAATTTTGACAAGAGTGAAAGATTTCTACTCCAAATTATATGAAAGTGATGATACATGTATGCCAGACATCATGAAAGATACCAGTACCAGAGTTCTTCCAGTCCTCCCAGCAGAAGTTGCCCATGCAATCAAGAACATGAAGCGGGGAAAAGCTCCAGGAGAAGATGGAATTACTGTAGACATCATACAAGAAGCAAGTGGAGAAATCGAAACAGTACTCGCCCAAATTTTCACTCGATGCCTTAATGAAGGGAAGATTCCTGAAGATTGGAAAAACGCTACAATGATCCTGCTACATAAAAAGGGTGACATTAAGGATCTCAGGAACTACAGACCTATTAGCCTCTTATCAGTGGTTTATAAAATGTTCACTAAAGTTCTTTCACACCGTTTGAAGGTAACACTGGACATGGCTTAACCGAGAGAACAAGCTGGATTCAGGAGTGGCTACAGCACTATAGATCATATCCACGTACTGAGAGAACTAATTGAAAGAGCGAGGGAATATGAACTTCCATTGTGCATTGCTTTTATCGATTATGAAAAAGCCTTTGATTCAGTGAAACCATCAGCAGTTACAATGGCTTTGAAATCCTGCGGTATTGAAGATGCATACATTAATATTATTAATAAAATCTATGAAAATGCAAGTGCAAAGATTCGTCTGTTTGAAAATACAACACACATAAAAATTGGATAGGGAGTGAGACAAGGTGACACCATATCTCCGAAGCTCTTTAATGCCACATTGGGAAATGTCTTTCAATCACTGAACTGGGAAAAGAAAGGGATAAAGATTAATGGAGATTATCTAACCCACCTTCGTTTTGCTGATGACGTAGTCATTTTTGCACCTACCCCATCAGAGCTACAGAGTATGATCCAGGAAGTTGCTGACAAGAGTAAAGAAGTGGGAATAAAAATGAACTTTCAGAAGACAAAAGTGATGTTCAATGCTTTTACAAGAAATGAAGATTTATCGATTGATGGAGAAAAGCTGGAGATAACAGACACGTACGTTTATCTTGGACAGCAGATATCAAGTGCAGGTCACATTGATGAAGAAATTAATCGGCGTACAAAACTTGCCTGGAGAGCTTTTGGAAGAAACAGCATAATTTTCAAGAGCAATATACCATTATGTCTTAAAAGAAAAGTGTTTGATCAATGCATCCTTCCAGTGCTTACGTATGGTGCAGAGACGTGGACCTTAACTAAAAGAGACATACAAAGGCTGCAGACAACTCAAAGAAGCATGGAGAGGTGCATGTTTGGTGTAACCAGGAGAGATAAGAAGAGGAACTCGTGGATCCGAAAAATGACAAGAGTGGAAGACATGATCAGAGTTAAATCCCTGAAATAGCAATGGGCTGGACATGCTGCCAGAAGGACAGACCATCGATGGACAGCCGAAATTTTAGATTGGATTCCAAGGGACAGGAAAAGACCCAGAAGAAGACCACATGGGAGATGGGTGGATGAAATTCGAAAGTATGCAGGAGTGACATGGAGGAGACTGGCACAAGACAGACCGTTGTGGAGGTAACTTGGGGAGACCTTCGTCTAGCAGTGGATTGATAATGGTTGACAATGATTATGATGATATATATATATATATATATAAAAGCATAAATAGTTTTTTCCTTTAGTATGTGCCCACAACACCCTGCCACCGCGCATAGCCGCTGTAGCAAGAGTGAAGTAACATACACTATAAATATCACCCACACACCCACAACACCCCCTCCCCTACACGCAAGCACACAATAACAGGTAGACCCAACATCACATCAGAACCCACAACATGCAGTTGTTCACCCAAAAAATACTTGTGAAAAGAACAAGGAACCAAATAAAAAACAAAAGTTTAAATAAAAAATGGAAATACAAATAAAAACAGAAAAACAAATGAAATACAAAAATAAAGAAATACAAGAAATGCTCCCGACCCCCGAACCACTCTTCAGGGGAAAACGCCCGGAAGCCAGGAACCAATGTGTTCGGGTTTCATAAGATGGCAACTATTTTTTAAAAATTCCAGGTAACGACCAAATTTCAACATAAAAATTAGTTTCAAAATAATATTTTTGAGAGCCATCTGTTTTCCTTACCCGAACATTTTATACCAACATTTAATACAACTGAAATAGCAATATGTATAAAACCTTTTAACTCAACTGAAAACAAGATAACCAATAATTTACCCTATTGTCTGTAACATCTTGAATTATAAATTTAAATGAAGGTAAACTAAAACTATAAGTTAAAATAAAACACTAAGTTAAACTAAAACAAACTTTCAGCACCGTGAAGAGAAGCCTAATATATAAGTTAAGGTTAACACTTTGTAGGTATCATGGCTATTTTTACTCACATAAGTAATTATGTGGATTTGCTCAACAATAAAAAAACAACAATAAAACAATAAAAATAGTTGCCATCTCAACAAGAAAAATAGTTGCCATCTCAACAATAAAAAATGTTTTTTATTTGGTTTCTTGTTCTTTTTACAAGTATTTTTTTGGGGGAACAATTGCATGTGTGGGTTCTAATGTGATGTTGGGTCTACCTGTTATTGTGTGCTTGTGTGTAGGAGGGGGTGTGTGTGTGTTGTGGGTGATATTTATAGTTTGTATATATATATATGTGTGTATATATATATATATATAGCTACCCAAGTGGCTGAGTGGTACAAGGCACTGCCCTCTAATTATTATTCTACTAAGATAGGTCCATGCTCAAATCCTGGGTGAGTGAGCCTTGGCGAGTTTGTGTTTTGGCTTTGACATATATCTGTTCCTGGATTTGAAAGGCTTGTCAACACTAAGAGGAAACAGGGTTGATCTGACTAGTGCAAATCTGCGCTTGATTCAGATTTGTAAGCTATATTTATTTACTTAGTTTTAGTTACTTGAAACTTCATTGTCTCAGGTGGTGCAATGGTGGCATGCTCAAATGAATATTGGAAGATGAAGGTTCTATTCCTGCTTCAGAGCAACGTAATTTTCAAGTTTACTGAGAAGATGTTGCTCAGTGAATAGTTAACTAAACAGCAATTCACACCACAATCAGATTACTGAAAATAATGTACTTAAGAATTTCAAACTGGTAAAAACAGATAATTTTTTAAGTCACTGCTTCTGAAATTTTGGGTGACTTGGTTCTGGGATTTGTCTTGCTCTGTGGTAGAATATATAGCATTTTTCTATATTGCTATCAAAAATACCAATTTGCTATGGCATTGATTGCTTGAGAAGCAAATTCTTGTCTGAGATGATGAATTTTATATATGATCAGTAACATTTCCTTCTATATAGCAGGTAAGATTAAATTTTTATGTAGATTATTAGTTAATACATATTATTTTATTCTCAGAACTTTAACATTTAAGATAGCTTAATTAAGTAAACAGTGACCTAAGGACTTGTAATTTCCTGTCCATAGTGTTGAAGGAAGGAGCAAGCAGTACTGCTGTGCTGTTATAGAAAATGTAGTTAGTTAGAAGTATTGTGTGAGCAAATAATAGAATTAATGCTAAAAATTATGTTTTCCCTTTCTAGTTCCATTATATTATACCTTTCATTTTATTATTTCAGGTGTCATATCTGGGTCCCCAGCAGTTTTACATGTGCCCATACTGCAACCATGTATGCTTTCAGAAGAACTGCTTATTACTATTGATACACATTCTGGTAGCTACTTGGCTCATGTACCACAGTTTGGTAAGTATGGTGGTCTTAATGATATGCATAAATCTTAAAAAAATTTACCATGTGTTATGGGGCCATCTTATTATTAACATATTTTAAAATTCTGAAACTCAAACTTTATAAGTTAAAAATATGTACACTTTGTTTTCCAAAGAGGTAACTGTTATTTATATTTTGTGTCTGTAAAAGCCAGGAATTTGTTAATATTTTTTTTTTTTTTATCACCTCTCCAGAGCCTCCAATGATTGAAGAAGTTCAGAATTGTTTGAATAATGACCTGAATAAATTGGAAAGTTTGATATTAGAGCTAAGGTATGTTTCGTGTCCTTTAAAGTGTGTTTTTTATACTTAGTACATAGCTATTTTTAGTGTTTTCACCACAGAATACATGCATCTTTAACAAGTCGACATGGCTTACTTTTTGCTGTTGGAACTGTATTTGGAATTAGACCAATGTTATAAGCTAGTGAGCAGTGCTATGCATGGACTGAAAAGCTGTGACTAAAATTTTCTTATTTAGCTAAAAAAGGTTTCAGTTAAAATGATAAAAGATATTTCTTTCTTTGTTAAACTGCAAGTGCTGATAATTTTATTCAGTTTTTATAAATGTGTTAAAAAATTATTTTCTAAATGTGTTTGGAAGATCTTACAATAATCAATTCTTGAAGATTTGGGCTTGCTGCAGTGGGTTCATTAAGAAAAGATAATTAAATTGTCTTATTTGGGGTCTTACATCAGAGAAAGTGTGGGATGTTCAGAGTAGTTTTATGCCTGGTAAAGGCTGCACTAACTAAATTTTTGCATCATGCATGATGATTGAAAAGTATCTGGCTGTTGGTATGAAAGTTTTTGTTGCCTTCATAGATTTAGAGAGAGCTTACAACCAAGAAAATAGGATACTTTTGGGGAAGGTATTGAATGAATATGCTGTTAGTGGGAATCTACTTTGCATAATGTAAAAGCCATGTATGCTGGCAGTAGAGCTTGTGTACGAGTGAATGGTATTTTATCAAAATGGTTTTCTATTGGTGCAGGAGTCAGACAAGGCTGTGTAATGTCACCATGGCTGTTTAATATATTTATGGATGCATGCATGTGTGATGCCAAAATAGATGATACTAGTTTATGTCTTGGTGATATCCGTGTGTGCAGATTGCTGTATGCTGATGGCACTGTCCTGTTGGCAGGGAGCAAAAGTGAGTTGCAGTGTATGTTGTCCCGGATGTATGAAGTTTGCATGAAATTCAAACTGAGTATAAATAAGGGAAAAACCAAAGTTATGGTTTTTGAGAGAGGAACTGGTAGTATTGAATGTAATACAGTATAAGTCTAAATGGCACAGTGATTGACCAGGTGAATGAGTTTGTGTATTTAGGAAGCATGTTTGACAGAGAGAACAAATTGGATGGTGAAATCAGTAGGCGAGTGAATTCTTCATTGAAAGTCATAGCTGCTTTGGGAGGTTTTCTCAGGAATGATGGGTTCTGAAGAGAGTCCCGCATGGCTGTGTATGAAAGTGTAATTGCTCCTACTCTGATGTATGGCAGTGAAACCTGGGCACTGCAGAAGAAACATGGAGTCGTTTGTGTGCTGGAGAAATGCGTTACTCCAGCACACAAACGTGGCAAGACATGTTCTGATTGTGTGAGAAATGAAATGCTGGAGAAATGTGTTACTTTTGCACACAAATGTGGCAAGACATGTTCTGATTGTGTGAGAAATGAAGATGTGTTGCACTTGTGTAATGTGAAGCAAAATGCTGTTAGCAAGGTGGAGACGAAGATTCTTCAGTGGTTTGGTCATGTTGACAGAATGAGTGATGAGATGCTTATTAAGAATTTTTTTTTAGCCCAAGTGGCAGGAAGGAAAGGTAGAGGAAGGCCAAGGAAGTCATGGAAGGATCAAATTCAGGAGTGTCTGCATGAGAAAAAGAGTATGAAGTATAGAAGATCTTGTGTACGACGTGTGATGGATGTCAGTGAAGCCCAAGTTGTATGTCAAGATCGCTGTAAATGGAGAAGTTTGATACAACAACAGTAAGTAAAATTTATCTGGTAGTTTGTATTTCTTTGTGGTGCTAACCTGTGAATCTCAGAGAACAGCTTATTGATATGTATGTATGTATGTTAAATAACATCAGCTGACAGTGACATTTGTTCATCAAGAAATGACAGGATTAAATATTCAAATATCTTTTAGCTTTTCAGAACTGTCATAAGGCTTTTGGCCAGTTTGTGTAGGTTTATTATGTGTAATGCATTTATTTTTCCTGTTAGGTTCTCATTTTTTTCTGTCCTTTTATTAAATATTATAACAAAATGTGATAACTATATGTTACCTAAAGTAAACAAAATATAGACACTGGGCAGAATACGCCAAGAACAGTAGATGCAATGTACGATAACTCCGTTTAGTGGTGTAACCATATTGTAATTGGCATGCGAGCATCAAAACTGGACCTTGAATGATTGAGGGAAGGTCATCTGGTCCGATAAATTTTGTTTCCTCTGGCACCATGTGGATAGCTGGGTACATGTCCATTGTTTACCTGGAGAAGTGTTGGCACCAGTATGCACTATGGGATGGAAACAAGCCAGTGGAGGAAGTTTAATGCTTTGGCAGCATTCTATTGGAAGACCCTGAGTATAGTTGTTCATGTGCAGGAAACTATTATGTCTACCACCTACTAGCACATCATTGCAAACTAGCAGGGGCGGATTTCCGACTAAACGCACTAGGCGAGCGCCTAGGACCCCAAAAATTAAGGGGCCCCAAAAACGTATAACTGGATTGCCAGTTTTGTTTTGGTTTACACCAACTGAAACAGATCAATTACTAAAGCGACTACTTTGCATTGCCAATTGATATTTTACTTTCTCATATTAGTAACATATATTTTTTCTTCCTGTTGCAGATACTCCGAATTTTTGAGTTCTTATCGATGTACTTATTTTGAAAGAAACAGTTAAAATAATTTTGTCTTCCTTTTAGTGGTAGGTAAAGGAAGGATTCATGCTTCCCACACTTTTCATTTTTTAAGACAAATTCTTAACTGGCCTGCTGTTCTGCAAATTGCTTTCATGCTACTTCCAGCCAAGGGAAAACATCTGTGTTGGAACCTTCCTCCCTTTCCCCTGAGTTGCGATGAGGAGTGCTTGTAAAAACTTTCTTGATGATCGGGGTTATTTGCTGTCAATTGTTTTGTTTTTTCCTTCGCGGTAGGGTAATCAAGTTTTTTTCACAGCCCTAATCACCCTAAACCAGTCTAAACCGAAAGAGCTAATATTTAGCAAGAAAAGTAAAGAAATTTGAGAATATCTCACTATCTTTTTCTTATTTAATAGTCTTAAAAGTAATTTATATTGTATTGCAACAACATTTTCTTATTACCTTATTCCCTGCTTGGTTTAATACTGATAATTATCAAGTATTCTCACCTTTTCTATTCCTTAGATCCACATAAAACCAACTTTTGAAAAAGCAATAAAAAGTTTCAATGATACTCTGACTTAAAAACCTGTGGTTCCTACTTTTCGATTTTCAAACTGGATCTTTTGCATTTAATTTTTATGTTTCTATTTCTGATAACTGCTGTGCAGGTATAAAAAGAATCTCACACATCTTTTTGACAGAATGAAAAATGCAGACCTTCTCAATTTCCCGATGAAAATAATAAGAAAAAATGCTTTCAAGAAACTCTTCACATTCTTGCTTTCCTACACTGACATGAAATTTTTACTGTCCAGATTTCTTAGTCTATGGCATTCGTCTATACCATGGACGACCGAATCTCTTCGATTTAGGGAACTGTGTGCCACAGGAAAACTCCTCCACGAAATGTCATCCACCTATTTCAAGCAAAGTATTTTGCACAAATTACATTGTACACGCATTTTCTAATGTGGAGGACTTCTCCTGTTGCCAGTGTCTTCATGTATTTATTTTTGCTTGATACCATGCTCTTTGCCTACTAATTTGCTCATAACGTAAAAATTAGATGATTTTCCAAAGCGAAAGCAATAGAAAAAGCACGTTTTGTAAGTGAAACGCATTCGAATTTCATGACAAATACCCAACGTACTGATAAATTTAGAGAAATTACATTTTCAGCTCCCTTAGCATTAAATTTGCCTAGTAAATTGCAAATGAAAAGCTGTTAAAGTAATCAGTTTTGCCAAACGTATCCAATTCAAAAAGAACTTTTGCTGTAACTGAAATGGTCTCTTTGTAGCGTAAACCTAAAATTTACTAAATTCCACTTTGAGAACTCCTAGCGGGAAATACACTGTTGGCCACCCAAAATGCAACACCAAGAAGGACACGAGATAGCAAAGCCAGATTTACTGGACACATAACAACACAACAAATACAAAGATGAAACGATTGAGCTTACAGGCCCGCGCGACTTTCGGAACACGCAGACATCAATAATTCGTGTGGCCCCCATGGCTGGCAATAATGGTCACTACACGCCGCTGCATCGAACGAAAGTGGCTTTGGATGTGGGCTTGGGGTATGTCGATCCAGGCTGCTTCCACACGTTGCCACAGTTCATCAGGCGTAGCTGTGGGTGGTGCTTGCCGGGTCACTCGGTTGCTGATCAATGACCAGACGTGTTCGATGGGCGACATATCGAGAGAACAGGCGGGTCACGGCATGGTGGGCCGTGAAGAATTGTTGCACGATGCGTGCCACGTGCGGGCGCGCATTGTCCTGTTGAAAAGTGGTCACTGGCAGGTCCTGCAGGTAAGGGAGGTCTACAGGCTCCAAAACGTCGGAGATGTAGCGGTGGCTGTGTAGTGTACTGGCGATGCGTACCAGAGGGGTGCGGGTGTCATATCCAATTGCGCCCGAAACCATAATGCCAGGCGACGGACCGGTATGGCGGTGCATAATGCAGGCGTCGCACAGTCTCTCGCCGCGGTGCCGCCACACTCGGATCCGACCATCATGGTGTTGCAGGCAGAAGCAGGATTTGTCGGAGAAGACAATGTCCTGCCATTCCGTAGTCCAGGTGCGGCATTCAACGGCCCACTGCTGCCGCACTCGCCAGTGGTGTAACGTCAATGGTAATTGGAGCAGTGGGCGCTGTGCGACAAGTACGTCGAACGGTACGTGCTGACACAGGTTGTTCCGCAACACACCCTAATTCCTGCGCTGACGTTCGTGATGTGGCGGTGCGAGCTGTCAATGCCCGCCGGTCTTCTCGTTCGGTGGTGTGCCACGGCTGCAGCAATCGCTCACGTCGGTCCGTCAATCCCTCCTGCACCCACCGAATCCATACTCGCCTCACTGTGGCTGGATGTCGTCCCACACGGGCGCCGATGTCTCGGTAGGGATGAACCGCTGTCGCGATAAGCCACTATTCGTCCTCTGTCGAACTCCAAAACGTGCTGGAATGACTGCCGTATTCTGTGACGAGGCATCAGGAAGCTTCCCAAGCACAGGTCCGACAGCACAACACACTTCCACTACTTACACCCCGCCTTCTGTGCACCCTTCTTATAGTGTTTCTCGGTGGCGTGCCGGGCGCACATGATTTGCATATGCCCTGCAATGCTAATCGTTTGCATGTTCTCTCGCGGGCAACGCATGCTGCGAATTTCAAGCCAATCGGATGCTTTCTTCTTGGTGTTGCATTTTGGGTGGCCAGCAGTGTATATGAACTAGTACTGAAATTTTAAATGGGCAAAATTTAATTAATGTTAATGCCCTGCCGTTCGCAAAAATAATGTTTCCAAAATCTGTGAAAACCAAATTCTTTGGACTTGGTGCCTCTAGCAGGAAATTAATGAACTAATTGGAAAATTTAAATATTTGACATGAAATAGCTAAAACTAATCTGAGAGACACAGAAATATTTTTTTCCTCTGAGTTGAATAGTTTCTTCACAATAGAACTTTTAATTTTTTGAATTTTCGACTTTGACAGCCCTTAGCGTGTGAAGTATACAGACATTTAAAGTGGCAAACTTAATGTCCTTTAAATTCCTAAATTTTTGTATTTAAATATCTCTAAAAACAAAAAGTTCCATGTGCACGGACTGACAAAATGACTACACTAGCAATGTTTCTTGCAGAACGTTCTAATAATAGGAAAATAAAATGTCATTTTAAAAAGCGTAAAAACCTTTTCTTGACTCCCATTTCTGAGGCGATAAGTAGGGGGAGGGGCCTTCCGAACCTTTTAGCGCCTAGGGCCCCAAAAAATCTAAAGTCGCCTCTGCAAACCAGATACAGTCTTTCATGGCAATTGTATTCCCCCTAGTAGTGCTTTTTTTAGCAGGATAATGCACCATGCCACACTGCCTTGATTGTTCAAGAATGGTTTGCAGAATATGAGAAAGACTTCTAGGTATTTCCCTGGCCTCCAAATTCCCCAGACATCAATCTAATTAAGCATCTGTGTGTGTGTGTTGGAACAGCAAATCTAATCCCATGTAACTTACAGGAGTTAAAGGGTCTACTGGTAATGTGTTGGTATCAGATACCAATGTGTTACCTTTAGAAATTATGTAGCATTCATGCCATGCAAGAGCTGTTTTGATGGCACATGGAGAACCAGCATCATATTAGCCAGGTGGTCATAATGTTTTGGTTCTGGGGGGAGGGGGAGGGTGAGAAAGAGAGAGAGATATTTTTTTCTGTATTCAGAAAATCCTCACATAATGTGTCATTATAAAGTCTTCTGAAAGCAGGTTTATTGTGCTATGAAGTACAGTTAGGTAACTGGAAAAAGCACTTACTTTTGGCTTTACTTAGAGATTAAGTTGTAGCAGGTATTTGATTGAAAAAACTTAATTCCCCTTCATCTCTACTGGGGGGGGGGGGGGGTGACTCAAAGATGGAGAATTAAGAGAATTCTTCACTTAAAGGATACTTGGTAGATAACTGGGAAAACAGGCTGCTGTCTATTACAGTTGTTTGTCTTGAATAAAGGTTTACAGTCAAAGGAGCTCACACAATAGTTTGTGTGTTGTTTTTTTTTGAGTAAATTCCTATCATTTCTTACCTGATAAAGAGGTAATGTTCACTGGATCAGTTTCAAAATTACATTTCACACTAAAATGCAAGACAATGTTGCGTCGTCATAAAGACTCAGAAGTGCTTTATTCCTGCCTGCTACACCATAGTCCCAGTTTATTGCACTTGAAACAACATCAAATCTATGTAGATTACATTTTGATTTTTCTTCAGTAAAAAGGGCATGTTAATGACACAGTTCTTAGTCAAACATTAAAAAAAAATGTAATGAAAGGATATTTGTATTTAGTGACAAAGCAGCTGACATTGGTTGCTTACATTGTCAAGCTTGGTTCTTTTTAATGTTTTTATAGCACCATGAAATCAAAATCAGTGCTGGCTGTTAAGTCTCCAATTTTATTGTTGTTACTACTTGCTTGAAATTATGCACTGCCGGAAAGTGAAAAAAGAACACCATGCTGGAATTGGTGGACGATCAGGAAATTTACATATGTTAATGGGGTCGAGTTTACGTAGGTGTGATGTTAATTTCGGAACCAACCGGTGAGCGCTTACGCCACAGCAGGGCATAATATGCAAATTATCGTTGGTGGTATTTAAGGAGTACAGCGAAGTGACTGTAATCAGTCGTCGGCATACGGACACGTGCGAAGACCCTGAAGAAGCTGCAATGCCTGGACATGGAAGACGTATACGATTTCAGCAGTTATTGGACTTTGAGCAAGGTCGTTTAGTCGGACTCCGCGAGGCCGGGTGGTCGTATCGTCATATTGTGGAGTGAATTGGACGGGAAGTATCGGTGGTGGTACGATGGTGGCGTAGATGGTCCGAGGAACATTCCCACGCGAGAAGACGTGGAACCGGGAGTCACAGACGGACTGATGAGATGACCGATCGACGCATAAGAAGAGCAGCGTTGTCAAGCAGAACATCCACTGCTACCCAAATCCGAGCTGCCGTTGCACCTGAGGTGACTGTGCGAACAATCCGCAGCCGTCTACTGGATGCAGGACTACATGCACGTGTGCCTCTGGCATGTGTACCTCTGACTCCAGCCCACCGTCAGGAACGGCTGCACTGGTGTCGCCAACGCCTGCACTGGAGAACACAATGGCGATCTGTCGTGTTCAGCGATGAAAGCAGATTCTGCTTGGGAGCCTCCAATGGCCGTATGCGTGTTCGCAAACGCACAGGGAAGTGTCTCCACCCTTCTTGCATCCGCCAGCGACACACAGGGCCTACACCTGGTCTCCTGGTGTGGGGAGCGATCAGCTATCACTCCCGTACACAACTAGTGTTTGCACCAGGTACGTTAAACAGCACCTCCTACATCAACAACATCATTCAGCCTGTTGAGCCATTTGTAAGGTCAGTCCATCGTGGTGTTTTCCAGCAAGATAACGCACGCCCACACACGGCACGTGCAACACAACATGCACTTCAGGGTGTGAGACAACTTCCATGGCCTGCACGTTCACCGGATTGTCCCGTATTGAGCACGTGTGGGATTTTATGGGACAACGACTTATCCGGTCTCCACGGCCAGCCACGACCATCCCCGGTTTACGTGTCCAGGTTGTGAGGATGCTTGGAACTCAATACCCCAAACTTACATCCAACATCTGTATGACGGACTCCATACCAGAATTGCACAGTGTGACGCAGTTCATGGCGGTTCAACCTCGTACTAACCATGTTACATGGAAATGTTATTTTTCAGTTTACCAGCAAATACAGCTGTATTTTGCCATAATGTTTTGATCATGTTATCCTCTGTATTCTGTTATTATGCTGTATAAATTTCGTTGGTATCAGACGTCTCCTTCTTCGTGTTCTTTTTTCACTTTCCGCCAGTGTATTATGTTCATTCTAAAGTGATACCTAAATACATTAGATCTTTCATCTCTATAGTAGATGGTCTGTTTCATTATAAAACAAATTGAAACATCATGATTTCTGTGGGTTTTTTTTTCTTTTTTTTAGTAGCTGTACATAATGAACAAGATCTGTTGGTAATTTCTTCTTGAAAAAAATTAATGCCGTTTTTTTTGTGTGTGAAAACTTATCTGACTGCTGCGGAACAGTGAAGATTTTAAGTTCCGGGAGTACTAATCAATGGACAATAAAATTATGCTTTTAGCTTGTGGAACACTGCACTGATCTAGCTATTTAGGCTTGTGGCTTCTAATCTACACTGCTGGCCACCCAAAATGCAACACCAAGAAGGAAGCATCTAATTGGCTTGAAATTCGCAGCATGCGTTGCCCGAGAGAGGACATGCAAACGATTAGCATTGCAGGGCATATGCAAATCATATGCGCCTGGCCCGCCACCAAGAAGCACTATGCACAGAAGGCAGGGTGTAAGTAGTGGAAGTGTGTTGTGCTGCCGGACCTGTGCGTGGGAAGCTTCCTGTTGCCTCGTCGCAGAATACGGCAGTCATTCCAGCACGTTTTAGAGTTCGACAGAGGACGAATAGTGGCTTATCGCGACAGCGGTTCATCCTACCGAGACATCGGCGCCCCTGTGGGACGACATCCAGCCACAGTGAGGCGAGTATGGATTCGGTGGGTGCAGGAGGGACAGACGGACCGACGTGACCGATTGCCGCAGCACACCACCGAATGAGAAGACCGGCACATTGTGTGGCGGGCATTGATGGCTCGCACCGCCACATCATGAACGTTAGCGCAGGAATTAGGATGTGTTGCACAACAACCTGTGTCAGCATGTACTGTTCGACGTCGTCTGCAGGAGCGAGGACTTGTCGCACGGTGCCCATTACTCCGATTACCATTGACGTTGCACCACCGGTGAGTGCGGCGGCAGTGGGCTATTGAACGCCGCACCTGGTCTACGAAATGGCACGACATTGTCTTCTCCGACGAATCCTGCTTCTGCGTGCAACACCACGATGGTCAGATACGCGTGTGGCGGCACCGCGGCGACAGACTGTATGATGCCTGCATTATGCATCTCCATACCGGTCCGTCGCCTGGTGTTATGGTTTGAGGCACAATTGGATATGACACCCGCACCCCTCTGGTACGCGTCGCCGGTACACTCTACAGCCACCACTACATCTGCGACGTTTTGGAGCCTGTAGTCCTCCCTTACCTGCAGGACCTGCCAGCTGCCACGTTTCAACAGGACAATGCACGCCCGCACGTGGCACGCATCGTGCGACAATTCTTCATGGCCTACCAGGTGTCACTGCTGCCGTGACCCACCCATTCTCCCGATATGTCGCCCATCGAACACGTCTGGTCTGTGATTGGCAACTTAGTGGCCCGGCAAGCACCACCAGCGGCTACGCCTGATGAACTGGTGCAACGTGTGGAAACAGCCTGGACCGACATACCCCTAGCCCACATCCAAAGCCTCTTTCGTTCGATGCTGTGCCGTGTAGCGGCCGTTATTGCCAGTAATGGGGGCCACACGAACTATTGATGTCTGCGTGTTCCGCAAGTTGCACGGGCCTGTAAGCTCAATCGTTTCATCTTTGTATCTGTTGTTATGTGTCCAGTAAATCTGGCTTTGCTATCTCGTGTCCTTCTGGGTGTTGCATTTTGGGTGGCCAGCAGTGTATCTTGAATCATGTATTATTTGCAACAGCATTTGTTCTTTTCTGTTTCATCCTTTCTCCTCATCACTTCTTCCTTATGAAGTGCACATTAACAATATTACAGCATTGTTTCTCTCTCTCTCTCTTTTTGTTTTGGTTTTCTTTTGTAGATTTCTATTGGTTTTAGTCATTGTTCTGTTATTGTGTTAAAAGAGACATTGTCTTATTTGTATTTCATATAGGTATTGGATTACGCTTCGACGTTGTGAGAAAACCGTACAGCATCTTCCAGTGTTGGCAACAGAGCAGTTACCATTAGTAATTCCACCAGATCACCCACTCTCCAAGTGTGGAAAGCACAAGCTTTTCATTAAACTATGCAAACATCAACAATATTATGTGGTAAATATGTGAAATTTTTATCTAAGAATTGTATTTTTATTTTGAGTTCTATTTCCATGTCACTTTATGAAGTGAAAAGTATAAAATTTGTTCGTGCCTTTATTTTTTTTAAAACTTAATTTCCTTGTATTCTTGTGTTTGACATATGCATGAAATGCCTTTTGTAAAAGAAAAAATAACTAAGCAATAGTAACTGAAGATGGAAAAGAACAATAATAGATGATGCTATGGGAAAGAGGAGGAATAGTCGTACAAACAGAGATGAAAATTTCAAAGAGTGGTACAGAATCATGGCTATATAGCATACCCGTCAAGTTGTATGGTTTACTAAAATTGTACTTGTTTTATGGTAATGTCACAGATTTGCTTTTTTTCTTTTCTTCCAGGTAGGTTAGTGCATTTAGATATCACCAAAAAAATTTCAAAGGGAAAATCGTAGATGCCAACCAGTACAGATTTTCTGTACTATTACAGATTTTTGGATGGAATTACGGAAGTTACTGACACATCGATGAAATCGAGGAAAAGCCCCATTATTGGCATTTGATTTTTCTACTTCAGAAACAGGCATAAAATTCTTCTGTGGAATCATGAAATGTCCCCCCCCCCCGGTCATCATTTGGGTTATTTTGAGATTGACGCTATACTGAATAGAATGGGGGTGGGGTTATTTTCTGTTGGGGCACCGAATTCCATCTTTCAAGATTTTCAAAAACGGAAGTTAGGCGGAGTGAAGATTTCTCATGTAATCATAATTTTTTGTATTCCCGATGTTGCCGCTGTAAAGCTTTTTTTTTTTTTTTTTTTTTTTATGTAAATGTTTGTATTTTAGTTTGAAAATATAGGCAATCGTGAAAATAGGAAGTTAGACGTAACGAAAACATCCCCGTAATTTGTAAATTCTGTTTCTCGCGATGTTCCTTCTGCCCTCTATTGTTGAATTTTATACCATAAATATTTGCATTTCAGATTGAAAATGGAGGAAAAATTTCCGAAAACGGAAGTTGGACGGAATGGGAATTTCTCCCGTAATCATACTTTTTTTTTTCCCCACGATGTTTCTACTGTCCTGAGTTGTTGTGAAACATTATTTTTTCTTATAAATGTTTGCCTTTCAGCTTGATAAGGGAGAAAAAGTTTTCTGAAAACTTTTTCTCTGTGAAGTTAGAAAATTTGTAAGAATTGATGCATGGTGTTCAAAAATATTCAGATTCTCAAGGTTACACCATTTATCTAAAATGGTGAAAGCTTTTAATTAAGCAGTCACATTGCTCAGGCTGAAAGTTCTTTCAGCATAATGGATGAAATTATAGTAATAAAAATCAGCAAGAATGCACATAAAAAAAAATATTTGGCTATAGGAACTGTGAATTACAAACTTTAAACCCAGGGTAAATTTGCAGTTGTGTTCTTCAGTAAAATGGGTTGTATAGGAGAAGCAGTGGATTCCAACTCAGCCAAAATCTAAGGGCATTAAAAGAGACAGAGTAAAAAGAAAAAAAGAAAAGATTACTGAAATTAATCTTTTAATTTTTCCTGTAGACAGCAATTTTAATTTTACCACTAGCAAATTGTTTAATATATTTATTCTTTTCTCTTTTTTGTTTTGTTTTTCTGTAATAATTGTTGTATCACCCTGGAATTTGTTTCCATGCTAGATACCCAGATTTGCTGCTGTGTGCTGGATTACTGAACAAAATTATGTTTATTACTGAAAACAACTTCCTGTGGTTGGAATTTATGGAGAATAAATGATCCAAAGGACCACTGCACCTGTATATTCTGATTTACCTGATAACAATTTCACCCACTTCTGCATCCCCAACAATCTCTTCTTACAGCCTAGCAGGAAAAACTCCATAAAATCACTGTAGTATTTAAGATAATTGTTAAAAAGTGGAC
Organism: Macrothele yani; assembly: GCA_039090855.1. Taxonomy (NCBI): domain Eukaryota; kingdom Metazoa; phylum Arthropoda; class Arachnida; order Araneae; family Macrothelidae; genus Macrothele; species Macrothele yani. The sequence goes on along the minus strand of CM077027.1, from coordinate 51,462,345 downwards.
AGGAAAAGAAAAATTTCAGCCTTACATAAGACTGAAAATTACAGTTTTTAAATCTATTCTAACAGGTTGTCATAAAAATTTTAAGGTCCAAACTTCTGTTACGTTAAAGTAAAAAGTTACTGCAATATATTGCTATAATTTCCCAGTTACAAATGAAATTTTTGTCTATATATATCATCATCATCATTGTCAACCATTATCAATCCACTGCTGGACGAAGGTCTCCCCAAGTCTTCTCCACAACGGTCTGTCTTGTGCCAGTCTCCTCCATGTCACTCCCGCATACTTTCGAATTTCATCCACCCATCATCCATGTGGTCTTCTTCTGGGTCTTTTCCTGTCCCTTGCAATCCAATCTAAAATTCCGGCTGTCCATCGATGGTCTGTCCTTCTGGCAGTATGTCCAGCCCATTGCCATTACAGGGATTTAACTCTGATCATGATGTCTTCCACTCTTGTCATTTTTCGGATCCACGTGTTCCTCTTCTTATCTCTCCTGGTTACACCAAGCATGCACCTCTCCATGCCACTTTGAGTTGTCTGCAGCCTTTGTATGTCTCTTTTAGCTAAGGTCCACGTCTCTGCACCATACGTAAGCACTGGAAGGATGCATTGATCAAACACTTTTCTTTTAAGACATAATGGCATATTGCTCTTGAAAATTATGCTGTTTCTTCCAAAAGCTCTCCAGGCAAGTTTTGTACGCCGATTAATTTCTTCATCAATGTGACCCTCACTTGATATCTGCTGTCCAAGATAAACGTACGTGTCTGTTATCTCCAGCTTTTCTCCATCAATCGATAAATCTTCATTTCTTGTAAAAGCATTGTACATCACTTTTGTCTTCTGAAAGTTCATTTTTAATCCCACTTCTTTACTCATGTCAGCAAGTTCCTGGATCATACTCTGTAGCTCTGATGGGGTAGTTGCAAAAATTACTATGTCATCAGCAAAACGAAGGTGGGTTAGATAATCTCCATTAATCTTTATCCCTTTGTTTTTCCAGTTCAGTGATTGAAAGACATTTTCCAATGTGGCATTAAAGAGCTTGGGAGATATGGTGTCACCTTGTTTCACTCCTTTTCCAACTTTTATGTGTGTTGTATTTTCAAACAGCCGAATCTTTGCACTTGCATTTTCATAGATGTTATTAATAATATTAATGTATGCATCTTCAATACCGCAGGATTTCAGAGCCATTGCAACTGCTGATGGTTTCACCGAATCAAAGGCTTTTCCATAATCGATAAAAGCCATGCACAATGGAAGTTCATATTCCCTCGCTCTTTCAATTAGTTCTCTCAGTACGTGGATATGATCTATTGTGCTGTAGCCACTCCTGAATCCAGCTTGTTCTCTCGGTTGAGCCATGTCCAGTGTCACCTTCAAGCGGTGTGAAAGAACTTTAGTGAAGATTTTATAAACCACTGATAGGAGGCTGATAGGTCTGTAGTTCCTGAGATCCTCAATGTCACCTTTTTTATGTAGCAAGATCATTGTAGCGTTGTTCCAATCCTCAGGAATTTTCCCTTCATTAAGGCATCGAGTGAAAATTTGGGCGAGTACTGTTTCGATTTCTCCACTTGCTTCTTGTATGATGTCTACAGGAATTCCATCTTCTCCTGGAGCTTTTCCCTGCTTCATGTTCTTGATTGCATGTGCAACTTCTGCTGGAAGGACTGGAAGAACTCTGGTACTGGTACCTTTCATGATGTCTGGAGTACATGTATCATCCCTTTCATATAATTTGGAGTAGAAATCTTTCACTCTTGTCAAAATTTCGCCTCTATTTCTTGTTACAGAACCATCTTCTTTTCTCAGTGCCATAATCTGTTTTTTTCCCTTACTGAGATGTCCCTTTGCTATCTTTAGGCTTTGGTTGTTTTCAATTGCTTTCCTTACTAGTTCACAGTTGAATTTCCTTACGTCTTCAGTGATACTTTTTCGTACTGTCTTGCATAGCTCTATATATTCCACTTTGGAAGTCACATCTTCTTTAGTTGTCCTCATCACTCTTCTTTTTGCATCAACATTTTGGTTTTTCCTGATAATATGCAAAGACAAAGGTGACAGTTTAGAAGTCAATTGAGTGCTTGCTGTTGTTCATGTAAACAATGTTTGTTGGAAGCCAGTTTTGTTGCTGTGGGGACAAGAGAGCCATTCTTTGTTGTCATCCTCTGCCATCGAAACGTGGGAAAGAAATTTTTCTCCACCATTTGTTTTTGTTTACATTAAAGTCTATTAATGCTGCTTAAGTCACAGATTGAATCTGGTCACATAGCCAATAGTTTTCGTAAGTGATTTTTCAGGAGCCAAGTATCATATTGTTTAAGGTAGAGGTCTTGTGATACCTGGAAAGAACAGTGGAATTTTAGATTAGCTCATCTGCCAGATTAAAGTTTAAAACTAATGGAACTAGATTTTACTTACATCGATGTATCAAGTGTCTCCATTTACTGTGATTTTGGCACACAACTCGAGCTTCACTGACATCCATCACATGTCTCACAAGACCTTCTGTACTTCATACTCATTATCTTTTTCTCATGCAGACATTTCTGAATCTGCTCTTCCCATGATTTCCTTGGCCTTTACTACCTATCTTTCTTGCCACTTGACCTGAATAAATTCTCTTGGTAAGCAGCTGACCACTCATTCTTTCAACATGGCCAAAACTGCCTAAGATTATTTGTCTCCACCTTACTAACAACATTTTGCTTCACACTGCACACCTGCAGCACATCTTCATTCCTCACATGATCAGAATGTGTCTTGCCACAAATTTCCCATAACTCCTCCTTCAGCACATAAACCATTCCTGTGTCTCTTCTGCACTACCCGGATTTCACTGCCATAAATCAAAGCAGGAACAGCTAGACTTTCATACATAACCATTTGTGACTTTTTAGAGAACCCATCATTCCTGTGAAATCCTAAAGTAGCTATGACTTTCAAGGATGAATTCACTTGCCTATTGATTTCACCATTTAATTTGTTTTCTCTGTCAAATATGTTTCCTAAACATACAAATTCATTCACCTCGTTTATCTCTGTGCCATTTAGGCTGATCTTGCATTCAGTACTAGCAGTTCCTTGCTCAAAAACCATAAATTTGCTTTTTTTCTTATTTATACTCAGTTTGAATTTCATGCAAACTTTATAGATCCAGGACAACATACTCTGCAACTCACTTTTGCTTTTTGCCAACAGAATTGTGCCATCAGCACACAGCAATCTACAGACATAGATGTTGCCTTGACATAAACTAGTATTGCCTATTTTGGTATCATGCATTTCATTATCATCATCATCAACCATTATCAATCCACTACTGGCTGAAGGTCTTCCCGAGTTTCTTCTACAATAGTCTGTCTTAAGCCAGTCTCCTCGTGTGTAGTACACATCCATAAATATGTTAAACAGCCATGGTAACAATACACAACCTTGCAAGTAAACATGTGTCAAAACATCTATTTGCCTGTAACATCTACTTGGCTATCATTACACAACCTTGTATGACTTCTTCACTAATAGAAAACCATTTCGATAAAACGCCATTCACTCGTACACTTGCTTTAGTTTAAGTCCAGCTACAGTACATAGCTTTGCCACCATTAAGTTGATTGCCAATGATACCATATTTATTCATGACCTTCTAGAGAAGTATCTTGTTTACTCGGTCATAAGCTTTCTCTAAATCTATGAAGGCAACAAAAACTTTCTTACTAACAGACAGATGCTTTTCAGTCATCAAATATAATGCAAAATTTATTTTGTGCAGCTCTTACCAGGTATAAATCCACTCTGTACATCCCACACTTTCTCTGATGTAAGACCTTGTGGGCCACGAGCTATGCAACAATATCAACCGTGAAAAAGGTAATGTCACAACTGAACATCTTAGCAGCTGCAGAAAACTCTTGTAAGCTAGTACATGCAATGTGGAAATAAAACAGTGCTAAAGTGCGTATGGCAGGTAACTTTTTATGTAAAAGTTGCTAGTACAATTAACATCTCTTCTAGAAAGTGCTTAGTACACCTTTGTATGTATGCCAACTATGTCTTTTGCTATTTTGGCAACACAATGCCTTCCAGACCCTTATTTTCAGCTTTTGACCCGAAATTATAATGTTTCTCGATGTGTACATCTACTCAGAAATATGTGTCATTTACTGAAGAACTGTCTGACATTTCTGAAGTGCTTTTAGTCACAAGACTGATCGGCATACTTTAAACACACTCTTTGCAAAAAAAAAAAAAAAAGAAAAAAAAAGAAGAATTAAAAAATAAGGAGCACCCCGAAAAAGTCGTTTGATCCTGTTGAAACTTTGCATGCAAGTACCTCACAGCAGAATATGCAAATGATTAAAAAATAATGACCAATGATGAAATAGTGGCCCGACACAAGACATGGGAACCACGCATCAAGGAGGGTATATGAAGAGCAAAACTAACATGCAGAGACAATAGTGACAGCAGATTGCACTTGCATTAACCTCCATGGGCTGTGAGGATGCCACAACGTTGGATCCATGCACAATACGAGCAGTTGAGCGGCTGAGAGAGACCTGTTTGTCAAGCACCATATCGCCAGGCATTTGTTTGGATCGGAGCGACATGGCAATCAGACGATGTTGGTGCAATGGGTCAAGGAGGGCACAACCCAGCAGCACATGGGCAATAGATGGCTGAGGGCAAGAATAGAATACGAGGATCCATCAATTGTGAGAGCCACATGAACAGAGCTGAATTCGTCACTCTCTACTATCCGCGGCCATGTTGCTGTCTATAGGTATGGAAGTGGCTATCTGGACCATTGCCAGATGACTTGCAGCACAGGTAATGCATTCGAGGAGGCTACTCCACCACCTAATACTAACCAGCGAGCATCGCTGGCGCCGATTACAATGGTGTTGGGCCCGATCAACATGGGATAGAGTTCAGGGACGTCATGTTGTCCTCAATGATGAGTCATGGTTTGCTTGGGCTTGGTGCCAATGACCAGCACATACGTGTCTGGAAACAAGCTGGCCAGCACATGGATCCTGCTTTAACCGTGGAGCGATTCATGGCTCGCACACCGGGAGTGACTGTCTGGGGAGCCATTTCCTATGATAGCCGGACACCTTTGGTAGTCCTTCATGCCATGCTCGTGGCTCAACAGTTTATCAACAACATTCTACTACCTGTTGTGTTGCCATTCCTGTCACAGCATTACTGAGCAATTTTTTAACAGGATAATGCCCGGCCACTACACATGGCATGGCTTCCCCAGGGCTGCTTCCATAATGTCTGCACCCTTCCATGGCCAGCCTGATTGCCCAACCTCTCACTGATTGAACATGTTTAGGACATGATAGGACACCACCTACACTGATCCCGGAATGTCGGGGAACTGGCCTGCAATTTGGACACCATCTGGCATGCTATATCTCAGGACAGTATTTGTGAACTGTAAGCATCATGTGATGCTGAGTAACCACTTATATCCCAACCAGAAGTGGTGCTACAATGTACTGACTTATTTCACTCGTGTAGCTGTTTTATCCAAATAAATGGCCCAACTGCTCTGGAATTGTAATCATTTCTTTTCATATACATTACACATAACAATTTTCATCTCGATTAGATAATTCCTTCTGGGTACTTTTTTTTTTTTTTATAGCAAAGATATGTAACATTCATTTCAATTTCTTTTTTTCAGAAACTTCAGATACATCATTGAAAAAATTTAAGGTAAATTCAAATATTCAGCTTGTACTGTAGATAGTACATAATTTTTGCTTGGGGAAAACCCATATTTCAGCATAGATTCATGCAAGGTCTTTTACAAGTGTAATGTGTGTGACATTTTGATAGGTCGTGCTCTTCTCTTTTGATGTGTATGTTTTAATAACCAACTATTGCTTACTTACCAGTTTCAGTTGTCTACCATCTGGTGTTTTATGTTTGTTTAACATGTGGTGTTTTATTTTTTATCTACCATCTGGTATTTTATGTTAATATTACAATTATTTTCAAGATATCATTTATTGGTTAAGTATATTTACTTATCCTGTTTCCTTAGGTTGTTCAGTTGAATGAAAATCAGTCAAATCCTTGTGAAATAAAACAATCCTATTACTTAATGACTGTGCAACCTCAGCCTCTTGAAGATGACATATTAGAATCTAAAGAAGAAACTCCATTGGACACAGAATTGCCAAAAACTTACTTGAAGCCCATTAATTTCATTTTACTTGATACTTTTACCATTAACCATGGTCCATGCACAAAAATTGAAGGTAACTAACTGTTATCATTTATTATGCTTAAAATATGTTATAACAAGATACACATTCAAGATTGTTGTCACTTTGCTGTGCATATTAGCATATTAGATTTGTACACTATGGAACCATTATTCACTGTATTTTCAAGAATTATGAGAGAGAGAGGGAGGCATACTAAAATAGTCAGCTATTTTAAAAACAGTCGCTATGTTATTATTCCCATATTTCATATGTTACTCAGTTTCTCTTCATATGATCATTATTTGATGCTGAAGTTAATGAAATTGAAACATCTTCAAATTAAATTAATTGTTTTGAAATTGAAGGTTTAAAACTTGACGCAAAAAAATTAGCTTCAGGATGTGCTCACTGGTCTTGTATTATGAAGCATCACAATGCTTCATAGTACAATTTCCTCACGATTTTGTTGGTCCCATGTGTTTCTCATGGAAAACTAAGGTCATTATTTTAGAGAAGAAAAAAAAAATTCTTTCCAAAAATGTAAGGGGATTTTCATGTACACATAGTTATCCATCAGCAGATGTCTTTATGAAGCTCCTCTGCTGGTTTGCAGCAACTTGAACAACCTGTGTGCATTGCATGGGGTCTTCCTCCTGCAGTATGACGTGTCAAATGCTCCTGGTCATGCTGAAATTTCAAATGCATGCACTGCAGGTGGCATTTAATCTGTTTTAAATTTTCTATTTCTGGCCTCTTCCCATCAAGTAACCTTGGGAATGTTTTTGCTCCTAAAAATACTTTTACTAATTATGAGTTCATTGCTTAAGCTGAAGTTATGAATGTTTTACCATTTGCTAAATAGCAGTTTCCAGATTTATGAATTTGACATAGAATAAAATAGTAATGTTTATTCATAATTAAATACTTATTTCAACATTGACTATAGTTTTACAGAGTGTTTAACTCTGCTTCATCAGGACAAATGGAGTGTAAACATTTTTAATTCTCTTCTATCTTGAAGAACTTTCCTTTTATGTCTTGATTTCCTCTGAGTTCTTTTGTTTTCACAGATGCTTCTGGCCTCGAGATTTTTGTCAAGGCCTGTTCTCAATGTACAGAAACTGTATATAAAGATTTCTTTGTACTGGAAGAATTTAAATATAGTGGCCAGTTTCCTCATGCTGTTGCCACTTATTAAATCAAAAATATAGTAAGTAGGGGGTTTAATTCCTTTTAGGAGTGTAAACATTCAAATTATTGTGGCATCATCAGAGTTCTGATGGTCACGGTTTTCAGTGAGTTGTTCCCACGTGCTTGAAAGAAATGGAGTCGACGTCATGTCATTGACAAGCTGTGAAGAGTTCCGGTATATGTGAAAAGCTTCTAATACATTAAGTTTGATAGTTGAACCAGGTTTATCAATGAGCGTAGCGTTTCCAAACAAAAATTTATGGTTGTTTTTGTGACAATACTGGGCTATAGACGACTTCTTCAGTTCACAGTTTCATACGTAAGTTTTGTGTTCTTTCACACGGAAACTTAAAACTCTGCAGGTCTGTCCTACATTTGAAAGTTCACATTCATAAGGTATCTGATAAATTCCCCAGGAATTTATGCCTTCAACAGTCTTTTGATTGGCAAAAATTCACCTTGTTTGTAGGTTTGAAAATAACTTCAAAATTAAAACTTTTATTTTGATATCAAAGTTATTTAAGTTATTTTCAAACCTATAAACAAGGTCAATTTTTACACATCAAAAGACTGTCGAAGACATAAATTCCTGGGGAATTTATGAGGTTTCTTGTAAATGTGGCCTTTCATATATAGGATAGACCCACAGGGCTTTAAGTTTCTGTGTGAAGGAACCCAAGACTTATGTATGGAACTTTGAACTGAAGAAGTCATCTTATAGCCCAACATTGTCATGAAAATAGCCATGAATTTTTGTTTGAAAATGCTGTGCTTATTGATAAACCTGATTTGGCTATCAAGCTTAACATATTAGAAGCTTTCCACACATACCACAACTCTTCATAGCTTGTCAACGACATGACATCTACTCCATTTCTTGCAAACACATAGAAACAAACTCACCAAAATTCATGACTGTCAGAACTCTGACATCAGAATGATCTGAATGTCCCGATGAAGCTAAGCCAAACCCTCTGTTAAACTATAGTGGATGTTGAAATAAATATTTAATTGTGAATAAATGTATCTCAACATCAAGTCTTGTAGTTATAAAATATCTTTATTCATTTCATTTTCAGTTCCCTCATTAACCCTTCCAGTTCTGCTATTCAGATACTCAAGACCCCATTTCCCCAGTTTTTAGCAACTGCCTATCAGTTTTTGTAAATTCATTCTACTTCTCCTTTACTATAGCATTCTGCTGGTCCATAGGCAGCACAACTTTTTATGCCCATGCTATTTAGTTTGAAAACAGCCCACAAACTATGCTATTGTACAAGTTTCCATCTAGTCATCCTGAAAGCTGATGTATCATCAATGTCTGACTGTACCATATCAGAATCCCAGTGTGTTAACTGCAAGCTGCAAGAGAGTGAGTGAGTGAGTGAGTGAGTGAGTGAGTGAGTGAGTGAGTGAGTGAGTGAGTGGTGGTGGTGGTGGTGGTGGTGGTGGTGGTGAGTGGTGGTGGTGGTGAGTGGTGGTGAGTGAGTGGTGAGTGAGTGAGTGAGTGAGTGGTGGTGGTGGTGAGTGAGTGAGTGAGTGGTGAGTGAGTGGTGGTGAGTGAGTGAGTGGTGAGTGAGTGAGTGAGTGAGTGAGTGAGTGAGTGAGTGAGTGAGTGGTGGTGAGTGAGTGGTGGTGAGTGAGTGGTGGTGAGTGAGTGAGTGGTGGTGGTGGTGAGTGAGTGGTGGTGGTGAGTGAGTGGTGAGTGGTGGTGGTGGTGGTGGTGAGTGGTGGTGAGTGGTGGTGAGTGAGTGGTGGTGAGTGAGTGGTGGTGGTGAGTGGTGGTGGTGGTGGTGAGTGGTGGTGAGTGGTGGTGAGTGGTGGTGGTGGTGAGTGAGTGAGTGGTGGTGGTGAGTGGTGGTGGTGAGTGGTGGTGGTGGTGAGTGAGTGGTGGTGGTGGTGGTGGTGGTGGTGGTGAGTGGTGGTGGTGAGTGAGTGAGGTGGTGGTGAGTGAGTGGTGGTGGTGAGTGGTGAGTGAGTGAGTGGTGGTGGTGGTGGTGAGTGAGTGGTGGTGAGTGGTGAGTGAGTGGTGGTGGTGGTGGTGGTGGTGGTGGTGGTGGTGGTGGTGAGTGGTGGTGGTGGTGGTGGTGGTGGTGAGTGAGTGGTGGTGGTGGTGGTGGTGAGTGGTGGTGGTGGTGGTGGTGAGTGGTGAGTGAGTGGTGGTGAGTGAGTGAGTGAGTGGTGGTGGTGAGTGGTGGTGGTGAGTGAGTGAAGTGAGTGAGTGAGTGAGTGGTGGTGAGTGGTGAGTGAGTGAGTGGTGGTGGTGAGTGAGTGAGTGAGTGAGTGAGTGGTGAGTGAGTGAGTGAGTGAGTGAGTGAGTGAGTGAGTGAGTGTGTGTGTGTGTGTGTGTGTGTGTGTGTGTGTGTGTGTGTGTGTGTGTGTGTGTGTGCGTGCATTGCCAAAGTTCCTGCTATGGTAGGAAAGACACACATACTGTGTGTTCTGTTTTAAACTCGAACAAGATAGCTGTCATGCAGATGAACTCTAAGATCATGGGAAAACTGAAAGTCCATGGCCAAGTGGGGCATTTTCACCTCTTTAGCATCCCAATGTTTACTTAAGGGATGGTCAGTGATAATGTAGCAGCAGCAACTAATTGCATTGCAAAAACAGCTGAAATTCCAACACCTTAAGACTGGAGCTCTAGTTTCAACATGTCTAAAACAAGCCATGGTAAAATTTTGACTACAAGGCATCACAGGATGCACAACAACATGTGGCATGAGGTCAGTTTCACCACTGCTCCCACAGTGAAACCAATATAACTTTCAAGAAGGCAGAGTCCTTTGCACTGTTGGTTTGATGTAATAATAAAAGAGAATTCTTTACTCCAGAATGTATCCAGGACTAACATGTCTACTAGTCCAAAATTTATTAAGGACTGGCCCTACATGGGAAAACTACTTTTGAGGAAGTGTCAATTCTAGTTGCAGTTATTCTGGCTATTGCTGACTGACTGCCTTGGAAAAGCATTTGCTTCAGTGTCCAAAAGCAGCACATACTCCCCTTCTTTCCAAGTACTATGCATTATGCCACCCCCCTTGTTGTTGTTGTTAAGTTATAATTGCCAAGTAACAGCACTGGAACTAAAAATAGCCCTTAATTGTTAGGAATCAAAATCGGTCAAACTGGATGGCATTGACTATGAAATTATCTAACACTTTTCTTAATTCACTCTCTCAAATGATTACTAATTTGGTGTAACAGAATTTTGCATGAACTAAATTTTCCCAACTTTTGTCATACAGCCCATAACTTGGTGAAGGGCATGTGTATCTTCCCATGCCCAAACCTGATGAGGATCCAACAAACCATTTAACACAGTTTCTAGTATTTCTGCTTCTAAGACCTTTGGCATTAGAAGAAAGTTATCTATTTCATTATTGACATTGAAAATGAGTCTCCAACTGTCTAAAAGTAACCTCGGTTTTCGGATAGTAGATTTTTTCCCACATGGTTTAGGGAAGGAAAAGTAAGTTGATTCCCCATAGACATAAACAGCATTTGCTCTTCACTGCAATGTTTGTTTTCCTTTGCATGTCACTGGTTTTGCGGTGAAGGGAACTATCAATAAATAAATGCTTGAATGGTAACAAAGAGCACTTGCTACTTACATTTATACATAACCCAATTGCTGCAGTATTTAGCTTTGTGGAAACAGTGGATAAATTTGGACGTGCCATCACTGGTCCCTCTGAACCAAAAGTTCCTCGGCCGGCATAATGCATCAAACTGTGTGTGTGATTTTATTCCCAACACAAATCAAACTGTATACATATTGTTTTTATTCAGTTGTGAATCATGTTATGACTACGTTTTTTTTTTTTTTTTTTTTTCATTTATAAGTATTATTTCTTTTGTATAGGCAACCATGTCCAAAATACACTATCTACCAACAAGTAATTGGACACCTGTGATAGCAAAGGAAAACGAAGTTTATTCAACTTCAATAGTTGGTGGAGCCTCCACGAGCGGCGATTACAGCTGCAACCCTCTGGGGCATACTCTCAACCAGGCGTTGTACAACGGCTAGCAGTATTTTCTTCCACTCTGCTTGGAGAAGACAGGTCAGTTCCTTCACCGATTTCGGACGGTGGGGGCACCCCTTAAGTTGACGCTCCAACTCGTCCCAGAGGTGCTCGATAGGGTTAAGGTCCGGGCTCTGCGCAGGCCAGTCCATTCGATTAACCCCATTGTCACCATACCAAGCCATGGTGGACCTTGCAACATGACAGGTGGCATTGTCATCCTGAAAGTAACATGGGTCCACCCCGTAAAATTGCCACAACGTAGGAAGAGCATGGTCATCCAAAATGGTGCACTAGGTCTCGGTGTCTACCAGGAATTGTGACCAAGGGTTTCGTGCCATACCAGGAGAAACACGCCCATAGCATAATTCCACTGCCGCCGAACTTCACAGTTGGCACAATACAATCCGGCAGGAGGCGTTGTCCAGGCAGACGCCAAACCCAGACCCTGCCATCCGAACGGTAGAGGGTGAACCTTGCTTGATTCGTCGTTCCAGAGAACCTGTTTCCACTGTTCAACGGTCCACTGTAGACATTATTTGCACCACGTTAGCCGAGCAGTGCTATTGGGCTTGGTGATCAAAGGCTTGTGGGCGGCAGCACGTCCATGATAACCGAGCAGATGGGCTTCCTTACGGATAGTATTCATCGAAAAAACACTCCCGGATGCCTGTTGAAACTCCTCGCGGATGTGGCCCGTCGATTTGGTGCGGTTCTTTCGAATTTCTCTGGCCAGCACCCGTCGGTCTCTAATTCCCAGTTTTGTGGGTCTGCCGAGTCGGGGCACATTCCGACAGTCATCTCTTATCTTCCACTTGCCAATCACGTAGGCCACTGTCGATTTTGGGTACTTCAACTCGCTGGATATGTCACGTATGGATCGGCCATTTCTGTGATACCCGCCGATTACACCTTTCTCGAAATCAGAGAGCTCCGAACTGCGTGGCATCTTGCATGCGACTGGTTGCGTTGTTGTTTCCCACACGATATTTTAGCGGCGGCCATGACGTGTATCAGTACTGCAGATATCGTCGATTGCAAGGGTGTCCAATTACTTGTTGGTAGATAGTGTATATATCTAGTAAAAGTCTGCATCAGTACAGAAATAATATTTCATTACTAGCAGAATTCTAATTATGAATATCGGTTATGGATAAATTTTCTAGGATTTTAGAATATCGAAGTTGTGCAAAGATATGAAATACAAACACGTGGCTAGATTGATCCAAACGCATAAAATTTCATCCTTGGTTTCGTGTGGGGTCGTAAGAGATTTGCATAGATTACTTACTGGGGTCTGCTCGTCACTAAAACATACCTGCCAACTTTTCTGCATTAAGCGTAAAATTTACGCATTTTAACTGTTCTTTACGATTTTACGCATAGGTCGCTATTTTTTACGCATTTCCGTATATTTAAAAAAAAATTTTTAAATCTTCCTTGAGAAATATTTGTAAATGTTTCAGTTAAATCATACCTGCCAACTCGTTTGGAATTTGCGGAAGTTTTCCGTTTTTATACGGTCTTCCGGTTTTTCTGCCGGAAGAACTTTTCTTCCGGATTTTTAAAATTTTCTGTATTTTTTGGTAAAAATATCCGTATTAATAAAATATATAACAGAGGGGGAATTTTGCACCTTGTGCACCACAGTATGCTATGGAAATCGTCGGTCCGCTACGGACGACGGAAAACATTGAGTATGTTATGATAATCATAGGTCCGCTACGGACAACGAAAAATATCGAGTATGCTATGGAAATCGTCGGTCCACTGCGGACGACGGAAAACATTGAGTATGCTATGGAAATCGTCGGTCCGCTACATCCGATGGAAAAAACATCAAGCCTGCTGTGATAATCGTAGGTCCGCTACGGACGACGAAAAACATTGAGTATGCTATGGAAATCGTTGGTCCACTGGCGGACGACGGAAAACGCCAAGTATGCTACGGAAATCGTCGGTCCGCTACGGACGATAGAAAAGATCGAGTATGGTATCAAAATGTGATATAATTTGTTTATATTATAAATATCTAAAAATTATAAAATGCACAAATATTTGCTTTTATTTTTAATTGTACGTAGCTAAATTCATTATAAATGTTGTTTGCACATAGTTAAAAAAAATCATTATAAATGTTCGTGCATAGTTTTTAAAAAAATCATTGGAAATGTCATTTGCACGCAATTTTACACATTTGAATTTTTTCAGGTTGGCAGGTATGCTAAAATAACACAGCGGCAACAAATATGTTAACTGTCAACTTGTAGCTATGACTAGCTGCCTTTCCAAAGTGTTGGAAAGAATAGTAAACTTCTGGTTTATTTATTATTTGAAAATGCACAAGTGTTGTCTTGTTATCAGAGTGGAGTCTGAACCTTCCACTCCACAACTGCCCATCACATCCATCTTAAGGTGTCAATCCAAGAGACTTTAGCATCTGCCATCTGTGTTTTTCAACATGAAAAAATGTTGTGAATGCACATAGAGATGTGGCTTACTTTGTGACTTTTACAACTGTGGATTACAGTGTAACTTAGCTGTATTTGTTGCTGTTTTCTCCAGTGCTGCATGCTTCAGGTGTGCTTTGTTCTGACTATCCCTACATCATACCTGCAGGAGCAGGGCATTGCTCAAAGTTTCATCCTGTCCTGTCATTATTTTCATTCTTCTTGTTAACCACACTTGGAACCTGCTTCCTCTAACAGTTCATGGCACCGTGTATGTGAAGTGTGTACAGAATTCTTGTGCATTGATCAAAACATGGACGAGTGAGAGGCAGTTGCAATGTGAAGATTTCATACTGGGCTGCACAAAATTGCTTCATCTTTTCCACACAGAAGATGGTTTACATGCATTCTTGATGCAAACACAGGATCCACCAAGAACCTTACCTCTACTGTGGTTGGGGAGGGGAGAGGGGAAGGAATAGGGGGGGGTTGCTTGACAACAGAAATAGTCAAGCACACCACTCATGCCTCATCTGAGGACAAACCTAAGCCCATCTTGGACAAGTTGTTAGTAGCCAGTGCCTAGGGAAAAAATAATTTGGTATGCAATTTCATATAAACCTCAGAAAGGAAAATATTATAAAAGAAAAAGCATAGGCTGAAGATGGTATTGCACAAATTTGTTTCATATGTGCTCACTGATGCTCACTGAGTAAAGATGTTCATTATTTGATTATCTTTGGTATATGAAACTCCTGGTCAGCCTAAGTAATTTAAGCTTGTTTATTTTATTTTTGATTATGACTCTGAAATTTCAGTATTTTGTAGATGCACTGTAATTGACACACATGAATGAAACTGCAAGTTTACAGACTTAGTAGAAACTCCTACATTACATGTCATGGAAATACATTCAGCCAGTTTTCCAATATGTGACACTATCTCAAATCCTATGCACTGGTTCATTTTGTATGGTAGTTTTTTTTTCTCCCTGCTTAAATTAATTTTTGTTGTAAATCTGTGATTTTAATGGCGCATTTTTGTGTGAAATTCATGTTTTATTTTTGCTTTTGAAGATAGTAAGAATTTTTTTTTTTTCAATTAGTTGAAGGTAATGGCATTGGATTTAAGAGAAAGGTAAGTTTTTTTAATATTTTATTTCTTTGTGCACATGGAAATTACTGTGCATAGTTATTAGCTGTAGATTTTTTTTCTGTAACCATTTCTATCTTAAATTGTAACTACATTCTATTGGAATTAAAAGAAATGTTGCAGTCTTTACTGAAATATAATATTGGTGCATGAATATGCAATGCTTCTGAAGCCAGATAATCACCAAGTTTCAAAATGAGATAATTTAATGACATTTTATACTTTAAACTGGTTACGACATCTGCAAAATAAATAGAATAGAATGCAACTTGTTGAAATTCAGTTGTCATTTATTTTTGCACTTGTAAATACACAGGATCTATAGATGGTATATTCAATGTAATTGTACAATTAGCAAGCACTGTATTTTGACATACTTAAAATTTTGCCAAATTGTATGCAATGCACAGTAAAACCTCCTTAACAGACTCGCTGGAATAGCAGACACCTCCATTTAGTGGACAGTTTTGGAATTCCGAGTCCTGAAGTATATATGGTTCTGTATATTTTCCTCCAAATAGCAAACTTCCTGGATGATGGACAATAATGTTTTTGTAAAATAGTTAAAAACGCAAACGTTCAAGTGGGGAAAGAAATCAGGAAATTTTTGCAGTGAAGATTTCTTTGGATGGAAGTTGGGTGACTTTTTGTCCTCCAGTTCTCCATTACAAATCAACTGAGTCTGTGGTTTCAATAGGGCAGATCTGTTTTTAGACAAGTGGATCTGTGTATTAAAGAGACAATGAGCAATTTTCTTTCATTGTTTGCAAAGCATTATAACAAAGGAGAAAGATTTTTTTATGGGCAAAAGGGATACATAAGGATTAGCATTACTGAAGAATTTTTGAAAATACCTGTTGAATAATTTAATTTTTAAAAATACATATTGCGAAACATGGTACACATTGCAAAAGAAAAAAAATGCTTTTATTAGATTTTTGCAGCAAAAAATTGCTGATTTATTTTTAATAAATGGTAAGAACATACATTTTAGAATTCGGGGCTTAACATATTTAATTGTTATATATCTGTACTAGCCTGTTGTACCCGTCGTTGACGGGCTAGTGATAGTATAAAGTAAAAGCTATATCGACAATTAAATTAAGACTGGTAAATCAAGGTTTATACAACTTTGTAGTACAACTTCCTGGAATAGAATATTAGGATAAAAAAATGTATTTGAATTATTTAGTAGTTGTCACGTTCAATGTAAATAATTCAAAAAGTCTGCCACTTCCGCTGTCGTCGGTGCATTGAATCGTCCCTCGTGTTCACCTGGTGGAGTTCTGTCTGCTAAAATAACTAATTTTAATTCAGGAGTAATCTTTTCTAGAGCCGTTTTAAAGCTCTTGACATAAGCATTTTCTCGATGAAGCATTTCTTGCAGCTTCAATACTATTTCTCGTCTTGTTTGTGGCACATTCCTGCAACGTTGGTCGGCTTGCTGTGTATCATCGCATACAAAATAGATCTGCAAAAATTTTGGCTGTTCATTGGGTAAATGATGTAGACTACCAATTCTATGATACACTTGTCCTTGAACCTTAAATGTGGGCATGTAACCAGACTGTCTAAATTTTTTAGTTGTGCCAAATGATATCATCTGAAAACAGGAATTATAACGGCGTAAGTTGTTTTGAAAATGTTTTGCATCTGATGAGTTGTCAGTCAAAAACATATGTAATATCTTCGGAGGATCCTGCAATAATGGCAACTGAACCTTACCACCATTACAACACATACTTTGGGCTTCACCTTTCCATTTCATGGCTGCATAGTATTGACATGTCAATGACATTGATTCAATGACACATGATGGATCAGAGTCATAATCCACGGACAGGTTGTAGACGAATGCTGCATTTTCTTTTTCTCTCCAGATGTTCAACCGAGCATTAGCCGTACTGAGTCGGTTATACTGGTCGTGTGTCTCATTGTTGGAGTGTTTCCTGTGTCCTCGATTGCGCCATAGAAATCATGTGTACAGTCTCCTTTCTCACTGCTGGTATGATTCCTGTGCCCTTGATTGTGCTCTGGAAATCCTATCTTGTTCCAGACTTCTTTCTCGTTCTTCTGCTGTTTCTTGTTCTCTTCTCCTTCTTTGATTTTCTCTATCCATTCTTTGTGTTCTTCTTACACATTGTTTCTTTCTGGGAGGTTGAGGCATAGTATGATGACCTTCTGACGTATGACACTTTTGAATTAATAACGGAGTTTGAAAAACAACGTTGTATTTTCTTTTTTTCCTTCTCCGCCCTCAAGGTCATAATACAATTGGCAAACAACGCTTAACAAAAAACATGTGCCTTTCCGCTTTCTTTACATGCAACCTGATCACACCCAATGCGAGGGCGTGAAGATAAGTAGTTCACGATAAATTTGAGCCATTTCTTTTTTAGAATTACGTTAAAACAACGTTCTGTGTTCTAGCTCACAACGTCGTCACAGTATGATGACCTTCTGACGTATGAAACTTTTGAATTAATAACGCAGATTGAAAAACTATGTTCTATTTTCTTTTTTTTTCTTCTTCTCTGCCATCAAGGTCATAATACAATCGGCAAACAACGCTTACAAAAAAGGGCGTAATAAATGTATTTACAAATGAAAATAGTTGTAACGGAATTCTAAAAAAGAAACGCCTAAAATTTATGGTGAACTACTTTTCTGCACGCCTTAATGTTTGGTGTGATCAGGTTGATGTCAACAAAACAGAAAGACACACTCAGATCAGGTAGAAACACGTAACATTAAATAACTAAAAATCAAATTCAAATTTTAAAAAAATCACTTCAAGGTGCACCAGAAGATGTCTACAGGTACCTTCATAACAAATTTCGTCGCTGTAGGTTGCCTAATTCTATGTGAAATCCGACCGACAGACACACACACAGTCTGTTTTATATATATATATAAAGATTGCAACACAAGCATCAAAATACATACATTTTATGTACTGTTTGTATCCATACGCATTGTATTTTTTCTACTGTAAAACGTTAGAGAAAAAAATATTTAATCAAAAATATATGTATACACTGGTGTCCAAAACTTAAGGACGAACATTATTGCTAAAGGTTAAAACCACAAAAACAGATGCAACAGTTTGTAGCAATTTGCATAACTGGGAACATTCAGTAGAAAGTCGGTGCACATGCAAAACGTCGAATTGTACGCACAAGGGTCACGTGGTATCACTAAACAGAGAAAAGGGAACGGTAGGCAACATGTGTTTAAAGGAAAATCTGTATGTGAAGGCTTAAAGGTACAAACGTGTAATTTACGTGGCCTTTGGGTAAGTGGTTGATTTTTGATAGATATGTGTCATTTACGGTATGACTCGGACATCATCTACATGATTTTACATGGGAAAGAATTATAGGGAAGCTAGAAGAAGGCTGCCCAGTGTTATGTTGCTAGGAAGTTTGGAATTGCGCATAATGCGTGGGCTGTCTTCCTCAGGGCGCTCCATGGGCAACAATGGCACACAAAACAGCAACAAGGACCTCTGTGAATCTTGGAGAGGTACCAGCTAGTTCTGTGTGACATTGGTTAAAAGACCCCATACTCACTGGGTTGTGTTCCAGAATCCTTAGGTTGAATGGCCAACTGGAACAGTCAGCTGTGGGCTAATCCCCTGGTGTACTTACCTGATTAAAAAGACACAAAGAAATAAATTAAAGGACTCTAGTGTGCGATATGGTGAACCTACCACACTTGAGAAGGATGGTTCATCGTTGAAATTAAAGGACTAGTGTGGGATATGGTGGACCTACCACACTTGAGAAGGATGGTTCACTATGGAAACAAGCAACAGTAAGTTAAGAATTTATCTGGTAGTTTGTATTTCTCTGTGGAGCTAACCTGGGTATCTCAGAGAACAGCTGATTGATGTGTGTGTGTGTGTCCCTCCATCCATCCATCCATCCTTGCTTGCTCACTTGCTCTGGGTAGCATTTCACACCAGTTGAATGTGTTCCAGATGCATGCTAGGAGGTCACCCTCATTGTACTGCGACACTTGATGACAGATTTTTAGTTGTAACAGCAAAATGTAATCACCGCACCATGGCTGGTCAGCTTGTGAGTTGCCTCCATTCTGGCACAGGAATGCAGGTATCCCGACAAACTTTTGAAAGACTCCTGCAACATATAGGGGTGTATGTCCGAAGGCCTGTAGTCTGTGTCCCTCTATCCAGAGCTCCACGTAGTGCATGTTTTCAGTGGTGTCGTATCCACAGAAATTGGTCATGCCATCAATGGGCCAATGTAGTCTTCACAGGTGAAAGTTGTTTCAGCCTGTCCTCGGATTCTAGAAGCCAGTTGATCTGCCATGAAAGTGGTACTGTGTAACAGTGCGATAATGTGCAACAAAATGACATGTATGGCTGTGCCGGGGTCATGGTGCGGGGTTGTTTCATGATTAATGGACACACGAAGCTACAGCTGCTAGAAAATATGACTATAACAGTTGAACGATATTGCAACAAAGTTCTTCTGCGTCATGTTCAATTATTGCATGGTGCTGTATGCAAAGACTTTCTGTTCATGGATGGCAATGCAACACCTCATCGTACGAGAGCAGTGCAGACACATCTGGTGACAGGATATTAATCGTACTGACTGGGCAGCATGCTCCCATACCTCAACTCCATCGAATGCATCTGGCACACAATGGGGAGATGCATTGGTGCTCGAAACCCTCCTCAGGTTTTGGACACCAGTGTATTTATATATGTATATTTAACTGCATATTGTACGTAGTATTTTGTACGAAGTCATTTGTATAATGAGCCTAGGTGAGCTCAGAAATCAGCCTCTCGAATAGCTGACACCTCCCAGTAGTGGGCAAAACAGTAGGTTGAGGTTTCAGGGTGTTATATATACAGTCGGACCTTGATATGTCGAAATATTTTCATTTCCCCTCATGCGTAATAGAAAACTAATGTAAAACAAACTCATTAACTCGAAATGTTTCTAATCTCACTCTCGATATATCAAATTTTTCCCTATGTCATCATTGAATTAAAAAAAAAAAAGAACTCCCAGAATATCCAAGAGTGTTTGACCGTCACACAGAAAAAACTTGAAGCTGGTAGGAAACCTGATAGGAGCTCAAGCCCTCCAAATTACCCTTTCAGCAACCCCCCCCCCCAACCCCCGACACAGGCGGAAACATCAAGAAAAATCGCAGTTGTTTAAAGCCGTTGGAGAAGGAGACAAAACAGTAAAGAAACGCTAGATGGCGTTGCAGTCAAATGCGGAGGATGCAAAACGCTCAGCAAAGGGTGCTAAGCACTAAGCCCAAGGGGTCAATTACTTCACACTTCTCTCTGGACCGTCACTAAGTATTTGGGGAGGGGTAAGAAGAGGAATGATTCGGGTCACAGCTAGATTACTGAAGCCCTCCACAGGCAAACAATGAGTGCCTGTGCCTTCAAGGGAACATGGCTGGACACCAAAGAGGTTAGAAGAGAGAAGGTGAAAGGACCCGTTTTGAGTGAAGCCAAAACAGATCAGCTTTTCGATTCTCACTCTGAGGTGGTGGCAGAAGGGCTATAAAAGCCCGAAGGGCTGGTCCGCTGCTTTGTGAAACCAAATGCCGACACAGTCCTTATGAGAGAGGCGGGGGCCAGTTGTGACGCTGCTTGGACATTTCCAGTGCTCCTCGGCTGTCATTGCGAGAACATTTTTCTAGCTTGCGCTTTGTTCCATCAAACTAGATTATTTTGTCATTTGCGTTATACATTTCTTTTTATTAGAGTACAAGTAAAAAAATTGTGTTAATATCTAATAGTGCACCTACTGTATGCTTGTATATAAATATGTAGTTTAGCTGCATAAATCGGTGTGCCTTTTTGTTTTTTTTTTTAACAAATGTTTTCGTGTTCCGCTGCAACGTGTCTGAATAAACACAGGTACCGGAAAGGACAAAATATTGTATTGCTTGCTTTTCCCCAAAATAAACCAGTGCTGGTAAAATAATAAATAAACAAGTGTTGAAGACTGGACTAGTAAACCATAATTGATAGCAAACATTTCAGCGTTGTAATTATGAAGATAATATGAAAAATCGATTACTGGGATTGTTTTTGCGAAAGGTATTCAAATCTGAATGATGTGTCTAGCGTGAATGTACCTTATTTAAATTCTGAAGAAATAATGCAGAGGACCCAAATAGACAGGAAAAAAAACACCCAACAACAACTGCATATTTGAGTTAAAATTCAAAGATTTGAGCTTACCTGTTAGAGGCAAATGCAGTACATTTTAGGCTGACATCGGAAAATGCTTTTTGCATTTTCCGATGTCAGCCTAAAATGTACTGTGATTTTCCACTCTGAAAATAGGGTATTGGTAAAAATACCCCTGGAGGAAATACCCAAGAACAAACGGTTCATTGTAAAATGCCACACAGGAACACTGATGTGTGGCAGTGTTCCTGTATGGCAATTTATCGGCAATCCTGTCGCACATCTTTCAGCAACTTAGCCACAAATGTTCAAGGGGGTGGGGGTTTCTGGGCCTATATTGAGAACTCCAAATGAATTTTGAGAAAACGTTCCATGTAAGCCAAGCGAGAATTGTACTTTAATTTGAAGAAATTAATTGCAGAGGATCTGAGGTACACTTGGTTTTGGGGGGACTCTAACCCCAACTTCCGTAATATTATATTTTGGGCCCCTGGAGTCTGTCAGTGTATCCAGGATGTTGCCCCTTGAAGCGTGGGTGAGGTCCGTGAGCTTTGGGTGGGGGCTTTCCCCCAAAATGTAAAAATGGACGTAGAGCTGTAAACATTAGTACCATGCTTTATATAATGATTCTGTACACGACCAAGAATTTTTAGGAGGGTGTGAGACCCCCCCCCAGTTTCTAAGAGCCCTTCAGGGGTGCCATCGAGGATACACTGGCCGACTCTAGAGGTCCAAAATATAAAATTGCGGAAGTTGGGGGTACAGCTCTCCCTCCAAACCAAGCACCTCATATCCCTTTTACAGACTTCACCAAATTTCTGGGGGAGGGGGGGACGGCATACATAGTCTGCCACTAAAAACAACATGAAGCATAGAAATTGCGAAAAATCCCTTACATTGAACACTTGTCTATGAAGCATATGTAATAAATTTGAAGAAATCCCTTATCTTGAACACTTCTCTGCGCTCTTAAAAACTTGGGGGTGGGTGAGTTCACCCCACCCTCTTGAAAATTTATGGTCGTGTACAGAATCATTACATAAAGCATGGTACTAATGTTTACAGCGCTACGTCCATTTTAACATTTTGGGGGAAAGCCCCCTCCCAAAGCTCGCGGATGCTTCAAGGGGGAACATCCTAGATACACTGACAGACTCCAGCGACCCAGAATATAATTTTACGGAACTTGGGGTTAGAGTCCTCCCAAACCAAGTGTACCTCGGGTCCTCGGCAATTTATTTCTTCAAATTAAAGTACAATTCTAGCTTGGTTTACATGGAACGTTTTCTTGAAATTTGTTTGGAGTTCCCAATTCAGTTCTCAATATAGGCCCAGAAACGGCAATCTTTATAGCCCCCCCCCCGTCCCCCCCCCGAACTTTTGTGGCCAAGTTGCTAAAAGATGTGCCACAGGATTCCTGGTAAATTGCCACACCGGAACACTGCCACACGTCAGTGTTCCTGTGTGGCAGTTTACAGTGAACCGTTTGTTCTGGGGGTATTTTTACCGCTTTTCAGTTTTCAGGGGTATTTTTACTGTTTACCCCAAAAATCACTGGATTTTGTTTGTATTTTTTAAACCAATTCAGGCTCGTTATTTATCAGCTTTTAGGATTTTCTACGCTGAAATAAATGTTACCCCGGAAAATTTAGACTATATTGGGCTTGGAACATGATGCATACTGAACACTTATGTACGCTGAAACTGGAAGACAACATACCGTATATGCAACCTTGAACATAACCACGAAAACATACATAGTAACATGTGAATTATTGGGAGGGGAATGGAAAAGCTGCTGCAATACCTATGTAACTTGCAAAGATCAAAAAAAAAAAAAAAAGAAAAATGCAGCAAAGTCGTGACATGTATTTGGATTGCGGCAAAATCAGAGGTAAAGTGCGATGGCAAGATCAAATAGTGTCCAATGCTTAATTTTGAAAAAAAAAAAAAAAAAAAAAGCTACTAAGATAATAATAATATCTTTATTGTTCTTTAAATCTGTTCAGAGACAAGCACAAATCCAAATCGCTTTCTAAATGGGAAAAGCTTTGAAGCTTGAAAGCATGGTTGCTGCTGTTTGATTGGGTTTCATTTTCTCATACATACAGTATATGAAAATAAAATTGGAAAAAAAAATATCCCAGATTTATTCTAAAATACTGTGAACAAATTTTGGTATTTTTCTCGTAGATATCTGTGTAACTGTCTACGTCCTCCAATCCTCAAACACTACTGAATCGATTACGGCGAAATAATATGAAAGGTTTCATAAATTTACAATAGATGTAACAATTAGATTTTGGTTTAATTTCTTTTTATCATTTAGTTTTGGATTTAGTTTTGTTTTGGAATGTGAATATCTAAGAAAGTCAGTGGAGTCAACAGATCTGATTCAATGTGATCATACACATATTTAAATTTTAGCAGAAACTGTTTATTTAGGTTATCTTGGAATCTGATTTTTTGCGAAGGGGGTGATGTAGGCCCCCCATGTGCACATTTTAGTAAACATAAGTTTGTTTGAAAGACGATAAAAAGTGAACTCCCTTTATCAGGCGTATAAAATAAATGGATCAAGAGATGCTAGCTTTCACTACCTCCGGGTAGCTTTATCAGGCATTTAGTAGCTAAAGATAGCAGAAGCAACTGGAAAAAATATATTTCTACATCCTCCAATCCTCAAACAAAGAAATATTTTTTCCAGTTGCTTCTGCTATCTTTAGCTACTAAATGCCTGATGAAGCTACCCGGAGGTAGTGAAAGCTAGCATCTCTTGATCTCTTTATTTTATACGCCTAATAAACGGAGTTCACTTTTTATCGTCTTTCGCATTAATTGGGTGTACAGAAACCCGTTTCTTCATCGTTCGTATATTATATTTGTACCAGTTTTTTTTTTTTTTTAATTCCGAAGTTTTTCCATTTGGAAAATTTGTAGTATCTCGAGTTGGAGAGAGGACGACATATCACTTGGCTGAAAGATTCGGTTTGTTAAGTCGACGATCCAGCGACTTGACAAACCAAATCTTTCAGCCTACTCAGCTAACTCTTTTTTACCCACCAAGTAAACGTTTCAACAGCTAGAAAGAACAAACACATCGTATACTACTGTAAGTAGAGTGCCGCCCAATAACTTCGAATGCACCCCACTTTCTCTGACCGTAAAACCAACAGTACAGGGGCTGTTGTTATCAAGAAATTTGAAGTTCTGTTAATTAATTGAATACATATTTTACGAACGAAACATCGTATCGCTGTGGAATTTAATCAGCATGTACAAATAAGTTCAAGTTTCGAAATGAAGAATTTTGGTTATTCAGAGTATCATAGTTTTTCTTGAAAAATCTTCAAAGTCAGTAAACAACATTGCTTAAATTTCTTAACTTTGAGAATTTTTAAGATGAAAGACAAAAGAAATTTCGTTTAAAAAATGTAATTAAGTTTATGAGCCTGGCATTAATTATGCGTACACATTTTTCTGGCTCATTATATTCAATATGTCGAACGACTATTATCCATAAAGTGGATGAAAATAAAAATGATGACACCGGAAATTTTCCCCACCCCATCCTGAAAGTCGAAATGCTGACCCCAGAATTTTCCCCCCACCCTGTCAGCCTGCTGATTGCAAGACCGTTTTTCACTAAGAACCCGGTAACAGTCGAAATACTAACCCGGAAATTTCCCCCACCTCATCCAGCTACTTGTAAGACAGTTTTTTTACTATAAACAGGGACAAAAGGTTTGAAAAGCCGACCCCGGAATTTTCCCCCACATATTTGCGCACGTTGTTCAGCTGCATCTTTTTTTAAACAGCGTGGAAATGAAAATGATGACCCCGGAAATCTCTGCCACGTTCGATATTTTGTGTCAAATACAATTTGTGCATGGTCCCTGACTGAAAAAGGTGGACTTTTCCTGTGGGGGAGTTTTCCTAAGGGAATTTTTCCAATGTGGGGGACTTTTCCTGTGGGGGAGTTTTCCTATAGGGAGCTTTTCCTATGGGGAACTTTTCCAATGTGGGGGACTATTCCGAATGTGGGAGAGTTTTCCTGTGGGGGACTTTTCCGATTACCGATTTTGATGTTCGCGATCGAGAACGTAGCGGCGCCCCGCAGAAGGTTTCACATGAGAAACTGCAAACGTTGCTGGATGAAGATTCGTCTCAAACGTAAAAAGAACTAGCTGAACAACTGGGGTAACCCAAACCATTTCCAATAGTTTACGTGCAATCAGAATGATTCAGAAGGAAGGAAAATGGGTGCCGCATGACCTGAGCCATAGGAACAAGGATGAGCGTGTCATGAAGTGTCTCCGCTCTTAAAAACCTGGGGAAGGGAGGTGAATTCAACCCACCGTCCTGAAAATTCGTGGTCGTGTACGGAATCATCATATGAAGCATGGTGCCAATGTTTACAGATCTATGTCCATTTTAACATTTTGAGGAGGGAGCCCCCCCCCCAAAGCTCGCGAACCTTGCGGACGCTTCAGGACGAACACCCTGGATACACTGACCGGCTCTAGCGGTCCAGAATATGAAATTACGGAAGTTGGGGACAGCCCC
This sequence comes from Macrothele yani, assembly GCA_039090855.1. Classification (NCBI taxonomy): domain Eukaryota; kingdom Metazoa; phylum Arthropoda; class Arachnida; order Araneae; family Macrothelidae; genus Macrothele; species Macrothele yani. The sequence goes on along the minus strand of CM077027.1, from coordinate 51,436,532 downwards.
CATCCCAACCAAAGCGCATCGGATCCCTCTTACAGACTTCAAATTTCTGAGGGAAGGGCATACCCACAAGTAGAGTCTGCTACACAATACAAAGGTAAACACGTCAAATGCGGACAAATCACTTTCGTTAGGCTCATATAAATCTCTGTCCTGCGATCCCCGAGGGGCTCGAAGACACCGAAGTCCCTCGATGTCTCATGGACCTGCAGAACAATGTAAAGTACACTAAGAATAAATCAGTGCAATGTACAAGAGTTAAATTTAGTACAGCAAGAGCAACCGAGGGACAGGTGAACCACTATATCCCTCAAAAAGACCTCCTGAACCACTATATCCCTGAAATAGAAAATAGACTTCACCGGGGCCCCAGGAAGGAGGAGACATGTCTTATGGAACATGAAAGATCCACAAGTTATACAACATTCAAAATCGTAACGGCAGCCCACCGCCAAGCATCTCTCGAAGGACTTTTTCACGTTGGAGAGATCATAAACCTCTTACAAACTCCAAAGTATTTCACTGAGGGGGATCGAAATACGACGAATTTGTCCACGACAAATTGAATAGTTGACGAATTTGCTTGCGACTAATTGAGCCTGCAATAAATTGGTAACTGCGACGAATTGAGCCTGCAATAAATTGGTAACTGCGACGAATTGAGCCTGTGATAAATTGGTAACTTCGACTAATTGAGCCTGCAATAAATTGGTAACTTCGACGAATTGAGCCTGCGATTAATTTGATAACTGCGACGAATTGAGCCTGCGATAAATTGATAACTGCGACGAATTGATGCGCGATGAATTTGCACTCGACGAACTGAGTTGGCGACGAATTGGGCACAGCGAATTGACGTATAACCGGTAAGACCACTCAGACTTTATATGTTCACTATCCAGTGAAAACAATCTGGCAACCCCTGCCATGCTAATGTTATTTAAAATGATTCAACCGATTCAACAAGTGTTGTTACTGTTGAAATAACGATTTCACCACAGTAAAGCAGATAGGAATACGTTCTTTATCGAATTTCGCAAATATCGGACTCCAAAACTACGAAAGCAAAAGTAATCATTTCCTATAAAAATGTGACACTAAATGTTACGTTGCCCTTCATAATCAGCAAACATAACATGGAAATCTATGTGCATCGTAAAACATTTTTACAGGAACTGCATTCATACTTTTGTGTTCCGATATTCGTGAAACTCAATGAACATACTGTGAAAATGGGTGCTAAGTTTTTATTAGGGTACTACGTATTTCATTTTCTGATACAGTGTAATAAAATCATTATTAGATGCAAACGATTACAATTGCATGTGCGCTGTAATTGTAATCGTTGCAAATTTCGAGTGCTCTTCACTGATATATAAAATCTACTTTTCATCAGTAGTAACGTCCTCCTCAACGCACACCATATAACGAACTCGTTTCTGTCCGCGCCGGGCATCGAACCCATGTCCCCTCATTCCGGAGTAAGTTGCTCTCCTAACTGAGCTACACGGACATGTACTCTCACGGCTATCTGCCTTTATCACATGTGCGTCCTGCGGTGCAGGTGCGTCACAACCATTTTTGGCACAAGTTTCGTCATACGATGGAGAGTATTTCGATGAATACATCTCTTCATTTGCCTGTGTTCTTGTGCATTATCTAGTACATTGGTTCATTTTACGCATTATTAGTTCAAACTTGGCACAGTTGTAGTTTCAGAAGTTTTCGTTCTGGAAGTCTAAGCAAGCGATTTTGCATATCATCTTCACAGTCTGAATTGTGGAAATGATCGCTAAAAATTCTTATTGTTTCAGTTTTAAAGCTATCAGCACGCTTGCATAACCCACTTGCGATTTATACACCCTGCTAACACCCGCCCTCCACCCATAAAGATCCCAATAAAATCCCAATACTGGTAATATACGTAATCTGCAACGGTTCCATTTGGAAGTGTTATATTTTTTCTGAAATTTGCTAATGAATGCTTTATATAAATATTTGCCTTAAAATCAGATTTCTTTCTAATATGAGAAACTTAAATCTAGTTGTTTCTTAGTATTTTCTGAGCTAAGTAATCACTTTGCATCTTCTATAATTAGTTTTCTAATCATGCCCAGTTAAATTGCCTTGATCACTAATGAATGCAGTTATACACAGCCCTTGGACTTGAGGTTTTCCCGTTATTCTCTTTCATTTCACGTTGGAAATTTTTGTTCATACTTTGTTTGCTGGCGAGTACAAATTTAAAACATAGCTACAGCATCAATATTATGTTGAAAATTCTTTTCCTAAATAAAATGTAACACAAATGCTTGCTCCTGGTTATGTGTTTAAGAAATAACAACCCGTTTGGTCCTTTGAAAAAGTTCCAAATATTTCACCGAAATTTCCTTACCCTTAAATTTCCAATGTAAGCATTATTTTAAAATAATTAAATATAAATAGTACGTATATTATGTATTGATTGTGTAGTATATAAAAGCATTTCAAGAGTAATGCCACATACCTACATGTATTTTTAAGTTTTATGGGTTTTTTTAAATTCTGTAAGTTGCTTCAACAATTGAACTAAAGCCAAAGTAGAAAAATATGTTTTTCTCAAAATCAGTGTAGTATACTGTATATAAAAGTTAAGTAGATATTAAATCTGGTCACATTTTCAGTGACAGTTTTGGTATTTCAGTATTTATCTGTGATTCTAAGTTTCTGATTAGCTGCAGTGGACATCATTTTTAAAATTCTGTATTAAGTTTGCCCAAGCCTGTAGGAAGTTGTTTGTTGTAGGTTATAGGTTGAACAGACCTATAGTTTCACTATATTTTAAGAGCACTTAGATCGTATGTCCTGGAAAAAAATTCAAAAGTACTGGAAAAGTCCTGGAATTTTGTGATTGAAAAAGCTTATGAACCATGTGAATTTGTATGCACACCAAAGTGGACATTGAATTTGTATCTGTCAAAATTTACAAAATTTATTTGATTATCTTGTAAATTCCTTTTTGCAATTTTTGAGGAAAAAATTTATTGGTATTTTTCAGGGCTAACTAATGTAACTAATTATACATTCAGTTGGCTAAATCTGAATGTATAATTTGTTACTTCGGTGTGCATACAAATTCAATATAGCAGAAACCCACATGTGTTAGTTGGTTTAGAAATGATAGAGTTTTGATTTGTGTAGGTCCTTAATAAAGCCACAAGTGACAGCTGGCAAGTTTTTCTGCAATCCTTATATCTCCTAGTAAGCGTTTTTTTCCTTCAAATTCTAAATTGGTTTACTATGTACAGTAATTTTTGCATTTAATGTACTTAGCTTGTTTTTTTTTGTTTTTTTTTAAATTATCTTACACAAAAAAAGCTACAGCTACTAGTGCATTTTGATTTTCATAATATTTTGTGGTTTGTAGGGACTTATTTTTGTTTTTATATACAGCAATATATACATAATTATACACTCTTCTTTTAAAAGTGATCATGAAATTTTTTTTTATTGGTCATGAAATTGTGTTTCCCAAATATTTGGTAGACACCCTGTAGAATGTTAGATGTTTCCATGCTGTGTAGAAACTCAGATTGTGTTGTTTGAAGTACATATGATATTCAAAAATTGTTTTTTTCTAAGGAATAAAAATAATATTTACTGTCAAATTCTCAGGTATTGTCATTCAAGAGGTAAATTCCAACCTTTCAAATCATTTAATGTTTTACCTCTTCTTCTCTCTATTTCCAGTCCTTTTTATTCAAAAGAAAACTAGCAGAAGGACCGGGAAATAGAGAGAAAAAAAAAAAAAAAAAAAAAGGTACAACATTAAATGATTTGAAAGGTTTGAATTTACCTCTTGAATGGCAGCGCATACTATAGCTGTAGTCCTGGGAAAAGGTAGGGGTACTACCTGAAAATTTGATAGTAAATATTCTTTTTATTCCTTAGTAAAAACCCATAATGTTGAAATAATTGTAGTTCTACATGTCTAGGAATAGCCATGTCATCAATTATTACCAAGTACAATATTTGTTTATTTGATCCAACTTGTGTATTGAAGATTAGATGTTTGTTGTATTTTATACTTTGATGTATATTTAATTTCAGATAATATCACAGAGTGAAGTTACTTCTAAGAAAATGAAACATACAGGGTTTTTCATAGCTGAACTCGCACATGTAGTTGCAATGTGTGATGAACGAATACCTTTTTGCACTTTGACTCAGGAAGTAAGAGATACCACTTTTATATTGTTTCCATGCATATATTGTTGCCAAATTCTGTAGCTTAATATAGTGTACCAAAATATGCTCAGTAATTTTAACTGTGTATGTAATTTCTGAATCTCAGTTTATAATTTGGCATATAACTTTGTACTAGCTTCATGCATAGGGTACTATGCTTCTCTATACATAACATAAAATCATAAAGGAGTGAATCAATAGCAGTGGTGTTTTTGCACAGAAGTGCATTGGATGCATCTTATATGTGGCAAGTTAAATAGACTTGCTGGTAATGAATGAAAAAACAATGCTATTTAAGTCATGCACTGAAAGTGCAATTTATTAAAGACACAGCACCTATCCACAAACCTGCCCTACTCAGCCACAGTAATGAACCCAGCCCAAACCTTCTTGCAGGATATAAATTGATTAGATACCTACCTGCTGTATAGCTCGCACGTGAGTGTGGTGATAGGTAAACATCACAACCTGAGTAAGTTTAATCATGGGCAGATAGTTGGTGCTAGTAGGATGGGGTGCTCCATCTGCACAACTGCGGAATATCTGGGATTTCCGTGTGTAACCACTGTATGTGTGTACCAAGACTACATCAGAAATTGGCAGTGGAAGGCGTGGCCATAAACTGGCTTTAGGTGTTTGAGTAGAGCACCACCAGAATGAATGGCCACAGTGGGAGGATGATATCAGTATTCAACGACAGGGCACCTACAAAGGTTTGTGCAAAGATTATTCATTGACGTGACTTGGCTATGGCAGCCAGAGCCCACATTGAGTACTCTTCTTAATAGAATATCACTAGACTGAGGCTTGTAGTGGGTAAAGGAACATTGCCACTGGACCTTAGAAGACAGGAAATGGACAGTTTGGTCCAACTAATCAAGATTCCAGCTGCAATGCTGGCAGTAGGTTGCATGTATGGTATAGACCACATGAAGCCACAAAATTTGGGGGTGTTATAGGCCACTGGAGGCAGTGAATGTTCTAGGGTGGGTGTGTCTGCTTGGTTGGGTCCCCTTGTAGAGTCCATCACCACTGCACTAGGCTGTGTTGATGCACTTGCCAACTACCACACCCATTAATGACTTACTACACTGAGGTAGCTTTGCATTTGAAACACCCTCTATTTTACATATTCGGAGCAATAACAAAGTACCACCTGATATCAACGTCGTGTGGCTAGTATAAATTGTGCACACATATCCCCTGTACATAATTATGAAACATTTGCTAGTAATGGGGAAACATGGCAACTTAAGCCAATTTGACTGTGACCAGATAGTTGGGGCCCCTAAGGGGGTAAGTGCCAGCATTTTGGGAACAGTCATACTCGTTGGCCGCTCCCATGCTACTGTATCAAAGGTACAACTAGGACTGGATTAACCATGCACAGACATCCAGCAGATGGGCTCACATTGGTCAGCCATGCGTGGTTGATGCTAGAGATGAGCATTGGGTGTCATGACCAGTATCTCAGCAACGATGTGTAACAGTCACCCAGCTTACCCATGAGTATAACAGCGGTGCAGTTTGACCTATTTCCACATGCACCATGCGCTGTATCTTGCTTCGCCTGGAATTCCACAGCCAGAGACTAATGAAGGTACCCATTATGATGCCCAGTCATTGCAACCAACTCCTCACTTGGGCCAAGGAACGTTGGCAATGGACCCTTGACAAATGGAAAAAAGGTTGTCTGGAGTGAAGAGTTCCATTTCCTGCTGCACCATGCTGATGGCTGGGTTAACATATGGCGTACTCGGCATGATCTTCTGGTTGCACAGTTGGAGTTCAACAAGCCAGTGGAGGTGGTGTTCTGGTCTGGGGGAACTGTTTCCTGGCAAACCCTAGGTCCATTAGTTGTCATCCCACAAACTCTGAATGGTGGACATTACGGGGACGTGTTTGCCAACCATCACCATCCATATCTTCAAGAGGTTTAGCCAGACCGCATGCCTTCTTTCAACAGGACAACACATCATGTCAGCAGGCTCGTATAATTACTGAGTGGTTGGACAAACATGACAACAAATTCGCTACATTGCCTTGGCTCCCAAACTCCCTTGACTGTAACCCAATGAACATTTATGGGATATCCTAGAATGGAGTGTGAGAACTACTGATCCTCCACAGAATGAGCATGAACCAATGAAGCTGCTGCAGCGGACGTGGGTCAAGTTACACATGGAGGATGTTCAATACCTTGTAGAATCAGTTCCTATGCATCTGTGAACCATGATTGCACAGGAAGGTGGGACCAGTGCATTATTAGGTAAGTATTCTTAATGTAAAGCTAACCCAGTGTATTTCCAATAGCAAGAGCCTTCTTGCAACAAGACTAAGCACCATCTCATCACTCCGTTTTGGTGAGGAACTGAAATTGGAAGAGCATTCCAGTGCTTTTGCAATGTTCAAATGGTCCTGTCACTATCTGGATTTGAACCCAGTTGAGCATCTGTGGGATGAAGTGGAGCTATGTATTCAAACCTGAAACACGTCACTGGGAGCTTTCAATACTTTATGAGCAGCTGTCCTGGAATCATGGGCCGCAATACCACTGGAATGTTTCCACATGTTAAAATCCATGCCATGCTGTGTTGCTGCTGTTGTGAGAGTGAAAGGTGGGACCGCATATCATTAGGTAGATTTGCATCATAAATTGTTCTTTTAGTGTAGAGAAATTGTTGTACACATATGTGAATGTTTATTTACAAGACTGCATGCTAATGTTATATCTTGCTATCATATAAACACTTTTTTCAATGGATCCATGTTGGTGAAATAGGTAAGGTAAATGTTCATGCTCACAAAAATTGGAAAAGGTGTTTGGTTTGTTAGCATGTGGAATGGATTCAGTACATCTGATAGTTTATTGGATTCAAGCTTGAAAAGCATTAAAATAAATTTTAAGAATAATTGAAATGTTTATTTCTATATGGTAATTCTGATGTCAGTTGCTTTCCTCAAAATGTTAACGTGATTCCGCAATTTTGCTCCACTAAAGAAGTACCTCTACAAAACATTGGATAAGTAAGTGTTATGTTGCAATAAAGAAACATGTCATGAAGGTAATTCCTTATTATAGAGACAAACCTCGATTTATATATAACTCCAAGAAAGCTGTAACCCACAAATTTCTTAAAATGTTCTGAGGATGTCATTTCAGTAATAAGGATGTTAATCCATTTATGCTGGAATACAAAACAATGCATGAAAAGTTTCAAGACATAATTCAAAACCACATTAGTTAGAACTCAAGATTATGATTTAGTGACGTTACAGTCCTCCCACAATGAATCTGGCAGAGATTACTGATGGTATTTTTTTTTTTTTTATCAGGGAAGGTAGGCGGTGATCTAAAGAATGTAGATTTCATTAGCTACCAAAATGATTTGTAACATCTGTAGGGAGTGTATGAATTATTGCCTAATGTGCAGTTAGTAGTATTTCTTCTTCACTTTCAACGAGAAGATTCCAGTTATTCTCTTCATATGGATTATGTTTTTAGAGGCAAATGAAGAAAAAGTGTTGTGCCTGTTATGTGTTATTTTGGACAGTGACTGCTTACAAAAATAATGTTTTCAATCTGTTCATGGTCACCCCGGTGACCGAGTGGTCTGAGGCATTGGCTTTTGTCCATTTGTCCAAGGTGGGCATTGGTTTCAGTCCCAGGTGAAGCAAAACCAATGCCCATTTACATTTGTTTGACTTGTTTGACTCACCTGCATTTGTTTGAAAAAGTGAAAGAAGGAAAAGAAAAAAAAAAAAAGAAAAGAAAAAAAAAAAGAAAGGAAAAAAGAGTTCAGAGTAAGGATTAGCAAGCCAAGGGTGGAGCTTCCTATTATGAAAGCAGTTTCCCTGAGGAGATATGTGTATAATTCAACTAATATGTTGACAATACTTAATACTGTTTCACACGTGTACTACCGTCATTTCGGGTAGATAAGCCGCAGTGTATATGGCTTCAAAATAAAAATTTCTGACTGCACGCCTTATACAGCATGGCAGCATATACCGCATTTTTTTTTTTTTTTTTTTTGGCGGAGCGAAATTATGTAACAAAAACGTTTTAGCTTGTCCCATTCTTTTTTCTGCTGGAAGATATCTCAATAGAGAGGGAATGGAATAATGATGTTACAGCCACATGCAATAAATTCCACCCACCCCCTCTTAAAACAAGACCTGAAAATAACAGGTCATAGGATTGAGGTGGGACAGGCAAGAGACAGGTGACTCCGATAAAACTTGGAAAAAATCCGTGGCTGGGGGAAACTTCGCAGGGAATCGATCTTGTTAGCAAGGATCACCCTTGTTTCATGCTCCGAGCAACTAACTCTCCTTGAACTCATGACGTCATCAGCTTCGCTCCGAGGCTAATCTCTCTCCCCTCTTGAAACGGGATACCCGACTACCATCCAAGATTGATTGTCGTTGGTCGATGACAGCACTTGCAAATTTTGTCAATGACTTGTGCCGTTGCATTCAGTTCGCCAAATCGTATTTTCTGGAGTATGCTATGCGTAGTTCTACGTTATTGTGGAAAGTAAAATGACAAAACGCAGAAGTTATACTTCTAGTTTTAAGTTAATGGTAAAGAAATATGTTTTTCCGAATTTTGGAAAAACATCAAAACTTCCGACGATTATTTTGGGTTTCACTAAAGCAAACATTATTTCTAAAAACTGTGGTGAAATGCCAAAAGACAGCAAAAGTGATGCGGACGACCCCGAAGTTTTTAGATGATGAGCTTTTAAAACTTTTTAATTCGGATTGTGAATTTTCCGATTTTGATGGATTTTATTAAAAAACTATGTGTACCAGATATTTTCAGAATGTTGTGCGTGTATTTTTTAAATTCTCGAGGTATAAATGTTTTATAATTGGTTTAAGAGCCTTATGAATTCTTTGAGTAAATTTTTATAAAATAGGTAGTAGTGTAAGTAAGTGTTATCCTTAAGATTGAATCTTGTTTAATTGAAATTTTTATTTAATATTTGAAAGATCAGATACTATATTTTTATCTACGTAATGTTTTCAAGACTCCGCCGTGGTACTACCCCACCTTACTGCGAAGGTGCGGCGTATACGCCAGTGTGACTTATTTACCCAAATTTACGGTATTTAAAGCAAGCATGGGAAATAATGTCCATTTTCTGTGAACCATTAAAATTCAAACAATAATGATGTTTAGTTGAAATTGCACTTACCCTTATGTCTTTTGTAGGATGTCGTCGCATATTGCATGTTTTCAATGTTCTGTTACATGCTTGTTAGGTTGAAATCCAAAATCAGCATATGGTTTAATGGCATTGATTTGGGCTGCTATATACATGAAAAATTCGTTTATGAAGACTAACTTGTGTGAATATTTAAAAAACGAGTTGCAGGATTAAAAAACAATGGGAGAGCAATCCCAATTAACATGGAACTCAATCAAAATAGAACATGGCTAAAATTGAACAATGATGACCAAATCTTTCAACCGAATAAGGGGAGGAAAAAATGAAGCATTCAAATAAACTGGACAAATATCATTTCCCATATTGCCTTGCATCACCCAGACTAGTTTTGACTATTTAATTCATAATCCTCATCGGTGGGTATCTCCACATTGTTTTCATGCTTGCGGAGATACTCATCGGTGTGGTATCTCCACTTTGGTTTACCAACGCGGAGATACCCACCAATGAGACCTGTGAATTAAATAGTCGAAACTAGTCTGGGTGATGCAAGGCAATACAGGAACTGATGTTTGTCCATTTTATTCGAATGCTTCGCTTTTTCTTTTTCTGTTATTCGGTTGAAAGATTTGTTCATCATTGTTAAATTTTAGTAAGTTCTATTTTAATTGGTTCCATGTTAATTGGGATTGCTTCCCATTGTTTTTAATCCTGCAGCTCATTTTTTTAATACATATATTAGAGATATCTTTGGATGGTGTTCTGATGATTCTTATGGTGGCCCACCTTTTCCAGTCCCCATGGAGAATGTGATATGGACCATTAACCAGGGATGATTAGTGTGTGGTAGTGGTAACATATTCCAGCCTTGCTTCTGCTGTGCACCATAAGATGCTTTTGTATTCACTCTATTCTGTTGGCAGAGTTAAAAGTGTCAAAAAATGTACCCCAGTATGTTAAATACCTTCATTCAGCTGATGGCAAAAGAATTTTTGTATATTGTGTTTCTGTATATATGCACTTGTATGTCTGATGAGGTACTACAAAGATCCAAAACTAATTTTTCCCATATTATGTAAATTAGAACTGTTACCTTCAAACAAAATTCAACAGAAGCTTTTACGGATTTCCTTTTAAATATAAAGCCACTTGTCTGATCACAATTGAAATTTTGCAGGGTTCCTGCCATTGGTGATTAATTTTATTTTTAATTTTTAAAGTATATTCCATGGCATGCATAAGAAGGAAATTGCAGTAGATACTGGCATGTGAAAATGGTTGAAGTTCTGTGTAGCTAAGAGAAACAAGATAAATAGTAGAATAAAAATAGCAACTTTTCTCACAGATGTATAATAAAATTTTATTGTGAGAAAAATTGCTATTTTTATTCTATCTTAACACCACAAGCTTAGTAGTCATAAATTATATAAAGATAAATATTAATTGTTAATTATGTAAGACATATTTTTTTTTATCCTTGAAAAGAGATACTGTATAATAAATGCTATGTGACATGTGTAGATACTTATTATATTTTGTATAATATTAATGATTTCTCAAATATTTAGTATTTATCCAGAAAAGGCATCATTTAGTATTTATCGGTCAAAAATATAGGCTGGAATTTTTGTGGTAATGAGTATATGTTGTGAATATTAAAAAAGAATTGCCATGTACACAGTACAACTATTTTTCAAGTAGTTGTACTGTACATGGCAATTCTGCCTAACACCAATTATTGAGCTGCTAATATTCCCATGATTTCTGAATTTGGGAAGGGGAAACTTGTGGTGTAGATGCAGGATCCATTTATGGTACATTACACTATATTTAATGTAAGAATGGGATCTTTTATATTAATTCTCCGCCAATACATTTTTTTCATTGATTCGCAGCAAATTGCCTGAAAATATGTTTATTAGTTTAGCTTTTTGAAGTTATCGATGATTAGTATTCTTTTACAGAATTTGCCCAATTCGTAAATACACTCACTTCCAAAAGTTAAGCACGCAGAAGGAGAAGTTAATTTCCGGAAGCCAGTCGGAACTGGAGAGGCTGCAATTCGCCGCAGCTGTAGATGGAAGCATGCAAATGTGGTAGATAACAGCAAATCACGGTGTCTTGCCGAGAAATATGCAAAACAGGCAGCCGTATAAGAAGCCAGCACTCTGAAGGGGTACAGGAGTTGCATGCAAGTGCTGCTACAAGGTGTTGAGAACTGTCGGAGGATTTGTTTTGAAGACAGACTTGATTTTATGGCTTCCAGAAGACGATTGGAAGATTCTGAGCGCTGGCGTGCCGTCAGACGCATTGAAGCAGGACAGTCAATCACAGATGTTGCTGGTTTCTTCGGCGTGAATCATTCTGTCATTTCACGTTTATGGAAACAATTTCTAACCAGCCAAACAGTTGTCCGCAGACCTGTGGCCGATCGCCCAAGGGTTACGACCCCCGCGAAAGACCGATATATTGCTGTTGTAGCCAAGCGGAATCGAAGAGCGAAGTCTACACGTCTGACATCTATGGTTATGGTGGCCATTGGTAATACGATATCTGCCACTACTGTGCGTCGAAGGCTACATTTGAAGGGTCTGTATGCCCGGGTACTACGGGTTTGTGTTCCTCTATCCGTCCAATCCAGAGAGGCACGATTAAAGTGGTGTCACCAACAAGTCAATTGGACTGTGTCTGATTGGGGCAAAATTATGTTCACGGACGAGTCCAGATTTGACAAGCATGTATGGGTGTGGAGGGAAGAAGGCACACGCAATCGACCCCAGAACAACACCGAACATCATGCATTCCGAGGTGGAAGCATCATGAACTGGGCAGGAATTTCGTTGGGATATCGCACCAACCTCCACATCTACAGACGGGGTTCTGTGATGGCTGTACGGTATCGGGATGAAGTCCTAGACCCCACTGTGAGATTGTACGCTGCAGCAGTTGGTCCTGCCTTTGTTTTAATGGACAATAATGCGCGTCCCCATAGAGCTACCATCGTCGACGACTACCTGGAAAGTGAGGGGATTGCGCGTATGGAGTGGCCGGCGTACTCGCCTGACCTTAATCACATTGAAAATCTTTGGGATGCCCTCGGCCATGCTGTGTGTTCACGTCTCCCGCCCCCAACCACTCTCACAGCTTTGGAAACTGCTCTACAGGAGGAATGGCAATTACTGGACTCTGCGATGGTTGATCACCTCATAAAAAGCATGGACAGACGTTGTAAACTTTGTATGCAGATGAGGGGTGCTCACATACCCTATTAATGTCGGGTTTCATTGTTTGTTGTGACTTTATTACTCACTTTGTAAATGACTCCAATTTGACGTCATCTTATAATTTCTGAAAATTCAATATTATTTTCATCTCTGTCTGTATTTCTTTGTTTTGATTCATTAATAAACATAATTCCTACGTTCCTGCCGCATTTCGTGTCAATCCAAGAAGTACTTCTCCAGTTTTTCACATCTTACTGCTCCATGCTTAACTTTTGGAAGTGAGTGTATATAAAAAAAGTTTTCATTAAATACATTTCTTTCTTTCCAATACATTTATTTCCACAATTTTTTTTTACTTTTAAAAATAACCATTTTAAAGGATGAATGAACAACATTTGAAAGAGGGAAAATTTTTATATAGGCTTATTTTTTATATTGACATTAGAATAAAATCACATAAAAACATATGCGAAATTAAACTTTCATTAAATAACAGAAGTAAACAGTTCATTCTAGATGATCATTAAGAGGCCAGTACGATACAATATCAGTTAAAATATGATCAAAGGCATCACTGTTTGCTGCTTTCACCTTTTCTCTCCACATGAATGAATTCACATAAACAACTGTGTAACATTGAACAATGGGTGCCCCACATTTTTTTGTTCTTTGATTTTGCTTTTCCCCCAAAAACCCTCAATGCCCTAAGTATGTGCACTGGTATCACTGTTAATGAAATCTAATGAATGATTAACTGTTAAATGAGTATATTTTGGTTAATTTTTTTAAATGTTGGTACACTTTCCATTCATCAGAAATTATTGTAGTATATGGAGCAATTTGTTGATGAATAACTTAGCACAGAGGAGTAGCAGATCGGTCAAGTATGGCAACTAGAAAGCACTCTTCTTTTTTCTCTCTGCAAATGCCACTGAATACCTATTGCTGGGGCAAATCTTGTCCTCAATTGTATTTACGGCGGCTAAAAAGTGATTCGTCTATTTTAACATGAGTGTTCGGACCATTATAACATTCTCACACTTCAATAATGCACTAGCACAAATTTCCCTCATGTAGTTCGACCAGTCAACAGCCGTTCCATTTAGAAATATTTAATTCTTTTTCACAGAATTTTATTGTTGTTCAAACAGAAGTCATCGCTCTTTCCACGTTTATAAGTGAGTCATGAAAAAATTCTCATTGGCCGCCACCGGGAATTGAACCCAGAGTCTTCCAGTTACACGCCGGACATGCTTCGACTGCACCACAGCGGCCTCGAATTCCTCCAGACTCGCGTACATATGTGAGTCTGGAGGAATTACGTATGCGAATCTGGAGGAATTACGTATGTGAGTCTGGAGTGTATATGAGTCTGGAGGAATTACATATGTGAGTCTGGAGCGTATACGAGTCTGGAGGAATTCAAGGCTGCTGTGTTGCAGTGGAAGCATGTCCGGCATGTAACTGGAAGACCCTGGGTTCGATTCCTCATGGCGGCCAATGAAAATTTTTCTGTGACTCGCTTATAAACGTGGAAAGAGTGATGACTTCTGTTTGATGTTCCTAGTCCACATCAAATGTCTGTACTAATTTTATTGTTGTTAATTCATTTGCCCATGAATAAATGAAAAGGCCAATAGAAGTAAAAGAAAGCCTGCTACATGTTAAATAACTGTACGAACGAAGTGGTTTTCAGAATGACAACTACGTAGATTACATCTCCATCTGTCTAGTTTACCTACTTCCAAAGTCATTTTGTGTCTTAAGCAGCACTTAAAACTGAAAGGCAGAATTCCTTTAGATTGAAAAAATGCAACTGCACTCTTTTTCTTTAATTTTATCATACAATCATAATAAATTCATTGTTTCATACAGAAAAAAACTAAGAAAAAAGTAATCACTTGAACTACTTCCAATGTATGCAATGACTATGAATATTTCGGACAAATTCTGTTAAAAGAATACTAATCATCGATAATCGTCAATAAACATCGATTATCATTGATAACTTCAAGAAGCTAAACTGATAAACATATTTTCAGGTGATTCGCTGTGAATTAATGAAAAATGTATTGGCAGGGAATGTATATAAAAGGTCCTAAGAATGTTTCAAGTAACCACAATACACACAAGGAATCTTGCAAATAATTTGAAATGAATGTGAGCTGCTGTAAGCTTTTGCTGCCTTCAAATTTTTTGAAGAACACATTAAAAGAAAGTCTGAAATGGCATAATCACAATCAGAAATGGGGAAATTTGCATTTGATTCACTTTTCAGAAAATAATGTTATTTTAGCTGGTAACGCAGGGTGTCCGAGAATTATTGGACACATTACAAAATTATGTACAAAGAAAACTATCAGCATTGTTTGTTTTTCTATGTCACGTATTACTAACAGGGTTTCTATATTTTTGTTTTGCAGAATTGTTATTCCCAGAATCCGATAGATGGAGCTACATGTGGCCTGATGAGGAATGTATGAGAAATGTGCAATCAGTAGTCATGTCATCCGTACAGCAGAAGGCGGTGTGTGTGTTATGGCTTGCAGAATTAAAGTCTGTCATTAAAGTTAACAGACAGTACCGTTTAGAGTATGGCTGTAATCTTCCGTCAACAAATTCAATTCAGCGGTGGATGAAACAGTTTAAAGAAACTGGCAATGTGGAACATCGTGGAGGAGCTGGTAGGCCTAGCGTCAGCGGTGAGATGGTTGACCAAGTTAATGAATATTTCCGACGAAGCCCCAGGAAATCCGTTCGTAAAGCAAGCAGAGAACTGTGCATTCCGAAATCGACAGTTCACGATATCTTGCACAAGAAATTAAAGTTTCATGCTTATAAAATTCAAATAGTGCAAAAGATGCATGTAAATGATCACACTCTACGATACGATTTCACTGTGAATATGCTGAATCGAGTGGAAAATGACGAAAACTTTCTCAGTACTGTAATTTTTAGTGATGGATCCACATTTCATGTATCAGGTATTGTGAATTGTCGCAACTGTAGGATATGGGGCAGTGAACCACCTCATGCTGCTATTGAACTGGAACGTGATTCTCCAAAAGTTAATGTGTGGTGTGCCCTATCAAAAAGAGAAGTGATTGGCTCTTTCTTCTTCTGCAAAAAAAACATAAATAGTGACATTTACTTGGATATGCTAGAAAATTTCGCTATACAACATCGTTTTCCAACAAGACGGCACACCTTCGCATTGGTCAACGTGTGTACGTAAATGCTTAAATGAGCATTTCCCCAACAGATGGATTGGGCATGGTGGTCCAATTCCGTGGCTTCCTCTCTCTCCATATCTAACTCCAATTGGATTATTTCATGTGGGGTTATGTGAAGAATCGTGTCTATCAGACGCCTTGTACTAATTTGCAGGAACTGAAGCAGCATATCACAGCTGCTATTAATTCATTAACTCCTCAGATGCTTGTCAATACATGGTATGAAATTGAGTATCTCTTGGATTTACTATGAGCAACCAAGGGATCTGACATCAAAATTTATAAACTTGTGTAGTTACATTGTAAGTTAGTACAGTCAGTTTCTTTCTATCTGTTTAATGTTTTGTTTTATATAATTTTGTAATGTGTCCAATAATTCTTGGACACCCTGTATATTAAATACACACAAACCATTTTCAGTGCAGAGTTCAATTAATCTCTCACCATTCATTCACTCAAGGATCATTAAACTTACCTAGAATGTTATCAGAAATCCCATTCTGAACACCTACTCTAGCACTGAAATCCCCTGCTATTATAACTTTCTGTTTAGCACCAAATTGGCTCAAAACAGCTTTTATCGCATTCCAGAAATCTTCCTTTCTATCAGAAGCTTCCAAGTTACAAGGAGCATACACTACAATTACCATTCTCTGAAGTTTCACTTTCAAACAAATCCAAAGAATTCTCTCACTTATGCAGCTGTAGTGAATCAAGTTGTTCATCTTTTTACTTAAAATCACACCTACAACAGCCTGTCCTCTCACATTATCCTGGAATTTCTAAACAGCGTATGAGAAAGAGATCTCAGATGTGAGTGTAAGATTGGTATATGGAATACTAGAGGAATAAATGGAAAGATGGATGAGGTGATTGAAGAAAGAATAAGCATAGATTGGATGTGGCATGTGTAAGTGAAACTAAAAAGAAGGAAATTGTGATAGAAGAAGTGAATGGAACCTTGAGTGTGTAGTCTGGAGTGTTGGATAATATTCTTAGGTGGTTTGGCCATGTTGAAACAATGAGTAATTAGATGCCTACTAAAAAAAAAAATTCAGCCCAAGTGGCAGGAAAAGAAAGGTAGAGGAAGGCCAAGGAAATCATGGGAAGACCAGATTCAGGAATGTCTGCATAAAAAAATGATTATGAGCACGAAGCAATTAGTGTACACATGGATGTCAGTGAAGCTTGAGCTGTGTGCCAAAATCGCTGTAAATGGAGTTCTTTGATACGGCAACAATAAATAAATAATCAGTTAAACATTTATCTGTCAGATTGTCTTTCATGGAGGAGCTAACCTCTTAATCTCAGAGAACAGCTTAGTGATATGTATGCATGTTAACTGGTAATAAAATAAACCAGTTTTATTATAGTAATTGTTTGATGACTTGTATCATTCATACCCAAAATCTGGAACAAGCATAAATTTATTAAGCTATCATCATTGTCAACCATTATCAATCCACTGCTGGACGAAGGTCTCCCCAAGTTTCCTCCACAATGGTCTGTCTTGTACCAGTCTCCTCCATGTCACTCCCGCATACTTTCGAATTTCATCCACCCATTCCCATGTGGTCTTCTTCTGGGTCTTTTCCTGTCCCTTGGAATCCAATCTAAAATTTCGGCTGTCCATCGATGGTCTGTCCTTCTGGCAGTATGTCCAGCGCATTGCCATTTCAGGAATTTAACTCTGATCATGATGTCTTCCACTCTTGTCATTTTTCAGATCCACGAGTTCCTCTTCTTATCTCTCCTGGTTACACCAAGCATGCACCTCTCCATGCTGCTTTGAGTTGTCTGCAGCCTTTGTATGTTTCTTTTAGTTAAGATCCATGTCTCTGCACCATACGTAAGCACTGGAAGTGTGTATTGATCAAACACTTTTCTTTTAAGACATAATGGCATATTGCTCTTGAAAATTATGCTGTTTCTTCCAAAAGCTCTCCAGGCAAGTTTTGTACGCCGATTAATTTCTTCATCTATGTGACCCTCACTTGATATCTGCTGTCCAAGATAAACGTACGTGTCTGTTATCTCCAGCTTTTCTCCATCAATCGATAAATCTTCATTTCTTGTAAAAGTATTGAACATCACTTTTGTCTTCTGAAAGTTCATTTTTAATCCCACTTCTTTACTCTTGTCAGCAAGTTCTTGGATCATACTCTGCAGCTCTGATGGGGTAGTTGCAAAAATGACTACGTCATCAGCAAAACGAAGGTGGGTTAGATAATCTCCATTAATCTTTATCCCTTTGTTTTCCCAGTTCAGTGATTGAAAGACATTTTCCAATGTGGCATTAAAGAGCTTCGGAGATATGGTGTCACCTTGTCTCACTCCCTTTCCAATTTTTATGTGTGTTGTATTTTCAAACAGCCGAATCTTTGCACTTGCATTTTCATAGACGTTATTAATAATATTAATGTATGCATCTTCAATACCGCAGGATTTCAGAGCCATTGTAACTGCTGATGGTTTCACCGAATCAAAGGCTTTTTCATAATCGATAAAAGCCATGCACAATGGAAGTTCATATTCCCTCGCTCTTTCAATTAGTTCTCTCAGTACGTGGATATGATCTATTGTGGTGTAGCCACTCCTGAATCCAGCTTGTTCTCTCGGTTGAGCCATGTCCAGTGTTACCTTCAAACTGTGTGAAAGAACTTTAGTGAAGATTTTATAAACCACTGATAGGAGGCTGATAGGTCTGTAGTTCCTGAGATCCTCAATGTCACCTTTTTTATGTAGCAGGATCATTGTAGCGTTGTTCCAATCCTCAGGAATCTTCCCTTCATTAAGGCATCGAGTGAAAATTTGGGCGAGTGCTGTTTCGATTTCTCCACTTGCTTCTTGTATGATGTCTACAGTAATTTCATCTTCTCCTGGAGCTTTTCCCCGCTTCATGTTCTTGATTGCATGTGCAACTTCTGCTGATAGGACTGGAAGAACTCTCGTATTGGTACCTTTCATGATGTCTGGAGTACATGTATCATCCCTTTCATATAATTTGGAGTAGAAATCTTTCACTCTTGTCAAATTTCGCCTCTATTTCTTGTTACAGAACCGTCTTCTTTTCTCAGTGCCATAATCTGTTTTCTTCCCTTACTGAGATGTCCCTTTGCATCTTTAGGCTTTGGTTGTTTTCTATTGCTTTCCTTACTAGTTCACAGTTGAATTTCCTTACGTCTTCAGTGATACTTTTTCGTACTGTCTTGCATAGCTCTACATATTCCACTTTGGAAGTCACATCTTCTTTAGTTGTCCTCATCTCTCTTCTTTTTTGCATCAACATTTTGGTTTTTCCTGATAATTTGTTCACATGCAAGTTGTTTTTAGACTCAGCTAATTTTGTTGCTGTTTCCATAAGAGCTTTGGTTACTTTTCTGTTAACTTCAGAAATATCCACTTCTTCTGATGTTAGGCCTTCTAAAGCAGAGAATCTGTTCTTCAGTTCCAACTTGAAGGTATTATGGTGTTTTTTAAGGTTGGTTATGTCAATACATTTTGTTTGTCTTATGAGCTTGCCACGTTTGAGTTTAGTGTTGAGGTGCATCTTGCATCTCGCCAATCTATGGTCACTACCTGTGTTGAACTTGTTTAGCACACTGCAGTCTTCTAAGACGATTTTTTTGTTACACATAATAAAATCAATTTCACTTGTCGTCCCATTTGGATGTCTCCATGTCCATTTCCTGTGTGGCCTTTTCTTGAAAAAGGAGTTCAAGATGAAAAACCCTTCTGCCTCTGCAAACTCAACGAGAGTATTTCCATGCTGGTTTCTGTTGCCGTGACCGAATTTACCTACTGAAGTTTCATTCTGTTGCCGATGCCCTATTTTTGCATTGAAATCTCCCATAATTATCTTCAAGTGTTGCTTACCTTCATTATTTAGATGACGAATTTCCTCATAAAATTCTTCAATTTCTTCTTCAGGATGACTTGTGGTGGGTGCATAAGTTTGAATAATCTGAGCCTTGTATCTTCTCGAGAGTTGGATAACGAGTCGAGCAGCTCTGTCAGAGGAACTTTCAACTTCTACAACTTTATCCTTCAGTTTCTTGTTTATTATAAATCCAACACCACTAGTTCTGCCAGTATCTGTCCCACAATAGTAGAAGAGATGTCCACTTTTCAGTTCAATGAGATCTTCTCCTTATCTCACTTAGCCCGACGATGTCCCACTTGATCCTTTGTAGTTCCTCTTCCAATTCAAGAAGCCTTGAATCGAAAGATAGGGAGCGTCCATTATACGTAGCCAAGGTCAGCATCAGATGGCAGCCTAGTCCGGTCCTCCGGGGATTCTTAGCACCCTCTGCCTTCATGTCGCACTGGCCGCTGCCTTGGCCAGGTACATTCCAGCTGCCGGAGACTGAGGGCCAAGATTTAAGTTGTGGAGTCATTTTGGAGGGGTATGACCATAACTCACCACGCTGGCCAAGCGGGTTGGTGAGTGTGGGATAGCATTTCCTCTAATCCCGATGGTATAGTTATACCGCTATTGGCGGTCGTCAGAGCTCCTTTAGTGGGAACAGGATGCACCACGAGAAGGCGGGGTTGACATTTGTCAAGGAGAGGCTGTGATGTTCATTAACACCTGAGTAAATGATTTGTAGGATTTATTAGAAAATGTTGAAGTATAACTACATATATTAAACTTCCAAACACAGGGCTAAGTTAGAAAAGAAAGAAATGGGACACGGAAAAGAGCAAACATTCTTGGAAAACCCACAGCTTTGGATACAAAACACTGTTTTTAATACATGAAAACTTGACTCTTTGACTTCTTAATTTCAGGATCAAAGAAACTTGTTGCCACGCGGTCATGCATGTCCTTTTTTCAGAATGTGTTGTGTGAAAAGTAGTGATGCATATAATGTGTTTAACTGTAGCAATTAAAAGGTCATGAGTAAGCTATGTGAAATTTGACTGTATTTATGAAATTGTAATTTCTTTCTTGTGATTTGCTAATGAATGTATTATTTTTGCCTGATTTCAGTTAAATAGAAAAGGTATATGCCATCAAGGAATACAGATTGAAGCTAATGGAACTAATTATGTTGTAAAAATTGTTCAGTAAGTATCATGGATTATTCATGCTCTGCCCACATAACCAAATTTGTAGTATAATGCTTCGCATTAGTCTTGTTGAGAAGATTGTAAAACTGCACATCCTTAAAGTAGGTAAAAAAAATTGAACAGAAGATGGGAGTTTAAAAGCTAAATGACGTATTAATAGGAAATATACACTGTATTATCAAAAGTATTTAGACACTACCAAATATCTGCATAAGTGCAAAGAATGGTTGCTAAGGAAGGTGCACTGTGAGTGTGGAGGTATATCTATAAAGCTGAGATAAGAAACAGTAAATACAGTCAATTCAGAGTTGTATGAATGCTGTGATAAATATCATGACATGTTCTGGCATGTTATCAATAACTGTGAAGCGGATATGGCATGCAGATGTGAACTTTCCGAGTTCCAGTGTGGGCTGGTCATGGGATGTCATTTGAGTAACACGAAACAAGACTGTACAATGGCAGCAAAAAAAAAAACAAAAAAACAAAGATAACATGTTCAGGAGGGCCGCAAAAAAAGATAACACGTTCAGGAGGGCCGCAAAAAAAGATAAAATGTTCTGACTGGAAAGCTGTTCTTTGAAGTGATGAGTCACGCTTTTCACTCTTCTGAAGTGATGAGTCACGCTTTTCACTCTTCCAATTTGGTGGGCGCGTTTGGATTTGGCGATAGCCTGGCGAATGATTTTCATTGAATTGTGTTCTTCCAACTGTTAAATTCAGGAGAGGCTCCATCGTGGTATGGAGTTGTTTTCCATGGATGGGACTCATCCCGTTGGTTATTATACCATAAACCATGAACTCTGAAGTGTACCTCAACGTTCTGGATTCTGTCCTATCAACAATGTTGCAGTATTATGGAAATGACCGTTGTCTCATCCAACATGATCAAGCTCCTTTCCACACTACACAGTGTGTGCAGGACTGATTTCTTGAAAATGAGGTGGAATTATTAGACTGGCCTGCTCAGAGTCCTGATCTTAATCCCATAGAACAAATCTGATATGAACTGGAGCGATGGATATGAAATCAACCACAACAACCATTTTTGCTCTCCACACTGGCAGCAGCTTTGCAGGACAAATAGTGAGCCATTCCAGTCAAGACCTACTGGAAATTTGTAGTATTCCTCAGTGTGTTGCCGCTGTCCAGGGCCATAGCCAGAAAGAATTTTGGTGGGGTTTCTAAATTTTAAAATTAATTTTCACCTTACATTATACATACGTTGAGTTTTTTCTCTATCACATTTTATTTGCACACAAAATTCTTCTATTTAATACTACCCATTTTTCAAATACTGACTTATATGCTATACTACTTACAAAAATTGTAAACCAAATATTTTATTTTTGAGATTCAAACAAAGGTCTTCGCTCTTTCCACGTTCATAAGTGAGTCACGGAAAAATGAGAATTTTTCCGTGACTCACTTATGAACGTGGAAAGAGCGAAGACCTTTGTTTGAATTTCCTGGTCCACGTTAAATGTCTGTATTATTTATTTTTGAGATATTTTAAACATTTCAGGGAGGGTTTAAACTCCTCCCTGGCTACAGCCCTGTCATGCAAACAAAAGGTGGACTGATTAACTAATAATTGCAGTAATAAAGCCATTTGTCCCAAAATGTTGTGGTGTCTGAATACTGTTGATGATATAGTTTATATATAAACTTTAAAGAAATTTACCAAAGTTCCTACAGAATGTTCAATGAAAATGTCTTCTTATTAGATAATTGTAAGGAATTGGAGCAGATATTTGATTTAAAGGAAGCATATTTTAAATTTTTTCTCCTTTTTTTTTTAACTCCAAATATTATGTTTTTATTTAGTTTTGGGTTGTGTAGAGAACCAGCCATTCATCACAACAAAATGCGTTTTGATTCATGTTTTTGAACCCAGAGTATGAGGCGAGGTTTAACTTTTTGAAACTACATTCACAATTTGACATATTGTAATTGAATTGCAGTGTCAGAATGAAAAGGTGGTTTCTTTTTTTTTTTTTTCTTCTTTTTTTTTTTTTTAAATCCAAATTCTGATTTTCTGTGAATGTGAATAAAAAGATATAGCCCACCTTAGCTTCATAGCCCTTTTTACATAGTACTACTACATTTAATATTTAGTGTGAAAATATATATTGCCTTTGATGAATATTCTGTTGTTTTTAATGTTCTTCCCTTGTTGTGTTATTTTTTTTTTATTTTTTTTTTTTGCTAATGCAGTACAAGGCTCTAAAATTGTATTGCCCAGTTGAAATGGGCCAAATACGAGCTCTGTTGACCAATCAGCTCTACAGTTATTTTCATTTGTGATAGGCATGGTAGACATAAAAATACCTTTTTTGTAAATGCCAAAGTCTTATACCTATAGAAGTATTTTATGTAGAAGCTGAAATTTTGCACATTAGTTTCTTTGTAAAGCTTTCAAGTTCACCAAGTTTCATAAAAGTCAAAAGGGTTCAGGTCAAAACTATTACTTCTTTTTATGCTGATTTAACATGGAATGAATGACCACATCAAATCAGACCATGTCATTTCATTGCTGGGAGACAATTTATGAAATGCTGTAAAAGTACTTTGTCTCTTATATTGTTTCTGGAATGTTTAGAAAAAATAGTAGTGTGTGTGTATTCAGGTGTGTAAATTTTTGGTTTGGGCATGTAGCTTCTTGGATGTTACAGTTTTGAATTTTTCTGGCCCTGGTGCAGTTAGATATCAGCCGGCAGAAAATGTTAGTAAATTTAGTTCAGTTGTGGTTATTAGTTTATCTAAAGGGAAACAGTCAGATAGCATAAAAAACAAAACTGTTTTTCTGTTTGCTGTTCTACAAAATCATACTGTTACTAAATAGTTTGTGTACCTTCTTGTACAAGTCACCTTGTGACCAGTTTTTGTAGTTTTTAACACTGTTTTCTTATGTACCCCCAGAACTCTTTTGTATATATATTTTTTTGTCTAAGTGATATTGATTATTATAAGTTTTAGTTATGCATTAATATAACATTTTATCAAATTCTATTTTCAATTTCACTTAACACTTGAAACTTCCATCCCTCTTTATTGTGACATCTTGATTTGTCACAAGTAGGTTTCATTGTCATCACCATCTCACACTTGCATAACAGCCTGGTGGTTCACATGTTATTAGCACAAACCACTTAAATTGAAGGGGGGATCAATGCTAGTTTGCAGAAAAATTTCGTTCATTCCCTGTATTCCATTGCAAGATTTTTTGCAAGTAATGTATTGCTTCTAAATCACTACTGTTTAATTCTGTACTTAACTAACTTGCTTGAGGTTTGCACTTTGTTCTACAGCTGGTCATCATAATAAATAAGTAGCATATGTCTTGATAATTATTTAATCTTCCATGTGACACAGATGCCTAAACCACCTCAGCATGCTATCATCAATTTTTTCTTCTGCCGAGTGATGTAGGCAGTTCATTTCTGATATCCACTTCATAATTCTGTTCTGCTAATAAATCTATGTTTCCATACATTCATATTACCACTCTCATGTGAGCAATTTCTAATATCCTTTTACTTTTGAGCCCCTTTGCTTTGCATTAAACTCTCACTTTGGTATAAGAGAACAGGACTAAATATGACATTGTATACATTAAGTTCTGCTTTTGCCCTGTGTCTTACTAGTTTTATGTAGCTTGGAGGCTTTCCCTGTATTGTTAATGTTTTGCTGTGTAATTCCTTATCAAGCTTTGCAGTCTCATCAATGAATGTTAAAGATCTGAGTGAAACTAATAGATGGAAAGAATGGGATAACCAATAAGTGAATTTTCTGCTGATACAAGAGAAAATTATTCAAAAGTATAGAAACAAGAAATGAAACCATGAAAGACTCACATACTTTAAGCTGATGAGAAAATGATCTTGTCATGGTGTAAACAAATGACATGGATATCAGCACAATATGGGAAGAACACTTTTGAGTCCTGATGGAAGGAAACCAAAGATCAGTAAATGAAGAGAAGAAGCTACATGAAGCAGGATAAGCTGTGAACACAACATCCAGGAAACTAGTTGAAAAGGCAACTGCAAAGGTTCAGTTTGTGGATAAGATTTGGAGATCTGAGCATAAGAGAGGGACAAAAATTGAGGGTCATTTCAAAAGTTTTGCACATTGTGGATTATCTCTTTAAAAAACAATTTATTTCACAGCATACCTCTACAGGCCTAATCTCCATGCATTTTAATGACAGCGGTCCAACGTTTGGTCAAGTCTTGTATTTCAGTCAAAGACGCCTCCATTGTTGAGGCATCAGATTACTCGGGCCACCTCATTAGAAATGTCTTGAATCGCACTGAATTGGAGTGGCTTCTTCAGTTTTGGAAACAAGTCGTAGTCTGGTGGGCTCATGGCAGGACTGTATGGCACGTGGGGAAGCAATTCCCATCCATACTTTTCCAGAATGTCTTACTGTACGAGCAACATGTGGCCTCGCGTTGTCATGCAAAATGATGACACCAGGTTCGAGCATGTTGGGCCTTCTTTGGCGAATCTTTGTGCATAAAACATTTTGCAGAAATCTTCTGTAGTATTCTGCTGTTACAGTGGTCCCCCTCAGGCACTCTGTCGGTTGCTATCACTCCAACCTTGTCATAGGCCATAATCATCAGCAGCTTAATCTTCAATTGTTGGCGGCGGAATTTTTTCTGGCGAGGTGATTCTGGATTTTCCATTGAGCAGACTGAGATTTCAGTTCTGGTTCAAAATCTCGTATCCAGGTTTTGTCTATAGCAACAATTCTGTCCAAAAACCACTTGCCTTCTGTTTTGTACCGCTGAAGCAATTCTTCTGCAATCCCTTTGTGAACTGCTTGCTGCTCTTCACTCAGATTATGCAGAACCCATTTGGCAGCCATTTTTCTCTGGTGTAATTTTTCAGTTAAGATTCTGAAAACCTAAGTGGTAGACGTATTTGCTTCATATGCAATATCTTCACATGTTTTCCATTGATCTTCTTCCAAAATTCTGTTGACGATAACCACAAAAGTGTTGTCCGTTGCATCTGATGGCCTGCCGCTTCTTGGGTCGTCTTTGATGCTTTTCCGACCTTGGAGGAAATGAGAAGCTTACTGTGACACTGTGCTACAATCCACTACACTAACCCCACAAACTTAACACAAAGCTTTATGAATTTTGGTAGGGAATTTTCCTTGCAAAGTTTCAATTTTAATGTAGGATCACTAGTCACTATGTAAAATCTGACCTGACTAAGTGAAAAACTGAGTATGGCATGTTTTTAATTAATGACTTATACTATGTCAAAAGAATACTTTGAAAATCTCTCTGAAATAAAGGGGAGACAAAGTGCAATTGTGATAAAGGAAATGTAATGATATTCTTACATGTGTCAGAAGTACTTAGGGCAGGCTCACAGAGATTTGATGTGAAAGTTGTAGTTCCTTATGAACCAGTTTTAAGCCAATTCTTATTTGACATTATTATTGCTTTAATAGCATAGTGAGAAAAGCAGAATCTTATTGTAATTAAGTGTTCTGTACAAAAAAAAAAAAAAAAAAAAAATAGTGGGAAACATAGAGAAATGCATTAAAATAAAGAGCATTGAAGTAGAGCCAAAACAGGGTACACGGGGAAGTGTTTTGTCAGATCCAAGAAGAAGTAATGAAAGAAGTGAGATTAGAATATCTGGGATTGGTTTTTTAGGAAGACTGAGATATGAAAGGGGTTACTGAGTGACAAAGTAGCAGGATGGAACAGCTGGGGGAAAATATCAGGTGTACTCTGTGATAGAAGTATTGTGCCATATGAAAGAAATACTGTATAGTTGTAGGACTTGCCTTTTGAAATGAAATGTGGAGAACACGCTAAACATTGTAAAAATGGAGTTTGACTTGTTGCAAGTTTAAACTGTTAAAAGTAGATTTATCTTGAAAACATTTTGGAAATTATAAACCAATGTACGTACTTAAACAGCTCTTTATTAAGCACTTAGTCATTATTTACAAAGTAAATACATTCATAATTTTGTCATTTAAAGTAGTAAATTACATAGCTTATGATGTCTTTTTTTAATCAGACTTTTATTTTATGGGATGGTCCAAAAAATTAAATACAAATGAAGTTGCTAATTTTTATGTGCATTGTTCCCAGAAGGAACATAATTAACAATGAAAGTATAATTGTGAAAGATAGAGGAGACGGGAATGTCAACGAAGGCCCAAAAGCCAAGATTGCAGTGAGAATAATTGCAACAGGTTAAAGGACAGAAATTTCAAAGGCTCAAAAGGCAAGATTCTGTTGGTATGGCTACACTTTCAGCTGAATTGAGGGTTGTGTTACATAAGTTATGAATGTGGAGCCACCTAGGAAATGGAGCAGAGGAGCAGTTATGATGTGATGGAGGAATTATTTAGAAAGTTACATGAAGGGGGTGGGGAAAGTTGAGTAATATATAACATGGGCAAAAGTTAGTGGAGAAGGAAGATCTGCTGAAGCAGTTTTGCTTAACTGTGGGGTAAACAATGCTGTTGGGGTAAAAGCATCACAGGCGAGGAGTAGCAAAAAAAAAAAAAAACACCCAAGAAAAAGCACATTCTTTTCTAAGTATAGATTTTTCTTGTTTTGGATGTTTATATTGCCGTTTTTGAATACCAAAAGCTCATGGGGGGAGGGAAGTGAATCAAAGGAAAATGAAAGTGCCTGCAGTATCAATTGTGTGCAAAAATAAATAAGTAAAACAGTACATGAAAATGAGTGGAGTGGTATTACTCAGAAATCAATGTTACAGTGTGCCAGGAATTGTTTTAGCTTTCTGTTTTTATAATTATAATTTTGTTATAACATACTTCAGTGAGGCACTTTGTTGTGTATTACAAAAATAAACCTGCCTGCCACATAAGACTTTTGCATATGTTAAATAGTAGGTAACTTTTCCATGTTGCAGAATGCCCACCAGAGATGGTTGTGACCTTGAATCCAGCACTGCACTTCGTTCAGCTCTACTTAGCTGCACAATACGATTGCAAGGAAAAGGCAGCAGAACCTGGCTAGTTGAGGTATGTTGTAGCATTTTGTATGTTTGCCAATTTGTTGAAAAATGTAAGATTTCTTCATGATCTCCTTTCTTAAAATTCTCACATTTAAGACATGTTAATTTTTCAGAATATGTGTGATTTTTTAATTTAAGATAGTACTCTCATTTGCCTAAGCCCACATTTTGAATTTTATAATTTATTATGTTTCTTTAAGATCAGAAGGAACATGTGTTTATGCATGCTTTCACTCAAGTTATTGTACTGGTTCTCCATTTAATTCACTCCGGTGATGTGGAATTGCATTTCCCCGTGAGTCACATTAGTTGGCTTAACAGATTGATAGTGTGGTATGAGAATTTTGATATTTTATTTAACTTCTAGGACTTCAATAATTTCTTGATATTCCAAGAATTTGTGAAGAATGTATCTGAAAAGCATTTATTTCTTTAATGTTACTGGTCAAACCCGATTTTAGGACAAACTAGTTTATCCGAAGCGTGATAGGACAAACTAGATTATACTGAAATAAAGATGGAGCTTCCAGGATGAACTGGTTTCGCCTAGTCCAAACTAGATTATACTGAAATAAAGGTGGAGCTTCCAAGACAAAATGGTTTGGCCTAGTCATAACTAGTTCAACTTGCATTTCCACTTTAATCTATTGGATATGGAGACGAATCGAGGGGAAATTAAATAAATTATCACTTATTATGTATTTACAACATTTATTTACTTAGTATTGATTTATAAAAACAACAGCATCTGTTTGATGAACAGGTTTTGGTGCAATTGCACCTAACGAAACCTTGTCCTGTCCCGACTGAATGTTTGATCGCTGCAGTTTTCAATGAAATCTCATTCTCCTGATTAACTTCCTCCTTGTGTAAGAACTTCTGTGTGCAGATGTCAAACTCCGTTCTGAAAAATAAATGAACAAAAATCATGTGATTTTGAAAGACTTAATGTTGATGGGAGCACTAGTTCCCGCGTGCGCCGCTCCATCTCTCGTCACAGTACAGCAACAGCGTTCAGCCAATGAGTGACTGAAAGCATCCCCCATCGCAGCAGGTGTAATACCAAGTTTTATCAGTGCCCGGGTCACCAGTGTATGTGTAAATAAATAAAAAAAAAATCAATACTAAGCAAATAAACGTGCTGAGTACATATTAAGCGATAACATGTAATAATGAGTAAATAACCTGTTCATCGAATAGGAGTCTATGAAAAAAAAAAAATCAATGCTAAATAACTAAATGTGCTGAGTACATAATAAGTGATCATTTATTTCATTTCCCCTCGATTAGTCTCCACATCCTATAGATTAAAAGTGCAAATGCAGGTCGAACTAGTTAAGACTAGGCCAAACCAGTTTATAATGGAAGCTGCACCTTTATTTCATTATTATTTAGTTCGGACTAGGGCACTTCGGATTAACTAGTTTATCCTAAAATCGGGTTTGGCCGGTAACATATACATACTGTATCACTAAGCTGTTCTCTAAGATTCAGAGGTTTAGCTTCACAAAGAAATGCAAACTACCAGATAAATTTTTAACTAATTATTTACTTATTGTTGCTGCATCAAACTTTTCCATTTACAGCGATCTTGACACACAGCTTGGGCTTCACTGACATCCATCACGCGACATACACAAGATCTGCTATACTTCATACTCATAGTCTTTTTCTCATGCAGACACTCCTGAATCTGATCCTCCCATGACTTCCTTGGCCTTCCTTTCCTGCCACTTGTGACAAAAATGTTTTCTTAGTAAGCATCTCATCACTCATTCTTTCAACATGTCCAAAACACCTAAGAATATTAGTCTCCACATTTTCTAACAACATTTTGCTTCACATTACACAACTGCAACACATCTTCATCCCTCAAACGATCAGAACGTGTCTTGCCACAGCCCCCCTCCCCCTCCCCGTAAATAACGCCTTTCTCCAGCACATAAATGACTTCTATGTTTTTTCTGTTGTACCCAGGTTTCACTGCCATAGATACACAGCCATGCGGAACTATCTTGAGAACCCATCGTTCCTGTGAAAACCTCAAAAAGCCGCTATGACTTTGAATGAAGAATTCACTTGTCTACTAATTTTACCATCCAATTTGTTCTCTTTGTCAAACATACTTCCTAAATACACAAACTCATTCACTTGGTCAATTACTGTGCCATTTAGACTTATATTACATTCAGTTTCTTTAATGTGGAGGTAATTATTTTGCTATTTCAGTTCTGTCTTTGATTCATGGAATGTATTTATTATAAAATACTGAAATATGTTGCACTTCAGAATTTATACTTAACTTTGCTGATGTGGGCATTGCTGAATTTTTTACTGTGAATGCATTGAAAAAAGTTTTTTTTTTTTTTTTAACCAATGCATTTTTAGAAACAGCATGATTTTGTGGCTGTAAAATGGAATCACTGGGCTTTTCCAAAAATTATTTTTGTGTGCATACATATTCATGCGTTTCTGTACGTGAGCGTTAATGTAGTTCTTACAAAATAATATCTGTTGTTTCTCATGGGCAATCTCAGAATTGAACTACAGGTAACTCTGTTATATGCGAAATTGATTTACACATAGGTGCATTTTAGTATGATTTATCACAAAGTTATCATATTTGCCGTCAGTGACAACTGTTTCTCTGATGCACAACTTTAGTGACTTTTTAGCTTAATAAATGGGTGTGCTCACCAGTATAGTTGATAATGGTAATTATTCAAAAAGAAAAGGAAATATAAGCTAAAGGTTGTTTAAACCTTCACATTACGCAGACCTCAGCGCAAGTCACTTTTCTCACTATTTGTCACCTTTTTTAAATTTGTCACTTTTTGTTACCTTTTTTTTAAATTCTGTCACTATTCTCACCTTTTTCTTAAGTGTGCCCATATTTTTTTCAATTTAGCTATAGTTTTGCGTTGTTGTTTTTTATATCTAGGGGATTTTTTATCAGATGAAAAAAGAAATCCTGAAACAAAAATAAATTGTTTTGTTAAACACCCATCCCTGTTGAACACACACGTGGGTGAGGTCACAAGTTGTAAACGCGACTCACCACTCTCCATAACAGCATAAGCAAGCTTCGTAAGGAAGAAAGTCTGCTCCGGCAAGAGGCAGTGACGCACACACTGCACCTCTCCCCGTAACCCCGCCCGCAGCAGCCAGCGGGTTCTCTCAAGGATTTTTTCAAGTGGGATAAAAATGACAAAAGTTTATCTCCGTGGATTTTCCATGAAAATCTCTGAAATTTTGATCCGCCATAAATCGCTAATAGGAATGAGCCCTCCAAATTTCGCTTAAATCAAATAAAAACTTTTAAACGGGCCATATTTTTTTTTATTTGCTCTTTATCATGTGGCTGGCATGACCAGAATTCGTAATAGGCATCTTACGGCTAATTTAAAAACGTTTTTGCCAATTCACTTGAAATTTTAAGGTCA
Organism: Macrothele yani; assembly: GCA_039090855.1. Taxonomy (NCBI): domain Eukaryota; kingdom Metazoa; phylum Arthropoda; class Arachnida; order Araneae; family Macrothelidae; genus Macrothele; species Macrothele yani. The sequence goes on along the minus strand of CM077027.1, from coordinate 51,405,132 downwards.
TCATCTCCCAGCCAATTATAGTATATGTACAAATTTCAGCCAGTTACGTGAAGAATTCGGAAAAATAGTGTTCTTAATTTTTTTAGCTCGTCTTTTGTAAAAAAGATGCTTATATTATCGGTTTGTCCATCCGTCTGTAGATACGATATCTCTGCAACTATTAGTCTGATTTGGAAAATTCTTTTTGCATTGGGAAGCTTGAAATATACGAATGAAGATCGTTCATTTCGGGGGTTTTTTTTTTTTTTTTTTTTTACGATGTACAATTTTACCGCTGGTGGGCGTAAATGCAGATGATGTCGAATTTAAAAATACATTTTTTATTCCACATATTTGCTTCTAAACATCCGATTGAAAAAATTCTTACATCTTTCGATTCCATTTATGTCGAAGAGTATTTTAGGAATAGTTGCTTTTTCAAATTACGCATAGATTTTCCGCTAGGGGGCGTAAAAGTAAATTATGTTTTTCCCGATATCTTTTCTTCTACAACTCCAATTTGAAAAACGTCTTCTTTAGCGGACACAGCTCCTGATGAAAAATATTTTGCATATAATTTCTAATTTTTGGTAAAGAATACTTTGGCCGCCAGGGGGCATAAGTGTTAATTTTTGCTTCTGATGTATTTGCCATAAAATCTGAGCTTCTAAAATCTCGATTGAAAAAAATCTTTCGTGGAATGAGGCCACTTACGTCGATAAACCTTTTCGGAGTATTTTCTTCTTAAAATATTCCAAGGTTTCTCCGCCAGGCGGCGTAGACGTATATCTTATTTTTGTCAATATCTCAGCTTCTAATGGTCCGATTTGAAAAATTCTTTATTAGATAGTTTCCGGTGTGACATGTTTTTCATATAATTTCAAAATTTTCAAGTAATTCATAGACTTTTCCCTAGGGGGCATAAAGGTAAATTGCGTTTCCCCTATGTCTCTGCTTCTAAATCTTCGATTTGAAAATTTCTTTCTGCGGCGGATACAGCTCCTGATGGGAAATCCTTTGCACATAATTTCTAATTTTTGTAAAAAATGGTTTGGCCACCAGGGGTGTGTAAGTCTTAATTTCTGCTTCTGATGTATTTCCAGCAAAATATGAGCTTCTAAAATCTCAATTGAAAAAAGTCATTTGTGGACCGATACTACTCATGTTGACAAACCTTTTAGGAACATTTTCTTCTTAAAATAATGCATGGTTTCTACGCCAGGGTGCGTAGATGTATGTCTTTTTTTTTTTTTTTTTTTTGTCAATATCTCTACTTCTAGGAGTCAGATTTGAAAAATTTCTTCTTTGTTGGATAGTGTTTCCGATGCGAAATGTTTTCCCTATAAATTCAAAATTTTCAAGTAAATCGTAGACTTTCCGCTAAGGGGCGCAAAGGTAAATTGCATTTTTGCGTTATTTCTGCTTCTAATACTCGGATTTTAAAAATTATTTCTGTATCGTATACAACACCTGATGGAAAATATTTTTCATATAATTTCTAATGTTTGGTAAAGAATGGTTTGGCCACCAGGCGGCATAAGTGTTAATTTCTGCTTCTGATGTATTTACAGCAAAATCTGGGCTCCTAGAAACTCGACTAAATTTTTTTTTTTTTTTTTTTCTTGGATTGGTACCTCTCGTATGGAAAAACCTTTTGCGAATTCTTTCTTCCCAAAATAATGCATAGTTTTCCCACCAGGGGGCGTAAAGTCACATCTTATTTTTATCGATAACTCTTTTTCTAAGAGTCCGATTTGAAAAATTCTTTCTGTGTTGGAGAGCGTTTCCGGTGCGAAATGTTTCTCATATAAATTCATATTTTTCTTAATGCACAAGTCTGCAACCAGAAGGCATAAGCTCATGATTCTGTTTACAGCAATATCTGAGGGATTAAAAACCCAATTGAAAAACTTCTTTCTTCCGTCAGATACCATTGTTTTCCATATCGGTTCCATTGACTTTGAATAGCTTTGATAAATTTAATTTGAGTCAGAATGGATTAAAAAGATGTGCTAATTACACCCGAAAATTCGGTCTTTTTTTTTTTTTTGTTTTATCTAGTCCTGCCATGGGGAAAACTAAAGCGAGGAGAAGCTGTTGCTGGGAGCCAAGGAAGGAAGAAAGCCTGCAGTCTTTTCATGCTCTAGTTTTGATTGGTAGCTGGGCATTTTGTGTGTGCCTTTATTAGCATGTGGTTTGTAAAAAAGATAGTGCTTATGTTATCAGTTTGTCTGTTCTTCTGTGGACACCATATATCTGCAACCAATTGCCCTATTTCAAAAATTCTTTTTGCATTGGGAAGCTTGAAATGTTGGATTGATGATCCTTTATTTCGTTGGTTTTTTTCCCCCACCAATCACAATTTTGCCTCCAGAAAGCGTAAATGCGGATAATGCCAAATTCAAAATACATTTTATTCTATATATTTGCTTTTAAACGGCCGATTGAAAATAATTCCTTTACTATTTGATTCTATTTATGTCGAAGACCATTTTAGTTATGGTCACTTCTTTAAGTTATGCATAGATTCTAAGCTAGGGGACGTAAAAGTAAATTGCATTTCTCCCGAAATCTCTGCTTCTAAAACTCCGATTTGAAAAATTCTTTCTGCAGCAGATGCAGCTCCTGATGGAAAAGATTTTTCATGTAATTTCTAATTTTTCGTACAAAATGGTTTGGCCACCAGGGGCGTAAGTGTTAATTTCTGCTTCTGATATGTTTGCAGCCTAATCAGGGCTTCTAAAATCTTGATTGAAAAAATTATTTCATGCACTGATACTACTCACGTCGATAAATCCCTTTTCAGAATATTTTCTTCTTAAAATATTACATGGTTTCTCTGCCAGGGGCGTAAATGCATATCTTATTTTTGTCAATATCTCAACTTCTAATAGTCCGATTTGAAAAATTTCTTCTTTGTTGGATAGTTTCCTGCGCAACATGATTTCCATGTAATTTCAAAATTTTCAAGTAATTCATTGACTGTCCGCTAGGGGGAGTAAAGGTAAATTGTGCTTTCTCTGATATCTCTGCTTCTAAAACTCTGATTTGAAAAATTCTTCCTGCACCAAATAGAGCTCCTGGTGGGAAATGTTTTGATTGTAATTTCTAATTTTTTTTATAAAATATGGTTTGTCCACCAAAGGGGCATAAGAGTTCATTTCTGCTTCGTAGGTATTTGCAGAAAAATCTGAGCTTCTAAAAGCTTGATTGAAAAAATTCTTTCGTAGACCGATACCGCTCATGTTGATAAACATTTGAAAATATTTTCTTCGTAAAACAGCAGAAAGATGGACAGTCAAAAGCATGTAACGATGCTGCCAAAAAATGAAGATCTTTGAAGGTCTTAATTTTTTCTTTTTTCTCAGTGCCATCCATATTTTTACTTGCAGTTAACATTTTTAATTACGAGGGTTGTACCGAAAGTAATGCAAACGTGGGCATAACTTTTTTATTAACTGACAGAAGTCGTTCAGTTGCACATGTTGGTAGAGTAACTGTTCCTCTGTAGTAACCATTTTTCTTCATTGCATTTAAATAATGCATTCCAAGCAGAAGCAACATGCTGTCATTGAGTTCTTGACGAAGGAAGGAAGGAAGGAAGGAAGGAAGGGTGCATTTTGTCCGACATCCACAGAAGGCTACAGAATGTTTACAGAGATGACACTATTGACAAGAGCAATGTACACAGATGAATAAAGAAGTTTAAAAAAAGAGGAAACCAGCATTGACGACAAGCCACACAGTGGGAAACCATCATCTGTGACCAGTGACACGAATCGTCAGCGAGTGGAATTGATTCGCACAGAGAAATGAATCACAATCCTTGAGCTTGTTGCACAACTGGACTGTGGTCACAATGCCATACAGAAGATGGTGGAAGACTTAGGGTATTGGAAAGTGTGTGCAAAGTGGGTACCTCGGCAGTTGACACCCGATTTGAAGGAGAGAAGGGTAGAAGTCTGCTCTGATTTGCTGGAAGCGTTTGAAGCCAATGAAGACATGTTTTTTTCCGATCTGGTGACAGGGAATGAAACGTGGGTGTATCTTTATGATCCGGAATAATGGAATAAAGAATCAATCCATGGAACGGCGTCACACCTCTTCACCAAGGCCTAAGAAGTTCAAGAGCCAGCGATCAGCTCAGAAAGTCATGGTGACTGGTTTTTGGGATGACAGGGGTGTCATTCTTGATTTTCTGGAACGTGGCCGTACCGTGACCAGCAAGTGGTACATTGAGACACTCAAGAAGCTTAGAGAAACCATAAGAAGGAGGAGAACGAACAAGAATCTGAAAAGGATTCACATTCACCATGACAATGCGAGACCACATACATCTTTGGGAACAAATTAGGTGATCAGCAAATTAGGCTGGTCAGTGGTCCCCCATCCACTGTACAGCCACGCTGTGGCATCGTCCAACTTCCACCTGTTCGGCCCAATGAAGAACAGTCTCCGGGGGCAACGATTTGATGGCACAGATGAGATGAAAGTGGCTGTGAAACAGTGGGTACAACAGTCCACACCTGAATTTTTTCAAAGAGGATTCGAGAGTTGAGTTCAACGATGATGCAAATGCATCACTTGTGATGGAGACTATGTTGAGTTACTCTACCAACATGTGCAATTTGAACGTTAATAAAAAAGTTATGTCCACTTTTGCATTACTTTTGGCACAACCCTCATATTATTTTAACTTTTATGCGAACTAGTGGAATTTTATTCGATTTTTTTTTCACTATCTGTTTTATTTTTGGTGGAAGTGCAGAAATTTGAATTGACCTCCCCCCCCCCCCACATAAAAGTTTGGTGGACGCAATTTTATATATAAAATATTTAGTGAAAATTCTGATGTTTGTGTTGAAACCCAACCGGGCACGGCTATTGCACATGGTAGTGTTGGGTGAGTAGAGTCTTGGTGTGTCCAGGGCCGACTTCAATGGGAACTATCCCCTCCCCCTATTCATGTAAGGATGTCGAAGGAAAACACTGGAAAACCAGTGGACAGGGTAGTCAACAACGGGAATCAATCCCATCATCTCCTATTCCAAACTGGTCCTTGAAAAATAAACCACCAAAACTTGCTTACCACGTGACCTGGGGTGGTCAGCAAAGTTGTGAAATTGCTTTCTTCATGTGAATCAGCATCATTTTAAATATAAGATGGGAAAAACAAAATTTCTGTTGAAAAATGCAGGAATAGTGGGCAAATCTGATGGTCTTTTATTCAGCATTTTTTTTTTTTGTTTAAATTTTCTTTTCTGATTCGAGATTCCCTTTTGGGGGGAGGGGGGGGCTAAATCGTGAAGAGCTCACTATTTTTCTTTTTTGTTTTTATCTAAATCTTTTCAAGATTATTAAGTTTGCGAAACTGCAAATTTTGTTGCATTCATGTTTTCCGGTAATGTTTTTAATTTTAGCATCATCATCGCAGTGTTCAAAATATTGCATAAATAGCAGTAAAATCCCCTCTTTTTATTAGGATTTTAAACTTCAAAAAATAAATTAGTAAAGAAGTTGTGGATTCGTGTTTGTATTTTCAGAATTGTAAGAGTTCAGGGTGTCTACTAGTCATGAAAATCATGAAAAAGGCACGAATTCAGAAAAGGGTAATAAAAGTCAAGAAAAAGTCACAAATTTTGCTTTGGGGTCATGAATTTCTTATTATATTTAGTAATTGTTCATTTTCTGGTGACAATCTGAGTAATTCTCCACGCACCAACAACATAAGACATAAATGTGGTTTCCATATAATGGTACAAGAGTTTTAAAAAAAGGGGTACTTGTGCTCTTCTCCACAAAGAACTGTTACAGCAAAAAATGTTTTAGCATAGAAATATATGTGTAAATGTTGTTTACAAAATGTTATGGTCAATATAGCAATTTAAATTGTACTGCTTATAGAGTCATTGACATTTTCAAATATAAATATTGAAGAAAGGTGTGTAATGTAATTGTTTAGCACAATCTTAAGTATTTCAGCTTACTTCAGGCGTAGTCAAAGTTTGATGAGTCAGATTTTTGTTACTAGCAGAAGGGCAGGAGTGTACTTTTTCCGTAGAAAAAATGAGAAGCAGAGTGTCTCCCATCTTTAATATATGTACGTACCCACACATGCATGCATACTTGGATGCACACACACACACACATACATGACTTTTAAAAACAGTCATGAAAATTGTTAATTGGTCATGAAATTGCATTTTCCAAATTTGGTAGACACCCTGGAGTTTTATGTTTTCCTAAATCTACATTTCTTGCTAATTTCAATTACAAAATCAAATTTCCTGTCATAGACTCTGTTGACTCATTATGGATTTCACTTAAAAGCACCCTGTATATAATGTAGAGAAAAAAATCTGCTTCCCAATTTTACTCATTATACTTTTATGAGACAGCAAAGTTGAAAATGATTGAAACTTCATAATGTTGACATTAAAAGCATGTCAGTTTCGCTAATCCAACAACCAAATATAGAGAAACCACCAGCACATCAGTCCCAGATTACTCGCAGATGTGGTAAGTGAGGATATTAAACTCATTGCCATTTAAATACATCATTAATTTAATATTAGCTTAAAAAATTACAGCAGATTTGTGTTAAACAGTATAGTTTGAATTTATCTGGTGCCATTTTGATTTATAACCAAAATCTGCAGAATTGCATTTTTATTGCTATGTTGCTTTGTGCTTCCATTTTCGATTGCATTGATGTTTGAAATAGGTATCTAACCAGTGTCAGACTGTAAAACACATCTGCTAACAAATTAAAGGTTTAATGAAATGCGTGTGTATGAGTAGTTTGCAAGTAAAAATTCATTTAAATCTAATTAAAACAGGCAAATTTGTCGAAACATCGTTGGAAATTGAATTTGTTAATATGATTGTAAGAAAATGCAGGCAGGGGAGAGTTAAAAATGCAAAGGGTTACTGTACTTTTTTTAAACATTACATTCATTCTTTATTATTAGTTTTTCATTATACGTATAAACCTATGGTAGTTTGTATATGTAATCATTTCTAGAGCATACTTATTTTGCTAGTGCAGTATATAAATCACCAAATGCCATCATGCTGATAAAATAAACTACTGTTTGTGAAAATTGCAACACCATGAAGGAATGATGGTAATCACATGAAACATACAGGATATGCAGAGCAAGGTAGGACATGCAAATGATCAGAAATGCAGAGTCATTGCGCATGTCTTGGCCCAGCAAGCGCCGCCTGAACAGTCGAGTGAGGGATATAAAGAGAGGGCTGTTTAGGATACACACCAGTAGTGCATCGTGGACAGCAAGTTGTGAAAGTGTCTCCAGGATTCAATAATGCTTTGGCGACGACGAAGGGCGCAATATCACCATACAACAGTTTGAACAGGGACGAATGATTAGTCTGCGTGAAGGTGCATTTTCGTACCTTGGCATTGCGGCTCAGATGAGACATAACGCCATGATAGTGATGTGCGTTTGGCAGCAGTGGACTGAGGAGAACCAGGTGCATCGACAATCAGGCAGTGGACCAAGAAATGTGACAAAACCGCGGATGGCTGACACCTCGTCCGCATGGCAGTGGCGAACCGTTCCGCATATTCGCAAGTGTTAGCACAACAGTGGAGCACTGAAACAGGTGTGGCATTGTCTGCCTCCACAGTTCGATGCGTCTGTTGCACAGAGGACTAGTTGCATGCATCCTTTTGCGGCAGATTCCTTTGACCCTGAATCATGAACACCTCAGGCTGCAATGGGGTTTTCAATGCAGACAATGGCGTGCTAATTGACAACATGTCGTGTTTTCGGATGAGTCCCGATTCAGCTTGGACTACCATAACGGCCTCATACACATTAGACGGTATTGTGGTGAGCGCCTTCTTTCAGCATGCATTGTTGAGTGTCATACAGGCCGAACGCCAAGTGTGATGGTGTGGGGTGCCATTGGGTAACATTCGCGATCTCGGCTGCTATGACTTGAGGGCAATATCACCAGCGACCACTACATCAGTGAAGTTGTACAGGCAAAAGTCATACCCTTTATTCGTAGCACTCCAGGAGCTATATTGCAGCAGGACAATGCCTGACCTCATGTTGCCAGGAATGTTCTAGCCCTCTTCGCAGCACAGCAAATACTGCTTCTTCCCTGGCCTGCACTTTCACCAGACATGTCACCTATTGAACATGTCTGGGATATGGTCACTTGGCAACTGGAGTCCTCCAGCGGTCAGTACCAGTTATCTGTGGCCGCGTATACACGCTGCCTGGCAAGCAATTACCCAGGACACCATTCAACGCCTTTTAGATTCAATGCCAACTCGTCTCGAAGCTCTTATTGCAGATCACAGAGGCTTCACAAGATACTGATTTTTGCAGGTAAAAATTGTTGTATTGTTCCAAAAATTAAATCACTTCTGTACAGTCATGTCAGTAATGTTTGGCATAAATTTCATTCGAATCGCATGGTTCCTCCTTCTTGGTGTTGCAATTTTCACAAACAGTAGTGTATAAAAAAATATTGAAAGGAATCACCTGCGCATCCAATATATGTGGTTTTTTTGCAACAGATAATCACATTGATTAACATGTTCTATCACAAAATATAAAGTGAATTGTTCACTGTTGAACAAAGTAAATCTATTCAAAGTGCAAATTATATGTTCTGTCCATATACTGTATGTGTGTGTGTGTGTTCTATTGTTTTAACCGTTTTATCCTGGTTTTCAAATATTTGAGCAGGTCACTATTTAGTCACTAAAAAAAAAAAAAATTGTAACTTTTCTCACTTTTTTCTCCGAACAAGTCACTTTTCTCACTACTTTTTACAACGAAGTCTGTGCTGAGGTCTGCATTACGTGGCTTCATATGTTCTTAACTTGTTTAGAAGTCTAACGTTGAAATTACTGTTTCTCATGTTATGTATATAATATATAAACATGAGAAACAGTAATTTCAACGTTAGACTTCTAACAAGTTACGAATATATAAGGAAGTAAATTGTGCCATACCCATAGCTCTGTGGGAGCATGCTGTCGTGGCACAGCTAACCTTGGTCCGCAACATGGGAGCACAGAGGAGTGTTTCCACAGCTACAATGTAACAGTCCCTCCATCATTTGGGCCTATGGTGTAAACACCTACCATAGCACGTCATTGGTGACAGTGACTGGAGTTTGACAGAAAACATCGAGAGTGGACTAGAAGGTTGAAAGAAAGTTGCCTTCTCTGGTAAATCAAGTTTGCTCTTGCATCAAAAGGATGGAATGTCGGTAGTAAGTCGAACAGCTGTGGAGATCATGGTACAAGATACCATAACTCCATGGGGTCAGGCAGGTGGAGAGGGAAGGGGGTATAATGCTCTGTGCAATGTTTTTCTGAACACTCTCGGTCCTCTGATAGTGGTGGAAGGCCCAGTGAGTGTCACCATGTATCTCTCCATCATCCTACTGCTCCACATACACCCTATATATGCTGTGTCGGTCAACTAATCACGCCCTCTCGGAAATCATGTGGTCAATGGACTGCATCCACTTTTCATAGAGGGTGGTCATAATTCAGTGCTTACTCAGTGTATATAACCTGCAAAACTGAATGAATACTAGATGTGTGGATTGAGCACCAAAACTTGCGCAGCTGTCCTTTGCTCATGGTATTTTTTATCATAGTGACTAGGAGTTTGTGCATGGACAGTTGGTCCAATCAACAGATTCCTTACCTGAAACTCAGCTGTGTATCCAAGAATAAAGCCAATATGGTTTTTTCTGCTGTAAGTGATGTTTGGTTTTGTTACTTAAGTAAGTTTAATGTATTTTGTAATGTTGAAATGATTGCACAAGCTGCTAATGCAAATGTGAACAAAATTTCACTGTTACTCAAAGCCATGGTTGACAAAGGAGAATACACAGCATAGCAAATTTTTAATGTTTGTAAAACTAACTCAAATTAAAGTGAACGACAAGTTAAATGTACATCTCCATTGAAAGCAAAGCAAGGTAGGATCTTTGGACATGCCAGATGGGTGAGATTGTAATATTAAGTGCTAAATGACATACAAATTGGAGAATTCCAGAGGGCTACATAGTTGTACTTAAAATAGGCTTTCTTTTTCATTTGATGCTTGCATTAGAAGCATGGATTGCTATTACTCTTTTTACTGATTACATTCTGTCCCAACCTGAACAAGTGCTATGAAATAGGGAAAATATTCCACTCAAGATTTTTCTTCTGATAATACTCCTGGTCAGCTTTCCAACTTTATTGTTGATCTCAGTAATAATTTTAAGTTAGTGTTTCTACTTCCCAGCATGTTGTTTTTGTACTCCAAAGCTGTGACAGAAGCAAGGCATGTTTAACTGCTGCAAATAACTTAGTGATGTATGTAAAGGAAGGCATTGTATCATAAGAGTCTCGTTTTCATATGAGCTATGAGCTTCAGGTGCTTAAGCTAATGTATAATTAAATTTTATTTTCACCACATCTGTTTTTAATGTCTTATAATGTGTTCTATTAATTTGTTTGAGAATTATATATAAATAAATATTACCTAAAAACTTACTTGGCTGCAGGGCCTGATTAAGGCCTTAGTGGGCCACTAGGCTAAGACATGTGAGTGGGATACAAGGCTAAGAAATCTGAGTGGGCCTCCCAAGGAACTTATGATGGAGAATCATTATTAATTAAAGTCTGTTGAAACACGAAACTGTAGCGATATGCTTGTGATAATTAGTATGTAATGCATTCTTCAAACTAATAAATTATCTGCAAAGTTTTCATAAAAGGATTGTATTTTCCACTGATCTCACAAAAACATGATATTTGCAAAGCTTAAGATTGCTAGATTTTGTCTTGTAATTTTTAATAATTTAGCATTTTGTACTTTTCTTGGGGAATCTTTTTTTTGGTATTCAATATGAAGTCACAGTCAATTTCGTCCATTAATGGTTCCAAGTGCAAGCAGTGAGGTGTGGGTAGTAGTGAAAAAGCTGAAACTCTCCCTCGCTGACTCCACTGCACACACCGACATGAAACGTTTACACTTAGTAAGTCACTGCCTTGAAATATGTTTGTCTTATAGTCTCATTTTCCGATCGAGTAGAAATCATACGAGACAAAACTAAAACTATTTTACTTTCTCTCTATATGAATATATATGCTGTGTAGAGCATGCCTCCTGGGCCCTTGGTGATGGTGGGCCCCAAGGCTATTGCCCCGTTAGAGCCCCCTTATTCCGGCCCTGTTTGGCTGTAAACTTAAGATAAGGAATCTGCTATATGGCATTTGCAGTTCAAATGAAAATCTATATAAAATTCAGTCTCTCTCAAATTGCATTTTTGCCATAGGTACAACTGTGTAAATTTAAATTGAGTATGATCTGTACTTTATCTATCATTGATATGACAGATCTTGTAGTCAGCTGGTTTTATAAAGCACCCCCCCCCCCACACACACACCCTCCTCCCAAATTCATGGTTAATATATTCTGACGTACTAAATCTGTTTCATGCAGCTTGTTGGTATATGTAAAATTATTTTATTTCTGATGGAAGATGTTTCAATGGAAATTGATATTAAGAATACATTGTGGATGTTTTAGGATGTTGTGTCCCCATTACTCTGAAAGTATTGTTATTACTTCAGTTATTGTTAAGCTTTTTCTCTGAAAGTGAAAGTACCATTTTTCATCCCATTTTATTCTGATTTTCTGACACAGTTTGTTGCTTGTAGATTTGTGCATTACCACTGTGCTCATGTGATAATACACCACTTACTCTCTGGGTTCATTCATTGGAAAGACAATACAATCTGCATAATCTTGAACATTTTGCAGTGTTATTTTCATGGACACCTAAGTAGTTACCATCACTTGGATTATCCTGTCATTGTGTATAAAAATTTATTTTCCAAACTGCATTTTACTTTAATGCCATAGAAGTGTAGCACAGGTTATGTAGTGTTTAATTCAGATACTATCTGATCTGTATAATATGATGAAATTCATTGAAAGGATATGGCTTGGTTAGCATTAAGTGTTTGTCAGTTGATATATCCTAGAACATTGTAAAGAAAATATTTATTAGCCTGAATTAAAATATGTTTTAGATTTTAAATTATTTCTAATACTCTTATATATGCCATTTGTAAGATTTCTTTTGTTAATCATTTAGTTATATAGTGAAGTGACACAACTTGTCAGTATCTCTTAATGTCATGAACTCACACTTGACTTAAATAATTTACTTATGAGTCTGTAGAGTGAGTAGTAAGCTTTGAAATTGATGTATATTCTGTTTTAGAGAAACAAATGATATTTTGTCTCTGTCTAGTTTGTATTTTGCAACTGTCCCATTACCAGCCAGTCAGCAAAGGAACAAGGCCCTCGTCGTCCTGTATATTACATATATGATTTTGCTGCTAGTACTCTGCGTCAGGTGGCTCAAATGGTTGATGATATGCTTCAAGACTGGATAAATATGGGTCATTTGTACAGTGTTGTCCTTGAATTTGCAGATGTCTTGAAATATGGTATGTTTTCCGTATCTTATTTTTTTTTATTCATTTAGAAGTTTGTTTTATTGCCATCTGTTAAGTGCTTTTGCTGTTAGTTAAGGTTATAAATTGCATAAGATAAATGGAGCTCAAATCCTGTGATCTTTGGTTAATAGCCCATTCTGCAGTAGATAAGAAATTAGAGTAAATGTGCTTTACAATGGTAGTAAATAACCATATAACTGAGTAAAAAGGCTATGCATTAGAAAAGGTATGGCATTTTGTTCTTCCTCAACCTAATAATTTTATATACCCCAGACCAAAACGCAAATGTCAAGAAAAGTTTTTCTTTCACTGCTGAGAAAGTTGTTAATGATTGCTTAGAAATAAAGGCAAATGGAAATGTCTGTTGACCATGAAACTTCAAAAGAAAAGAAACCACTGTTCCATGAGATTTATTACTATTGTCAAATATACTTAATCATAGCCTCTCTTCAAATGAAATCATCTACCTTAGAAACTGGACAAAAAAAAAGTTAGCTTTTCGAATTGGTTAACTATCTTCTTTTCAAATAATGACCAATCTGTATAGTGGACTTTATTCTTTGCAGTTTCAAGCCTTTCTTTCAACTTTTTTTCATTTAAAATTGTGATCAACAACCAGTAATTATTATTATTATTATTTTTTTTTTTGTGACTCTCGGTACATGACCAATTTTTCTTTCTATCCAGCTGTGTTTGTTGAGCATGTTTTAATATTGATTTATGTTCCAGCCCTAATGTCTTTACTTGTCCATCAGTCTCTGCTTTATAGGAAAATTCACAGCTATAATGATGCTGTGAATTACTCCTCATTGAAGTTAGATGTATTTATTTTGTTTAACAGAAATGGATTATACCATTTTATTTTATTGTTCAATCATGGTGCAAGCCTTATATGAAATATGAAGATTTTATTAAAGTATTTCACTGGTATGCAGGAAATATGGATGTTATTTGATTTCTAAATTTATTCATTTTGTTAGAACAAGGCAAATTTAACTCAGCTATACAAAGAAATGTATGAATACCAATAAACTATGAGAAAACATCCGCCATTAATTTTTAAAAATAAATGAAGCAAGTCAATCCAGATAAAATAAACTGTCAAAAGAAAAGTTAAGGAATTTGCACATAAAAGAGCTAAAGAAAATTCTTATAGAAAATAATTATTATGATTAACGTATTACAGAATTATTTAAAGAGAGAAAAAGCTGCCCCAGTGGTGCCGTGGTCTAAGCACTGGCTTCTGATCATTCATCCAAGATGGATCCAGATTCAAATCCCAGTGAGGAATGGATGTTGTATTTGTCTTACTGCACTGGTTGTCTCCCTTTCCTGGAACCAGTGGCCCCAAATTAGGGACAGGTGATTGCTTATAGCCCATTGAGTTGCTTATGGTGTTCTTTAAACTTCAAGCCAAAAAAGGGGCTGGGAGGAGCTTTCCTATAGAAAAGAATCTCAGAAGATATTGCTAATTGTCGAAGAAAATCATTGTAATTTTTTTTCATCTTTCAAAACCTTCGAAAACGGAAGTTAAACGGAGTGAAGATTTTCCCCATAATGCTAATTTCTTTTTCTTGCAATGTTTCTTCTGCCCAGTATTGTTATTAAATATCATTTTAATGCATAGGCGTGCTGATTGTTTTGCCATTACTGGAAGTTCTACATTTCCTCTGAAGTTTTGTCAGGTCAGATGGGTGGAAAATGCAGCTGTTTCTCAGCGAGCTGTTCAGGTCTTCCCAGACGTTAAAAAGTACACAGATAGTATTCGATCGCTACCTAATACCTTTACTTGTGATCAAGTTGAAAAAGCTTGCATGGATAAACTAATTTTAGCAAAATTGGCATTTTTTTCATTTGTTGCGTCAATGTTAGAATCATTTCTTAAAAAGTTCCAGACTCCGAAACCGATGGTACCTTTCCTGTATGAAGCCTTGTATGACCTGATTTCCCAGTTAATGAAAAAAATTGTCAAAAAGGAAGTTCTGGAATGTACTGACGCTCCTGAAAATCATTATCTGCAAATTTTACCTGAAATTCCCCGCGAAATTATCTTCTGAAAAACTCGGGGAATTTTAAAAGGCAATATGAGTGGTAATCCTGATTGCATTACACCTTGCCAAGGACGAAATGCTGATACAGAACAAATAATTTAAATGCCATATGTACTCACGTATAAGTCAAAAGTTTTGGGAGGAAATCCTGCTTTCAGCATTGGAGGATCGGCCTATATGTGGGCCAATAAAAAATAGGGGTAGAGTTCTGTGAATTCTTCCACAGAATTTACCAATGGATTTGTTTACGTTTTAGACTGTGGCGCAGAGAGGCATTCTGCGTGACGTTTTAGACTGTGGCACAGAGAGGCTTTCTGCGTGATTGTTTTCTGACCTTCTCAAAACTTTTGCGCTGTGACATGATCATATCCTCAACTGTGTCCATCACTTTAAGTTTAAATTCGGCAGTGTAACTGAAACGTTTCCTTTTCAATGGCATTATGAATAGCAATGAAGGAAAATATCAGCAGCAAAGATGTTGGTCAAAACGGCGAAGGACGAAATAAACACGAGGCACAGTGTACACGAGATCTGAAAGGAGGAACGTGTGGGTTCATGCAGCAAGCGCTGTGTATACATTTTCATTGGCTGGTTGAAAAAAACAGACTGCACAACAGTCAGAGTTGTCCTTCTCAACAATACAAAATGACCCCCGCCCTCGCTCCCCACAACGTTCTCAATCTTTCATTATGACACCCCCCCTCTTCTCCACTCCTTACAAACTCCTGAACTGAGGAAAATTTTTCTGAGGGAGTTTCTTTTCCAATTATGCCCCCTCTCCTGCACAATTACCCTGTAGATATTTTTTAAAAATAGAAAAGCCTTTAAAAAATTTTTTGGAATTGCCGTGTAATCTGCAGAACCTATATTTTTAACTTTTTTAGCAGATAATCAGTGGATTATTGGTGAAAATTACAGTAGTAAAATATTGTGTATTGTGGCCAGTAGTAGAGCTTAAAATAAAAACAGGGTTTGCACAGCCCCTAGAATCCTGGAAAAGTCCTGGAATTTGATTTCCCTTTTTATCCAGGTGTGGAAAGTCCTTGATTTTTCATGTTTTTGTGAAAGGACGTAAAGTAGTGCATTGTAAAAATAAATTGGCCAAAATGTTTGGATTAATCACTTTCTTGCTTCCTTTGGGGTCTATTAGCAATGATATCACTTCCTTCCATGGTGTGTGGAGATCTGATGTCATTTCATGTGATGCTGCTGTGCAAGATGTTTGAGTGCTATATTAAGATGTTAGAGAGCCATGTATACCTTGGTTTGTGGTGTAACACTTTTGTGCAGTTGGAGTCACAGCAGTCTGTGGAAACCTTCATGTGATTCCGAGATGATCCTTCCTTCTAGCACGCGCCTTTCTTACTGATGGAGATTGATGTCTGCTCTAATTTCTTTGCTGCCAATATGTGTGGGAACAAATGACTATGGAACACGGAATCTTCTGTGCCTTTGCAAAATTGTTTTCATATTGTCATTGTGCTAAGTTCCAAATTGCTTCATATGAGTTTTATGCAGAGCAATTTTTATACAGGAAAAAATTTCCACTTTATTGAAGTTGTAACATGCACTGAAGAACACTCTGTAACAGCAGAACATGTAGAACTTCATAGGAATTCTAAATGCCTAGTAAATTTCACTTCAATTTGCAAAATATAAAACAAAGAATTATGATTCTAGCAAAAAATTAAGCTTCTTGAAAATTTTCATATACTTCTGGAGAAGTCCTGGAATTTATTTTCTGTAAATGTGCACAAACCCTGTAAAAAGTAGCAGAGTAGAACATAAGTTATGTACATGTTTTTTACTTTCATGCACAATTCTGCATTAGTTCTGATACTAATATAAAGTTTTATATTACTTGTTTAATTTGGTTGTGTGTAATTAGTGTTTTTTGCATTTTAAATTGAATTTTGAATCACAGGACAGGGTTGAATGAAGCTTTTGAGCTCTGTATTTGAAAATCTAAAATCAAGCAAACATCAGTGAATACTTTGCTAAACACTGATGTTAATGTGCATATTAAACAGAAACATTTAAAAGTGCAAAGGGCAATGTTTATCAGTAGAAAATGTGTATAATAAATTATTTCTAGATTTAATACCTGGTTTTTCTGAGGTGTTTTTTTTTCTTTTTGGTTCATATAATGAAAATGTAAAATCATATAGTTGATAGAAAAAAAAAATGGTGCAAAATCATAAAAATGTCAGTGACTTTAAAGTAGCAAAGAAAGTACACACACACTCTACAAAAATATAAATAAATTACCATAATTTACACTTCTGTTTTTTTCCTTTGGAAGGGCATTCAAAATTTTAAAATACAGTAAACATTTTCAGGTTTCTTGTACATGCTAAAAATGTTTTTTTCCCCTTTAAATGAGCTATGCAGTTTTCTTAAACTTGCCCAGGTGAACAATGTACAGAGCATGAGCAAAGGCATTTAATTTTTGAAAGTCATTATATACTTTCTAAGTATCATCTTGAGATTTATGTTTTCCTGACAAGCAGTTTTTGTTTTCTCTTTCTTGCTGTGCAATGTATGTCACAAAAGGGCTTTTAATAACAACACTGAAGTATACTTATGAATGAGCTAACTTGTAATTGTTATCCTTTCCTCAGTTTTTTCATGGCAGTAGCAATTGTTCGAGGTTGCTTTGCATGAATATTCTGTAGAGGAACATCAAGTTGTTAATGCTGTTTCATTTTCTCTGTTCTCTTCGGTTTAACAATTCCCGTGATCATCTAAGTCTAGAAAAGTACCCCATCCCTAATTTAAAGCTACACGTTCCATGGAAGTACGAGTTTATGCCCTGAGAATAAATATCCCATACATTTTCAGCCCAATCCCAGTGGCATGAGGAGCCAAGAGCCTGTGTCAGAGATTACTTGATTCCCAGTCAGTATAGTTCATGGTGGTTTAAAATATAATTAGTTTCTTACATTTACTTTAAAAATCCTGGGTATGTGTAGTATTCATATAACTAATGGGAATTAGTAATGATTATTATTTATGTTGGTAATGAAAGTTTTGGTATAATTAATTTCCTTTGTTGTCAGGGATAATATTTTTAACCTTTTTCTTTTCTTTTCTGTTTGCTCATTATAGATCAACATAATGTTTATACCAACATTATGGATATTAAGTCCTTTACATACAAAAAACTTGTTCTTGGTTATGGTCCTAATAAAGCTAGCACGGTATGTATTTCTTTACTGCATTAATATTTTTATACATTGCAAAGCAATTATTATTGTGTTAATTTGTTTGAAGTAAGATTTATGTTTATTTTAATTGCAATTCCATGTCAGAAGATGTGACTCGCATGTTGTTATTGTTGTCATAATTATCACTGATATTATCATCAGTGAGAAAAAAAAAATGTCATCCACACGGTACACTCAAGTTGCTTTTGATTTTTAATAGTATGTGTTAGATGCCAAGTTTTCAGTGTTACTGGCATTTGTTTTCATCTTACTACAAACACCACCTTTTTACCACCCTGGTGTTCACAGATGCGGTTGGCATGTGCCATATGGAAAAATACTATACTGCTGATTTGCTACATGCATTTTGAATCTGTGTGCTCATTACATGAGTTTGTACCTGAAACGTGTTGTTTTCTCAACCACTGATGTCGTTTACACCATCACCAAGTCTTCAGTTAACTTCTCATGTCTACAACCAGGTGTAGTATGACATGTTGACATCAAAATATCAACTGTCAGAATGTTGACATGGTCAAAAGTCTGTTGGCCCAAAAGATAAAACTGTTGACAATCACAATGGCTTTGCTAGTACTGTTCTTGTTGTAGAAGAATGGCTGTGGGGAACCTAATGTTCATGCTCCAAGACCAAAATAAAAGGGATGTTGCAAGAGTGGAAGTTAAAGAACAAGCAAAAAATACCAAAGAATGCCTTTAACGTGTGCAGTGTATATGCCTGACAAGGATGTGTTAATGCAAGTTATAAAGAGAACAAGAGAGGAGATGTGCTTGTGGAGCTGACAACTTTGGAAGGAATCAATATCTAAATGAACTTAAGGGAAATAAATGGCACTAAGTTCCTTGGCAGAAACAACACATTTGAAAATCAAAGAATTTTTTTGTTTTCTACAGGAGACAACTTGATAAAGCTTCAAGGAGTGCCTTGCTGGATTATGGATGGAACTTTCAAAACTTGTGCAACAGTTTTTAGACAATTGTATACTATTCACACTATGGTTGGAATTAATCCAGAGACACGAAGATTTACCCCATTAGTTTATGGTCTGTTTTTGACCAAGAATAAAGAGATACAAAAGAATTTTACACAATTTACAAGATTGTGCATCCAACTATGATATTGAGCTTGCACCACAGTATGTAACGATTTCATTGAATGTGATTTGATGGCTTTCTTTCAAATATGATCAATTCTTATTAGATTCGATCAAATCTGAGTTCATAATTTCATCAAATCCACCCAGAAAAAAAAAACATTAGCAAAAAAAACATGAACAAAAAATGCAATGCCCTATGTTAAATGTACAGCCCAAAATAAAATGCCGAAACAATGAATGCCATCAAAAGTACAATAAAGATGTTAAAACTGTGATAGAAATTAAAGTGCACAACTAAGTTCTAAAATCTGCAATACTAATTCTGTTTTCTTACCAAATACATATATTTTCCCTTGATGTTCCTGCTACCACATTCATGCCAGGAGCAGCTTGTCCCCCCCCTTAATGTTAAGAATTGCAATATTGCAAATGCATGTTCTTGTGATGTATTTCTGCCTTGATTTTAAGGAAAGAAATTACATTATTATTATTATGTATTGTATTCACATCTATAGCAGGAGCATTTTTAGCATATTCCTCCTGCTGGTGCAAACTTTAAAACAAGTACTTGATACCATCATTCATGGTTTAAAAATCTTGCAATGTGGCAGTATCGATAGGAATCGCTGTTTCCTGGGTCCTTTCCTTAGATGTAGAGGCATAAGTTGTAAGTCTTCAGGGAAATCTATGATAATAGAAAATTGCTTCAGGACGTAGGTGGACTACCAACAATCACCATCTCTGCTTAATTTCTGCATCCAATGCATGTATACACAGATCAACGGAAATGACAATACAGAGGCAACAGTGATTGCCGTCTTTTGTTGTAATATATCTGCATAATTTGCCAAGGCATTTATGTATGTTCTTATTTCACAGCCTCCACATAACGTGTATTGACTGTTATTTATCAATTTGGTTGTTTGACACTTACAGTGAGGTATGTCTGATGTTGAGAGTCCTATATCCCAAGCCACATGGGGTGTTCTGTAATCTTGGCAAAGTTGTGTCACATTTTATAATCTATGATGGCTAAACATACACAACCAACCAACTGTGGTGCATGCCTCACAGAAGTGTGATGATTTCACTGCAACTCATTATTTTTGTTTGGTATTACAGTAGAACCCTCTTATAATGAGCCCGTATTAAACAAGATCCTGGGTTTTATGAGTAAAACAGAAATTTTTGTTTGGTATAATGTTAATTCAGAGCTAATTTAATCATTTTTACAGGGCTGCCAGACCTGCGCCAATTGCGTCAGAGCCTGGGCCAAAATGTTTTTCTTGTGCCATCCTGCTTAAAAAAATCGTGATTTTGACGAAATCTGCGCCAAAAGTTAAAAATGACCGGTCGTCGATATTTTAGCATAATCTTACAACATTCTAAGTCAATTCAGTGGTTAATTCGTACATGAGATTCTTTCGCGGAGTCCCCTCCCCCATTTTTTGTAATTATTTGGGTCATCTTAAGATCGATGCAAAACTGAAGAGAAATTTTTGGGGTACTAGTTGGGGGGGGGTATTCCATCTGGGTACGTTGTTTTGTCTTTTTAAACATTTGGAAACAGAAGTTAAACAGAGTGCAGATTTTTCCCGTAAATGCATTTTTTAATTTTTTTTTATTGCGGTGTTGCTTCTGTCCAGTATTGTTGTTACATATAAATTGTACTGCATAATTTCAGCTTAAAATTGTAGGTAAAAATTTCCAAAAACGGAAGTTAGGCCACGTGAAAATTTACCTGTAATCTTCGGGCATGAGATTCTTGTGCTGATTCGATGAATTCCATCTTTTTTGTTATCATTTGAGATCAATGCACAACTGAACTGAAATTTTGGGAGGAGGGGGGGGGGGCGAAGGTCACTTTCTCCATCGGAGGACGGAATTTAGTCCTTCAAAACTTTAGAAAACGGAACGTAGACGCAGGAATGATTTCGCTTGTAATCGTAATTTTTTTTCTCGCAATGTTTCCTCCACCCAGTATTATTAGATATTATTTTATTCTATAAATATTTGCATTTCTTTCAGCTTGAAAATGTTGGATAAATTTCCGAAAGCGGAAGTTAGACGGAGCAAAGATTTCTCCTGTAATTGTATACCCACCCCACCCCCCGCAATGTTCCCACTTTTATGTAGTTGTTAAATGTCATCACCCTCATAAATGTGTGTGCATTTTAGCTTTGTAAGGGTGGGGAAATTTCCAAAAACGGAAGTGACGAAGTTTGGAAATTTGTAAGAATTGGTGCATAGTGTTAAAAAAAAAAGTATTCATTCTCTGAAAATTACACCATTTATTTAAAATAATGAAAGCTCTGATATCAGAATTCATGGTTCTCAGGCTGAAAATTCTTTCAGGATGACGGATAAAATTCTTGTCATCTTAGGGAATAAAAAAAAAAAAAAAAAAAGAAAGAAAGGTAAAAAAGAAATGGTAAGAGAAAACTATCAGCAGAAAAAATAAATAAATAAAACAGTGGATGCTGTGCAGTGGCAGAGTCAGCAAAAGACATATATGGCTGTGGTACTTGCTGAGAAAAAAAGTGGAGGGCTTGCTTGCAAGAGGAAACTGGAGCTAATGTTCTAGCAAGTACAAGAACAAAACTAGGAAAAAAAAAACTGTTTGAAGCTGTCTTTTGAAACCACCCTATTTTATTTGGAATTCAGTAAGTTCATAATTGTGAATAAATACAGTGGTGAGATCTAGTTAAATATTTACATAAATAAATTACAGTGAACGATTAAGTTTTGTTCACGCTGTGTAATACACACACACACTTCCTTACTGCACTGTCTGATTTTTCACCAAATTAAAAAGTACAGCTTTTTTTTTCCTTCGCCAGTCTCATGTATGTTAATTAAAATCGCTCAAGAGTACTATGGATAAATTAAAGGATTGTTTATATTGCATAACTTACAATCAATTATCAGGAATAGCGATCTTTTGGTTATTACTTAAAGTGTGAATTTTGCCTCATACGTTCAGGGAGCAGAATTTTCAGGAGGTTTTTTTCTCATTTTGACCTATCTTGAGGAACATCTTCACCCTCGCACTTTTCTTTTTCCAGACGGGAAGTGCATGGAACCACTTACTAACTCGCAATTATCTGCTTAATGTCCATACTTGCGGAACCCCATGCATACAAAGAGCAGTGGCTCTTTCAGACAGCAACAACAACAAAAAAAAGTCATAAACTGATTCTGCTACTAAAGAAGAAGTGCAATCTCACACCAAAATGTCACTGCGCAATTGTTAAGCAATGGAAGCAGCTTTTATCTAACCAACTTAACTAAATCTCGCTGTTATCTTATAGTTTTGGTTCCAGCTGTAATTGTTTGCAGCGATAACGAAAGTTTGACGTTGATAATTACTGGATGAAAAACATTTTATGAAGAGTAACTGCTGAAAGGTGATTTCACAATTTGATTATTAAATGCTACATTAGTTTTCCTTTCATATCAAAGGTACGTTCCCCTTCAGAAAACCTTAGGAGTATGTGGTGCACACGCAAACCACGTATGCGTAGTTTGCTGATTGGTTGGTTTCAGAAATAATGTATTTTCATCTGAATGCCATTAATCTTGAAAAATATGCTGCTAAAAACCAACTAAGCAAACAGTAATTACATATTATTTATTCTTCCTAAGTGTATATTCTCATGCGTTCAGTTACGATAGCAACAGTTCTTGGATGCTGCAACATCATATTTGCGTTATAGCGAAACAAATGCATTCAGAAGGAAATCCTTGATATTATTGTGTTACCCTTAAAATACTGCAGGTCATGTAGTTTTCAATAAACTGCTGGTAGTGTAATTGTTTTCCCATTTATCTCACTGTAGGAGTGACAGAAATGCTAATTAACAGTCGTAAGAAAAGCAGTAAAATATCAACAAACCTGAAATATAACATTTTTTCATAGTTCATAAAATAATGGTAATACATTATATAAACATACCTTAAAGCACAGCATGGATGTAAAACAATTAAAAATGCTATCATTAGCTGCTCCAAAATGCAAATTTTCTCACTCCAAAATCCAACTTTTTTGCTCCGAATTGGAAATTTTCCCTCTCCAAGAATTTCTCTGAAACATGGTAGGGACACTAACACCCCTGTTTTTAACAAACAAAATTTAATGAAATCATGGATTTAACAAGGGAGAAAAAGCTAAATGATAACTCTTTTAACAAGCAAAGAAACATAATTTAATGAAAATCCATATTTAATGAGGCATTTAATACACTAAGAGTTTTTTGGCAAAATTAGGGGAACATAAATATATAAAACAAAACAACATTATTTCCTTTCTAAAAATAAAAGTATTTCCATGTGTCTGCTTGAGGATTTGCTACTGCTGCATGTTAGTGTGTATTTTATTTTCATTTGCACTACTGTAGTTAATTCAGTCTTTCAGGTATATCCAATTGTTATGGATATGTAATAAACATATGTGCGTATTATCATGTATCCATACTTTTACATAGTGGGATCTTTCTTCCCAAAACAGATTCAGTGAGCACCCAGATTTAACAAGGATTTCCACCAGTCCTAAGCTGCTCATTATAAGTGGGTTCTACTGTACATCTTTGTAAAATAAATTGTACAGTTCTTCCTCACACTTGTTGTTTTAGAATTACTAGCTTTCTTTTTTCTTTGCTTCTAAACAGAAACATGTTTATAATAAAATTATCTAATATTTTTTCCCCTTCATTTGTAGGTTACAATATATTGGAGGCCATCAGAGAAAAGATTCCACTTGTCTTTTGGAGTTGTTGGTCAGACTGCTTCAGCCAGCAATCCCCATACCATTGTTGCTGCACAGTTGCAGCAGGAATTTAATCAGCATCATTCTATTGCTGCTCTTATGCAGGTAAAATGAGTTGTATGTTTTTAACTGGACTTCTACAACATTCTCTATTCTAAAAAAAAAAACAAAAAAAAATTTAGTAAAAATGGGTCTTCACAAAGCTTGTGAAATAACATTTTATATTAGTTAGTTGTTTATATCTTTAACAAAGCAGTTGGTTCTGAGGAGAGTAATATTGCTCAACTGATATTAGGAAAATAATTTCCTTTGATATTCCGAAAACACTCAGCCTTCCATGGATGTAGCCTATCTCTGTCTGATGTAGGTGTTGAACTGCTTAAGTCAGTTAACTAGTGTCTGTGCTTAATGTTGGTATAATGAATTAAGTTTTTTGCTCAGTAACAGTACAGTCCCTAAACAGCTAATTGTGATGAAAGTCTCATGACAAAAAGTAAATGTTGACTCACTACATGCAGTTTTGGGATAGCAGCTCATCTGGGTCCCACCTATAATTTCCTATTACCATAATTTTCATATTGTCAAAAGACAGTGATGGATGGTTAAATGAGTTAATATGAGTTGGATGACCATTTGTTTCATTCGTAAGGCAGGATTCACTTTCGGCATGGCTGCTGTAATTCCTGATGACCTTCTGGAGGCTACAAATCATCAAATTGAAAATTGTCAAACCAATTCTGGCAGATTCTTTCTGACAAGTAGGTTTTCTCATAAGATGTTGGTGATTGTATGAAGCATAATGTATGGAATATGGGTTTTGTCAACTTTCATCTTTCACTACTGATGCTCTTTTTCACACTGAGATTGAAACTACATTTGTGGCTATACATAACATATACAGTATAAGTAGTGCCTACCATCAATGTATGGAAATGTTATTCTGCAGCCTCTTTGAGCCAGCAGTTATTTATGGGATGACTGATTTATATTTAGCTGGTTAACTTAATTTTATTTGTTTTTCGTACTAAAAGGGAAATAGTTGCACATTTACTAAATGAGGAATTTACTCTGAAAAGTTATTGGGAAAATCTGATTAGAAAACTGTTACACTTGAATATCTGTCATCATTATTTGAAGAAGAGGATTTTTGGTGTAATATTGCTATGCTCGATTGAAATTTCCATTACAAGACTCCATGTCTGCATGTATATTGAATCTTGATTGGGATGACCAAGTCTAATTGGTTGTGATGAACTGTGAAAAAAAAAAATATATATATATATATATACTTTGGGTCATTTGTGCCAAAATTGGCATTGCAAGTAACTTTTTGTTTATTTAAAAATAAATGGTGCAATATATACACAAAAAGACCATAGATGTATCAATCCCCAATCAGCTGGACATCCAGCTGACCTCTTTGGTTGCAGATCACATGTTCATAGAACTGCTAGCAGCACTTCTTTCTTTTTATTACTATTTGTCCATTAATTGAACCAGTTGTTACTGTTTCTCACATTTGATAATGTTCTACAGATATATGGGAAAACGGCATCCTGATTCTGCTATATGCATATATTATACATTAAATTGCGAACAACGAACATCAAACTTACCCATTCATTGTTTCCTGCAGCAAATCAATTTGTACTTTCTTCTTCTTGCTTGCTGAATTTTATCTAGAATTCTCATTTCTTTTACAATTGCTCACTTGTGAGGATGTTTTTGCAAAAATGGTGTTAATTTGTTACGTATAATGATGTGAAATTTCAAGCGGACTTGTAAAATTTTTTTTTTTTTTTTTTTTTTTGTATATGACAACCGAATAAAAGTCATGTCATACAAGAAGTAAAACTGAGTGAAAGTTAAAAAACTTTTTTGAAACCAAACCACAAGGAGAACGCAACAAAAAACTCCTAACATTCCAGGTCTCGGCGTTTCTGTGTTGTTGTTGACCAACACTGTGCGACGATGATTAGGCCTAAGTTATAGAATACTGACGATAAACATATCTTCAGGAACACCATCCTTCTTTCCGCAGTCATACCCAGACTAGTTTTGACTATTATTTCTTGGTCTTGAACTCCAGTATTTCGAAGCTTCAACTTCTGCTCCACGCCTTCAGCTGTTCATGAGCTTTCTTTTAGAAAAGAAACCCGGAATGTTAAAAGTTTGTGTTGCATTCTTTCCTCTTGTATTTAGTACGGTTTCGAAAAAGGTTTTTAGCTTTCACTCATTTTTACTTCTTGTATGACATATTACTTTTATTTGGTTAATATTTACAAAAAAAAAAAAAAAAAAAAGGAAAATATATTCTTGAAGTCCATTTGAAACTTTGTATCACTATGCACAACAAATTAATACCATTTCGCAAAAACATCATCACAAGTGAACAATTGTAAAAAGAATGAGAATTCCAGATAAAATTCAGCAAGCAAGAAAAAGTACAAATTGATTTGCTGCAGGGAACAACAAAAGGGTAGGTTTCACGTTCGTTGTTCGCAATTTAATGTGTAATCAGGGGGAAAATACCTGAGAAATTTTGGGTAGCAATTTTGCTCTTCAAATTTAGCATTGGGGAGTAATTGAGTAATTATGTGGAGTACTTTTGAGACTTTTTTATTTTTATTTATTTAAGTGACTAATAATTTATCATCAAATAAGACTTACTAGCACCTTTCAACATTACATACATACATATCACTAAGCTGTTCTCTGAGATTCAGAGGTTAGCTCCAAAAAGAAATACAAACTTCCAGATATTTTTACTTATTGTTGTCGTATCGAACTTCTCCATTTACAGCGATCTTGACATACAACTCCTGCTTCACTGATATCCATTACAAGCCGTACACAAGATATTTTATGCTTCATGCTCATAATCTTTTTCTCATGCAGACACTCCTGAATCTGATCCACCCATTTCTTCCTTGGCCTTCCTCTGCCTTTCCTTCCTGCCACTTGGGCTGAAAAGATTTTCTTAGTAAGCATTTCATCTCAAAATAGTATAACTATATACTAAAAATCCGAAAATTTATTGGCGTAGAATAAATAATCAAAATTTCCAAGCTTTCGCACATCAACCAGATGGCTTTCTCAAGGAAGGTAGACAGCTAACTGCAAACAGGGTAATAGAACGTTTCAACACTTTAAACGCGGTGACTTGACTAGACAATAAATGATTAGGAGCAAACGTGATATTTTGAAGAAATGAGGTCACGTTGGTTGGGCACACGGTACTATGGTAGAAATCTCAGCATTATTTGAAGAATTGATTCCAAATATGTGGTAACTCCAGAGAGACGCTATCGTTGCAAGCCTCGCAGCTGGTCAAGATTTCCAAGGTTTCGCGAATGGCAGTAGATTTGGGTGTGGATTATGAAGCTAATTTCTTTACATCACTCCATATAGGATCGGTGGACTTGAACTTGACTTCTCTTGATAGGGCAGTGGTTATTTTCCCGTCTCTTGTATCCATTTTATGTTTGCTGATTCTAATTCCAAACGAACGTTTGGTCATTCCGATGTAGTATTGCCTGGAGCCGTCCGGATATTTTAGTGGGATGGCATAAATGCCTGCCTCATTGAGAAGAGGGGGCTTGTCAATATTTCTCTTAAGCATCTTGTATAAAGATGCCGGAGACCTTATGCCGACACCGAAGTTCATCCTTCTGAGCGCGTTTTTGAGTTGATAGGAAATATTTGGTATGTAGGGAATAGAGCCCAGGTAGTGAAGTTGCGGCATAGAAATATTATTAGCACTGCTGGTTCTGGCTTTCTTGATAAAGTTATGCATCTGGTTCGAAGTATATCCTGCCTCAGTGGCCAATTCGACGATGTTTCTTAGTTCGGATTGTCTTGAACGGGCATCGGATGAGACAGCGAAGGCTCTTCTAATTCGTGAACGGATTAAGGCGGTCTTGTAATCATCAGGGCAGAATGAACTGCGGAGCATCAGGTTGGGAACGGAGGTGGGTTTATAATATACTTCCGTATGAAGGCGGTTGTCATGCGATTTGCTCACTGAGACGTCAAGATAAGGTAAGGTACCATTGTGTTCGAGCTCCATGGTGAAATTGATTGTAGGGTGTATACAATTTATTTTATCGAGGAAAAACGGGAGAGTGTTCTTTCCGTGTGGCCATATGAAAAATATGTCGTCTGCGTATCGTAGCCAGGTGGTAGGTCTTGGGGAGATGTTGGTGAATATATGTTGCTGAATGGGGCGAAGTATTGCTTCAGCAATGACGGCTGAGAGCGAAGATCCCATCGGAGCGCCATTTACTTGTTTATAAATTTGCCCTCTGAAACTGAAGTAGCTGGAATTTGAGACCAAGTCCATTAATTTGAAGATGTTGAGGCAAGACTCCTGAGAATAAACCGATGATCTAGATTTAGCCTCTTTCAATGTTCTGATGGCTTCCGGTACGGGGATTGATGGATAAAGAGAAACTACGTCGAAACTGCCGATAATGTTGCGTTGTTCAACGGTGAGCTGCTTGATTTTCGTGATAAAATCTAAAGTGGAGGTTATTATAAAGTCCGACTCCGGTAGATGATTAGTTAAGAATTTGGTTAACGCTTTTTCTAAGTGGTACGTCGGTGCGAATGTTCTGGACACGATCGGTCTCAATGGATTGCCGGGTCTGTGGTGTTTAAGTCTGCCGAAGAGTTTTCGGATCTGAGGGCCAGGCGGTAATTTGGCGGATTTCTTGAGATCATCTGGAATATCAGTTGACCTTGCAGTTCTTTTGACCTGTGCAATCCAAGAATTTAGAGGATTCCTTCGTAAGATTATAGATCCAGAATCGGATATAAATTCTTCTAGTTTTTTATTATAGTCCGCTGCATCCATTATCACTATCTGGCCGGATTTGTCCGTTAGCGTCAATATTATGGAGTGGTCATTTCTAAGGTTGGAAATCATCCTTGGAATTTTGAAATTATTAAACGATTGCTTCTGATTGTACCACGATTTTAACCTAGAGCAACACAGTTGACGTAGTTCATCTTTGTTGTCTTCTGGAATTCGCGATATTATGTTCTCAAACTCAAGAAATCCGCCAAATTACCGCCTGGCCCTCAGATCCCAAAACTCTTCGGCAGACTTAAACACCACAAACCCGGCAATCCATTGAGACCGATCGTGTCCAGAACATTCGCACTGTCGTACCACTTAGAAAAAGCGTTAACCAAATTCTTAACTAATCATCTACCGGAGTCGGACTTTATAATAACCTTCACATTAGATTTTATCACGAAAATCAAGCAGCTCACCGTTGAACAACGCGACATTATCGGCAGTTTCGACGTAGTTTCTCTTTATCCATCGATCCCCATACCGGAAGCCATCAGAACATTGAAAGAGGCTATATTTAATTCATCGGTTTATTCTCAGGAGTCTTGCCTCAGCATCTTCAAATTAATGGACTTGGTCTCAAATTCCAGCTACTTCAGTTTCAGAGGGCAAATATATAAACAAGTAAATGGCGCTCCGATGGGATCTTCGCTCTCAGCCGTCATTGCGGAAGCAATACTTCGCCCCATTCAGCAACATATATTCACCAACATCACCCCAAGACCTACCACCTGGCTACGATACGCAGACAACATATTTTTCATATGGCCGCACGGAAAGGAGACTCCCGTTTTTCCTCGATAAAATAAATTGTATACACCCTACAATCAATTTCACCATGGAGCTTGAACACAATGGTACCTTACCATATCTCGACATCTCAGTGAGCAAATCGCATGACAACCGCCTTCATACGGAAGTCTATTATAAACCCACCTCCGTTCCCAGCCTGATGCTCCGCAGTTCATTCTGCCCTGATGATTACAAGACCGCCTTATTCCGTTCACGAATTAGAAGAGCCTTCGCTGTCTCATCCGATGCCCGTTCTAGGCAATCCGAACTAAGAAACATCGTCGAATTGGCCACTGAGGCAGGATATGCATCGAACCAGATGCATAACTTTATCGAGAAAGCCAGAACCAGCAGTGCTAATAATATTTCTATGCCGCAACTTCGCTACCTGGGCTCTATTCCCTACATACCAAATATTTCCTATCAACTCAAAAACGCGCTCAGAAGGATGAACTTCGGTGTCGGCATAAGGTCTCCGGCATCTTTATACACGATGCTTAAGAGAAATATTGACAAGCCCCCTCTTCTCAATGAGGCAGGCATTTATGCCATCCCACTAAAATATCTGGACACACAAACCATTCTCAATGCAGAGTTCAATTAATCTTTCACCATTATCATTCACACAAGGATCATTAAACTTACCCAGAACATTGTCAGAAATTGCATTCTGCACACCTACTCTAGCATTGAAATCCCCTGCTATAATAACTTTTTCTTTAGCACCAAACTGGCTCAAAACAGCTTTTATCTCATTCCAGAAATCTTCCTTCTTATCAGAAGGTTCCGATTCACAAGGAGCATACACTACAACAATTACAATTCTCTGAAGTTTCACTTTCAAATGAATCCAGAGAATTCTCTCACTTATGCAACTATTGTGAATCAAGTTGTTCTTCATCTTTTCACTTAAAATCACACCTACACCAGCCTGTCCTCTCATATTATCCAGTACTCCAGACTGCACACTCACTGTGCCATTCACTTCTTCTACCCCAATTTCCTTCTTTTTGGTTTCACTTACACACAGCACATCCAGTCTATACTTATTTATCTCCTCAATCATCTCACTCATCTTGCCAATTATACCTTTAGCATTCCTCTTACATTCACTCAGCCGAGATCTCTTTCTCATATGCCATTTAGAAAGTCCAGGTCGATTCTGTGGTGGACCGTCCTTCTCAAGTGTGGTAGGTCCACCATATCCCACACTTGAGTCATTGTTAATATTTCTTTTTGTTTTTTTAATCAGGTAAGTACAACAGTGTGGGGGATTAGCCCACAGCTGAGGGTTCCAGTTGGTCATTCAACCTAAGGATTCTGGAACCAAACCCAGTGAGTTGGGGTCTTTTCGCCAATGACACACGGAACTAGCTTGCACCTCTCCAAGATTCACAGAGGCCCTAGTTGCTGTTGTGTGTGCCATTGTTACCACGGAGCGCCCCGAGGAGGCAAACCCATCGCTCACTACGACCGCCCACCTTTCAATATCTAACGAAAATACTCTAATCAGTAATGAAAAGTAAAATGTAAAACTGTTTTAATAGATATGTAAAAAAGTACAAATTTTCTTTCTATGGATATATGGTGAAATGTTACCTGGCCACACACAGCAGCAGCTACTTACCATCACTTCACAGTTAGGGTACTCCTGAACTTGTGCTAGTTTCAGGTTCTGCGTTGTTCTCTTTCTTTTTCCATAATACTTAATGCTTGTGCGTCGGTGCTTCTTTTCAAAAAATACCTCCACTGCTTGTTCAGGGTGAAACTCGCATAGTTCTGGTCCTTCCAGCGTTATCCGCAATAGATGGTTCGAAAAGCATCAGAATTCATCTGATTACGGAAATCTGCCTTTATTCTTTTCATCGCAGAAAAGAATAAAGACATATTTCATCTTTAGACCTTAGCATTGAATACGGGCAATAATCTCATGATATTTATCATGTGGTTTAGATTTGGGAATTCATTTGCATACTTTTCTTTCAAACATTTCCATAACTGTTGCTTTCACAGGTGTTGCAGATTTCTTAACCAGTCCCTAACATTGTACTTAAACCACGTCTAAGCCTGAAGAAGGCACCCGCAGATGCTGAAAGCTTGCAGCCAGTTGTTTACTGTTTTTATGTCACCAAAATGGATATTCTTATTATTTACTTAGTTGTTTGGGGTACCACTACCCACCTTTATCCAGTTTGACCAAAAGGTTTTGAAATAACCCCAGTCCTCTTGAATTTTACCGTTGTCAATGTTTTTGGCAGTCAACAACGCACTGAAATGTTCAATTAATACAGTAATTTGATCATTACCAAAATTTGCAAGAGTAGATTTGTCTATTGGCCAAAGCTTAGGTTCTAACAGCTTGGCAACATTGAAAACCTGATTTTTGTGCAAGTCACCAAGCCGGGTATGCACACACTGATTAATATGATTTAAAAGATATTCACAGTTTTCATAGAATGCATCTACTGTCAAATTACAGCTCTGTTCAATGCCACGAAATTCTACAATTTTCACTGAATCACAGTCATTTGAATTACAAGCTGACTTGTTTGCTAAGTCTTGTAAAATTTTGGACTGGTCGGCCGAAAACTTTCTTTTCTTCATAATTTTGATAGAATCATAGAATTTTTCTAATGTGTTCAAAATACAAGGTACATCATCCAACTGGAGAGACAGATATAATATTGGCAAGGAATATAAAATGTCGGAAAGCAACAGCAGCCAAGTTACAAATTTGATGGACTTAATTTTTCTCAAAATGCCTGTAATCCTGGCTTTTTCTCCTTTGCTTGATGGATCTGCAGCCATATTTTCTAGTTGTCATACAATAACAAAATAATTTTTAATCAGTGTGTCAGTGGCTCTGTGAATATGTGAAACCCATCGGGTGCCATGGATTCACAAAGCTAGTGTACCTGATACATCTTCTCCGAGTATTGTTGAGAGCTCATGAAAGTCTAATTCATTTGGCACTTTTTTCATAAAAATTATGAATATCTTCCATTAACTTATGTACCTTTTAAAAATTTGTTGACAACATAAAATCTTTTAGAGCTAGCTCTAAACGATGACTTAAATAATGCACTGACACTAAACAAGGGCAGTTTTTCTTCAAAAGAGCTACAACACCACCTTTTTTCTGTCCCATGTAAACATTTGCTCCATCAGCTAAAAATCCAATTAATTTATTTTCAAAATTGACTATTTCAAATTTTGCAATGGACTCTACAATTGCATTTTTGATTACCGTTAGCATCAGTATTTTTCAGTTCTTTTAATGCCAGGAATGGGGAATTTGGTACCTCCTACTTCATTGACATACAGGATACAAATAATTTCATTTTCAGATACACTAACATCTGTACTGCTATCAATAAATAAGGCAAAATAGTCTGTCTTTCTTAAGTCATAGCGCAAATCAGTTTCGAAAACTTTAGTAATGCACTCCGTGAACTGAGCACACATCACGGACAAATGGTAAGTTTGTCCTACATCAACACCATGGCGTTTCTCTAACTCACTAATTTTAGGAAATTTTGAAAATGGAATTTCCTCTTTGGCAATCATATATGCTATATCAATTAATTTTCCAATTCGAGCTTTAGATGCATTGGAAGCAACTATCCGTGACTTACCAATAGATGTCTTTGATAAAAATCAGCGAGCGATTTTCCTTTATGTTCTGCCTTGGAGACACCAGCATGGTGAATTTCTGATCTTGTGTGCTTTACCACATTGTCCTTTTTAATAATGAATCCAGAAACTCCATCAATAAAAGAAGAATTTAAATTTCAAAAATGTTTTATGCTGTCAACATTCTTCCAACAAAGTTCGCAATAGGCAGACAGGATGGAGATTTTATCGGCATCAACATCATAGGGTAACCAACTACCATTTGGATCTAATTCCTCCATCCACCTTTTCATGGTTGATATTTTCACTTTGGTAGCCATGATTTCAAATAACAAAGAGTAAAACAACAAAACTCACATCCCCCTAAAATTAAGTGGCGGCCAAACTGAAATCAAAACAGCGATAAGAGCATCTGTCCTTAAATGACTCGTGGTGCAGACAAGCGGGAGCGTAGAACCAATAATAGAAGCTCTGTGGTCAGACAATGACCACCTCATCACTGTGCAGCTAGAGCTACACAAGGAACCTTTTCCAGCTGGAAGCAAACCTGAAGCATTCGTAAAGTTATGAATACGTGAATTTTATTTTATTTTATTTTCATGTATGTGCAAAATTGTATTTTCGATAAACAATGAGTTGCTGTAAGGATTGAACATTTTAATAGAAATTTCATTTTTAAACTTTGAATCATGGTTTTGCAATTCAAATATGAGTAGTTTGCATCGCAAACTGTGGTGCGATACCGCTTATATTTTCCCCTGTGTATAATATACGCATATAGCAGAATCAGGATGCTATTTTCCCATATATCCATAGAACATTATCGAACTTGAGAAACAGTAAAAATTGGTTCTAGTTAATGAACAAATAGTAATAATTATTGTGGCTACGTAAATTGAGTTCAACACAACCTTTTTTGTGTGTTCTGAACTTAGATGGAGCACTCCTTTCATTGGTTGATACACAGAATTGACGTGGACTAGGAACATCAAACAGAAGTCATTGCTGATTTCTGTTCAGTCATGATATCCATTACACCACTAACGTATGCGAGTCTGTGAGAATTCGAGGCCGCTGTGGTGCAGTGGTAGCATATCCTGCGCGTAACTGGAAGACCCTGGGTTCAATTCCCAGTGGCGACCTATAAGAATTTTTCCATGACTCACTTATAAACGTGGAAAGAGCGATGACTTCTGTTTGATGTTCCTTTCATTGGATGTAACTTGAATTTTAAAATGCTAATAAATGTTGTGGATGACACATACAATTAAATACAGTGGAACCTCAATTATACATCTTAGTAATCAGATATGCCTGAATTGTCAGTATTTACTGTTCAACACATGACATCAATCACATCAGAAAACTTGAAAATTACATCTCCCTGGAGCGAGAATCGAACTCGCATCCCCTGATTTCTATTTGGTCATGCTATCCATTACACCACCAATGACAATGAAGTCCTAAGTATCTGACTATTAGGAATCTGAACATTTTCAGATTTTCTCTAATTGAAACTAATTATGCTTTGTTGTGGTGTAATGCAAGTGTTACTAAAACTAATTCTACTTCATTGTAGTATAATTAGCTTCAACTAGTGGAAATCTGAGAATGTTCAGATTCTTAACACCCAGATACATGGGACTTCGTTGTCCTGGGTGGTGTAACGGATAGCATGCTTGAACGGAAATCGTGAGAAGCAGGTTCGATTTCCACTCCAGGGCAATGTAATTTTCAAGTTTTCTGATGTGATTGATGTTATGTGTTGAACAGTAGATACTGGCAATTCTGGCATATCTGATTGCTAAGTTATTAACTCAGACATATTTCCATGCATTAAGAGATGAATATTTGTTCCACAGTATTTATACTCGGGTTCCACAGTATTTATACTCGGTTATACGTTTTCCATTTGGGGGGGGGGGGTACACATAATTCTGCACTGGTCCCTGATATTTTACTTTAGTTTCTATCACTTTTGAATTCAGTTATACATAACTCAGTTTCAGGTTATCGAAAATGCGTTGGTTTTTTTATTCTTTTATACGTAACTCGGTATGTTACAACTTTGAGAAAGTTGAGACAGTCTTTTTTTTTTTTTTTTTTTTTCTCCAGCCATGAAATAGGTGATGCAAATAAAAAATAATAAATAATGTTCACAGTTCTCTGTTTTCTCTAAATCCAAGAAATTTGAAACAAGCAAAAGATTTGTGAATATTTTACTCAGTACTAATGCGACTTCAACTAGTGGACAAACTGCTTTGAAAAGAGCGGTGCTTATATTTAAATGTGCAATAAGGGTGTAGAATGTTAAACAAAATCATATTTGGATTTACTACCTAGTATTTCAAAGGTCGCACTGGCCGCGTATTTCAAAGGTCGCGGCCAGTGCGACATGAAGGCAGAGGGTGCTAAGAATCCCGGAGGACCGGACTAGGCTGCCATTTGATGCTGACCTTGGCTACCTACAACGGACGCTCTCTATCTTCTGATTCAAGGCTTCTTGAATTGGAAGAGGAACTACAAAGGATCAAGTGGGACATCGTCGGGCTAAGTGAGGTAAGGAGAAAAGGAGAAGATCTCATTGAACTGAAAAGTGGACATCTCTTCTACTATCGTGGGACTGATACTGGCAGAACTAGTGGTGTTGGATTTATAATAAACAAGAAACTGAAGGATAAAGTGGTAGAAGTTGAAAGTTCCTCTGACAGAGCTGCACGACTCGTTATCCAACTATCGAGAAGATACCAGGCTCAGATTATTCAAACTTATGCACCCACCACAAGTCATCCTGAAGAAGAAATTGAAGAATTTTATGAGGAAATTCGTCATCTAAATAATAAAGGTAAGCAGCACTTGAAGATAATTATGGGAGATTTCAATGCAAAAATAGGGCACCGGCAACAGAATGAAACTTCAGTAGGTAAATTCGGTCACGGCAACAGAAACCAGCGTGGAAATACTCTCGTTGAGTTTGCAGAGGCAGAAGGATTTTTCATCTTGAATTCCTTTTTCAAGAAAAAGCCACACAGGAAATGGACATGGAGACATCCAATTGGGACGACAAGTGAAAATTGATTTTATTATGTGTAACAAAAAATTTGTCATCGAAGACTGCAGTGTGCTAAACAAGTTCAACACAGGTAGTGACCATAGATTGGTGAGATGTAAGATGCACCTCAACACTAAACTGGAACGTGGCAAGCTCATAAGACAAACAAAATGTATTGACATAACCAACCTTAAAAAACACCATAATACTTTCAAGTTGGAACTGAAGAACAGATTCTCTGCTTTAGATGGCCTAACATCGGAAGAAGTGGATATTTCGGAAGTTAACAGAAAAGTAACCAAAGCTCTTATGGAAACAGCAACAAAATTAGCTGGGTCTAAGAACAAGTTGCATGTAAACAAATTATCAGGAAAAACCAAAATGTTGATGCAAAAAGAAGAGAGATGAGGACAACTAAAGAAGATGTGACTTCCAAAGTGGAATATATAGAGCTATGCAAGACAGCACGAAAAAGTATCACTGAAGACGTAAGGAAATTCAACTGTGAGCTAGTGAGGAAAGCAATTGAAAACAACCAAAGCCTAAAGATAGCAAAGGGACATCTCAGTAAGGGAAGAAAACAGATTATGGCTCTGAGAAAAGAAGATGGTTCTATAACAAGAAATAGAGGCGAAATTTTGACAAGAGTGAAAAATTTCTACTCCAAATTATATGAAAGGGATGATACATGTACTCCAGACATCATGAAAGGTACCAGAGTTCTTCCAGTCCTCCCAGCAGAAGTTGCTCATGCAATCAAGAACATGAAGCGGGGGAAAGCTCCAGGAGAAGATGGAATTACTATAGACATCATACAAGAAGCAAGTGGAGAAATTGAAACAGTACTCGCCCAAATTTTCACTCGATGCCTTAATGAAGGGAAGATTCCTGAGGATTGGAACAATGCTACAATGATCCTGCTACATAAAAAAGGTGACATTGAGGATCTCAGGAACTACAGACCTATCAGCCTCCTATCAGTGGTTTATAAAATCTTCACTAAAGTTCTTTCACACCGCTTGAAGGTAACACTGGACATGGCTCAACCGAGAGAACAAGCTGGATTCAGGAGTGGCTACAGCACAATAGATCATATCCATGTACTGAGAGAACTAATTGAAAGAGCGAGGGAATATGAACTTCCATTGTGCATGGCTTTTATCGATTATGAAAAAGCCTTTGATTCGGTGAAACCATCAGCAGTTACCACGGCTCTGAAATCCTGCGGTATTGAAGATGCATACATTAATATTATTAATAACATCTATGAAAATGCAAGTGCAAAGATTCGGCTGTTTGAAAATACAACACACATAAAAATTGGAAAGGGAGTGAGACAAGGTGACACCATATCTCCGAAGCTCTTTAATGCCACATTGGAAAATGTCTTTCAATCACTGAACTGGGAAAACAAAGGGATAAAGATTAATGGAGATTATCTAACCCACCTTCGTTTTGCTGATGACGTAGTCATTTTTGCAACTACCCCATCAGAGCTGCAGAGTATGATCCAGGAACTTGCTGACAAGAGTAAAGAAGTGGGATTAAAAATGAACTTTCAGAAGACAAAAGTGATGTTCAATGCTTTTACAAGAAATGAAGATTTATCGATTGATGGAGAAAAACTGGAGATAACAGATACGTATGTTTATCTTGGACAGCAGATATCAAGTGAGGGTCACATTGATGAAGAAATTAATCGGCGTACAAAACTTGCCTGGAGAGCTTTTGGAAGAAACAGCATAATTTTCAAGAGCAATATGCCATTATGTCTTAAAAGAAAAGTGTTTGATCAATGCATCCTTCCAGTGCTTACGTATGGTGCAGAGACGTGGACCTTAACTAAAAGAGACATACAAAGGCTGCAGACAACTCAAAGAAGCATGGAGAGGTGCATGCTTGGTATAACCAGGAGAGATAAGAAGAGGAACTCGTGGATCCGAAAAATGACGAGAGTGGAAGACATCATGATCAGAGTTAAATCCCTGAAATGGCAATGGGCTGGACATACTGCCAGAAGGACAGACCATAGATGGACAGCCGAAATTTTAGATTGGATTCCAAGGGACAGGAAAAGACCCAGAAAAAAGACCACATGGGAGATGGGTGGATGAAATTCGTAAATATGCAGGAGTGACATGGAGGAGACTGGCACAAGACAGACCATTGTGGAGGAAACTTGGGGAGACCTTTGTCCAGCAGTGGATTGATAATGGTTGACAATGATGATGATGATGATGATTTCAAAGGTAATTTTTTTTTTTTGTTTTTTTTTTTTCATATATTGAAAATGTGAAATCATACAGAATGTCTTAATCTAGATTATTATAATGAAAATAGAATAAAAAAATTATTAAAACAGTCAAATAGACATAGGTAGCAAACAAAGCATTCCATATGCATGTACAAGTGTGTCTTACATTATGAATTATCATATTCAAAAATTATTAGTCCTTCTCCCTTTTCATTTTCTTTTTTGGAGGCATTCAAAATTTTACAATAATGTCTAACATTTTAAAATTTCATTTATGTTTTTTTATGGCCGTACCTTAGAAAAATGTATAACCAAGGTTCCACTGTATTTTGGCATGAAAAATAAGTGGTCACATTACGTGTGGAGGATTTAGCGATAATAAATGTGTAAATTAATAGGTTCTTATTAACTGAATATGTGATGCAAATTTTATAACCAAAATAGTGTGTTGGCATAAATATTGAACACATTGGCATCTGTCATTTTCCTAATGTCTCTAAATTATGTCATGAAAGCAGCATGAAAATGGGCAAAAGGAACCATATGCTGGGGTGTTCTTTAGTTGACTGGAATGTGTTTTTATTTTCAGTTTATGCTACTCCAATGTTTCCACGTCTGTTCTATCATCAGTTGGCATCCCTTGTTGAGGCTTCACCAACACTGCTGCCCACTCCCATGGCTTTTGACTGCATTCCTCCCCCTTCGCAGGGTTAGCTCATTTGCTTCCTCAATGGGGCTTTTATATATTTGGAATGGTTTTTCGTGTATGCTTTTTGGAGCACTTGTTTAGATGGCAAAGTGAGATTTTGTGTGTATTATATCACTTGGTGTGTGCCTTCCCAAGGCTTCTTTGGTATCCTTTGGTTGTTGCTGGCACCCTTGCTGAAATTGTGCCTTCTGCTTCCTCAACAAGTTTTTTTAATATCTTAAATGGTCTTTAAAAGAACATTTTTTTCCTTGCGTGCTTTTTCAGAGCATTCACTCAGATTGAAAAGCCACATTTCATTTCATATGAACAGAGCAAAATTTTTGTGTGGGAAATGGTCTCATTACCACCCATGATAGTTCATCTGAAAAATGCACATTGATATGTCAAATGGTCAGATGAGAAGTTTTCTGCAAAACATAATGTGAAAGTAATTGTATCAATGGGAATAAAAGCTTTTTGAAGATGTTCCTACATTTTGGGCTGACTGCTCAATTTTTCCCAACACATGAGTCTTGTTACATCTGAATTGCCCTAATCCTCTGCTGGGCTCTACCTCTAGATTAATTTCATGACCTTTTGAGCATTTCTGGATAGCAAGACACACCATGCATTGCATGTAGTTTCATATCCTCGAACTTGTATTAATTATTCAAATTCTACATTTTGGGCAATCTGCATGAGAAGAAATTCAAAAAGAGAACAGATAACATGCCAAGATTTTACAAGACTGAGTAGACACAGTGGAAATCCTGTGTTCATGCCCTCAAAACATCAATGACGATGCACATCTAATGTTGTCAACTACCAGTAAAAACGTTCTTGTCATCTAAAGAATACACCCCACTGACCATCGTCCTGGGTGGTCCAACCAAATTTGTTCCTTTTTTTTTCTTTTTCTTTTTTTCTTCTTTTTAATATAAAAATGTTAGCATGTATCACTAAAAATTATTTGTACAAAATTTAAAAAAAAGAAAAAGAGGGAGATTAATTCCTCTGTGTTTTAAAGTGTGTTTGTATTACAAAGGTGTAAAAATAAATGCACATATCTGGTGGCTGAATTCTGTACCTAGAAAACCAGCCAAACTAATTGCATTTTTCAGTTTTAAATATTATGTATGTGAATGTCTGTAACAATATCCTTTTCATGTTGAAAATTTTGTCTCTTTTTTTCTTCAACTTCATACCAGTCATTCTTCAGGGTGTGTTCATTACAGGCACAAAACAAATTGTAATATATGTGTTCCATATGATAGTTGAACTGACATCTTATGGCATGTGAAAGTAAATATTCATTGCACTGGGCCACTGAGAAAAGACAGGCTTGTAGTTATTGCATGCGGAGAAATAAAAATTAACTTCTGATATTTCACAGGAGCTTTCTGTGATAGCAAAGTTACTAATCAGAAGAAGTAATTGTGCTGAGAAAAAAATGAAAAGGAAATATATATACAGTTACAAAAAAATTAATAGAAACTGGAAATCTCTGTCATTTTTGGGTTTTCAGTGTTGCTACAAAAGTAAATATCCAGATAATACTCACAATAAATAAATAAATGTATATATATCTGAAAAACCAACTAGAAGCACCATAGCTTACTAGTATTCTGGGTTGCACTGAAAATTTGTAGCAGTTTTTTCAGCATGTTACTTCTGGAGTTGTTGGTGTTTTCCATACAGGAACCAGCTTGCTTTTTACTTCCCAGGAAGGTTTTATAGTTGGCCGCTAGATAGCACTGCGATGGGAATGCCTTTTCATTTGAGCTTGAGTTATTTGTTGTGCAGATGTTGCTAAGTCTGCTACAATGGTTAGGTAAGTTGTAATTTTATTTTGCATCTTTTATTTTTTATTTTTCTTTATTTTAGTTCTTCATCAGCCTCTTTAGAAGTTTGATTTTCGTTTTTAGGCTTTCTTTGTTGCAAGTAACCACGTTTTGTTACAAGTCAGATGCTCTGTAGGCTTAGGGCCTTCCTGCTGGTATTTGACTGATTAGAACAATATTTATATAAATAATTTTCCTTGTACTAGCAACACTATGTTTCACATATTATCTCTTATTATTTAAGGTTGATCTATATTGTTTGGAAGTGGTGTGCATATTCGTTAATTCTTGGGATGACCTAAGCTTAACTTGTTTGGTAATTTTTATGTGTGTCTTGTGATTCTCTTTTACTGATCTGAGTATTGCATCTTGGTTCTATGGATTCCATCTGTCATATTACCACAGTGGTTTAATACTCGTGCTCCACATTAGCTGGTGTATTTAAAAAAAAAAAAAATATTTCTTTATATCTGTTTCAGGACAAATGTTACTGAATATGTATATTTTATTTTGGCATATCTCTTCACTTTTCATCAGTAAATTACTTTCTTCTCTTGTTTTGTGTTGTACTGGGAGTTTGTCCTCCTTCAGAATGTAATTTACTAGTATACTCTTGGAAGGATAATTTTGTGTGTGAGTTGGGCAATGTGATTTAGTTTGCTGTTATTTGGGTTATCCCTTTTAGCATTTGTTGAATTTTACCTTAAACTTAATTTGTCCTTATGCAAACTAAATTAGCAAAACCCTACACTTTTCTGGTCTGTGTATATACGTGACAGATTCTCTTCATGTTGCTCCTGACGAAGCCATAAGAGAATGAGTCATGATCTGCAATCCCTATGTTCTTCTGGTTTTCATTCAAATTGGTTTTGTTTTTTGTTTTAGGCTTGCTCCGGGGCTTCACTTGTCTGCTTCGAGAGTTGTTTTTTTGTTTTGTTTCTTTCTCAGCTTTGTTCTCGGGTTTAATTTGTTTCAATTAAAAAAATAATAATTCTTGCTTCATTTTTAGCTTCTTTATGTGTGTGTGTGTGTATATATATCATCATCAACCATTATCAATCCACTGCTGAATGAAGGTCTCCCCAAGTTTCTTCCACAACGTTCTGTCTTGTGCCAGTCGCCTCCATGTCACTCCTGCATACTTTCGAATTTCATCCACCCATGTGGTCTTCTTCTGGGTCTTTTCCTGTCCCTTGGAATCCAATCTAAAATTTCGACTGTCCATCGATGGCCTGTCCTTCTGGCAGTATGTCCAGCCCATTGCCATTTCAGGGATTTTACTCTGATCATGATGTCTTCCACTCTTGTCATGTTTCGGATCCACGAGTTCCTCTTCTTATCTCTCCTGGTTACACCAAGCATGCACCTCTCCATGCTGCTTTGAGTTGTCTGCAGCCTTTGTATGTCTCTTTTAGTTAAGGTCCACGTCTCTGCACCATACGTAAGCACTGGAAGTGTGTATTGATCAAACACTTTTCTTTTAAGACATAATGGCATATTGCTCTTGAAAATTATGCTGTTTCTTCCAAAAGCTCTTCAGGCAAGTTTTGTACGCCGATTAATTTCTTCATCTATGTGACCCTCACTTGATATCTGCTGTCCAAGATAAACGTACGTGTCTGTTATCTCCAGCTTTTCTCCATCAATCGATAAATCTTCATTTCTTGTAAAAGTATTGAACATCACTTTTGTCTTCTGAAAGTTCATTTTTAATCCCACTTCTTTACTCTTGTCAGCAAGTTCTTGGATCATACTCTGCAGCTCTGATGGGGTAGTTGCAAAAATGACTACGTCATCAGCAAAACGAAGGTGGGTTAGATAATCTCCATTAATCTTTATCCCTTTGTTTTCCCAGTTCAGTGATTGAAAGACATTTTCCAATGTGGCATTAAAGAGCTTCGGAGATATGGTGTTACCTTGTCTCACTCCCTTTCCAATTTTTATGTGTGTTGTATTTTCAAACAGCCGAATCTTTGCACTTGCATTTTCATAGACGTTATTAATAATATTAATGTATGCATCTTCAATACTGCAGGATTTCAGAGCCATTGTAACTGCTGATGGTTTCACCGAATCAAAGGCTTTTTCATAATCGATAAAAGCCATGCACAATGGAAGTTCATATTCCCTCGCTCTTTCAATTAGTTCTCTCAGTACGTGGATGTGATCTATTGTGGTGTAGCCACTCCTGAATCCAGCTTGTTCTCTCGGTTGAGCCATGTCCAGTGTTACCTTCAAGCGGTGTGAAAGAACTTTAGTGAATATTTTATAAACCACTGATAGGAGGCTGATAGGTCTGTAGTTCCTGAGATCCTCAATGTCACCTTTTTTTGTAGCAGGATCATTGTAGCTTTGTTCCAATCCTCGTGAATCTTCCCTTCATTAAGGCATCGAGTGAAAATTTGGGTGAGTACTGTTTCGATTTCTCCACTTGCTTTTGTATGATGTCTACAGTAATTCCATCTTCTCCTGGAGCTTTTCCCCGCTTCATGTTCTTGATTGCATGTGCAACTTCTGCTGGGAGGACTGGAAGAGCTCTGGTACTGGTACTTTTCATGATGTCTGGAGTACATGTATTATCCCTTTCATATAATTTGGAGTAGAAATCTTTCACTCTTGTCAAGATTTCGCCTCTATTTCTTGTTACAGAACCATCTTCTTTTTTCAGAGCCATAATCTGTTTTCTTCCCTTACTGAGATGTCCCTTTGCTATCTTTAGGCTTTGGTTGTTTTCAATTGCTTTCCTCACTGCTTCACAGTTGAATTTCC
Source organism: Macrothele yani (assembly GCA_039090855.1). Classification (NCBI taxonomy): domain Eukaryota; kingdom Metazoa; phylum Arthropoda; class Arachnida; order Araneae; family Macrothelidae; genus Macrothele; species Macrothele yani. Next base: position 51,361,609 of record CM077027.1, on the reverse strand, counting down.
TTAAGTCTTCAGTGATACTTTTTCATACTGTCTTGCATTGCTTTATATATTCCACTTTGGAAGTCACATCTTCTTTAGTTGTCCTCATCTCTCTTCTTTTTTGCATCAACATTTTGGTTTTTCCTGATAATTTGTTCACATGCAACTTGTTCTTAGACCCAGCTAATTTTGTTGCTGTTTCCATAAGAGCTTTGGTTACTTTTCTGTTACTTCAGAAATATCCACTTCTTCTGATGTTAGGTTTTCTAAAGCAGAGAGTCTGTTCTTCAGTTCCAACTTGAAGGTATTATGATGTTTTTTAAGGTTGGTTATGTCAATACATTTTGTTTGTCTTGTGAGCTTGCTACGTTAGAGTTTAGTGTTGAGGTGCATCTTACATCTCACCAATCTATGGTCACTACCTGTGTTGAACTTGTTTAGCACACTGCAGTCTTCTATGACGAATTTTTTGTTACACATAATAAAATCAATTTCACTTGTCATCCCATTTGTATGTCTCCATGTCCATTTCCTGTGTGGCTTTTTCTTGAAAATGGAGTTCAAGATGAAAAACCCTTCTGCCTCTGCAAACTCAACGAGAGTATTTCCACGCTGGTTTCTGTTGCCGTGACCGAATTTACCTACTGAAGTTTCATTCTGTTGCCGTTGCCCTATTTTTGCATTGAAATCTCCCATAATAATCTTCAAGTGCTGCTTACCTTTATTATTTAGATGATGAATTTCCTCATAAAATTCTTCAATTTCTTCTTCAGGATGACTTGTGGTGGGTGCATAAGTTTGAATAATCTGAGCCTGGTATTTTCTCGAGAGTTGGGTAACGAGTCGAGCAGCTCTGTCAGAGGAACTTTCAACTTCTACAACTTTATCCTTCAGTTTCTTGTTTATTATAAATCCAAAACCACTAGTTCTGCCAGTATCTGTCCCACGATAGTAGAAGAGATGTCCACTTTTCAGTTCAATGAGATCTTCTCCTTTTCTCCTTACCTCACTTAGCCTGACGATGTCCCACTTGATCCTTTGTAGTTCCTCTTCCAATTCAAGAAGCCTTGAATCAGAAGATAGGGAGCGTCCGTTATACGTAGCCAAGGTCAGCATCAGATGGCAGCCTAGTCCGGTCCTCCGGGGATTCTTAGCACCCTCTGCCTTCATGTCGCACTGGCCGCTGCCTTGGCCAGGTACATTCCAGCTGCCGGAGACTGAGGGCCAAGATTTAAGTTGTGGAATCATTTTGGAGGGGTTTGGCCATAACTCACCACGCTGGCCAAGCGGGTTGGTGAGTGTGGGATAGAATTTCCTCTAATCCCGATGGTATAGTTATACCGCTATTGGCGGTCGTCAGAGCCCCTTTAGTGGGAACAGGATGCACCACGAGAAGGCGGGGTTGGCATTTGTCAAGGAGAGGCTGTGATGCTACGCATCACCTGACCTTACATCCCTGTGTATATATATATATGTACACATACATACATACATACATACATACATATCATTTTAAAGCACATTTCATGCATAAGCCAAATCAGTTTACAGAAGGGTTATATCTTTAACAGAACTAGAGTTTTGAACAGAAATGTGCTGTAAAACAGAAATCATGGTAAAGTAAAATGTTCAAGTACAATTAGTTTATGTACCTTATATTTTGTTGTAGGGCCCTTCTGATTTAACAACGGCTGCACACCTGTTGGGCATGGAGTCAACCAACTTATGCAACAAACCGGATGACATACAGTTGTGCCAAACATCAGTAATTGCGTTAATCAGTTTCACTTTATTTGTGGGATGACCTTCGTGCACTTTTCTTTTTAGAATGCGCAACAAATTCTCAATTGGGTTCAAGTCTGGTGTATTACCAGGCCAAGGAAGAGGCACAACATTGCCTAAAGGTGTCACATAAACTTTAATGATTTTTTCATGGTGGCATGAGGCCGAATCGTCCTGGAAGTTGTGTATGGTTGACCCTGGAACAGATCACGTCCTGAAGGCACCATCTTGTCCTGGAGGATAGTTTTGTACACCTGTGCACCTGCATTCTCACACACATAGATTCTGCCCACTCCAGCAACAGCAAAACATCACCAAATTACAACACTGCATGGATACTTTCTTGTCTTAAGTGTGCAAGAGGGATGCAATGGCTCATTATTTCATTGAAACACTCTGCACCCTGCGTCGTTACTGTCTATGTTCAATTTTGTCTCATCACTAAATAACACTTGACGCCACCTATCAGTGTTCCACTCCTTCGCCCATTCTAAACGTTTCTTGCATTGTACATTGGTTAGCAATGGCTTCTTTACTGCCTTATGAAATGTCGGACCCATAGAACGTAACCTGTTCCTCACTGTTTGAGGACAAACAATAGTACCACAGCTCTCTCAGAATTCTTTGGCAAGAACTGTTGACGAGACAAACCTGTTTCGCAGACATAATCGTTTCAATGCGTTGTTACTTCTACTTGTTTTCAGTTTTTGACCACATTTACCCAGCCTGCTATTTTTGATTCCATGCATACCTGCCAACTACTACGGAATGTCCATAGTTCCTACGGATTTTGTTGTCTGACTACAGAACTACGGTACTCGCTGTCGAAACTACGGATTCTATGAATTTTCATTTTGTTTATTATTATTTTTTTTTCATTTTGATATTAGTTTATGATATGCATGAGATTCTTAAGCAGATTCGCGGAATTCCGCTTTTTTTTTGGCCATCATTTAGATTATTGTCAAGATCGATGCAAAACTGAAGATAATTTCTGAAGGGGGGTAGATTTCGTATGGGGGACGACATTTCGTGTTTCAAAACTTTCAAAAAAGTAGTTAAATGGTGTAAAAAAATTTGCCGTAATCATAAATTTTTTTCTCACGATGTTATCTTTGTGTCCAGTATTCTTGTTAAATATCATTTTATTGCATAAATGTTAGTATTTCAGCTTGGAACTGTAGGCAACAATTTGCAAAAACGGAACTCAGGCGTCGCAAAAATTTCCCCATATAATCTTCAGGCATAAGATTCTTCCGCGAATTCGAGGAATTCCGCTATTTTCGTTATCATTTTACTCATTTATGAGATCAATGCACAATTGGAGAGAATTGGGTGGGGGGTGGGGTGGGGGGATGTTCGTCGGAGGGCGGAATTCCATCTTCACGAAACTTTCTAAAACGGAAAGTCGACGGAGTTCAGATGTTCAGATTTTTTTCCCATAATCATTTTTCTTTTTCTCGCGATGTTGCCTCTGTCCAGTATTATTGTTAAATAATAACATTTTGCAGTACAAATATTTTTATTTCAGTTTGAAAATAGGGGGAAGTTTCCAAAACTGGAAGTCCAAGGGAGCAAAGATTTCTCCCATAATCGCCCTGCGCGATGTTCCCACTCTCTTGTATTGTTAAATATCCCCCGTCCCATAAGATTTTGCTTTTAAGCTTGATAAGGGAGGTGGGAAATTCCCGAAAACGGGAGTAACACAGTTAGAAAATTTGTAAAAGTTGATGTATTTTTTATTAATTTTGGATTTTCTGTCTGTCAAGCGTTGTGGAATTCTGAACGCATCAGACTGATTTTTATTGGTGGAAGTTTCGAACTTAAATCTCACAATGTTACCTATTGTGCCCTCGTCAGGGGAATCAGCTTTGTGTTTTGCATGTGTTAAGTTTTTTTCATTAGTGTCCTTGTTTGTTGTAATGTTTCGTTGTGGTGCGTATTTCTTTTTCACAAAGAGATAGATCGTTTTGTAAGAAAGTGTCTGCGTGCCGTGCATTAATACTAGTTACTACTGACAAGGTTCTTGCCAATGTTGGCAGCTATGCATATCACGGATCTTCGCCAGCTGCCGTCCGACTGTACTCTTGTGCACCCCAGTTATGTGGGCAATTTCTGTATTGCTTTTGCCGAAGTCACTTAAAGTCACCATTCACAAAGCTTTTTGTGGTAAAATATCACCTAATTTTCCCATAACTGCAACATAGTTGCACAGAATGAACAAAGTGCACTCTAAACTTCAGATTTGCACTGCTGTCCACAGGAGTAATGACTACACACTCACCAATGCAAACAAACTACCTACATGCACAGTGAAAACATCTGGAATAACCCCACGCACATCGCCTGCCCTTTATATCATCTGTACGCAGACGTACAAGCAGCCTCCATCGGCTTGTAGCAACGACGATGACATTTCACATAACGAAGTGTGCTTTCTTTGCAGCACATTTCTGATCATAACTTGAGTCGTGTTAAAGATATTCCCATTCTGTAAGCTGAGTTGGTTTCTGCATGAAATGTGCTTTAAAATTATATAAAAATTATATATATATATATATATATATATATGCATATTTACTTTTGTAGAAACACTGAAATTTCCAGAGTTGCTATTAATTTTTCTGTAACTGTATATATATGCTGCTAAAAATTACAAGTTGAAAAGGAAGTGAAATTGAAAAAGGAAATGAAACATGTTAAACTGGGAACAGCTATTTCATAACATTGATTATGAAAACATTAGTGGACTTCTTTGTTTACTCTACTTTGTTTTTCCAGGTTCTTCATGATACCTACTCTCCACTTCTGTCAATCAGCAAATTGCCCTCTGCTCCTGAGTTGGGTGTTATTAATAGTGTAAGTACCTCTGCTTTTATTTTAATTTTCATAATCAATTATTTCAACTGCTTATTTTTTTATATGATGAGCCATTGATGTAAATTAGTAATTTGTATAATGGACATAATAGATGGCCAATTTTAACCCCTTTTCCCCATTGTTCAGTATATACAAGTAACTTTTTTTGACTGATCCATGCATATGAACAGTTAGTAGAAAGCATTTTACATTCAGATGTATGCAAGTGTGAGGGTTTTTACACATCTCTTAATATATGAATGTAAAAATCTGTATTTCTAGTGTCACTGTCTCTCTCTCCATCCATCTGTTGAAATTATATATCTACCACTGTAGACCAGGGTTACAACTTATAATGGTCCTGGTGTGCTACAGCTAAGACCACGATGGTAATGATCCTGGCATTTTCTACTTCCTTTCCGAGGATACACAGTTTTTGCTTTAGGTTACTTACCTGTATTGTTTGTTTTCTTTATGATATCACCACTATCAAAAGTAGCATTACAAGAATGATTTCTGCATTTGATTCATGAAACTGTAAGCACAACTTTTTATGTGTTTTCTCTATTTTATGAGGTGCACTATATTTCTGTGAGATGGTGTAAAACGTATGTTTGCATTTCACATGTTCTTGCCACTTATCTGATGTAAAGAAAACAAAACAGTACTACCTCCAGTTGCTGTAAAAAGTAATGTCCAAAACTATTTGTGCAGTTTTCATCGAAGATTTACCCCACTAGTGGTATAACTCAATTTGTACATCTATAGTTTCTCTTTCTAATTGTTGGATTGAACGCATTGCTTTAACTTCATTCAGATGTAAACATGATGAATGCTATGGTCATATTTTTCAGGTGTATAGTTTTTCCTTGATGTGATACCACAGCTTTGGCAAACTAATTCAAGTTGTAAAAGTCTGTTAAAAAATTACTTTTACATCTGTATTATAAATGTTTAATGGGAATTATCGAGGATAAATTTATTAAGGTACATTACCTCTCAAATTTTCGATCTAAACACTAGATCATCGTCAGGAGTTCTTGCGTCTTACTACTTCCACAGGTCTGGCGACCAAGCCTGATGGATTTTCCATCCAGCATGGCCATTGATGTTGCCACCTTGTGTCTTGTAAATTTCCAGGGATTCCTCTAATTTCCAGATAATTGCATGGGATTGATGTTTGATCACTTTTAAGGAATCCCAGTCCATTTTGTGGCCAGTTTGTTGTATGTGCCTGTCTAATCCTGTTTTATTTGAGATCTGGTAGATTTAACCATAACCAAAAGTTCTTTTGCTTGGTGATGTAACTGTGTATGTTTGATGTAACTTTTTATGTTTACTTTAACTACACCTCTCCTAATTGTACAGTGGAAAATCTATTTTAATAACCACCATGATCAATATTTTGCTTATGTCTGATTTTTTTTTGTGTACAATTTTCCCATGAGGTGGCATAATAATATATTTGCCTTTGGTAGCATGTAGAAAAATGCTTTTTTGCATCTGATTTCTTTAATTATGAGCAAACATTTAAATGCATTTTTGACTTTTCTGTAGCAGACACTCTCCAAAATATGTGCTTATTACACCCAAGGTTTCATTGGTATCCTTATTTGGAAAGCATTTCCATGGTAACAATAAGAAATTAAAAGGTTCATTTGTTGATAGTCTATAAAGCTTCTCTCTGTTTTTATCACACAAATTTTGATCTTCTCTGTAACCAACTAAGTTTTTTTGTTACAGCTTGTGAGAATAGAATACACAATGTAATAGTGTTGCTCTGATCTTCAGCATATGTATTGAACACAAAGAAAAGTGTTATTTGATTATTCCTCACCAACTGTCTTAAGTTTAAAATGCACGAATTGAAAAAAAAAAATGATAGATGAATAAAAATGTGCGAAGGGATTTTCGTTTGTACTTGAATAAGGTGTGAAATATGTTTTCTTTCTCTTTTCAAGGCATAATTTCATAACAGATTATTCTCAATTTGGCATGTTTAAGCCTTGAATGCACCAGAAGCCTTAATTTAGAGGTAAGTACTGTCGTAATGTGTAGTTGCCATTGTGGGCTTGTTGTGTACAGTGTTCAGTGCAATTAAAGGGATATTTGAACCTTGATTTATCAAAACGTGCAACATGGTTAAATGCAGTACAAACTGTTGGAAAGGTTGTTGCATTCCTTGCATGGTTTCTTACTTCATTAGCTTGTGATGTGTAAGTGCAATGTGAGCTTTTGCAAAGGTAGTTATGGCCTTGTATAGTTCCTTATTTCATTAGCTTCCCTTTCTCTCTGTGTATATAAATAAATTTGTGTTTGTGTGTATTATGTGTTAAAAAAACAAATAAATATATTATGTGCTTGTCTACAAATATAAGTGAATGTATTATGTAATATTTATGTGCTTACTTATTTACTTCAATAAAAGGCACTCTTTGCCAAAAACGAAAAAAAAAAAAAATTATAAATGAAGCACCCAGAAGGAGTCACCCAATTGAGATGAAAATTGATATGTGCAATGTACATGCATAAGAAAGGAAATGATTGCAATTCCAGAGCTGTTGGGCCATTTATTCAGATAAAACTGCTACATGAGTGAAACAAGTCAGTACGTTGTAGTACCACTTCTGCTTCAGACACAAGCTGTTACCTGGCGTGGCATGGACACATACAATTCAAAGAAACTGGCTTCAGGCATAGCATGCCAAATGGGGTCCAAAGTGTGGGCCAGTTCACTGAAATTCGGGATTGTCGTATGTTGCGTCCCATCATGTCCCAAACATGTTCGATCAGTGTGAGGTTGGGCGATTGGGTTGGGCGTGGAAGGGTGTTGACATTATGCAGACAGGCCTGGGAAACCCATGCCACATGTGGCTGGGCACCATCCTGTTGAAGAATTGATTGGCAATGCTCTGACAGGAATAGCTACACAACAGGTAGTAGAATTTCATTTACTTTTTATTGAGTCATGAGGTTTGTACGGAGGACTACCAAGTGTGTCCAGCTATCGTAGGAAATGGCTCCCCAGACAGCCACTCCAGGTGTGCAAGCCTTGTGCTGTTCCACGATGAAAGCCTGATCTGTGAACTGGCCAACTCGCCTCCAGACACATATGCGCTGGTCATCGGTACCAAGTGCAAACCCATGACTCGTCATTGGATACTATCCCACGTTGATCAAGCTTGACACCATTGCAACTGGTTCTGGCAATGCTCGCTGGTAGGCAATGGGGTGGTCTCGTTGAATGCAGTCCCTGTGCTGCAAATCATCTGAAAATGATCCAGATGGCCACTTTCGTACCTGTAGATAGCCCACACTTTGGACACCATTTGGTTAAGAGCCACAAATTCGGTCCTGTTTGTGTGGATCTCACAATTGCTTGAGCATCGCATTTTGTACTTGCCCTTGGCCATCCACTGCCCACGTGCCTCTGTGTTTTGTCTCCTTGACCAATTGGCAGCAGCATTGTCTGATTGCTGCATCGCACCAACTCAAATGCTGGTGATACAGCGACTTGACCAACCGGCCTCTCTTAGCCTAATTAATTATTATACATCCTCTCTCAAACTCACCCAACTACTCGTATTGTGCATTAATCTGACATCAAGACATCCTCACAGTTCGTGGACTTTAATGCAAGCACAATCTGCTGTCACAATTGTCACTGTATGCGAGCTTTGTTCTTCTCAATGCATGGTTCACATGCATTGTGGCATGACACTATTTAGTCATTAGTCGTTATTTTTTAATCATTTGCATATTTAGCCATGTGGAGTTTCATCAGGATCTAGTGACTTTCTCAGAGTGCTTTTTTTTTCCTTTTTTGGCAAAGAGTGTATATCCCTTTGAGTACCTTAAAAGCATGAAGTTTGGTTTTTAGGAAGCCTTTTTGATATTCAGCTGCTGTGATTGAGGAAACAAGAGGTGATTAAAATGGTTGCCAAGTAGTAGGCAGCAGGTAATAGCAAAGGTTTCTGAGCAGTAGGCTGCAGGTGATTGTGAAGGTTGCCATGTGTAAAGAATGCAGAGGGAATTGTGTTGAAGGAGCTGGTAACTGAGATGGTTGCTGT